>CM077029.1:25974016-26574016 GCA_039090855.1 Macrothele yani | reverse complement strand
CACCATATAATATCTCAGGAACAATATACATTTGTTTGTTTGTCTTATAAAGAACACTATCAAATTTTGTAATCACTAAATTTCATATTTGTTATTTTTGTCTCTTATGGGTTGGGTAGTATAGGTTATGTGACAAGCCAAAATATGTTAACTCCAAAAGTACAGTGCATATTTATATTGCAAAATTCTTCTTGACATCATTATCCATTGTTTAGAATTTGAAATAGCACATGCTGCTTTCCCCATGTGCAACAGAAGCGTGGAGTACAGTGGTCCTGGATGCATCTTGTTTACATGTATAGAGTAAAAAAAGTGAATTAAAACAGTCCATGGTGAGAAAATATTGCAGAGTTTTGAGAGCAAGATTCCTAGAAAAATATTTGGGACCATAACAGATGACTAACCAGGAGAATTGCAACAAAGGTGTAATATGCTACCCTTGTGCATACCTGCCAACTACTACAGAATGTCCGTAGTTTCTACAGATTTTGTTGTCTGACTATGGAACTACGGTACTCACTGTCAAAACTACGGATTCTACGAATTTTCATTTTTTTTTTCATTTTGATATTATTTTATGATATGCATGAGATTCATAAGCGGATTCGCGTTTTTCCGCTTTTTTGTCATCATTTAGATTATTGTCAAGATTGATGTAAAACTGAGATCATTTCTGGGGGGGGGGGTAGTTTTCCGTCTGGGGGACGATATTTCGTGTTTCAAAACTTTCGAAAACGGTAGTTAAACGGACTAAAAAAATTTGCCGTAATCATAATTTTTTTCTCCCGATGTTATCTTTGTGTTCAGTATTCTTGCTAAATATCATTTTATTGCATAAATGTTTGTATTTCAGCTTGGAACTGTAGGCAACAATTTGCGAAAACATAACTTAGACGCCGCGAAAATTTCTTCGTAATCTTCAGGCATGAGATTCTTCCGCGAATTCGAGGAATACCACTATTTTCGTTATCTTTTATAAGATAAATGTACAATTGAACAGAAATGGGGGGGGATGTTCGTTTGAGGACGGAATTCAACTTCATGAAAACGGAAAGTCGACGGAGGTCAGATTTTTTCCATAATCGTTATTTCATTTTTCTCCTCGCGATGTTTCCTCTGTACAGTATTATTGTTAAATAGTAACATTTTGCTGTAAAAATATTTTTATTTCAGCTTGGAAGTAGGGGGAAATTTCCAAAACTGTAAGTCCGATGGAGCAAATATTTCTTCTGTAATCCCCCTCCCCCTCCTCGCAAGATATTCGGACTTACCAGTGTTGTTAAATTCCCCGGTCACATAAGTTTCTGCTTTTAAGCTTGATAAGGGAGGGGGAAATTCCCAAAAACTGGAGTAACGAAGTTGGAAAATTAGTAAAAGTTGATGCATTTTTTACAAATTTTGGATTTCCTGTTTATCAAGCGTTGTGGAATTCTAAGCGCATCGTAATGATTTTCATTGGTGGAAGTTTCGAATTTAAATCTCGCAATGTTACCTATCGTGCCTTCGCCAGGGAATCAGCTTTGTGTTTTGCACGTGTTAAGTTTTTTTCATTAGTGTCTTTGTTTATTGTAACATTTTGTTTAAGGTGCGTATTTCTTTTTCACAAAGACATGAATCGTTTTGTAAGAAAGTGTCTCTGTGCCGCGCAATAATACTAGTTACTACTGATAAGGTTCTTGCCAATGTTGGCAGGTATTCCTTGTGTCCCATGGCATCATGACCTCCTACCTAATTGCATGTTGGTTCTTCTTCTGCAACAATGTCTGGATACTCCTAGTGTGGCATTAACTCCCCTAAATTAAGGAAGGTGTGCTCAGCTATTCTTTACAGGTTGGACGAAATACAAAAGTTAATGACATCATGACACCTCTATTTATCTTATAGTAAAAAAAATATGAAATTACGGGTTTTACAGAGGTAATTGTTATAGTCCTGATGATGAACTGAGTTCTAGTTCGAAAATATGTAAAAACAACCTCTATAAAGCCAGTAATTTAAATTTTTTCACTGTAAAAATACAGAATGTTTTGGAGTTCTGTAGCAGTGGGGCACTGGCATATACCAGCAAATGCAGCATCCCACAAATTCTCAATTATATTCAAGTTAAGTCTGAATTTGGTGGCCAGGGCTGCATGCTTGGACATGATTGTTACACCATTCATGCACAATGTAGGCCACCTTGTGACATGGAGCATTGCCATTCTGAAATAGTATAATGCTGTCCAGATTTGTGGTCACCAAATAGACAACACTTGGACTGAAAAAGTGACTGAATAGGATTTGGCGATGAGGGTGTATTCATCAGAGTAATAGGGGGACCAAGTGATGTCTGCATCAATGGTTCCTATCTGGGGTTGGCGGTAAAATTTCTGTAATGGGATCTCCATAAAATTACAATAAAGGTATTTTTTTTAAACCTCAAGTAAGTTGAAATGCATTTATAGTTTAATTATGTTTTGTAGATGTTTGGGACATGCTTTCTTACATAGCCAGCATGTATGAGAGGGTGATGATCGCTGCTGTATTACATTTCAAAAACATCCTTGCGCAACGGACACTCGCAGCGAGGAAAAGACTACTCCATGACATCACAAGGCCACAGAATAGTTCATTCTACCTGATGTATAAAGAAACCAATTAGTTTTTAGCTTGTAGAATGACCTTGCAGAGTGTGCACGTGCTGATGTTGTTCACCAAAACACTCAGAGCATCAAAAGTCTGTACGTCGTTAATTGTAGAAGCTTCTAAAAACTTTGAACTTCAAGGTGGAAATACCTGCCATTAGCAATTTTTTTCTGTGAAATCATGGATCACTGGTTCAAGACTGGAACTTTGGTAAAACGTTGTATTAAGGAGCAGAAAAATGAAATCCTTTCTTCAATTGCGTGCAAGATGATCTTCTGAAATCCCATGAAACATATTCAACTGACAAAAATTCCAAAATAGGGTTTAAAGATGTTCAAGGTATTGGCATTACATTTAGTAGTGTAAAAGAAAGGAAATACACTGAGGATTATATTAATGTTGGCTTTTCATTTATAGAAGGTGAGGACTGTCCACGTCCACAATCTGTCATTTTCAGACAAGTCCTCGCAAACAGAAGTTTGAAGCCTTCACTGTTGTCTCATCATTTAGAAATTAAGCACCAAAGTCTTCCAAATAAACCATTTGTTTTTTTTCAAAAGGAAATCCAAAGAACTCAAAGTATCTGATATTAATTAGTATTAAAATAATTCTTGAAATCGTGATCACACGCGTAAGTTACATTGAAAAATTATGAGCGGGATGTTTCGGTAGCAACTTCTACCTTCATCAGCCATGGAATGAGACATGTGGTAAAAGTGTCAGTTGTTGCCAGATTTCAAAATCGCTTTCCAAATAATAGGGATGTTAAAAGGTGCGTCAGTATTGCAGGTGTTAGGGGTAAGGTAGATTTCAATGCTTTTGCGGTATCTGAGGGCATGCCAATTGCTGAACAGGGCAATTCGCTTAACATTTTGCCAATCAGGAGCCGCAGACGTATTGCTGATGGTTAAAATTGAAAGGGAGGTGGAAGGGCTACCTTTCTTAGCATCAGCGATATGCTCCATCAAACGCCGGTTTATGCTGCGGTAAGTACTACCAATATAGTGGGTAACGCCTGTGGAAGTGTTGATAGGGATAGAATAGACACCTTGTAAATCTAGGGGTTTATTGAAATCTCTGTCCTTAAGGATGAGTTTCAGAAGATGTGTAGGTGGTTTGACTGCAATCCTGTAGCCAAAAGACTTGAAAATAGAGCAAACTTTATGAGTGAAGGACAGGCTAAAGGGCAAAGTGCCAACAAACTGATGGTTGGTCAAAGGTTCAGGCAGTAAACTAGATCTATTCTGTGATTCAAAACTCTTGATTAGTCTATGAATAAGAGGAGTGGAAAGCCATGTAATTTGCCAATGTTGATTATGTTCTGATATTCTAGTTGAAGAGCAGAATGGCTGCTGCAAATAAGGTTGGCCCGGTGAATGTATGACTTAAGAGCAGACAGTTTGTATTTTTCAAAAGTGCGAGAATGGTAAGGGATAATATTATGGGTGGCAGAAGGTTTCCTGTAAAGAGAGAGGCCAAGTGAGAAGTCTGGGCTGATGTTGATGTTAACATCCAGAAAACTAGTATTATTGTTGATCTGTTCTTGAGAGGAAAATTTTATATGCAGGAATTTTGAAGTTATGGAGGACATGAGTTCAAACAGAGAGTGTTTTTGGTGTGGCCAAATAATGAAGATGTCGTCTACATACCTTAACCAAATGGTGGGTTTTAAGAGGGATGGGGCAACAATTAATGTTTCAATATTCTGCAAATAAATTTCAGCAAGTAAATGGGAAAGAGGGAGCCCATAGGTGCACCTTGTTTTTGTTGGTAATAGATACCATTGTATACAAAACAGGAATACTTTTCCAATGAATCAAAACAGTCATAAAGATCTTTGATTAGTTCTCCAGGAAGTTCTTGGGGCTCCACTAGTTTTTTGACCATGAGCTTGTAGGCATCAAAGAAAGGAACAGAAGGAAACAATGAATCCACGTCAAAGGTGTACATGAAATCTTGACGATTGATGGAAGAAGGGAGTTTCTGGATAAAGTCCTTGGTTGATACAACAGAATAAGGATGATTTCTTGTCAGAACTTTGCAACATTTGACCAAAGGACTTCAGAGGTTTGCTCCTCAAAGAAAGACCATGTGACAAGTAAATATTTAACTGATAGAACTAGAATTTACGTACTGTTGGTGTATCAAATGTCTCCATTTACAATTTCTAATAATATACTCTTAGCTATTTTTCTATTAACGCCATTTTCAGTAATTCTGGGCTCCACTTTAATTTGGATTATTTTACCTTACCAAATCTCGGCACACCGCTCGAGCTTCATTAACATTCATCACATGCCACACACAAGACCTTTCGTACTTCATACTCGTAATCTTTTTCTCAAGCAGACATTCCTAAATCTGATCCTCCCATGATTTCCTTGGCCTTCCTCTACCTTTCTTTCCTGCAACTTGGGGTGAAAAAATTCTATTAGTTAGGGTTAGAACCTCATCACTCATTCTTTCAACATGGCCAAATCACCGCCGAAGTATATTAGTCTCCACCTTTCTAACAACATTTTGCTTCACATTACACAACTGCAAACACATCTTCATTCCTCACATGACCATAACGTGCCTTGCCACCCCTCCCCCCATAAGTAATGCATCTCCCCAGCACACAAATGACTCCTATATTTTTTCTGCAGTATCCAGATTTCGCTGCTGTACATCAGAATAGGAACAATTACACTTCCATGCACAGCCATGTGGGACTCTCTTGAGAACCCATCATTCCTGTGAAATCCTCCCTGAGGCAGCTATGACTTTTAATGAAGAATTCACCGGCCTACTAATTTTGCCATCTAATTTGTTCTCTCTGTCAAACATACTTCCTACATATACAAACTCATTCACTTGTCCAATCTCTGTGCCATTAAGATTTATCTCGCATTCAGTACGAGCTGTTCCTCGCTCAAAAACCATAACTTTGGTTTTTCCCTTATTTATATTCAGTTTAAATTTCATGCAAACTTCATACATCCGGAACAACATACTCTGCAACTCACTTTTTGATCTCTGTCAACAGGGCTGTGTCATCAGCTTAGAGCAATCTGCACACACACACATTACCAAGACATAAACCAGTATTATCCATTTTGACATCACACATGCATGATTCCATAAATATATTAAACAGCCAAGATGACATTACACAACCTTGTCTGACTCCTGCACCAATAGAAAACCATTTCGATGAAACTTCTATGGCTCAAAGAAAGAACATACAGATTGTACTACTTTAAAAAAAACGAAACAAAAAATTCTTCAAATCGAATGACATTTCCGGATTTCATGGAGCATTATTGCCGGAACAGAGGGGTTAAGTATGCCCTGCCTACAATCACATACCTGGCTTGACTTACATTGTGATGTGTTGATGTTTTTCTATTAGTGGTATTGAGAATTAGGGCCTAGTTCTCGGTTCCACTATGCAAAAAAATCACACATCCACGCATTCTTGTCTCCAAGAATGATTCTTTAAATATTTCCTCTCATTAATCTTTTTCTGAATTTCATTCTTTGAGGCAAACTGAGCGACATGAAAAAACATTTTTTTCCCCATTTTCTTAAACATTTGTTCACGGTTTTTAGTGGAAATTGTGTAGTTATAGTTTTGTACGTGTACTGTATGTGTATGTGTCTTTGGAACGAGAGCTAGAAAGAATTTGAACATATGTAAGTGGCTTAAAATTACTTTTAATCTATGAGTGAAACTAAAACATGTGTGAACTAAATTATTCACCCTTTCTCGACTTTTGCCTTTTTCGCAATCTTTCCGATAACTCCTTATTATTTTCTGTTTACCGAAAACCAACTTTTTCTGCCACGTTTATACCTTTACTTCTTCTCATCCAATGTCGCAAAAATTATCTGCTTTTCATTTTCTTATTAATCGTGCATCGTCCACACAGGATCTCCGGGACCAAGAGTTAGCTAGGATTAAACAGTTTGCCTTGACTTTCGGTTACCCTCGACACATGATTGATCGCTTGATTGTTAAGAAATCAATTGGTCGGCCGCAGACAGCTTTGCTTGCAGATAAATTTGACTACCAATTTGTGGGATCCATTCCATATATAACACCTGTATGTAACATTTTAAAGAACATATGTCATAAGTACAAACTCAAGTTTGGTGTAAAGTCTCGTACTTTATTTAACACTGTTAAAAAGGACAGAGACTGTGTTGAATGTGTGAACTGTCACGGTGTATATTTGGTTCCACTTAAATCTGCTAACCCTGCAGAACTCGATTTATGTTATGTTGGCTCTACCACTCGTAATTTGGGGCGCCGCATTTACGAACATCAGTATAATCTCAGGACGCATTCTGGTGCTACATCTTTGTCGAGACTCTGTTTAAACGGTTCTTACTTACCATGTTGGAATGACACCATTATTCTGGATTCTCCCAGGAACCGTCGATCAACACTTTTCTGTATAAGTATTCACATATTCGTCAATGGTGAAAGATGCTGTAACGATGAACCCCCTGTGTTTATCCCCCTTCCTTGGAGAACACTTTTGGGCCAGGTTACGCCCACCAACTATGCTTGTACCCACTGAACTTGACTTGGACTTTGCCGATTATTGCACATGCGCATTAACTGCTATGTGTCTTGCAAAGTATATAGGCTACTCACTTCTGTGCTCACTGCTGCACTGTTTCTGATGATGACGCCGTTGTGGCGTTGAAAGTTCTTAAACACATTTATTTTAATTGTACATAGTTTTTTATCATTAAAGTGTATCGTGCAGGAGACAGCATTTGTTTTCATTTCAGTAGCTTTTGGTGCACGAGTTAATTTCTTCATAAATTATTCACTTCATTTTAAAACTTAAATTTATATATATTTGTAATACATTATGAACATTGGAATCGTAAAGTGAATCGAGCATAATTAATTAAATTAAATTAAGCTTACATTATGACTGAAATAAAATAGTGTGTGGTGCGAAGCATTTATAGGTACAAAAGTTCAGGTGTGTTAGCAAGACAACAAAATTTAGTACGGAATCGTGTACGGTCAGTAGAATGTTTTTTTTTTAGGAAATTAATTTTTTTCCTCCGAATTCTGAAATTTCTTATTTAGCAATTTGTAAATGAAATGATGTGAAAATTTTTTGTATTGTGTTTCGAGAAATATTGAGTGTTCATGATGTGAAATTTCTTGTGAATATGAGGGGATTCCCGGAATTTGCACCATTTCGTTTTTTTTTTCACTAGACAGGGAGTCGCCAAAATCAGAGATAAGAATTTCCCTTCCTGTAAGCAAAGAAATTCCTTTGGAAGAGGGTCACCTTGCAGACTTGAAATACAATTGAACACCCAGAACATAGCAAGTGGAATTCCAGTAATTTTTGCTAAGCCTTGGTCAAGAGCCAGAGAGGGCTAGCAGGTTCTCCCCCCTCCCCCCACCAACACGCTCCTTCGTGAACCCTTTGCCTCAGGTTACAGGACAGCATGGCAGATTGACTTTCAGCCAATGGCGTAGCTGAAAGCCATAGTGTCTTTTTTGGCGCCTGCACGATGGTGCTTTGTAAAAGTTGGGAGCAAAGGAGAATTTTCTCTCTTCGCCCTTCACCCACACACTTGCTCCAAAAGTTTTCAGAGAGTAACACCTCACTTGCTTGGGTTGGACTGAGGTCAGCAAGCGATGACCAGCAAAAAAAATATACTCGCAGCAAATTTCATGGCCAAGCGCTGTAACTTCTCAAAATGCCTTGACCAGAGAGTGGATTAGTGCACGCGGCTACCCGCCATCTTGTTCCCCGTCTGGAAGGCGAAAACCCATGATTAACGATGGCTGTGGAACCCATTGTTGCAGACGTTTTGGAAAGAGGGAAGTAGAAAAGAGAACGCGGCAGATCTCCTCTTAGACGATGGAGTACTCGTGTGTCTTCCCCAGCCAGCTCTATGGCCTGCTATAAATTACCTCTATTCCTTCCAAAGTCATGCCGACGACTTATGATCCTTCTGGGAAATACAACAACGTTGCATTGGTCATCAACTCGACGACGCTGAAGAAACCCTTCAGGGTAGATAAAGGTAATTTTGTAATTCATTTTGTCGTTGTGTCCAACCGACTCTCGTTTTTGAAATTCAAAAAAAAAAAATGTTGCTGCCTAAATTAACTGAAAGAAAAAAAAATACAAAACAAAACAGGATACAACTTTTGAAACTAGTATTGTGTGAAAATATCTTATTGTGTTGGGAAATGACACGGTCCCTAAAAGGTGTACGGTAGTGAAAAATGAAATTTATCGGATATTATAAAATGAGAGAGTTAAGTTTTTTTAAGTAACACAAATAATATAAAAGTGAAGAAATTCAGAATCAGTCGTAATGCATTACACGCTGAGAAAACCACATGGTATTAATTTTATTTATTTATTATTTTTTTTGGCCAAAGTGTATCATTCTATTGTATTATGCATGATGTTTTGAAAAGGTACCTAAAAAAGTAATATCAAGTGTTGATCACATAATTTTTTCCTTCAAGTAAACGATAATCACACTGAAATTTTGAATCATATTATATGAAGAATTATAAAATTTGAAATGTAAAAAATTTGCAATATTAGACTAAGAAAATTGTGTAACTAATTTCCACCCAACAAAATTGAAATTGGACTCTAAAACTCCTTTTGGCATTCATGGGTACTTTGTGAAAAAATTAAACAAAAGAAACAAAAGTCTGTAAAAAGAAAAAAAATTCTCAACAAAATTCTGATCAGGCGGGAGGCCTGATCATCATTAAATATAACTGCTAGTCAGTTTTTTTTACAACTAAAAAAAATGTTGAGTCACTTTTATTAATTGTTTGTGTTCAGTGAATCCAAGGTGATAGAAAAATCTTGTGAATTTTATTTTGGTCAAGCTCACATAAATCACCTCTGCACATGGCAGAGTTCATGGATCTGAACCTGGTAAGTTAATTCACATATACTTGACAACACAAATTTTACTGTTTTCACATACATTTTTCTTTTGTTCTTCCACTAGTTTTTTTATACATCGCATGCCATATTGTTCCACAGTATTTTGATACAAGAGTATAATTACACTAGAACACATGGCCATAGTGACCGAAATTTATAATTCTGAAAAATATGTTATATCAATTGTGAAAGTTAGCCAAACTGTTAACCATAAAGTATTATCTTCCCTACTTTATGCTATTTACAGGACAGTCATCCCAGTCAGCCTGAGAAGGCAGCACACATGAGATGATCGAGTTAGCAATTTTTTTGACATTTGATAATGAGATTCAGTTCTCTTAGTAAAGAAAATGAGAATTTGCAGATACTTGTTAATAGTGCTCTATTTGAATTCCCAGGGCATATTAGCTAGCCTTGAATATAAGCCACTGAATGTGGTAAAATGTGTTGCATATGATTATCAGAGCTGAAGTAAATAGAAAGGTATATTACTCATGTAATTTACCTTGGTATTTAGCTCTGAATGTGTATGTAAGAATGTACCTGTGAAGATCATCTTCAGAATTTGTGTGTTTAACTTAATACTAAATGAAGAAAAAGTAGTTACTTTTCTGTCAGAAAAAGTAGTGTAGCTAGCTACTTTTTCAAGAATGTAGTTGTAGCAGTAGCTAGCTACTTTTAAAAAGTAACTTTCTAATCATTGGTTAGGCCACTGGTTCCAGGAAGGGGAGAGAACCAGCCAGCATTGTAGGACAAGCTTGAATGACTATTCAGAGACCAATCAGTTCCTTCCTGGAGCCTTCTGTTCTTGACCACCTGTTCTTTGCCTGTCCTAACAGTCACTTGAAAGATTGATAAAAAAGTAGTGGAATGTTTTCTTTTTGTTAAGCACTAAAAAAAGGTTAAGCATTGTTTTGAAATGGTTTTATTGTTTCATAAAATTATAAATCACACCATTTGCCCTACTGAAAATTTTGTAACTAAGGATTTCTGTTATCTTTTATTAAATCTGTTTCTTCAACATGTCAGTTAATGTGTTCATTTACTTAGATTCATAATTTTCTGATGTAATCTTACCTTCTGTGGTTTCTCCTGTTGTATAAAATTTAGTGATGCAAATAATATTTATATTTAATGAAATTATGCATATATTCTTGAAAACTGTTTTTTTAATGCTCAACTTTTGTTGTAGGAATTTGATGACATGTACAGTCGAGTGAAAAGGGAGAGGCGAAAAACAGTCCATGGGTTTTACCAGAGGCGTGTGTCACAAGATGTTGGTAGCATGGCTGATACTGAGGAAACTGATCATAATGAGACATCAGATTCAGAATCTATGGATGATGATGGCAGTGATATCGAAGAAGGTAATAATGCATAAAAAAGTGGTGTTTTTGGTTATTTGTTTGTCTCTCAGTGGACATGGTAATACCATTAGAAGAGCCAAGCAAGACATAACATTATTAACACAGAAATAGGGCCTTTAATAAGTCTGTAACAGGTGGTTGAATGAACTTCAAATTTTGTGTACAAAGTGTCCAACTGGGCCTTAGCAAGTATGCAAAATTCACCCTGTTTTGCCACTTTTTTATGCTTTCCAACCATAAATTGAAGAAGCGTATATGCTCCAGCTTTTTCCGTTTGTCAGCATTAAAACTCATGTAAAAATGGTTCGATTTCAATGAAATTTTAGTATGTGGTAGGGGACCACCTGGGGACAAACACTATTGAAAATGGGCGAAATGGGGTCAAAGGTCAGGACATAGCAGCGGAATCACTTCCATCGCCATTATGTGTCATAACTTACGTAAAAATGCTTCATTTGCTACAAAACTTTATCATGTTATTTCGGAGGTATACCGAACCGGTTCTGTTGAATATCATCGTAATGGGATCAAAGGTCAGAGCACAGGACCGAGATTTATTCCACAGCCATTATTCTCATAAGTGATAACTTGAGTAATGATTTCTGGTATGTTGGAAAGCGTATTATAATTAATGCATTGCATGATTTTACTAACTTGTTTCTTTATAGTAAGAGACGAGGTGCATGTTCGGGGAGAAGTGGCAACCAACACAGAACAACAACTGTAGAAGACAAAGATAGTTTTGATGGCTTGCTGGAAAGGACTTAGGAGAGTTCTGGGAACTTTTGGTGCAAAAAGTGTGAAATTCTTAAAATTTGAGATGAAGTAGCTGGTAAAAGGAACTAATTTTAGTCTTCCCCTCCTGTCTGTTTTCAGCAGCTAATTGCCCAGTTGAAGTCAAATTTAGTATGGTGGTTGTTGACATTGCTGCAAATAAGTGTGCAGAACTGTACGCTAAAGACTTTCAAATTTGCTGAGTTGTAATATTGTGAAACACAGAATTTTGACCTTTTACCCTTTGAATCCTAAGCTCACCCCTACCCTTTTATTCACTATCCGTACCACCACCAAACTACCTCCCTACCCTTTCATTTTAGCTATATCCCCTACCCTTTCACTCATGGCCTGTTATACTGGGCCATAGGGTAATGACAGTAGATGCAGAGGCTGGTAAACCGGGTTTTCGGGTATATGCTTTCGCTTCTTCAGGCCATTTTGCAGGCCTGTAGGGTTCAAAGGGTTAATAAGTGTAAAACAGGTAAGTGAAACAACTTCAGACTTTGTAGGTGAGCTGTCCCTAGCCGTAGTAAATATGTAAAATTTCATTCAAAATATTCCTGTGGGTTTCGAAATACAGAGATACCCTTTCTTTTTTTAGCTCCTTGTGGAAGATTTGTTATGGGTGTTTTCATTCAGGAAGTAAAGAATGTTTCAGTATAGTGTCTGCACAGATTCCTGGTCGGCACTGAGTCAAGGTCATCTGGGCCCAGTGCGCTGTTGGCTATCTCCTGGAACCATTGTCAGGCATATACTATCCGTTTGTGGTTAGTTACAATCTTTTAAAGTGAACAAGTGCATTGAAAATTCTTCTGAATGTGAAGTTCGATCAGTTGCCTGCTTCCTGACTGCTGAAAACACCAGGCCTATTGACATTCATCGGAGACTTGTTCAAGTGTATGACGATGTTTCAGTGTGAGAAAGTGGTGCATACTGTTTAAAAACGAAAGAACAAAATTCATGATTACGATTGGTCAGGGTGCCCCTCTCATCATGGATGAACCCAAACAAAAGGTTGACATCGTTGAAAAGAATCAACACTTTATGATTAGCAAAGTGCACAAAAAATGTCCTGAAGTTTCTCGTACACTTGCATACCAAATTGTGACTGAACATGTGAACTTTTACAAAATCTGTGCAAGATGGGAGAGTCTCACAGATGAACACAGAACTCAGCTACTGAGAGCTGCATCAATGTTCTTGGAGCATTGCAACCAAGATGGCAATGAGTTTATTGACTAAATTGTCACAGAGGACAAACATGAATTTTGCACTACACCCCTGAGAATAAAAGACAATCACTTGAGTGTCATCACCTTCAATCACTGAAAAAGCAGCAGAAAGTTAAACGAAATTTTTTGCAAAGAAAATCAAGTACACTGGTGTGCAAATATTAAGGACAAAGAGGAGAAATCAGCATTACAGCGGAACGAGCCGGCAGAACGAAGAACCAAAAGACCACTCAGGAGATAGACTAGGGTCTGGTACGGTAGGGCATGCGCATATATGCATCATGACGGGGATGGGGGTGTGTGTGTTCAGAATGGTATAAAGCACACGGGCGGTGTACGCTCAGCAATTCCGTGAAAGCTATTGCACGGTTTACATCGGTTTGAACGACGTCGAGTTTCTGCCTCCATGAGATATAGCCAACAGGCAATCCAGTAGACGACATCCGGATGACTTTACCCGAGGTCGCGTCATTGGGAAATTGGAAGAAGGTCGAAGTGTAACTAGTGTGGCTGAGGAGTTCGGTGACAGCATTGTTTCATGAGCTTGGAGAGCATTTCAAATGACAGGAACAGCTGTCCAAGAGTTTAGCAGTGGTCGTCCATGAGCAACCACGGCGTCGGACGACCGGTATATTGTCCTACGGGTGAGAAGAGACAGATGGCAGACAGCGGAAGAAATTGCAAGGTACATGCAACAGACAACTGGGCATCCGTTATTGCGTTTTATCGTGGCCATGAGGCTGCACAAAGATGGTCTATTTGCACGAAGACCAGTACGGTGTGTGCCATTAACGCCTTCTCGTCGGAGACGGCGGTTTCTGTGGTGCCAGGAACACAAGAACTGGTCACATCAGCAATGGGGTCAAGTTCTCTTTACGGATGAGAGCTGATTTAGTCTAACGAGCAATTCTGGATGTATACACATCTGGAGAGAGCAGTGAACACGCAATCACACCTCCATCATCATCAAAAGGGACCGGTTTGGAGGTGGCGGAGTTCTCATTTGGGATGGTATCATGCTTGGTAGCCGTACTGACCTCCACATCTTCCAAGGAGGTTCAGTCACTGGTGTCTGCTATTGTACCAAGGTTCTCCTGCCTCACGTGCGTCTGTTTAAAGGTGCTGTGGGTCCTAAGTTCCTCTTCATGGACGACAACGCTACACCTCATCGTACAGAGCTGTTGGAGAGTGAAGATATTCAACGCATGGATTGGCCCGCAAGGTCCCCAGACCTAAATCTAATCAAACACGTGTGGGACCTTCTCGGGAGACGCTTGGCAGCACGTCACCAGCCGCCAGCAACGATTCCGCAGCTGCGATTGGTGCTACAAGCGGAATGGGCCACGATGCCTCAACAGCTCCTTGACAGCCTCGTCCTCAGCATGGACAGACGTTGTAAATCCTGCAATGCAGTCAGGGGTGATCATATCCCTTACTAAAGACTGGATTTTTCTTGGCAGTCACCTGTCACATGGATGTTTCTGTCTTCTGTCCAGTTGTGCTCGAAGCTACCTTTTCAATAAAGTGCCTTTGTGTCCTTTGGATTCCTTGTTTGGATGGTTTTGCTCACTTGTCCCATATTGTTACATCTTGGGGATCTTATGGTATGATTTGAGTCGATGTGGGGCACTTCTGCACGACTTAACTTTCGAAAAACCGTCTCATCCTTAATTTTTGCACGCCAGTGTATCTTCTGGGACCAGAAAAGTGCCTTACTTGTTGATTTCATGGAAAGAGGTGCAATCATGAATGCTGATGCCTATGGTGCAACTGTAAAATGTCTATGGCAAACCATTCAAAACTTCCGCAGGGCATGCTCTCACAAGGAATCTGTTTCATACAGGACAACACCCACCCACACACTGCCAGGAAGACTATAGGAGCTGATTGATGAGTCTTACTGGGAAGTTTTTGAGCATCTATCTTAGAGCCCAGATTTGACACCATCAAACTACTACTTGTTCCCTAATTTAAAGCAATTCCTTGGTGGATAACATTTTGATGAAGATGATGCACTAAAGGAGGCTGTTGGCTGAAAGGATAGGTGACAGAGATCTATGAGGAGGAGATACTTAAACTTATCCCAAGATGTTGCAACTGTCTATGTAGGAAAATAAGCTAAGGTATAAGTTAAACGTACAGGGTGTCCATAAAGTCTTTCACACATTACAAAAATTAATATAAAAAATGTATTACAGCTATGAGAAAGGGATTGCATGACAATGATGGTGCACAAGCAAATTTTTTTTTTTTTCCAGTGTCAGTACACCTCTACATGGGCACCATTTGTGGCCCAGAGGACATCTAAGCAATACTCGATTTCATGCCATGTTTTGTTTAACATCTCAGCAGAGACAAAACCAATGACATCCATTATTCTGCTCTTCAGTGTCACTACATCCAGAACACTGTTAGAGTAAACTTAGTCTTTCACATAACCCCACAGGAAAAAGTCTAAAGGGGTTATGTCGGGCGGTTGAGGTGGCCATGTCATGCGACCATCGTGGCCAATCCATGTGTCTGGAAATGTGGCATTCAGGAACTCACGAACCATTATTGACCAAACTGGTGGGGCACCATCTTGTTGGAAAATAACTGAAGGTTGGAGTGCATGCAACTGAGGTGCTACAGAAAGTTCCGGCATGTCCAGGTACATGTTACATGTTGTCGTGAGCTCTAAAAAGAAGGGTCCAATAATTCTGTCATACATGAGGCCGCACCATGCGTTCGCTTTCAGGCTAGCCCTCTGCTGTTCGATGACATAATGGGTATTTTCAGGGTGGGGAATTTCGCTCTCCCACTTGCCGTCGACGAGTGGATTTCCTGGATTTTAGACATCTTAAAAATTGCAGCTTATAAAATATACAAAATAATAATATTGTAGGCTTTCACTATTTTTTTTTTTTACACCTTAAGCTTCTTCATTTATAAGACGGGCAAGTATATTCTAATCCGAAACCCAAACGCCCGAACTTTGAAGTCATACCTCACTTGGCAGAAAAGCATTCTATTTTTTTTAGACCGACCCCGGTGTTCATCCGCACGAAAGAGCGTGCGAAAGAACGGAGCTGACGTCACGGATGCTTAGCAGTCGCTCAAGGCCAAGCTGAGTCGCTCCTGCTGCTGGTGGAATAAACTGAATTTCCCCACTGCCTAATGCTGTGAAATTGCCGGGAAGCGCACACGGGATTAATCGTTGCTGACGTCCCGCCTGTTCGATCACGTGGTACCTACGGCTGTCTTCTTGGAGCGCCAACTAAATTGGCGTTTTGCCTGAATGCGCATTGAAACAAAAACATAAACAACAAGGTTTTAGTGGACAAAAGGCTTCTGCAACATAAAAAATCGTTGTGTGATCTTCAGGGCTCGACAAATCCTGGGCACCAGGTCGCCCAGGCGCCTAATTTTCTTGTTAGTCGAGATTTCGTAATATATTGCAGTAAATGCCGTTATTTCTGTTGTATAATCCATAGATTATCTATTAAAAGGTTTTAAATTTAGGTGCTGCGGACACCGGTAAAAAAAAAAAAAAAAAAAAAAAAAACCAGTGCGTGGTTTTAAAAAGTCCGCGAGGTAATTGTCAGGAGAGGTGGTGTTATTGGGAAAGTACCAAAAATGCGGTAACAGAAAAAAATGTAACGTAACAGCAAGATAGAAGACTGCAAAGAAATTGTAAGAATATATATTTTTTCTTTTACTTAGAAGTATTTTGACAGAAAATATGACGCAAGGAAGGAGTTACTATTTACGCGTGCGGAAGCCTACGCGGTGTGAGAATCCGTGACTCTCGGAAATCGCGCAGAGCTATTCGATAGAGTGTAGCCATTCTGCGAATCGCATCACCTAGTTTTGGTGCGCTGATTGTATTAGTTAAGGTTTTTTCGGTATTCAGAATCAGAAATAAGACAATGCTATGGAATGTCCGCAATTTCAACGGATTTTTTAGTCTAACTAATGAACTGCGATAATGTGGCAACAGCTGACGATTTTAGTTCTTTACTTAAAAGTACAAAAGTACTTCAAAATGACAGTTGTTACTTCTTTCAATAAGACGATCATTTTTTTCTTGCATCTTTGGATTTCTGAGTCGGTTCTGTAAATCGCAGTTTTCTGTCGGAAATTACGATTAACATGATAGGTACGGATCACATGGTGCCGATTATACGACTGTTATGCATGCCAATTACCACAGAATGTTCGTATTTTCTACCAATTTAGTTGTCTAACTACGGATTCTACGAATTTTCATTTTGTTTAAAAAAATATATTTTGCTATTATTTTATGATATACATAAGATTCTTAAGCGGATTTGCGGAATTCTCTGGTTTTTTTTTTAGTCATGTCATGATTGATGCAAAACTGAAAAGAATTTGGGGGTTGGGTCATTTTCTGTCTGCGGATGGTATTTCGTGTTTCCAAGCTTTCGAAAACAGTAGTTAAATGGAGTAAAAAGAATTTGCCCTAATCATAATTTTTTTCTCCGGATGTTGCGTTTGTGTCTAGTATTCTTGTTAAATATCATTTTATGGCATATATGTTCGTATTTCAGCTTGAAACTGTAGGCAAGAATTTGCAGAAACGGAAGTTAGACACCGCGAAAATTGCCTCCTAATCTTCAGGCTTAAGGTTCTTCCGCAAATTCGAGAAATTCCGCCTTTTTCGTTATGTTGCCCACTCAAATGATCAAATGTAGAGGATTTTAGGAAGGGAGTGTCTGACCCCAGGTCTTAAACAACCCTTAGAAGTAGGAAGCTAGGAGATTTGGGCTAGAGTACCCGATAGGAAAGTGACACGGAAGCGAAGTAGAAAGGGGGAGGAAGATACCCTTATTTATTACCGGGGGGCCAGTACCCGGAGTCCGACGGCTTAACGTGCCCATCCGATTCACGGCGGATATTTAGTGGATCAAGCGTTCAAACCTGAGGTCCTTTCCGCGTCCCGTGTTGGCCACTCAGGAGATCGATGCACAAGTAAACAGAATTGCGTGTGTGTGTGTGTGTGTGTGTGTGGGGAGGGGGGGGGTAGATGTTCGTCGGAGGACAGAATTCCATCTTTACGAAACTTTTGAAAACGGAAAGTCGACGGAGTTCAGATTTTTTTCCGTAATCGTAATTTCTTTTTTCTCGTGATGTTGACTGTGTCCAGTATTTTTAAGTAATATTTTACTGCATAAATTTTTGCATTTCACTTTAAAAATAGGAGAAAAATTTCCAAAACTGGAAGTCGGGGAATTCCCGTAATCACTATTGCACCCCCCCCCCCCTGGTGTTCCCACTTGCCGGCGTTGTTAAATGTACCCCACCCCATAAGTTTTTGCATTTAATCTTGATAAGAGAAGAAGGAAATTCCCGAAAATGGAAGTGACGAAGTTGGAAAATTTGTAAAAATTGATGCATGGTGTTCAAAAGTATTAATGTTCCCAAAGTTACACCATTTATCTGAAATAGTTGAAGCTTTGATATCATGCGCTCATGGTCCTCAGGCTGATGGTTGTTATCAGTGGGCACAAAAATCAAGAAAAGAAAGAAAAGCGACATTGAAGAAGTAGGGGAGAGAATGATAGCAGCAGAAAGAAAAATGAAGCACTCGATGCTGTGCAGTTGCAGAGTCAACAAAAGACAGACTAACAGTAGTCTGCATTCTTGCTGTCTGTTTTGATTTTTCACTAGTTAAAATGTTCAGCTCCCCCCCCCTTCTTTGGTCGCATCTTGTCTTAAACTGCAATTTTAGAGGCAGTATGATCATATGGTAAGTGGAGGTTCGTGCAGTGCGCCTTCACTTGCTTGGATTTCCTGTCTGTCAGGCATTGTGGAATTCTGAACACATCTTACTGATTTTTACTGGTGGAAGTTTCGAACTTAAATCTTGCAACCATGCCGTCGCTGGGGAATCAATTTTGTGTTTCTCACGTGGTAAGTTTGTTTCATTAGAGTCCTTGTTTGTTGTAATGTTTTGTTGGGGCATATTTGTTTTTTACAAAGAGATGGATCATTTCGTAAAATAGAGTCTATGTATGCCACGCAATACTAGTTATTAGTAACAAGGCTATTGCCAATGTTGGCAGGTATAATAGACTGTCGGTTTTTTTTTTTTTTTTTTTAATATCATGGTCTGAGTGAGACATGCTGTTGCGGATTATGCGAAGGAAGAAATTGTTTTTCTCAGAATTTCCCGATCTACGAATCATATGCTGCTGCGGATTATGTGTGGGATTTTTTTTTTCACAGTCTTTGGATTACATGCCCTTGTGGATCTCATGAAGGAAAAAAATATGGTACTTTGAATTAATGTGTACAAAATATGACATCCACAAGTACTATTTTAATAAAATCAAAATCTGAAATTTTAATTTTTTTGAGATCATCTACTGAAAGAATAGAAAAAGAAAATTGTGAAGCAAATTGGAACTTTATTTTGCAATAAGTGCTTTTGGGTTAAAAAAAAAAAAAAAACTTTATGGGTGCAGCTATATTATGTTGCCAACCATTTTAGTTTAACTTACATGGATTTTTTTATATTGATTTTTGTAATGTGGGAAAGACTTTATGGAAACCCTGTATTGTAATTGCATATGTAAACTCTGTTTCCATAGAAACAAAGTTGTTTGTTTGTTCCTCATAGGAGGTCACGCCTGTGGTGCATCTCTCATTCAAAGCAATCTCATCGTGGCATGCAGAAGTACTTTGTTTTTACACCAACTTAGAAACACAGGAATGAAGACAGGATATTACAGCTCTTTAGTTTCTGATTTTTCAACCATAATAAATAATGTTTAAGAAACAAATTATTCATTTTTAAGAAATTAAACTAGGGTTTTCCCATTCATTTCTTGTGCAGATATACACAGGAGAGGGTGGGGCAATTAAAAAAGAGATTTCCATTACATTCATATTTTTAATGTTATTTTGGAACTACAATTGATAGACCTGCTGTAACCATATTCTTGAATATGATTTGAAATACACCAGCCTAATAGCTTCCCCTCTTTGTTTATTGATTCGTGTATTAATTTGGTAGGAAACAGTCAAAATTCTAGTGCAGAAAAGCACCTACGATCTCATTAAAAAAAATGGTGTAAACAAAAAAAGATGCATCCAATGGGGTAACCTGTGAGCTTTACTCAACACCATTTCTTATTGGTGCCTCTCTTTCATCAGCAGCTGAGTCTTCTACAAAGGAACACTTTTGGGACACACAAAGTCATACACCTTGTTGTGCTTAAGTCCATTGCAGGTTCTAAGTCCATCCCATTCTCTTTGTCTTTCCTATAGTCTGTGGTACTTGTTCATTAAAAGGCAGCACATGTTGCAGTAATCTTTCATTTTCCATATATGTCGTACATGTTCATACTACCTAAATGCAGTTTCACTAACACTGTTTTATATGGAAGAAATACCCAGCTCAAATACCCAATTTCCACATTACAAATGCTGTCGTGCAACTGAATCTGATTTTCCCTTGGAATTCCTCATGCCTCTCTTGTATCAGCCACCTCCAATTGTGTAATGTGTGCCCTGCTATGTATGCAAGTATCATTTCTTTAGAAGAAGGAACATCTAAATGCTACATATTGCATCAGCAAGCTTTGTTCTTTGGCAATATGTGGCTAATACATTGAAAGCACAATTTATTGTACACACCACACCAATCTGCAAACCTGCAGTACTGCCACAATAATGGAGCCAGCTGAAACCACCTACAGGCTATCTCATGAATAGGTCAGATAACTACCATCTATGTTGCATACCTGAAACTGTGATGAGAAGTAAGTACAGCAACTTAATGGGTTTGATTATAGACAGATAGTTGTTGCGAGGAAGATGGGATGCTCCATCGTCGCAACTGCAGAATTTCTGGAATTTCTGCATGCAACCAAGCGTACATGTGTACCAGGACTACATCAGAACCAGCAGCTAGTGGGGAAAATGTGGATGTAAACGGGCCATTATGTTAGGGTGTATGCTATCTTTCCCTATTGTAAAAGAATGGGACTCACAGTTACAAGGATAATGTCAGCATTCAATGATGAGGCATGCATGAAGTTTATGTAGTGATCATTCACCATACGATGGCATGACTAGGTTGATGGTAGTTAAGAGCACGTTTAAGTTACGTATTATAGTTTTAAGGCAAATATATTTCAGCCATTACCATGGCCTTCATCAGTGCGACTACGATTTGTTTTCATTGTCAGATTGGAAAGGTAAGTTCTGTAATGGTAACTCCAGGTGATGTGATGCAATGAGAGATTTTCAGCTGTATGGAACATAAATGGGGGGCTCAGAGTTACAATTTTTGGAAAATAAAATTTCCAAACTTTCTCAAAACTTCTGAGCAAAACGATACAAAAGTTAGAAACCAACTTTTTTGTATCTGACTAAAGTGGAATAGCAGAAGTGTCAACCATGATAAGTTGAGACAAGGAAAAAGAAGGTTCACTCCATATTTGAGCCTGATTGAAGGTGTCTTCTTTCAACAAAATAATGCCCCATCTCATTGTTCCTTTTTGGTGAAGGACTGGTTGGAGGAGCATTTCCAGTTAATTTTAAACCCTCGAATGGCCCTCTCACTATCCAGATCTGAACCCAGTTGAGCATCTGTAGGACACAGTGAAGTGATACATTGTATCCCAAAGTGGATACTGGCTACTGTCAACAGTTTATGGAGAGCTTTTGTTCAATCTTGGACTCAAATACCACCAAATGTTTCCAACCACTGCCATGTCTCAAGGTGTGGCTGTTCTTGTGAGGGAGAAAGAATGGCCTGCATGTTATTTTTTGTGCATATGTAAGAAATTGCCCTTTCTGTGTATTTCCCTTGCTTTACTAATCTGTTGGCCAGTTCCTCCTTATCAAACTGTCTTGCCTCAGTTATTACACCCTTATTTAATTAAAATCTGTTACATTTTCATAAGTTATCCTTAGTATTGCACAGTTAATATCTTTAGCAGTTTGACGTGAAGTGTTAGATGTGGATTTCTCAACATTTATTCTCATTCCAAATTTTCCATTTAGTTCCTGCACAGCTGGTTAATATATTGCAAGTGGCTGGTATTTCTAGATATTAGCGCTATTCTTATGAACATTCAGTAAACTTTTAGTGTTTGAGAGTTATTTATGTAGTGCCCCTTCTGTGAACTTGATAATTTGTACTGAACATCTACTAAACCATATTGTCATATTTTATCTTGTAGGAATTGGCGAGGAAGAGTCACAAGAAAATGATGGTGCCCATAGCTCAAAGTACTCACTTAGGCCTAAAAAGCCAATTACAGATCGGTTTCAGTTTCCTATAGGTAAGAACTTACATTGTGGAGATGCATTGATTACCCTGCTGATAGAAATAGGAACTGCAGAAAATTTGAAGTTGAGATAATAAACCTTCAGTTGAGAAATAAACTATTATTTCTTGATTTTTTTTTCTTTTTGCTATAGTGTACCTTATATAATTGCTTTATAATAACATTTTGTGTTTCAGTAAAAGTTCTGTTTTATAATGTAATATTTAAAAGGTTTTTCTCATAGAATGTTTTTCTGTGATATGCATTGCTACATGTTTTTGCTAGAATTACGTAGCCAGTTTTAGATTTGATTTTCCCTCGTGAATAAAAAATCAGAGAGACAAATGAGAATGGAGGAATCGATCCTAATTTATAAAAATAAAACAAGGGTGTGCAACCAGAATGACCGTGATACATTATCTAGCCTTTGGAAAATAGCTGGTGTCTGCTAGGTTTAATTAAGAAAAGTATCTAATACAGCGAATCTGACGAATGGCAACGTGGGGTATCGGACTCCATTGACGAGAAATAAACCACGAACATCGGTGGGAAAGTCGTCACGCTCCTGAGGATGCCCAAAGACTGGGCAAAAAATTTAGAGCATTAATAATGGTAAAGAATTGAAGTTGTTGAATCCTAAAGTGAAGATCTACTGAATCTACCCAAAGTAAGCAGTGTGTTGGATGTGAAAGGTAGCTGCACATACAACGGACAATAGGACAATAGCTTCAACGAAGACCCGAAACGTGCGAGAAAAGTGAATCATCGCTGGAAACGGAATGCCTAGGTAAGCATTATCCAACTAGAATATTTCCTATGTGAGACAGTTTTTATGAGTGGTAGTGGAAGTGTGTACAATTTTGTGGTTTTCTCTGTTGCAGACTCGCAGACTGCACTATGTGCAAGGCTGAAAGGAAATCAACATTTTACCCTCCCAAGCACAAGATAAGAAAAAACGGACTAAAAGAAAAAAATAATAATAATAAGGTGCTAAGCATGATTTTATTAATCCTCAATAAAGATTTTCAAACAGTAAATTGTGTGAAACACTTGAACGTGAAAGAAAAGGCCAGATTGAATCTTGCTGTTCTCCAGATTACCTATTCATGTATAATCACACGGGTTTCAAGACTTCATTTGCTTGATTGCTGGGCTCCCATGCTAATGAAGAGTCAGCTCTCCAAATTTTTTATGGCTCAGTGTCTACCATAAACAACTCACCGAAAAATCTGTTTTAATATTGTGAATGATGGTTGAAATTTATAATGTTACTGAAAATGGTTATAAGCAGCACCCAGTTAAACACTACATTTTAGAGCCGCATGTTTGTAAAATAGAGTTTAGTGCTGTGGCCTTACAAAAACAAAACTACTGTGGAAAACACAGTAGTTTTGTTTTTGTACGGTTGTTTAACGCACAATTGCATTTGTTGTGTTTTGAAGTTGGATTTATGTAACTGTTACCATGTATATATAGAATGGATGTTTCTTTATTTTAGAAAGAACTCGTCCCAGGCGTTCTCCAGGTAGTAATTTGTTCGATTTGCCTTCTCATCTTCGACGTCCCAGGGAAAGAGATTCTTTTAAAAGCCCAGCTCACAGAAGTCCTCTGTATAGGAGGTAATTGAAGTTACTAGAGACCAGTGCATTGTTTTTGCTGTGCTAATGTATAATTTCCTTTGAAGTGCACATTTTTCCTTTTTTCAGGGTGAAAGAGTTCCACCAAAAGGCGGAATTCCACTTTTTTGGAAGTCACCTGGGGAGTTCCAGAGATTGATGCAGAAATGCGATAATTGCAATAAGACAAATTAGATCAGTTATAAATATGGGATTAACATTATTGGTTTGATGTAAGCACATTGACTAAAATCAAAAAAATTATTCATTCCTAAAGAAATGTTAGACAGTTTTGTGGCTTTCATATATGCATATCTGGTGCTTCAAGGGTGGTTAATAAATGCTGAAAGGTTATTTATTTTTGCATATTCCTATGTGGAAAAAGTTCAGCCTTTTTCCGCCATGACCACTTTCATACCTGTGTTTTTGTTCATTAATACATCTTTTGATGAAAGATTTTTATGCCATTGTTTTGTTTCCTTGGTACTATCTGTGAAACATAAATTCAGTGGCTCTGTTTTTCAGTAAGGAGTTATGCCAGTGATATTTGATCATAGAGCCCTACTTAACTTTACCGACTGATTGGGCTTCTGATGAATGAGTTACAGGTTTTGCAAAAATGTATCATTTAAATAAATATACAGTCTTTGCTAACCCCCTTTCCTCCTCCAAGCACCTAGAAGGAATCATTCAATCGACATGAAAATTGGTATTTGTATCATCATCATCATCATAATTGTCAAACATGTATCATTGTCATCATCGTCATAATTGTCAAACATGTATCATCATCATCATCATCCATTATCAATCCACTGCTGGATGAAGGTCTCTGGTCTGTATTGTGCCTGTCTCTTCCATGTTACTCCTGCATACTTTCGAATTTCATCCGCCCATTTCCCATGTGGTCTTCTGGGTCTTTTCCTGTTCCTTGGAATCCAGTCTAAAATTTCAGCTGTCCATCGATGGTCTGTCCTTCTGGCAATATGTCCAGCCCATTGCCATTTCAGGGATTTTACTCTGGCCATGATGTCTTCCACTCTTGTCATTTTTCTGATCCACGAGTTCCTCTTCTTATCTCTCCTGGTTACACCAAGCATGCACCTCTCAATGCTTTTTGAGTTGTCTGCAGTCTTTGTATGTCTCTTTTAGTCAAGGTCCACGTCTCTGCACCATACGTAAGCACTGGAAGGATGCATTGATCAAACACTTTTCTTTTAAGACATAATGGCATATTGCTCTTGAAAATTATACTGTTTCTTCCAAATGCTTTCCAGGCAAGTTTTATATGCCGATTAATTTCTTCATCAATGTGGCCCTCACTTGATATCTGCTGTCCAAGATAAATGTAGGTATTGGTTATCTCCAGCTTTTCCCCGTCAATCGATAAATCTTCATTTCTTGTAAAAGCATTGTACATCACTTTTGTCTCCTGAAAGTTCATTTTTAATCCCACTTCTTTACTCTTGTCAGCAAGTTCCTGGATCGTACTTTGCAGCTCTGATGGGGTTCTTGCAGACTACGTCATCAGCAAAATCAAGGTGAGTTAGATAATCTCCATTAATCTTTATTCCTTTGTTTTCCCAGTTCAGTGATTGAAAGACATTTTCCAATGTGGCATTAAAGAGTTTGGGAGATATAGTGTCACCTTGTCACACTCCCTTTCCAGTTTTTATGGGTGCTGTATTCTCAAATAGCCGAATCTTTGCACTTGCAATTTCATAGATGTTATGAAAAATATTAATGTATAGGAAAGGAAATGTTAGTAATTCCAGAGAAGTTGGGCCATTTATTCAGATAAAACAGCTACACGAGTGGAATAAGTCAGTACGTTGAAGCACCATCTCTGGCTCAAATACATGGTTACCAGGCGTGGCATAGACACATACAATTCACGGATACTATTCTGAGTTATAGCATGCCTGATGGTGTCCAAATTGCAAGCCACTTCGCTGACAATCCGGGATGGGCGTAGGTGGCGTTCCATCATATCCCAAACTTGTTCAATCTGTGAGAGGTCAGGCTATCGGGCTGGTCATGGAACGGTGTCGACATTACAGAGACAGGCCTGGGAGAGCTCTGCCATGTGTGGCCGGACATTATCCTGTTGAAAAATTGCTCAGCGATACTGTGACAGGAATGGCAACACAACAGCTTATAGAATATCTTCAACATACTATTGAGTTGTGAGGGTGCTTAGGAGGGATACTAAGGGTGTCTGGCTATCATAGGAGATGGCTTCCCAGACAGTTACTACTTTTGTGTGAGCCGTGTGCAGTTCCACAGTAAAGGTAGGATCCCTGTGCTCACTGGCTTGTCTCCATTCAGACATGTATGCGCTGGTCATCGTTTCCTAGTGCTAACCCTGACTCATCATTGACGGCAATACAATGATGCCACTGGACTCTATAACACATTGATATCAGGCCTGGAACCACTGTAACTGGTGGTGGTGATGCTCGCTGTTCAGCGATGGGCAGTGGAGTGGCCTCTAGAATGTAGTCCCTGTGCTGCAAGTAATCTGGCAACGGTCCAGATGGCCACTTCCATACTGTAGATGATGCAACATGGCCATAGATGGGTGAGAGCTGTGAATTCAGTTCTCTTCGTGCAGCTATCACAACCGCTTGATCCTTATATTTTGTCGTTGCCCTCGGCTGTCCACTGCCCGTGTGCTGCTGGGTTGTGCTGTCCTCTAGCCGTTGGCACCAACATCGTCTGATTGAGGTTTCGTTCCAACCCAAGTGTCTGGCGATACAGCAACATGACCAACGTCACTCATCCTAATCATACGTCCTCTCTCAAACTCGCTCAACTTCTCGTAGTGTGCACGGATCTGACGTTGAGGCATTCTCACAGTCTGTGGAGGTTTAATGCAACCGCAATCCGTTGTCACAACTGTCCCTGTGTGCAAGCTTTGCTCTTGATATACCCTTTTTGATGCATGGTTCTCAAGCACTGTGGTGGGCCACTATTTTGTCATTGGTTGTTATTTTTTAATCACTTGCATATTTGGCCCTGAGGTGCTTGTATGCAGAGTCTTATTAGAATCAAATGACTTTCTCAGGGTGCTTCTTTCTTTTTTTTTTTTTTTTTTTTTTGGCAAAGAGTGTATTTCATGTTCATGCAGTTGAATTAAATTGTAACACCATACTCATCATGATGGTTAACATATCACCAGGGTTCCCACTAACCTTGAAAGTCCTTGAAAACTCCTTGAATTTAGTTTTCCATTTCAAGGGCCCTTGAAGGTCCTTGAATTTTGTAAAAGTCCTTCAAAAGTACTTGATTTTTTTCTTCTGTTCACTAAATTTCAGAATACAATAGCCACAGTTTTTTGAAGAGAAGTTATCGTCAAAATGTCACAAGTGGCTGCTCTGTATTGCGAAATGCTCTCTTGGAATCAGGAGTACATAGCTGTCACCTTTCCGGTTTTCATGTGGTTGTGATTCTGAACTACAATAAGCGAATGTGAGAGGAATTCTTTTGAACTACAATAAGCGAATGCGAGGGGGTGCAAGTGTTAGGTACTAGCATCTCAAACTGGGTTTGCAATCTGCTGAATGATTGTAGCCCAGGATTCCAGTCTAAAATTTCAGTTGTCCATCGGTGGTCTGTCCTGGCAATATGTCCAGCTATTCGTGGGAGTGTTGCTCGCGTATCGTGTGAAACGATTCTTGGCAGCCGACGATGGTCACGTTCACCCAATGCCTTTTTACGGTCACACTGGTATCGTAGTTAGGAGGTTTTGCCGGAATTCTTGTCGTCACGGTACACCCTTGCAATGGTCGTCTATGAAATTCCGAACTTCGGTTCTACCTCCGAAATACTATGGCCCATCTCACGAGCGCCAACTATGACACCGCTTTGAAAATCGCTTAAATCGTTATTACTTGTCATTCTCATGCCGAGAACATCTCTGACAGCTGGCAAGGATGTCTATCGCTTTATATACGCACTGGCGGACGCAACCGGGTACGCGCATAGGTTACGTTGCTATTTATTTTGCATAAGCTCGTCTGTACCAGTTTTTCTGGTACTTCAGTGTATATATTTTTGTCAAATGTGTCAGTGATAAAGAAACCTGAAATCTTGTGGAACAATAATACCTCACCAAGGTATGCCCCTGTGTTTAGATATAACTATAATTTTAATAAAAATTTTTACTGTTTTTTACAACTTATTTTAGTGTTTCATGTGAGTTCTTGTTGGGCACGAATATAGTCTTGAAAATTTTTATATGTCCTTGAAAAGTTCTTGATTTTTTTGGAGGAAGAAGAGTGGGAACTATGTATCACACCTGTGTGCATGTACAGCATTTGGCATGGTTTTGGTGCAGCAGACTATGTTTAAAATAAAAAGGGAAAATAAATATTAATCTTCCTTGCAATAAACAACCTCTCTCTCTTGCAAAATTGTTTGCCACTATAATATTGTTTCTTCCTTTGTCGACGGCTAATTTGCACCTTTAATCGATTCTGGGGTTGGTCTGCTTCTTGGTGGACATACTGGTGCCACACAGAATTTAACACCTGTTTAGGCAATCTTTCACCTCCTATCAGTCACACTTGCCCATGTCATGTTAATATATTCTCACTGTGATTTTCTTCTACCAAACAAGTACATAGCTCTGTTCTGATGTCTGTATTATGAATTCTCTGTTTTGCTACTGGATCCACATATATATATATATTTTTTACAGGTATTCCTCTTAACTACTCTCTTATCTGCAGCTTCTAATGTACGACTCAATGAAGAGCATCACTGCATAAGAACATTTGGGGAACTGAACATGGCTCAATTTTTTCACAACTTCATACTCAGCCCATTCGTCCTCTTCTGTTATGGGAAAAAAAATAATAAAATTGTAGTTTTTAAATTTGAAGTTGCCACTTTGAATTTAATTGCATTTTAAATTTAAAATAACTGAATTAATTAAATTTCACTTACAACCAATGTAACCGAGAGATCTTTACCTTTAGTATAACAATTGTGGCTCTGCATAAATAATATTTAAATACCAATCTTTTCTCCATCTTTTGCAGGTTTTTGAGAATATGGAGATGGCCCCCAATTGTTTTGCTGTGGTGAGGAGTATGAGCAGTGCTTTGGTGCCTCTGTTTAGGAAGATTTTTATTTGTGGCATTTGTTAGATTTCATATATAAACAATACAGAGGCTAAACTTTTTAGTTTTATAGCCACTGCAATTTAAACAGAGGACGGAGTGAATAGTAGATCCTGTGTGTTCTCTGCATGCTAGCTGGTTGGTCAGGTTTATTGAGATGACAATGCCATGAGGTGCCAGGCCTATGAGATAGGCAGAGCATCCTAATTTAAGGGCAGTTAAGAGCAATATATAGAGAGATCCACCACAAGGCAAGGGAACTATCCTTGAAGCACCAGATTCAGCATACCAGACCAGGAGTCTCGTGGCGTCCAACTGATGTCCACGTCCATCTGGTGCATAATATTACTAACTCTTGAAAAGAACTTGTGGCTAAAAGTAAAAAGAATTACAAACTGCATACACACGTGACTTAAGCAAGAAGTGGTTCTTTACACATCTTTCATTAGCATGTAATGGTCAAATGTAAATTTGTAATTAATTTTTTTGTATTCTTTCTTTCTTTTATTTTTTGGTGACTGATCATTGATTTAAAATTAATAATAATAATAATAGCCCACACTTAGAAAAAGGTCATGAAATTAATTTATTTTAATTAAATGAAAAACGTATTTCAAGATAATTCTAAGGTTATTGGGGGAGGGCTACAGATATGATCAGTAGGGCTTTATCCCCCTTAAATGGTCTGTACACAACCCTTTTCTTTCCACCCAACTCTCTCTACCGTAAAGCAGGGAAAAGCCTCCTATGAGCAGTATAACATTTTAGTAAAAATTTCTTATACAACTGATAAGGCACTTTTTCTGTTCTGTAGTGTAGCTTCTTATCAAACTTCATGAGTAATCACACTGAGACACATTCCATGTTCTGCATTATTTCCCTGTATTACTAAATTAATAATTTTTGGAGTTCCACGGGAAACCACTGATCTCATCCAAAATTTTTCACTGGTCATACTTAGCTGATTATGATTATATGGTAATTTGTTTAGACTCTGAGAAATTAATACTGAGTCATCAGCATGCAGCAAACTGCTGATGTTGGAACCAGCTATTTCAACATCTGAAACTAAGTTACTTCCTTCTAGCAGTTCATGCATATAGAGCACAAATAAAAATGGGGAGATTCTACATCCTTATCTTATTCCAGAATTAATTTTAAACCATTTTTTCCCCCATGTTTCCTTTCATCCCGACAGTTGTGGTGTACAGGCATATGGTGGATTTCTGTAGCTGTGTTGAACTCTTTTTAATATTGGTGTTATTTAAAGAAAAATTAACTGCTGAAACAACAACCAAAAAAAAAAAAAAAAAAAAAAAAACTATAGTAGGGATGCAGTCAGTGGTGTTTGCAGTTCAGGTCTAACCTAGATTTCTGTGATGAATTGAACTCGATATTCCGGATTTCCAGCTATGTGAATTGTGCCAACACAAGCTAACAATGTGGTACATTGTTTAAAACATATTTTCCACTTTTTACTCCTTTTTAAATTGTGCCAGCACGTAAACGGTATAGTAAATTGTTTAGAACAATTAGTCAAGATTTTGCCCCTCACGTTAATTAGCTGCTAAATAATTATGTAGCACTGCTATATACATTTCACAAAGTGGATCTGAAAAATTAAAGCCATTACAGGTAAATCTTAAAATCCTAGATCATTTTTTAGAGTAAGCTGCCCCATTGACCATCAATTGAATAAAAAATTTGTTTTGCAGTCACTTCTGCATAGTCCTGATGAAGAGTTCTAGTTTGAAAATTTTACAGTTAAAATTGAGAAAACATAATTTATCCCAAAGATACCTATAAAACCAACTAGTCACTGCAATATTGAAAATATAGAAGTGCTATGTCTTCACTTATTACCAAGAAAATTTAAATTACATTCATACATCTAGCCAAGTGTTTTAAAATTACAGAGTGCAGTAGATTATAGGTTCTCAAACAGATCCAGTGTCTGTGAATGTTCTTTTCTTATCTGTGCAGTTCCCTACATTGTCAGTTTAATTTCTTCCTGTGTCCTGTGCATTTTGACTATTATGTTAAATTGTGTAGAAACTTTCTGCTTTCATCTTTTACCACTTTCTCTTCCTTTACCTCTCCCTCCTCTCCCATGAGTACATCTTCTAAGTGCTGCTTTGAGTCTTGTGCATTTGCTCTTAATATCTTCTAAACATGTGAGCTTTTTGTCTATCAAAATGCCTTCCAAGATAACCCCATTTTTCTTTTGAAAATATTTTACTCTTTCTTTATGGGGTGTGCAGTGTTTTTATTGCTTTTGTTTTCTGCTGTTTTTTAGCTAATGTTCTATTTTTTATCTCTTAATTGTACAGTTACAGAATGTCAAGACAACAGCATTTATTACTAATTTTTAATCTCTTATTATTCACTCTGGTTTTGTTTAATATTTCTGCTGTTTTTATTTCACTTTTCACATTTATTTGCATAAAACAAACTACAATTCAGTTTGAAGATTTGTATTTTAGGTTAGTGTACTCAGAAAATGGTGTTCCAAATAAAGGGTGTAATTTATTTGTGCTATTTGTAATTCATGTGAATTTAAAAAAAAAAATGTAAAAAAAGTACTTCAAAAATTCTTTTTTGATTTAAAAAAAGTTTTTTTTTTAAGTAAAAAAAAAAGAATTAATGTGTGCATTTTTGAAAGTATTTCATTAAATCTTTGTGTTACTCTTTTGAGGTTTCAATAAGAAAATTTTACTGCAATACTAAATGAAGCTTAAAGCTCCTATTACTTGTTGCAGAAAAAGGCATGCCATTCACCATACTTCAACAAGTAGTTCAAGTGATGATGAACGCCGATTTGAAAAAAGGAAAGCAAGGAGCATGGCGAGAGCTAGAAACAGGTAATTTATTTTATGGTTCCTCAAACATTTTCTGCAACATAATACATAGAGATTCAGTATCTCTTTTAAAATTGCTATTACACACATTAAAATACGGACATGTGATTATGGTGGTGCAGTTATTTATGACATTTATTATTGAAAAAATAAATGTCATAAATAACTGCACCACCATAATCACATGTCCGTATTTTAATGTGTGTAATAGCAATTTTAAAAGAGATACTGAATCTCTATGTATTATGTATTTTAACCACGTATAACTTGTGACTTCCTTATACAGAAGATATACATGAAGTATCTATTTTCTGAAACACCTAGTTCTGCTAAATTTCTTTTGTGTTGCCAAATAATTTATGCTTGAATGATTTTGTTTATTCTCAATAGCAGTGGAACGTTTTGGTATTATTGTTGCACACATCCACCATTTCTTTTTAATCTTGAGTGGAATGTCTTATATACAGGGTGATTCATAAAGAAATATATGGTTTCAACACACTATAAAACAAGAACAATGTAAGATATTTTATGTTACCTGTAACAGAATTGTAGGGGAATGTTTAAAGCTTTTAGAGACAGTCACAGATGTTCTATGTGTGCACCCTTAGTCACACGACACACATTGAGATGGTAATCCATTTCCGCCCAAACGCGAGGTAAGATATCTGAATCAAGTGCAGTGATAGTGGCTGTGATATACTGTTTCAGCTCCGCTAGATCAACAGGAAGGGGAGAGGCGAATACCATGTCCTTTACGTACCCCCACAGGAAAAAGTCACAAGGTGTTAAGTCAGAACTTCTGGGTGGCCATTGGGTCAGTGGCATGTTGTAGTCCGCGGCTCGTCCAATCCATAGGTGAAGAAGATGTTCATCGAGATAATCTCGCACGTCGCCTAACTAGTGCGGCGGTGTACCATCCAATTGAAGAATAAAGTTGTCACTGTCGTCCTGCAACTGTGGCATCAACCAAAGACTTAATATATCCAGAAAAGAGCCTCACGTGACAGTTTTCTCATGAAAAAGAAGGGGCCGTGCACTTTCTTTTTGGACACAGCGCAGAACACATTTGCCTTAGGGGAATCTCACACATGTTGCACTGTAGATCTGAGATTCTCCGTTCCCCAAAAGCAAACATTGTGCTTGTTTATCTGACCACTCACGTGAAATGTAGCTTCATCAATGAAAACTAAGTGATCGGTAAAATCGTGATTTTCAAAACAGTGCTGCATTTCGGCACAAAATTCAGAGCGTTTTGTCTAGTCAAGGTCAGTGAGATTTTGCAACATCTGCACCTTGTATGGAGTCATTTTCAGCTTCTTTCTCAAAATTCTCCAGACAGTGGGCTGTGAAATCTGCACTTCACGACTCACCCTCTGCATTGATTTTCCCGGGCTTCGTGGAGTGGCAATGCAAACACTATCGACGACTTCTTCCGATACATGCAGTCGTTCAGGACTTTTAAGTTTGCACAGACAGCTCGTAGTTTCAAATTTTTTATGCCAATCGTAGATAGATTTTCTGGTTGAAAGTTCTTTTTCGATTTGTAATCGAAAATGCCATTGCACAACAGTTACAGATTCCGTTTTGCTCAATTCAAGAACACAAAACGCCTTCTCCACTGCAGACACTACCATTTTGACCGACTAGTCACGTGACACGTGCGCCATTGCTTTCGTTACTTCCCTCAGTAGCGGGACACAAACTTTATGAGTACATCTACCTAAAGGTTTGCAGTTGTGGTCCATGTCTTCAACTGTTACTGTTTTATGGCATCTGGAAACTGTATAGTTCTTTATGAATCAGGGTGTATTTGTGCTGCCCATAGGACAGGAGAAAAGACAGATGGAATACTACTGAAGTCGTCTCAGGCATAATGAGTGTGTCTTTTGAAAAACAAAATATAAATACCAGGGTGAGTTATAAGTTCATAGTGTTTTCGAGTACATTGTTCAGTCCAGTACCACATGTTGACCACATATGGCTATTTGGCAAAATATAGTCCAGCAGAGTCTATGGTCCTTTGCCAATGTTCAGCCAAAGATGCAATGCTGTTGCGATACCAGACTGCTGGCTTGGATGCAAAAAAACCCAAAAAAACCCAGTGATGCCATCTTTCACTGCCTCTAAGTAATGGAACTGTCTGCCGCCCAAGAAGTGCACCGTGGAACAAAACAGGTGAAAATCCAAGGGAACAAGTTTCGGGCTGTATGCTAGGACTTCGACGCCATCCAAATTATGAATTTTCTGGCAGTAAATACGTGACCTATGACATGGGGAATTGTCGAATTGCAGGAGGGCCTCGTTTTGGTTCACCATTGCAAGGTAGCGCTGGCATAGAACATCATATACGTGTTGTAGCTGGTCTGCATATAGGTGCCCATCAATGGCCCGACCATGTGTCACAAGCTCCCAGTGGACAGGACCCTTGAAATTCCACCATACACACAACATTGTCTTCACTTCAAAACATCCTCTTTGAACCACTGCTTGAGCTTCATCCCTTGGTTGCAGCCATTGGCTTCCGGTATCAGGATAACGTAGGAAGACTCACTTCTCATTATTCATTACCATTCTCCACCAAAACCGGTCATCATGTGGATTTTTTAGCAATTCTCGACACAGAATGACATGCTGATCAGCTTGCTTTGGGCTTAACTCATGGGGAACCATTCGTGGACATCTGGAGTGAAAATCGAACTGGTGTAGGTGGTGAATGATGATGTTTTCTGATGCACGGACCTCCTCTGCTAATCATCGGTTGCTGGTTCCTGGGTGTTGTTCAACAGCTAGATGTAGGGTTTCAGTGTTGGTGGTGACTGGTTTCCCACACCTCAATTTGTCAATGAGCTCTGTGTGTCCGGACCGGAAGTGCTGGAACCATTTTCTTGCTGTTGCAGGGTGCACTGTCCCCTCGCCTTCTACACTACAAATTTCCTTCACGGCAGCTGTCGTGTTCAACCCTTTTTCCAATAATGCAGTGAAAGTTATGTCTGAGTTAATACCAAATTGCTAAGAAGAAATATTTAATTTCAGTGTGGAAAATTTCCAGAAGTTGCCCAAAGCTTTAACTTGCACTCAGTATGTAGAAGCAAGAAATTAAAGAGGTGTAAATGCTTTTTTGAAATGTTCTTTATGAATTATTATAAATGCAGTCATCTGAAAATAGTGTTGCATATTCTTCAAAAGTTGCATCATTGTAAAACAGTCCTTAGCTCCAATATTACAGCTCATAAAAGCTATAGTAATCCTCAGCACAAAGAGAAACACAATGTTGTTCACCATTTTTTGAAACATAAGTGCAATTTTTATCTCATGTTTGATGGTAAGAGCAACTTCTGCGAACAAAATATGACTAAAACTTTCAATTGATGTTTAAGATGAACATTAAAAAAAATAATAAAAGAGCACAGCAGAAACCTTGTACACCATAATTTTGTTCATAGAAAGCGCCAGAACTATGAACTTCATAGCACCAAACAGCACTGAGGTAGTGATAATTGTTTGAAGCACTATATACCACAACTGTTTTTGATATCTTTCACAATGCGACTAACATTTTTATTTGGATGTTTTTTTTTTCATTTTCCTTGAACATTACCCTCTGTTTAATGTTTTGTTTCAACATGGAACTGCAACAGATTTCAACATGGAACTGCAATGCTGAAAGTCGTAGTTGATGTGAATGAATGCAGTTTAGCTTGAATAAACTCCAAACGGAAAAACATTACTGAATACCCTCCCCTCTCGTTTTTATGTCTCTTTGTGATCTTCTGATAAAATGACTTACCTAAAGGAATGAGAGAATGAACAATAACTATTATTTAAAATCCTATTTTGTTCTCTTTATAGGTGCCTTCCCGTCAACTTCTGTGAAAATGACTTAGCTAAAGGTGTTATTAGAGAAAGGATGAAGATTGGAAGTAGTCTAGCAGATATTGACCCAATGAACATTGACAGGACTGTAAGTAATTTTTTTGTTTAAATAGCTATGCTTATATCTTTCTATCATTGAAAGATTTTCTGCCTCTCAGGCCTAGCTTTTTTGATCATCAAATGGCTGATTTACATCTCCTTTTACCTTCTTCTATGTCTCCCTCTTCATCTGCAATGTGATACCACACAATGTAACATTTGACTATGTTACCGTTCATTTCCCATGTAACACTCATAACCTCAGTTGACTCTCATTAGCTGTTCCCACTACCAAAGTAGTACTTGCTTCATTTGTAATGTCTGCTTTACTCATTCTGTTGTGCCATAACTTTTTAATGTCATTAACTGTTCCCACTACCAAAGTAGTACTTGCTTAATTTGTAATGTCCGCATTACTAATTCAGTTGTGCCATAACTTTTAATGCACTGAACAACTTCTTTGTAGGTACTTAGTTAAAAGCCTTTTAAGTGTTGTTTAATGACATACATAAATAAATTTTGATTTGCCTTACAAAGCATTGCACAAAGCAACTTGAACATGAGTATACTTATCAGAGCTGCCAAGTGCCCCGGTTTACCCGGATTCTGTTCGATTTCCGAAATATTTTCTGGAGATCTGATTTTTCTGCAAAAGATCCGATTTTGTGATTTTCTTATTTTTTTCTTTTATTTATTTATTATGCATTATATTTTTTCCCCTCATTAATGATATCAGCGATGAGATCATATTTCTCCAGCATCAATGGGAGTCGGTGACAAATGTTTTTTTTTTTTTTTTTTTTTTTTTTGTTAAACCATTTCTATCATTATTTCTATGGTTATCGAGATCGATGCAGAACTGAACAGAAATTTGGGAGGGATTGGGTAGTGGGGTCGTTTTCCGTCGGTGGGCGGAATTCTGACTTACGGAACTTAGACGGAGTGAAGGTTTCTCCAGTAATCGTAATTCTTTTTCTCTCAATGTTTCTTCTACTCAGTAGTGTTGTTAAATATAATTTTATTCTGTAAATATTTGTTTTGCTGCTTCAAAATGGACGAAAACTTTCCTCAAACAGAAGTCGGACAGACCGTAGACTTTGCCAGTAGTTGAGATTTCTTTTCTCTGCGATGTTACATTTATCCTGTATTGCTGTGAAATGTAAAAAAAAAAAAAATAATTATTATATTTTGAATACAGTGATGTGCTCCAGCTTAATATTTACATAATAAATTTCAGTGAACAATTTTGTCTTGCTCACGCCACGTTATATTCACACTGTTTCGCAGCACGTTCTTATTTTTCACCCGTGTGGTTAAAAAGTTCAGCTTTTTGTCCTTCGTCAGTCTCATGTATGCAAAATTATTTCAAACATTTAAACACTATACTGGATACTAAACAGGCTCCTCCATATACTGTCTGCATGTGCTGAAAGATCACGTCTGGCCTAGTGCCAGCCTTGGTCAAGAACTGGGTCATGGCACATGTTGCGCTTGCTTGGTCATATCCATGTTGTAGTGAGCATCATATAACCACCTGCTGCACTCTCCATTTGTGTTACAACTGCTGATCACTTGCCATGGCACATTGCTCTTATCTCTCTGTGTACAACATCACCTGTACCATTGACTGCAACAGCACCATCTCCCAAGTTGTTTCACTTGAACGACCCTTATGTTAACAAGGTTTTTGATGATAATGTAAGTGCCATTTCTAACTAAGTAGTACTAACTCATATTCAAATAATTTATTTAATGGAAAGAACAAAATTCTTACAGAACAAAAACTAAACATTTTTGCATTATTCTTCCATTTTAAATTAATGCAGTCAAACTACTAGTGACTAGACACAAGAAGCAAGAGTCTCATTTTCATTGCCATGCCCATCCATTGTTGAAAGGTATATATAACAAAGTAGACAATTTCCTGTTTCCTTTTTTATAAAGTGACACAATGACTAACTTTTGTTAATCTTCTGAATTTATGGTACCTCTATTCATAGTGTACTGTGGAATTAACTTCTGAAGTCAAGCCAGTTTCCACCTGACGATAGTAAACTTATGCTAAAAAAGCTGTCGGGATAGTATTGCTTGTTTTGTCTATGAGGTCTGAAAACCTTCAACTGTTTTAAAAACTGAAAATTGTAAGCATTTCTACTTGTAGGCGAAAATCATGATGGGGCCTTCTTGTAAATGCTAAACCCTTTCACTATCACCAATACTCCTACAGCATTCAGCTTGCTTATGGTATACTGATAGATGCCACTGGCATTAAGACCACCTGATTCTCCACTATTAACAGAAAAATGTGCAATCACAACTTAGTACTATAAGAGGATGCTGACAAGTCTTTGGCTTACATGCCATTCTCTTTTTCCCAACAAATGAAACATCACAAGAAAATATATATCTTGAAATATTTTTCGACCAACTTTGATCTCACTGTGACATGAATAAACAGTTTGTTTTAAGGCCTGAAGTAAAGAGGGCATCCTCTGAAGTAGAGTTCATAGCAAAAGAGAGCAGAGTGGTAATTAAGTTCCTGCTTCTGAAACGTAAGACATCAAAGGAAATGCCTAGTGGAATGTTGAGACACATTATGTGATCAGTGTCCTTCTTGTTCCATCATGAAAAACTGAGTTGCCAAATTTAACACAGAACATTTCGGCTTTGAGGATGAAAACCACTCAGGAAGGTCTGTTGTTGTGACCATTCCTCAAAATGTGGATGCTGTCTGCAACATTTTGGAGTAATAAAGAATCTGTGCAGAAAGGGATAGTGGAGATTCTGGGAATGTCCCATGAATGTGGTGGATTCGTCATCCATGACGTTTTGGGCATGAGGAAGCCCTTGATCTAAAAGGTTCAGAAATGCCTGACTGTGGATCAGAAGAGTCATTGGGTTGTAGCAGCTGAAGCAATGTTGTAGCATTTTCAACAGGACGTGAACAGTTTCTTGGTTTGTTTGGTAACCGTGGGTGTAACATAGATGTATCAGGGTGATCCAGAATCGAAGGAACATTGCAAAGAATGGAGATGCAGCAGTTCCCCTAGCCCAAAAAGTTTCAAGCACAGAAGTCTGCAGCAAGAAGATGGATAGTGCAAGTGGACTACCTGGAAAAGTCCTGGGATAAAGATGGGATAGTGCAAGTGGACTACCTGAAAAAGTGTGCCACCATCGAGAAACATATTATAGATTCCTTGTAGATGAACTGAAGCAAGAACTGAAATCAAAATGCTGGGGAAATTGTCCAAAGGAGTTCTATTTTTGCAGGAAAATGCTTCCACCCGCAAGGCTGGCATCACATTGGCAAAGTTTTCTGAAATTCACTTTCAGCTGTTGAAACATCATGCCAACTCATCGGATGTGTCATTGTCCAATTATCATTTATTCTCCAAATTTAAGAAACATTTGAAATCCATTTCCAGTGCCACATCAGCAGTTGACATGGACCTCAGCCATCCAGCTGAAAGCGCTACAGGCGAAATGTGGCGTGCGTTAGGGCTAAATGAGAGGGCAGGTTACAATATGTTACAATATGTATGGCATTCGAGACGTACAGGAAGAATTCTTAGATACGAATTTGAAGATATGGATTGAGTTAGGCGCAACAGGTTTTGTAAATATTGTATATAGAAATTTTAGGATTGTGTTGTAATTAATTGGTGTTAATGCATTGTCCGATTATCATTTATTCTCCAAATTTAAGAAACATTTGAAATCCATTTCCAGTGCCACATCAGAAGTTGACATGGACCTCAGCCATCCAGCTGAAAGCACTAGAGGCGAAATGTGGCGTGTGTTATGGCTAAGTGAGAGGGCAGGTTACAATATGTATGGCATTCAAAACGTACAGGAAGAATTCTGAGTTACGGATTTGAAGATATGGATTGAGTTAGGAGCAACAGGTTTTGTAAATGTTGTATATAGAAATTTTAGGATTGTGTTGTAATTAATTGGTGTTAATGTGTTGGGTTTTGGAAATGTGTATGAGTAATATTGGTGTTGTCGAATTTGGTTTGTATGTCAGTGAGCACGTTTTCGAATTGCATGAGTTCAGTTTATGTGTTCTTGTTGGAATTTTTAAGATCTCTAGATATTTTAAGGGTGTATGTATGTATAGTGTGTTTTAAAGGGGGAAAAAGGAAAGAAAAAATGGGGGAAGGAAAGGGAAATAGCTCAAATGGCAGTTAAATTCAAACAATATCAATAGAACAACGAGCTTGTGTGGGGGATGCTAGATATGTATGACTTGCAAATACACGTATGTAACATAGAAAACAGAAGGAGAGGATAAAACAACAACTTGCCCTGCGAGACGCTACAAGAACCCGTATTAATGTGCAGGAAACGTTACAAGAGAGAGGCAAACCTCAAAAAGGTAAGTTGCCTTCATGTGTCAATGATTCTCTGAAGCTTTCAAATAGACCCTTATGGTAAGTGACCTTTCTGGTAAGTTCTATGTTACTGCTTGATTGTTTGCGATTTGACTCGCACCCATGCAACAGAACATAATGCTCCTGTAAGGAACATTTCCAACAAGACAGGCCTTGACAGACACATACAGAGTGCCGGATATTCAGTTAACTGGGACTCTTTAAAGATTCTCTTACATCAACAGCACTAAAAACAGAAATTGGAAGAAAGTCTATAAATTGAAAGAAGAGGTGCCGTAATTAATGAACATAAAGGTTGGGTATTACCGCTTGAGTGATGGACAGCTCGAGTCAGTCCCGACGACGGGTTGGTCTGCAACCAAAAATTTGACAAAAAGTAATATTTATGTTATCCTAGTAATCTCTTTATTGCACAGTTATTCTGTTAAGTTTGTCACGTTCTATTGACCACTAACTGTCAAAATTCAGTGACCTCTGATGAGCAGAGTCTAGAAGGATATTGCCCATCATTGCTTTAAAAACACAGATTCTAGCAGTAAAAAAGAACAAGCACCTACAGATACAGAAATAAAGAGCACACGTCTTTGATTCCAAGATGCTGCTCTTGTGTAAGATGCAAACTTTCCCCAGATAAACAAAGAACTGTAGTTGCATTCTTTCGTCTTCTAGGCTTAACTTTTAATCAAAGCTGTGTTACTCTCTTGTGTGAATTCTGACCATTTATCAAAGTTGAGCCCAGGTTTGAGTTCTTGATGAGGTTGAGTGGTGTTTTTGGCACTGGCGCTCTTCTCTCTTTGGGACCAGTGGTCCTAAATTCGCAACAGGTAACTGTCCTTTTTTTTATAGGTGTCAGAGTTGCTCATAGTGGTCATTAAACCGGGGGGGGGGGGTTGCACTATTTTTGTTTCTCCCTTTTTTGTGACGTATTAGAACTAAAATCTGTTTATAACTAATGTCTTCACACTTTTTTTTTCATTTGTGATAATTTGTCATGTTTTAAGAAAAAAAAAGCTGGTATTTGAAGTGTAAAATAGCATTTCGCCCTTGCCATTCACATCTGAAAAGATACCTGACTGTTATGGTTTATGATTTTTTTTTTTTCAGATATCATTTGAAAACATTGGTGGGCTTGATCACCATATCCAGTCACTTAAGGAGATGATCTTGTTTCCATTGATGTATCCTGAAGTGTTCGAGCGTTTTAAAATTGCACCACCTCGTGGAGTTATCTTCCATGGTCAGCCAGGTAAAATTTCTTCTGGGCTTTACATTTTACTTATGTGCATATTGTGACAGTCTTTCATTTTTATGCTCCTAAAAAAATTCAGAGGATTTAAAAATCTGATGCTATTTGCAAATTCCATAACAAATCAGACCTTTATGAATTGCATCTATGAATTTCCAGAGTTAAACCTGCTGTTATTTGTTTGCAAGTTATAAACTGTAAGCTCTACATATCAGTAAATAAATGTGAGTGAATAAGTTAAGTGATCTTTTCACTTAAAATTTGTTTTGTAGACTGAGAACTAGTTGCTCCTTGGATGTTACTTTCCTTGCTATCTTATGCCTGTGTGTGTACCTGTACAGCATCCAGGCACTAACCACATTAAAAAAGAAAGAAAAGAATGTTCTTGACAATGAACTTTCTCAATCTCTTCCTTTCCATAGCAAAATTTCCTGCCTGTACCTTATTGCTTTCTTGATCAATTAGGCTTAAGTTTCAGATTAGGCCTTGTGCCTGAAGCTTCAGTCCTGATAAAGGTTTCAAGCAGCGTATATGTCTCGTTGCACAGGATGCCAAATGTAACCACTCTACCAGATTTGATGAGGAATAGGTAAAGTAGTTTTTGAAAATAGTTAAATATCAGGGATGGAAAGATTAAATTAAAAGTGTGAAAGTAAAACTTACAGAAGTTATCCTTAGAGGGGGTCACCTAACCAAGTGGACCTTAGCAAGTAAGGCCAATGCATTTCAGATATCTTTTCACTGTATCTGTCATCTGGGCTGTACCAGGCCACCGCACCAATCTAGTCATTCTTCATGTGTCTGAATTCTCCCAAGTGGCTGCAGTCTCTTCATACACTCCCCATTGGCTGCACTGTGGATGTTTGCTGTTTGTGGCACCATCCACCATCACATCAGTTTCCATGTGTTTTCTTTTACTCTTTCATGTGGTGGTAGATATGTCCAAGTGAATGGAATATTTCCTTGATTATTACTGTTGCAGCTTATTTGTTTCACTTGTTCAGTTTTTATAGTCATGGCATATCTCAAGCAAAAGTCATTTTGGGTTTATGTAAAAGGAGTATACTAATTAGTCTTTAGTTTGTTCGTGTACAAGGGTGAGTCAATCCACAATTCAGCTATAAAATTTATTTCAAAGAAAATAGGGAACTTACATTAACATAATTTTTCAACATAGTCCCCTTGCTTTTTAGTGCACTTGTCCCATTGTTGCACAAGCTTTTTATGTCCTCAGAAGAAAAGTTTTGCGCTGAGCGGTGAGCCACACATTCACCACTTCTTTCAGTTCTTGGTGTGTGGTAAATCGAGAGCCCTTTAAGCCCTCTTTGAGTAGATAAATAGGTGATATCATCATCATCATTGTCAACCATTATCAATCCACTTCTGGACAAAGGTCTCTCCAAGCCTCTTCCACAATGGTCTGTCTTGTGCCAGTCTCCTCCATGTTACACCCGCATACTTTCGAATTTCATCCACCCATCTCCCGTGTGGTCTTCTTCTGGGTCCTTTCCTGTCCCTTGGAATCCAATTTAAAATTTCAACTGTCCATCGATGGTCTGTTCTTCTGGCAGTATGATAGGTGATATAGCCATGGCTAATTTGCAGATGATTTGCCACTTCATCAATAGTCACTCGTCTGCCTAACAGAACCATGTCATGTAAGCGCTCAATGTTGTTGTCAATTGTGGCCGTGGATGAGCGTCCAGCTCCTACTTCTTGTCTATCACTTGTATGACCTTTTTTGAACTTTTCAATCCATTGTAGACACTTCATTGTGGGAAAACAGTGTTCCTATACTGTGGTGAAAGTCTTTGATGGATTTTGATGCCTGACACACCTTTAGATCATTAAAAACGAATCATTGAATGCTGCTCTTCTTTGGTGCAAATGGAAAGTGGAACAGCCATGGTTAACAACACGGCAGCGACAATGGATTGACCTAGTAACTTCAAACCTCAGCAGCAGTGATGAGATGGCAACCTCGCCTGGTGATGTGCATGAAAACAACAGTGCTGCCAACAGAAACACCAATACAACTGCATTACAGATAATTATTGACTTCCCCTCGTATATCAGTGCTTTATTACCAAAAGGCTGTAAACGAATATTCCTGATACAATTCTCATGTCTGCAGCTTCTATTCTCCTACAAACAGACTTTTAATTTGCTTTCTACTGTTATGCTATAGAACAGAATAGGTCTTAAGTACTGCTTTGCTAATTAGCAAGTTAAGTTTTCTGGTGAAAATATTGTACAGCAGATAAGAGACTTTCATTGCTCTGGCAGTCCTGTTGTTTTGCTCTTTATCAAGCCTTCATCAGCAATCACATTCAAATAATTAAAATCTGTTATCTGTCGCACATGCTTTTTTTGTACTACTAACCTAATTATTTTTGAAGTTCAACTAAGAACCATTAATTTAGATTTATCATAATTGATGTGTCATTGTATATATAAGGCAAAGGATGATCACATTGAATGCAAGAATTATAATAGTATCATTCTGCTAGGTGTGCCAGGGAAAGTATTTGGAATCAATAAGGTACAAGGTATTACATTGAAAAAGATGTGGTATGTACAGAGTGGTTTTGTGTCTGGTAATGGCTGCACTCACTAAATGTTTGCTTTATCTATGATGATTGAAAAGCATCTGTTGGTAGGAAAGTTTTTGCTGCCTTCGTAGATTTAAACAAAACTTACGACCAAGTGAATAGGATACTTCTGTGGAAGGTCTTGAATAAATATGGTATAACTGGTAATCTGCTTAATAGTATCAAAGTAATATATGCTGGCAGTATAGGGGCAACCGGGGCAGTCGCCCTGGGCCCTGCAGTTTAAAAAATAAAAACAAAATCTCAAATCTTTTTAGATAGAAATATCTGTATTTATTTGCAATTTTCTTAACTTTTTGGGGTGCGAGGCCCTCAAAAAGAGGTTTTATGTTTTTTTTTAGTTTTCTATCTCCCCCCCATCCCCAATTTCAAACAGGTTACCAGATGTCTTAGTGATATCCATGTGTGTAGATTGCTGTATGTTGATGACACTGTCCTGTTGACAGAGAGCAAAAGTGAGTTGCAGAGTATGTTGTCCCGGATGTACGAAGTTTGCATGAAATTCAAACTAAGTATAAATAAGGCAAAAACCAAAGTTATGATTTTTGAGAGAAGAACTGGTAGTACTGAATGTAATATAAGTCTAAATGGCACAGTGATTGACCAGGTGAATGAGTTTGTGTATTTAGGAAGCATGTTTGACAAAGAGAACAAATTGGATTGTGAAATTAGTAGGTGAGTTAATTCTTCATTGAAAGTCATGGCTGCTTTGGGAGGTTTTCACGGGACTGATGGGTTCTCAAGAGAGTCCCGCATGGCTGTGTATGAAACTGCAATTGTTCCGACTCTGATGTATGGCAGTGAAACCTGGTTACTGAGAAGAAACATAGGAGTCATTTGTGTGCTGGAGAAATGCATTACTTATGGGGGGGGAGGGGTTGTGGCAACACACGTTCTGATCATGTGAAGAATGAAGATGTGTTGCAGTTGTGTAATTTAAAGCAAAAATGTTGTTAGCAAGGTGGAGACTAATATGCTTTGGCCTTGTTGGAAGAATGAGTGATGAGATGCTTAATAAGAAAATCTTTTTGTTCCAAGTTTCTGGAAGGAGAGGGAGGCCAAGGAAATCATGGGAGAATCAGATTCAAGAGTGTCTGCATGAAAAAAAGATTATGAGTATGAAGTATAGAAGGTCTTGTGCACGACGTGTGATGGATGTCAGTGAAGCCTGAGTTGTATGTCAAGATCGCTGTAATTGGAGAAGTTTGATACGGCGACAGTAAGTAAAAATTATCTGGTAGTTTGTATTTCTTTGTGGAGCTAACCTCTGAATCTCAGAGAACAGCTTAGTGACATACATAGCAAAAATCAATAAAAAGAAAATAAGCAAAAACCAAGTACAAATTTGAAATTTCAAAGTGCCAGAGGCTGCATAGAAGAAAGATCAAATCAAAATAGAAATGTGAAACAAAGGAGCAAATTTTGAAAGAAAGAAAAAATAATAAAACAAAAAATTCTGAGAACAAGCAAAAGAACAACAGCCACCAATTTCCAACCGCCCGAAGCAGGCAAGCTTCGAACGATTGAAAATTAACGAACAGAAGAACGCAGGGAAGCTTATCAATGACTGATTCTCTGATGGCTTCGTCAAGGGCAAGCATTAAGAAAAACACTCATTAATCTACTGAGACCAGAGAATTGTGGGTTTCTGCTATTTTAGTTTGCTATAAGGACAGATTAAATTTAGGGATAAAATTGTCAAATTAAAAAGGGTTTTCTAATAAAACCAACCTAGCAAACTAAAAAACATTGCCCGACCGCACAACAACCAAGATAATCACAACTAAAAAGAAAAGGTAGCTGAGCACCCCAAAAAAGCAAAACCAGGGAAAAAATTAGTATTAAAATATCAAGAAAAAACCTAATCAAAGAAAGGTACAGAAAGGATAACTTTAAGCTTGTCACAGAAAAAAATGAAAACTTTTAACCTGCCTGATAAAAAAAAAAAAAGCAGAAAACATCAGAAAAAATTAATATAAAAAAATGATATATTTAAACAATTAAACAAAAGGAGTAACTTTACAATTTTGAAAACGGCAAATTCAAAGCAACAATTTTAAGAAAAAGAAGCAAATCCTGAGAGTGAACCCAAATAACCGAGTTGCATGTCTCAGAAAGGCAAGGTAAATGCCCAGTACCCACAGCAAAAAATAAAAAAGACTTTTTAAAGTAAAGTTTAATACCAAAGAGCTAGGTTGCAAGTCACAGAGAAGCAAATTATATGCCCTAGACACACAAGAAAACATTAAAAATATAGTTAAGTTTAGTGCACATTTATAACAAATGAAAATTCACTACATTCCTAAAAAAATTAAAACAACCTACAAACAAAATAAAAGATGAAATTACATGTGAGGTGGTGCTTTGCTGGTACAAGTTAAAATATTTACAAAATATTGTACCAATCATTAAGCCCACAGGAAGGCCATGCACGAGATTCTTCCACGGATTCGCAGAATTCCACTTTTTTTGTAATCATTTGGGTAATTCTCGAGATCGATGCAAAATTAAAGAGAAATTTTGGTAGATTAGTTGGTCTGGGGATAGTATTTCATTTTTCAAAATTTTTGAAAACGCAAGTTAAACAGTGAAATTTTTCCCCGTAATCGTGATTTCTTTTTCTCGCGATGTTTCTTTGGTGCAGTATTATTGTTAAATATAATTTTATTCCATAAATATTTGCATTTCAGCTTGAAAATGGAAGAAAAATTCCGAAAACGTAAGTTGGCATGAAAATTTTCCTGTGTTCTTCAGGCACGAGATTCTTCAGTGGATTCGAAGCATTCCGCCATTTCTATCGTCATTTCAATGGTTCTCAAGATCAACACAGAAATGAACAGAAATTTGGAAGGGATTGATGGTGGTATTGAATGGTGGTGGGGTCGTTTTCCGTGGATGGGCGGAATTCCAACTTTCAGAACTTTCGGAAACAGAAGTTAGACGAAGTTGAAGATTTCTCCCATAATCGTAATCCTTTTTTTCTTGTGATGTTTTTCCTACCTGTTAGTGTTGTTAAATATAATAAATATTTGTTTTGCAGCTTCAAAATGGAGGAAAACTTTCTTAAAACAGAAATCAGACGGAACGTAGATTTTGCTGATAATCATATTTTTTTCTCTGCAATGTTACATTTATCCTGTGTTGCTGTTAAATGTAAAATATGTATACATATTTATGAATACAGTGATAATATTTATATAATAAATTTCAGTGAACAATTTTGTCTTGCTCACACCGTGTTATATTCATGCTATTTTGCAGCACGTTCTTATTTTTCACCCGTGTGGTTAAAAAGTTCAGCTTTTATCCTTCGTCAGTCTCATGTATGAGGAAGGCTCAAAACCTACGAAAAATGAACTTTTGTAAAACCAACAGAGGGACACAAAACGCTTACCAAAGTTCTGTGGGAAACTTTAAGCATGGCCAAAGCGAACAAACTTCAAAGAGTGTAAAACAGCTCAAAAAAATTAATTCCAGGAAAAAATAAAAGTTAAATTAAAAGAATGAACATACAAAACAGAAAAATGACTTACCTTGCCTGAGAAGTGCATGGGTGCTGTTCATCACCTCCTCTGGGGTGGAAGAAACTAACTGCAAGGGCATGTCCATCGCAGCGCCATTTAACAGCCAACTTTAGAACCTTCCTGGGATGTTAACAGTGAATTCTCAAACAGCTGATTTAATGCTCTGAAAAAACTGCTACGAGTATTCAGAGCAAACCAAAATACTAAAATGCTCTTCCTGGGAGTAGGAAAAATGTATCTCTGCTCCCAAGAGTTCAAAAAGTATTATATAACCTAATTAGCAGCATTCTTCTCAAACCTTTGAAATTTAAGTATTACTATTTTTTTGGTTTTTATTTTTATAAATTAAAAAAAAATTCTTAGGAGTTTTATGCTTTTTTTTTTTTTTGTGTACATTTTTTTAATTATAACCTTTTTCTGATAATCAAAGGTGAGGGATAGAATAGTGTCTTATAGGTTCCTTAATAGATAGTTGACCACATCATTACCTAAACCTCTAAAAATTAGCTTTAATTTAGACAATTCATTCGGTCAACAAGATTTAAATTATATTAGGCCTTTCATCCTAATTCTATGCTTGAGAACTATTTTTCTTAATGCAATTTTTAAGAAGTTTCTAGGTACTTGGCTTTCAAGAAACTGTTTGATTAAAATGATGACATGTTTTTCTAGTTCAGAGTTTAAGCTACACATTCTATAAAGCCTTAGGACTTGTAATATAAATACATTTTCTATTACTTTATTGGAAATATTGCTCCACCACATACCATATTTGACAATTTTAAATTTAAACTGATTTCTCTTTTCATAAAGGCCTATGATTGAGTTACCTGCATTGAGATTTATAGCTAAATCCAAAAATTCAAGAACTTGGTTATTATTATTGGTTTTATTTAGTTTAAGGCATTTAGGATAAATAGCTGCAAAGTCTTTTTCGATATTTCCTGAATTATTAAAGCAAAGTAGGTCATCAATGTATCTGTAGGTATGAGAGTAACTTTCCTGATTGGATGAATTTAGCTTCATGAACTGAAATTCTTTGAAGAGCAAGAACAAATTGAATACACTCGTGGAATGGGAACACCCCATAGGTATTCCATTAACTTGTTTGTAAAACTTGCTATTGTAGAGGATAAAGTTATTTTTAATACAGCAATTTAGAAGTGTATGCCAAGAACTTTCCGAAATGATGTTGGAGATTTGAAATTCATTAAAGAGTAACTTGAGGATACTGCAATGATCGCATTCCTCCTAAAATTCCTAAAATTCCTAATATTTTGTGACCCTCCTTAAATTCCTAAAATTATACCTAAAATTTGCTGTTCATCCTAAAATTTTCGTAAGCTTATTTATTAAAAACACAACCGTTATTAACGCCAATAAATTTACCATTACGCAGCGCACGCGTGCTTGAAAACCTGGAAAGTCCTGGAAAATCATGATTATGTTTTCAAGGCCTGGAATATCCTGGAAAAACGGTGTTTTTTTAATGCCGTCTTGAAAAGCCTTGAAATTTGAAATTAGTGCTTAAAAAATGCCCTTTTAGGAAATCGTGTTACTGTTACCCCTTCATTTTTTAAAGTTCCTTTTCTCTGTTCTCAAAGAAACCACCGGCAGCGGTTTCCGATGTGCACCAAATCCTAATTTGGCTGGGGGAAAAAAAGAAAAAAAAAGGCACTACTTCCAGTGCAATAAAATTGGATGATTACTAGTAGGTCGAAGGAGAGCTTGATGTCCGTCCGACAATTGAGAACAGAAGGGGAAAGAAGAGGCATTTAGCATTTGCAGGGGGTCGCGTATGTACCAAGTCAGCTGGCATCCACCAGTGAGGAGTATGCCTGAACAACACATTCATCTTCTTCTTGTTTATGTGCATGCCACCCTCCCTCCCCTCAAGAGACTTCCATTACTTATGATAAAAAATAAGAAAACTATCTTTGCGAATTTTTCACGAAAGTGGCTGAAATTTTTACATTCACTGTAATTGGATTACAGAAGCTCACTTCCAAAATTCCAGTTGAATCGGTTTAAAACTTTAAAAGTTAGCATTGGTAATTTTTATTATGGACAAGTATGTGTGCCTCTTTGGACAGAGTGAGCCTCCAGCAGAAAGGGTGTTACCATAGCAACGGTTGATTGACAGCTGGGAGCGCTGATCTGGAGCCCTTGGTTGGGAAGAAAGCAAACACCTGTTTATCACTTCCACAGCTCAAAAGGACTAGGAGAATATTTTCAGAAATCCATTTTTCTGAATTTTGAAAATAATAAGTAATATTTTTACAGTAGTTAAGATACATCACAATAAAGTTCTAGTGCAAATTTCGCCAAATTCCGTTAAGAACTTTAGCAGATGCATAATCGGATTGAAAAAAGAAACAGTAATTATAAATTACGGGAAAAGCAAGTGAATTATTTTTTTTAGATGCCATGGTTTATTTAAACAGAGTGATCCTTAAATTTTTTTCTGTGATGAAATGGACTCTATTTGAATTACAAACACGTTTTTATTCAGACGTCTGAGTTACTGTTTTAATAAAAAAATCATCTATAATTAAAAAGTTTTCAATGGATTTAAGCAATATTCAGCAAATAAACAAACGTATTTTAGTAAATTGCAACATCATGACGTAAATTTGGTAATTTAATTTTGTCGAAAATTGGAGAGCATTTTTTTTTTTTTTACAGTTTCTATTATAGTTAAAGTGAAGGAGGAAATGTGCAACTTGACAGTTCAGTGAGCTGCAGGTGGTGATTTATGGCGATGTGCCAAATGAAAAGAAGCCATTCCATCAGGTAATTCCAAAGGTTGTGTTGTGTGGACGCGTCCTCCTGCTGTTTGATCTTAATTGGAATGTTTTTGTGCATGGGGGGGGGGGGTTCGAGAGAAATATCCGTTTCAGCTTTACAGCTTTTACGGCTCTTTTTTTTTTTTTTCTTGGTAATAAATAAAAATCATAGTTGCTGCATTCACCATTGATCCATGTTTGCATTTCTTGAATATAAACAGCAGACAATCAGAAACATAGTGTTGGGCGGGTCTTGATGATCTTCATTTTGTATATGCTGAATTCAGTTCTGTGGGAATAAGGAATGACTTATACTGTGAATATATACAAAACTACATATTTTTGAGCTGAAAAAATAGGTCTACTTGTACACAGTAGCTAAAGTGTGAACTCAGATGAAGACAATCAGACATACGGACGTCTGATTCCATAAAAAAAAATCAACATAGTTTTTTTATTTACACTACAGGTAAAAAAGCAAAAACATGTTTTTAAACGTTATAAAGGAAAACGGATTTTTGAAACGCATGACTTGATCTTAATTTCTGAAAGTTTCTTTTTTCCACATCCTTTTTTTTTCAATTACAATACACTGTAACAGGATACTGTGTGTTATATCACTTAGAGATATGGCAGATTTTCGGTTGCTGACATCCGCGATCGTAAGCGGTAGTTGCATTGCGATTGTTGATGATGACAAGATAAATACTGGAGTGATGTAAAATGTTGCATAAACTAAAAAATAAAAAATATAAAGCCCTCCCCCCACCCCGAACTTTTATGCGGTCATCATAGCTGATCAACCATTTCATTCCATGAACATCAGCACATTTCAATCATTTGAACATTGGGGGTATCTGAAGGAATTCAGCCGTGCTTAAGCGCCCTAGTGCAACGAAAACATGCTAATTTTGGACAGTTCTATTCCCTTCCCCTCTACCATCCCTAATAATTGAGAGTGCATACATTGAAAGTGTTTCAAATATTCTATTTATGAGCTAGTTTTTGCGCTGTTTGTTATGCTTTTATTTTCGAAGAAAGAGAGGGAAAATAAGGAAAAGCAGCTAGAGAAAAAAAGAAAAGCTGAGTTTGATGACAAAATAAAAGAAAATGATGCAGAAATAAATAGGCTTAAAAGAGATAAAGAAGCCTCCCTAGCAGTAATTCAAGAGGGAACAGAAAGAATGAGAAAAGCTGTAGAAAAACAAAATACTGTTGAAATAGCAGTTGCCTCTAACTTGATCATACAAGGTTCAGCTGAAATAAAGAAAACTGAAAGTAAATTAGTTGTGGTGGAAGCAGAAAAAGATAGGCTAATCAGGAAAAGGTTAAAACAATAATATGAAAAAAGTAATTCAGTGAACAATTGTACATAGTTCTTGGTTTTCAATTACCTTTTTAGGATATTATAGTTTAATGTGAAACCTGAAAACTTTACTGTGAAAATCGTGAATTGCTTCTGGTTCAACAGCATATTAATGTTCAAAGTGAAACTTGAATGTGGTAAATATACTTGAATATGATAATAACACGTGAAAAGATAAGAACTGAACATTAGAAGTAAATCATACTTAAACTTTAGACATTAGATGTTATGCAAAAAATTTGGGTGTGAACTTCGACCATATATACTAATGGACTGCGCATTGGCAATAGCTGCATCAAAGCCGCCATGGCTCAAACATTGGGCACGTCATCATCAGACTCCAAATTTCGTGTACAAATGCTGTTATGATTACTAATTTACGCTGCAGAACTTCAGTGTTTTCGGTGTATTATGTGAATGCACCTCATATATAATGAAAACTCTTCAGGTAAGTTTACTTATGAGCTATATACATGCATGATCGTGTTGTTTACATTTTGTGATTTATAATGTGATGAACATTTGCGAAGAATTTGGAACATGCATTCCATTTTTTTTTCTTAAGTTACTATATTTTTATATCAATAGCTGCAAGTTTCTGGTTAAGTAATTGAACTTTATTGACTTAGGTATTTAATTCGTTTCTTACCCATGAAAAATCATAGAACTTTCTTTACTATATCGGTCAGAGCAACCATAAGCACAGCAGGTGTAACCCATCTTTTTGACTGTTGTCATGTGATTTTATGTTGGAGCCAGAAATTTTGATGTCATGCGCAGTCTATCAGTATATATGGTTGAAGGGTGTGAAGCAAACTCTTTACAATGTATACAAAGTTGTTTTACTAGATGTATACAAATATACATCTAGTTTTTATTGAAATACACTCCTAAAATTTTCCTAAAATTTTTCTAAAAATTCCTAAAATTCCTAAAATTCTTACCTAAAATTTTCCAGAAGTATGCTATGATCCCTGATACTGATAATGTCTTCTAGCGGAAAGCTGGTATACAGGTTTTCAAAGTCATAGCAATTGGCCTCAGCAGGCGTGTTATCAAGAATTTCCGAAATGACCTCAGCATTGCTTTTAATAATTCAGAAGTTCTTGCATGTTAGGTTTACTTTGGATTTAATAATATTTAAAACCTTCTTCAAAACTGATTCAAATTACTGATCTATTACTTTTTTAGGACTTTTGGTACCACTAGCTATGAATCTGAATTTCACTGGTTCCTTATGAAATTTTGCAGTAGCAAAAAGATAAGGAAATTCAGGCTCATAACTATTTGCTGCTCTAAGCCCCAACTGTCTGTGAAATGCTTTAAATTTATTGGTCAGTTCCTTACAGGAAGCAAAAGTAGGCATATAGGTGACCTTATTATGCAGCTCTTCCAAAATCAATTCAAAGTAGAATTTTTTTGCAAATAATTGCAAAATTATTATTTGCTTTGTCTGTCATGGTAAAGATAAAATTTTACTGTAATTTAGAAAGTGATTTTTTTAACTCTCAGGAGATAATGCAAGGCTGTTATTGTAAAAAATATTTTGAATGGCTAAATTATGTTTAAATTCTTGAAAAATTTTGCATTTCTATTCAGCAAAGGCTTCGATTATCATGTTGTAGGCTAAGCTAGTTTTAACCATATATTTACTTAAGTCTTGATAAAAATCATACTTTATTCTATCTTTCGGGAGGTAGAATGAAGGCCTGAACTTGGCCCCAAAACCTAAGATCCTTCTTAAATCAGGATTTTCAATGAAATCTAAATTACCAGTAATTATGTGCTTATGAAAGTTACCATAAAAAACTGTATCTTGAAATTCACAACACTTACAGCTGATATTTGCTAAGGTGGTAAGGTTGGAAAGGGACTTGTAATTCTTAACGTAAGAACCTAACATTTTGACATATTTGAAACTTACTACAGTTTGGTGATAGGGAATAGGGAAGCTGCTAGAACTATTGTAGAACAATTTTCTAATTTTGAGAGAGTCATAGCATTTATTAAGGAACCTAATGGTAATATAGTTTTTTGGAGGTAGACTTGGGGGTAATTTTGATCTTTAAGAATAAATTTCAAAATATCTAAAACAAGAGAGAAAACATAGGAATCTATATTACCAGCTTGAAAATTCCAGAAGCTAATGGAGGCTTTTAGCACTGTGTGCTTGAATGTTTTAAGAAGGGATATAGAGTTTTTAACAAAATTGTTATTTTTGAATTCGAGAAGAGTCTGTTTTAATATTGAAAAGTTAACAATTTTGGAAGACCTAACTAGCCTCTTCCCTCTATTTCCTCTGCTGCATGCTTGTTGTGGAAACAAGGAGAAAAGCTTTCTGATGGCCACCTTAAACCAAGAGTGTTTATTATCTGCTATGGTAGAATTCAACCCATATGGGTACAATTCCACGAGCTCATGGAATTTATTCTGCTGTGGGTAGTGTCTAGTTTTTGAATGGGTTTTTTGTTTTTTCACTATTAGGTTTTCCTTTTTTAATTAAAATTATTTTCATTATTTTTTATTTTGTTGGTTTTTTTTCATCAGGGGTTTGGATGATGTTTGGTCCTTTATATGGGGTGTTTGTTCTAAATTTTTATTTTTAACTAATTTTTATCTTTTTATTATTATTATTTTTTTAGTGAGATTTTTAATGTTTTTATTTTACTGTTTTTTCTGTTACTGGTTCACTCTGGCTCGTTGCTGTTACCTTGTAGACTAGATTCTCGCATAAACCCACACTTTCAGGTCTCTGTAGAGCCTGGTTGGGTGTTGTCCTTGCCTGGCCCTTGACAAAGCCACGGAGAATGGCTTACCATTGCTCTATATCCCTCTTATCCCAGTGGTTTGTAATGTTTGGTCTTGCTATTCAGTATTTATTAAAGAAATTTGCAGTCTTGGTGTTTTCCATATATATATATATCATCATCATCATCATCATCATTGTCAACCATTATCAATCCACTGCTGGACGAAGGTCTCTCCAAGCCTCTTCCACAACGGTCTATCTTGTGCCAGTCTCCTCCATGTTACTCCCGCATACTTTCGAATTTCATCCACCCATCTCCCATGTGGTCTTCTTCTGGGTATTTTCCTATCCCTTGGAATTCAATCTAAAATTTCAGCTGTCCATCGATGGTCTGTCCTTCTGACAGTATGTCTAGCCCATTGCCATTTCAGGGATTTAACTCTGATCATGATGTCTTCCACTCTTGTCATTTTTCTGATCCACAAGTTCCTCTTCTTATCTCTCCTGGTTACACCAAGCATGCACCTCTCAATGCTTTTTTGAGTTGTCTGCAGCCTTTGTATGCCTCTTTTACTTAAGGTCCACGTCTCTGCACCATACGTAAGCACTGGAAGGATGTATTGATGAAACACTTTTCTTTTAAGACATAATGGCATATTGCTCTTGAAAATTATGCTGTTTCTTCCAAAAGCTTTCCAGGCAAGTTTTATACGCTGATTAATTTCTTCGTCAATGTGACCCTCTTTTGATATCTGCTGTCCAAGATAAATGTACATATCTGTTATCTCCAGCTTTTCTCCATCAATCGATAAATCTTCATTTCTTGTAAAAGCATTGTACATCACTTTTGTCTTCTGAAAGTTCATTTTTAATCCCACTTCTTTACTCTTGTCAGCAAATTCCTGGATCATACTCTGCAGCTCTGATGGGGTAGTTGCAAAAATGACTACATCATCAGCAAAACGAAGGTGAGTTAGATAATCTCCATTAATCTTTATCTCTTTGTTTTCCCAGTTCAGTGATTGAAAGACATTTTCCAATGCAGCATTAAAGAGCTTAGAAGATATGGTGTCACCTTGTCTCACTCCCTTTCCAATTTTTATGTGTGTTGTATTTTCAAACAGCTGAATCTTTGCACTTGCATTTTCTTACATGTTATTAATAATATTAATGTATGCATCTTCAGTACCGCAGGATTTCAAAGCCATTGTAACTCCTGATGGTTTCACCGAATCAAAGGCCTTTTCATAATTGATAAAAGCCATGCACAATGGAAGTTCATATTCCCTCGCTCTTTTAATTAGTTCTCTCAGTGCGTAGATATGATCTATAGTGCTGTAGCCACTCCTGAATCCAGCTTGTTCTCTTAGTTGAGCCATGTCCAGTGTTACCTTCAAGTGGTGTGAAATAACTTTAGTGAAGATTTTATAAACCGCTGATAGGTATGCAGTTCCTGAGATCCTCAATGTCACCTTTTTTATGTAGCAGGACCATTGTAGCGTTGTTCTAATCCTCAGGAATCTTCCCTTCATCAAGGCATCAAGTGAAAACTTGGGCGAGTACTGTTTCAATTTCTCCATTTGCTTCTTGTATGATGTCTACAGTTATTCCATCTTCTTTTGGAGCTTTTCCCCCACTTCATGTTCTTGATTGTGTGTGCAACTTCTGCTGGGAGGACTGGAAAAACTCTGGTACTGGTACCTTTCATGATGATATGTATGTATGTATGTATGGATGGATGGATGGATGCTGAGATTTGCAGATTTCAAGTTATTATAACAACAACAACCATCTTAAACTTTCCCATGAAATAGCAAATTAAATATCATCATTTTGTGTCTCCCTACAATATGTTCAAATATGTTCAACAATTTGTGTGTAAACCAGATACTTAAATTTAACAAAAAATGAATAAAAATAATAATATCAAAGTTTTTTTAGGGCTATATATGGAGACCAATCATTCATTGTCCTTAACAACAATACTGGGGGGAAAAAATCATACATGAGCTCGTATAAAAGGTTAAAAAAGTCACTAATTTGTCAATTATTCCACTTTACATAAAACATCAATTGTACCATGTACCAGGAAAAATATATATATAAACAAATTCATTTGAGAGGGATCTCTATTATTCACTATTCAAAAATGTTTGCTATGCAAAAATATTGGCTACACAGATTAGTTTAAGTTATCTTTTTTATCATTTCATGAGAAAGCTTTTGTAAAAATCATAATGCAACCTAAACCTCCTTCTCCCAAGAAAGAAATTTGCAGATCTTAATGCATTTTTACTCACTCTTTCCCTGTCTCTCTGAACTTTTAATTCATATTATGCTCTTTTTCTTATCTTAAGCTTACAGCAATTTGAGATAATATATTTTTTTCAATGATAGTTTTCGTGTGTTATCACTTTTCATGTAACAACTTTATTAAACTATGAGATTTATTTTCTAGGGCCCACAATGAAATTTCATCCCGGGCCCCACAAAACTTCCATCCGGTCCTGATATCAGTGAATGATGTTTTATTAAAATGGTTTTCTATTTGTGCAGGAGTCAGAAAATGTTCTGTAATGTTGCCATGGCGGTTTAATGTATTTATGGATGCATAAATGTGTTATGCCAAAATAGACAATATACAGGGTAATTCAAAATGATTCATCCAATTTCAAATGACTGTATTTTATGTGTTTCTAAATATACAGTAATTAAGGGCACATAGGATAAAGAAAAAACTGTCCAAATTTTGTTTTCATACCTTATAAATGCTGTACCTGACTTTCTTTGGTCACACAAACTACATCAAGGCAATAACCAAATTCCTGCCATATGTAATCCAGCATGTCTGTTGTCAGCAACTGCAGATCACACTATGAATGCGAACTTTGAGTTCATCTAGCATTGTGGGCTTGGTGGCACATACACATTATCCTTAACCAACCCCCATATAAGAAAAAGTCGCAAGGAGTCAGGTCTGCAGGCCTGGCAGGCCACCTGTAGAGCTCCTTGTCGGCGTGTCCACAGTGACCAATCCAGTGGTTAGGAAGCTGTTCATTAAAGTAACAGCGGCTTCCTAACCACTGTTTGTCAAGGTCGTACTCAGTTTCAATTACTGCATGTCGGTTTTCCGTGCCCCATGTGTGAATGTTGTGGCGGTTGACCTTGCCACTTAAATGGAATGTTGCTTCGCCACTAAACACCAGGCGTGAAGCAAATTCATCATCCTCCCTCACCTCCTGAATGACATTTTTCACAATGACAGTCTTTCATCCAGGTGCAGATACATGGGTTACATTGTGCCATCTAGTGGTTACATTCGTAAACTTGGTGCATTTCTCTTCATTTTAATGTGTGGTATGCTATTATTACCTTGATTTTTATGGAGCTATGATCTGACGTAATCAAATCACTTTGAACTACCCTGTATATGTATATACTGGTCTTTGTCTTGGTAATATTTGTGTTTGCAGATTGCTATGTACAGATAACACAGTAGTGTTAGCAGAGATCAGAAGTGAGTTGCACATTTCTTAATGTAACTAGCATGGTATATCATTCAACCTACATTTATCTGTTACATGTGAATTGCATTTTTCCTATTCCTATTTCAATAATTTTTATTGTTCTTTGCACTAATTATGTGCTCTTCTGCAGGAACTGGGAAAACATTGGTTGCCCGAGCTCTTGCAAATGAGTGTAGTCAAGGTGATCGCCGTGTTGCCTTCTTTATGAGAAAGGGCGCTGACTGCTTAAGCAAGTGGGTTGGTGAATCAGAGCGACAGCTTCGTCTTCTATTTGATCAGGTATTCAAACAATATTTTGTCATTGCTGTTTATGAATATTTACATTATTTTGTTATACAGTTGTAGGTCTTCTATACTTCAGTTATAATAATTCTTGGAAGTTGTAGATTTGCATCAGTGGGTTATATACTCAAGAAATATTAACTTCTGACCAGATGCAGGAGGAGGTACACTCATATTTTAGCTTACGTATCTTTTTCTTTGTGTCATCACATAGTAAACTTCTCGTGTCTCAAGTGTGTGAATCATGATGTTTTTCCCCCTGTAAATCCTTTTGTTTTCATAACAGATAAAACTTATCTTTTCGTGTGGTTCTGCATGCACATTGGATAGTGTGTCAAATAAGACTTTTACACACCTTGATTGGAAGATACCCATTCATAAACCACATATTCTTTATAAACAGGTTTTAGAAGTGGCAAACAGTAATATGTCATAATTAAAACTGTTAGTAAAGCATGCAGTAAATGCAAGTGCAAACAACAGTTATTATAATATGGTTTGTACTTGACCTGAAAATCCTTATTACTATCTTTTATTTGAAATATATAAAATATCGCCTATGACAAAAAAAAAAAAAAAAAAAAAAATTATCATTGACTCATGTTGTTAAGATGATAAGAGTTTCCACTAGAAACCTAGGTATCAGTCAAGTATTGGTATAATATTTTCAGTTCTGTACGTGACATATCAGAGAGCTGCAATTTTCTGAAATGATTCATAAAATCTTTTGAAATTGTTCAAAGTGTTCTGATGACAATGGGGACTACTGTTGTGTGTTTAGTCCTTAATCGGGTAACTTCTTGGCCAGGTCTCTATATTTGTTCATGTTTTCCAGTTCTTTTTCATTGACTCAGGCATCTCCAGGAATTGCTATATCAGTTATCCAGACTTTCCGATTTTCTATGACTGGTGTATTATGTTCTAAGGGCCGATCAGTTTGAATTCGAAAATCTCACAAGATCTTGACCTAATCGTTTTTTAAGACTTTCACAGCCTGATGATACCCATGAGTTATGTTATTATTATTTGCCCCATGTGATGTTTTGTAGTTAATGGTTTTCCTGGTGTTGTGCTTATAGATACATGTATCTGCCAAGTGTCCTGATTTAATTGAATTATGCCCACTTTTCAAACCTAGCATCCAAGAACATTTTGTGTGTGTGTAGATTTCAGTGCCTTGCAATCAGCATGAGAACATGATGTGGATGTCAGATGCTGTAGCCTATTTTTCCCACGGTAAGATGGATGGTCTTGGCGCAAAAGCTTGCGAACATGCCCTCATTAAATTCTGATGTTATGAAATTATCTGCTCCAGTGTAGCTGTGAGATTCTTTGGAACAGTGTGGGACAGTCTGCACTCACCTTGAGAGTCAATTGCACATTTACAGCCACATTTCTCCCATTGGTTGGAAGTTCTATTGTATTTCTCATAGTCTCGCTGTACAAGTGCAATGGTCTGATGTGGAAATCCCAACAGTTCAGCAGTTGTGATGATTGAACAACTGGCTTTCCTTGCAGCCACTATCTGGCCATTGTTAAACTCACATCACTGCCTTTACCCATGATTACTTTTCTGTGACTGGCTTTTAGTGCATAGAGACAGTCTCTATTTATAGGCATTACCAGTTTACACAATACTTCTGCTTTGCATATTGTTATCAGGGTGCATATAATAATGTGTGCATTCAGTGTTATTAGACATAGTGAAATGTAGTATCAAGACATAATTTCTTCTGAAGTGGGACATCTGCGACATGACTAATTTGATGAATTCTCTGCTAAGCAGTGTTGAAGCTGCAAATTGCTTTCCAAATGTCTGGATTGTTAGGTGGAGTACTATTTTAAGCAAATTCAAAAATCTGGTCTCTTACCTGAGTTGTAAATTAGAAACACTCACAGTTTTAACCAGATTATGTTAAATCTAAAACAATATATTTTCCTTTGTCTGAATATTTGTCCTACTTTAGTGGCATAACACCAGTTCACCTTGGTGTGACTGATCAATGATGAAGCTCGCGTCCGGCCGCCCATCCGAGTTTGTGTGCCTCACCTTGGGGTGACTGATTGATGATGAAGCTCGCGTCCGGCCGCCTATCTGAGTTTGTGTGCCTCACCTTGGGGTGACTGATCGATGATGAAGCTCGCGTCCGGCCGCCCATCCGAGTTTGTGTGCCTCACCTTGGGGTCACTGAACGATGATGAAGCTCGCGTCCGGCCGCCCATCCGAGTTTGTGTGCCTCACCTTGGGGTGACTGATCGATGATGAAGCTCGCGTCCGGCTGCCCATCCGAGTTTCTGTGCCTCACCTTGGGGTGACTGATCGATGATGAAGCTCGCGTCCGGCCGCCCATCCGAGTTTGTGTGCCGCCGGGGGATGGGGGTGGGGGTGCTATGTTTGTCGGCCTTGGCGGGACATACATGCTAGCCATACAGGACATCCGAGGACATCTAGCATTGCGCCATTTTAAGATTTTCTGCCAAGTCAGCCTTCCACCCACGATGGCAGCTGTTTACATTTTTGAAATGCATGTTGAGAACTATTTTCTGTATTTCTTTGGGGTTTTTGGCATCTATCGATATAAAGTAAATGTTTCAACATTTGTCCCGCTTTGGTGGTTCAGTGGAAAAAGCAGCCAGTTTTAATTGTCAAATTCTTGCCTCACGCATATACTTTTTTTTTTTTTATTGTTGTAATGTTCAACAGATGTGTTACAAATGTGAAAATATGAAACATACTTTCACATTTGTAACACATCTCTTTCACTTTGACGAAACATTGTTTCATGTATATGTTTTTGCACTTCTTATCAAGGTAACATTCTTGATGATGAACATTCACAAAAAATGTTGTGATCAAAGGAATACCCAATAAATAAGTGATTTAAAAATTACTCTACGTATCGTACATTATCCCATCGATATTGATGGGCTTTCACCTAGTCATAATACTAATTATAGATAATAATAATAGTTGTACGTTAGTGCTTCATGAAAATGAGGAACATAAGTTTGCTGTCTGTAGTACGATAAGTTAAAACAAATCCCTAAAACTGCCAAATAAAACTCAATTTATTTGCAATTTAAAAAACCTATTTACAAAGCTAGCACTTTCGGGGCTCGCATGGCCCCATTTTCAAGCCCAAATGCCCCGGAACACATAGAGGCAGCGACTATATACTATAGTATTCGTGACTAAGGTGATATACGTCATGCATAAAAAATGATACAGGTGATGCCATTTTCATTAGGAAAAAAAAGTAATTAAAGTCCAAAACTTTAATTACTTCTGATGTATATCACCTTAGTCACGAATACTATAGTATATAGTCACTGCCTGTATGTGTTCCGGTGCTTAGGGGCTTGAAAATGGGGTCATGTGAGCTCCGAAAGTGCTAGCTTTGTAAATAGGTTTTTTAAATTGTAAATAAATTGAGTTTTATTCGGCAGTTTTAGGGATTTGTTTTAACTTATCGTACTACAGACATCAAACTTATGTTCCTCATTTTCACCTATCAAGTACGAAATCTTCATATTCAGGTTAGTGCTTCATTTGGATTTCCTATGTTCTATAAGTGTATAAAATCACCAATCTTAGTATTCGTGTTCCAGTCATTTAGAATCAAGTCTATAGCTGAAACAAGGATTAGCAGAGAACTCAGAAGTTATTATGTACTGACCTGGTTATGTCCCATTCATCCTGAAAAACCTCATGTTGGGAATGAAAACATTTCAGCTTCATAATATTTAGATTTACATTGTCAAAATTGTTTCTTACGAAGTCTGTTGAAAGCAGATAAAAATTCATTAAATATGTTCCTTTTTTATTTATTTTTTATTTTGACTATGCCATGCAGCCAGTGGTCATGATTTCCAAATATGTACCCCTATTTTATTCACTGCATAGCATATGTAAAAGGTTATTTTATAATTATTTCGTTTTATATTTATTGTGAAATCTACACATGTATATGAGATTTTATCATGACACTGATATTGCTTAAATACTCTTAGCTGAATGCCTTTGAACTTTTTTTCATTACTTCCATTGGGTATTATAGATTCACAAGATTGGCAAACTCTTGAATCTGATATCTTATCTGCTGCTTTTAATTCTTGTGGAAAATATTTGCATCATTGATGAATATACAAAGTAATGTAAGGAATAAAAAAAGGTGCATTTCATTAGGAAACTTTTCTGAAGAATATGAAGTCACTTTTGTGCACTGTTACCATTTTTTACTATAATGTTCTGTTTTTTTTTCTTTTTATTCTTTTTATTGTTTCAGGATTTAAAGATCACTGTGAACAACCTCCAATTTGTGCTGGCACTTAAAATGTCCACTGGAAGGTTCCCATTGGTACATATGTTTACACAGGCTTCCTATAATCTAATAGGAAGCCTGTGTTTTTTCTTGGGAAAAACTAGAAAAATAAAATGTTGGAGTCACATAGTCCCATAATTGGAAGTCTTCAATTTATGGACAACCTTCTAAGCAAAAAATCACTTTTTAAAAAATTTACACCGTTCATTTGCTGTTCCAACAATTTGTTTGTTACAGAGTGAGTAATATAATTTTATTCATTACTGCTGAATTTAACTATGGATTTTTATAGTGTTTATTACTGAAATTTTTCAGTGAAGGTTGGAATGTCTGAGTCCTTTATGAAGAATCAAGAGTTTTTTCTCTATCTTTTGGTATTCTAGATGTTTTTAACACTTTCTTTCATTTTTAATAATGCTTCTTTGCTTAAGTTTTTTAAATTTTGTTGACTCCTCCTATGTATGCAACTAATTCACATTTTATTTTGAAAAAAAAATGACTTTATTATTTTACTTACATAAGTATTTATATAACTGACTTTTACGTGTTGCTAAGTAAAATTTATATTTGAGCCACATGTATGTTATTTCAGATTTTCTGAGGTACAGTTTTTATTTTTCCAGGCTTACCAGTTGCGGCCATCTATAATATTTTTTGATGAAATTGATGGACTAGCACCAGTACGCTCCACACGTCAAGATCAGATTCATAGTTCAATTGTTTCCACACTTTTGGCCCTAATGGATGGTTTAGACAACAGAGGTGAAATTGTTATAATTGGTGCTACGAACCGAATAGATGCTGTAGATCCTGCTCTTCGCAGGCCTGGTAGATTTGACCGGGAACTTCTCTTTCCTTTGCCATCATTACAGGTAATATGATTGTTCAGTGCCATCTCCTTGACAAAAATCTGTGTTAGAATTAGAAATAAATCTTTTACTGGTCCAGCGGACCACTAGAATTTGCAAACCACTGGTCCGTAAAAAAAACAAAAATGAAAACGTTCTTAGACATTTACAGTATATGCAGAAAGTAACGTATCATTATTTCAATAGAATTATCTCCAGTATTTGTTTTTAAAACATCTAATTTGAAGGTGCCACTAACAGAACAATGAATGTTTCCAGAATAAGATTCCTATAGATTGGTAATATAGCAGAGTAACAGTTCATTCCCAATATGTTTTTACATAAGAAGGCAACAAGGAGACTTCAAGTTTGCAAAAATTCATACACATTAGCAACTTTTTTTATATTGGGTATATAAATAATTTTTGAGGGATTTCCGTTCAGTGTCATACTTATTACTGCTCGCATGTATTTTAAGGTGGCAACACTGCGATATCGCAGTACGAGACACCAGCTGTCAGAGGCAGTATACGAAGTTCGATTGAGGTGCGAAGACGTATTTGTTTTATTGATGCAAAATGGCAACTTTCGTCCCGACAAAACAGCATTTGCGGGAAGTGTTAGTGCATTACTTTATTGTTGGGAAAAGTGCTGCTGAAAGCTATCGCTTAATGTCAGAAATCTATGGTGAACATTCCCCATCCATAAAAACATGTGAGTATTGGTTTAGACAATTCAAAAGGAACGATTTCGGTGTCAGTGATAAAGAACGTTCTGGACCACCCAAAAAAATTGCCAATGCCGAATTGGAAGCTTTACTCGACGAGGATCCATGCCAGACCCAAAAAGAACTAGCAATAGCATTAAATGTTAGTCAACCATGCATTTCACAACGTTTAGCTGCCATGGCAATGGTACAAAAAGGAGGGAATTGGGTTCCACATACTTTGCAGGAAAGAGACCTTGAACGTCGAAAAACCATTTGCGAATTGCTGCTTCAATGGCAAAAAAGGAAAGGTTTTTGCATCGTATTATTACTGCCGACGAGAAATGGATATGGTACGATAACCCTAAACAGCAGAAAGTATGGGTGAAGCCAGGTGAACCAGGTTATTCAACGCCAAAATGCAATATCCATGGTTCAAAGGTAATGCTGCGTATCCGGTGGGACCAAAAAGGTGTGATCCACTATGAACTGCTGAAACCGTCAGAAACTATTACTGGTGATCGGTATTGAACCCAATTATTGCATTTAAAACGAGCTCTCACACAAAAACGGCCGGAATGGGAGAATAGACACAAAAAGTCTTCTTACAACATAACAACGCAAGACCCCATGTTTCTCGACCTGTGAAAAAGTACTTAGAAGGATCCAACTGGGAAGTTCTACCCCACCCGCCATATTCGCCAGATACTGCACCATCGGATTACCATTTCTTCTGGCCGATGTAGTCAGCACTTTCTCGAGAATGGTTTAGTTCTTATGAAGACATCAAAAATTGGATGGACAACTGGATCTCTTCCAAGGAACCGGAATTCTTCCTTTGGGGCATACGTTCACTGCCTGAAAGATGGGGTAAAGTTGTAGCTTCAGAGGGAGCATACTTCGTTTAATATTAAAATATTGTTTCTGTTCTCCAACAACGTGTTTTGTTCACCTGAAATCCCTCAAAACTTATTTATATACCCAATATGATTTATTGTTTAGGGTTTAGCTTCTTTTTCCTTATTTTAATCTTATTGCTTATCACTCTTACTTTCCCATGAAGTTAGTTTTAGTCCCCCATTAAAAATTGTTTCATGTGAATTGCTCTTTTGCAAAAATTTTCTTCATGCATCCAATTGTTTTCTTGGGGCAGAAACAAAGTCTGGTGTCAGTATCTGCTGCATTCACTGGGTAGGCAAATCCAAGGAAAAGCAGGATATTTATTTCTTTGAATAAAGCTCATGTTGAGAAATGGCTTCCTAGTTTCTTAATTCAATTACTAATCTAAAACAACTATTATGGGAATTTTACTAGGAAATTTTTCATTTAAATCGCAAATTTTCGGAGAAAACTCTTCTCCTTCTTTAGGCTGTCTTGTTGTTGTCACTTATTCCTGTCACTATCGCGGTTACAGTTAACCTTGACGGTTTAGGTTATTTTTCAACAAATCCTGCCAGATGTTAGGCAGGGAAAATCCTTTGCAGTCATTGATGATGGAATTTTGATTTTCTCAATTTCTATTCCTTCTTTCAGCTTTCTTTTTTAAAAATTGCTTTGGAAACTGATGACTTTAAGGGGATTCCAATCCATGCTGTGCCCAGTTTCTCTAACATGCCCATCTAATCCAGTCTTGTTGGAGCAATTTTTTATAGCTGCTTTATGCTCTGCTATACGAGTTTCTAGTCTGCGACCTGTTTCACCTATGTAAGATAGTCCACAACTACATTTTACTTCATAGACTACTCCTTGCATTTTTAAAATATCTTCTCTTTGATAGTTAAATTTTTTTTCCCTAAAATAGTTCAAAGAGAAGTAGATATTTTAAAAATGCAAGGAGTAGTCTATGAAGTAAAATGTAGTTGTGGACTATCTTACATAGGTGAAACAGGTCGCAGACTAGAAACTCGTATAGCAGAGCATAAAGCAGCTATAAAAAATTGCTCCAACAAGACTGGATTAGATGGGCATGTTAGAGAAACTGGGCACAGCATGGATTGGAATTCCCTTAAAGTCATCAGTTTCCAAAGCAATTTTTAAAAAGAAAGCTGAAAGAAGGAATAGAAATTGAGAAAATTCAAAATTCCATCATCAATGACTGCAAAGGAGTTTCCCAGCCTAACATCTGGCAGGATTTGTTGAAAAATAACGTAAACCGTCAAGGTTAACCGTAACCGCGATAGTGACAGGAATAAGTGACAACAACAAGACAGCCTGAAGAAGGAGAAGAGTTTTCTCCAAAAATTTGCAATTTAAATGAAAAAATTTCCTAGTAAAATTCCCATAATAGTTGTTTTAGATTAGTAAAAGGATATTTATTTTGCTTACTTCTGCTCATTAAAAATAGTAGGGACGGGGGTAACAAAAAACGACTGTTGCCATTACAAGACAAGGACTTGAAAACTGCCTTTCTGTGTTTGTTGTTTCTTCCACTCTTTACAAATCATAAAGGATAAAAACAATAGCTGTTATCCAACAGCATTTTATGAACCCATCACTAGTTTGCAGCCTAAACAGAAAACCATACAGCAAGAGAAAAGGAACAAATTAATTTGTTAACATGTGACTACTTAGACCCCCCCCCCAAAAAAAAAAAAAAAAAAAAAAAAAAAAAAAAAACACTTGCTGACCTTTTGGGCCAGTAAAATCAATTGTTCAGTGATCTGGCAGAAGTTTTACTGGCCAATGGCCAGCGGACCACTGGGTAATTTGAACGCTGAAAAAAGGAGTCTTTAATGAAATGTATGCACTGCTTTACAGCTACTGTATTTTATTTCCAAGTTTTGGTAGTTTATTTATCCTGTGTCAGAATCATATGTATTATTTGAAACTTAACAGGCTGAAATACTGTACAAATTTAATTTCATCAAAATTGTAACTTCAAAATATTTATGCAGTTATCAAAATGGAAACATTAAATAAGAATTTTAGTCTACAAACTGTTTAGGGTTAAAAGTTATAAACATTTAATTGCTCTGTTGTGATGATTGCAATTATAAGGAAATGCGACAAGTGTATTCAGACCAAGATCAAACAGAAAAAGAAATGTTTATCTGAGAAGTATTGTGGTGCAGCAGGAAAAAAAAAAAAAAGAAAGGAATTTAAGCCTTCAAGGTTACTTTCACTCCAATGGTGGATGGCTTTAATATCTCAAAGTATTGTTACATACGTATGTACATATCATTAAGCTGTTCTCTGAGATTCAGACTTTAGCTCCTCAAAGAAAGACCATGTACCAAGTAAATGTTTTAACAGATCGAACTAGATTTTACTTACTGTTAGTGTATCAAACGTCTACATTTACAACTATCTCAACACACAGCTCAAGCTTCACTATATCCATCACACATCACACAGCAGACCTTTTCAGGGTTCCCATGGTCCTTATAAATTCTTAGGTCCTTAAAAAGTGCTTCACTTCTTTTACAGTGCTTACAAGTCCTTAATTTTTGCCAGAAATCCTCCAAAGTGCTTAAAAAGTACCTTTTTTTCCCTTCTAATTACCTACATACATATCACTAAGCTGTTCTCTGGGATTCAGAGGTTAGCTCCACAAAGAAGTACAAACTTCCAGATAAATTTTTAACTGATTATTTACTTACTATTGCCATATCAGACTTCTCCATTTACAGCTATCTTGACACACAACTTGGGCTTCAGTGGCATCCATCACACGACATACACAAGACCTTCTATACTTCATACTCATAATCTTTTTCTCATGCAGACATTCCTGAATGTGGTCTTCCCATGACTTCTTTTGCCTTCCTCTGCCCTTCCATCATGCCACTTGGGCGAAAAAAAATTTCTTAATAAGCATCTCATCACTCATTCTTTCAACATGTCCAAACCACCTGAGAATATTAATCTCCACCTTGCTAACAAAATTTTGCTTCACATTACACAACTGTAACACATATTCATTCCTCACATGATCAGAATGTGTCTTGCCACAAACCCCCCATAAGTAATGCATTTCTCCAGCACACAAACTACTCCTATGTTTCTTCTGCAGTGCCCAGGTTTCACTGCCATACATCAGAGTAGGAATAATTACACTCTCATACACAGCCATGTAGGACTCTCTTGAGAGCCCATCATTCCCATGAAAACCTCCCAAAGCAGTCATGACTTTCAATGAAGAATTCACTTGTCACCTAATTTCACCATCCAATTTGTTCTTTCTGTTAAACATGCTTCCCAAATACACAACTCATTCACCTGGTCAATAACTGTGCCATTTAGACCTACATCACATTCAGTACTACCAGTTCCTCTCTCAAAAACCCTAACTTTGGTTTTTCCATTATTTATACTCAGTTTGAATTTTGTGCAAACTTTGTACATCCGGGACAACATACTCTGCAGCTCACTTTTGCTCTCTGCCAACAGGACAGGGTTATCAGCTTACAACAATCTGCACACACATGGCTATCACCAAGACATAAACCAGTGTTATCAATTTTGGCATCACGCATGCACACAAACATAAATACATTAAACAGACATGGCGACATTACACAATCTTGTCTGACTCCTGCACCAATAGAGAACCATTTTGATAAAACACTATTCACTCGTACACAAGTTCTACTGCCAGCATACATGGCTTTTACAGTATTAAGTAGATTCCCAGTAACACCATATTCATCCAATACCTTCCACAGAAGTGTCCTATTTACTTAGTCATAAGCTTTCTCTAAATCTATGAAGACAGCAAAAACTTTCTTCCAATCATCATGCATAATGCAAAAATTTGGTTAGTGCAGCCTTTACGAGGCATAAAACCACTCTGAACATCCCACACTTTCTCTGATGTAAGATCCTGTACTTTTTCAATAATGACCTTACCAAACACTTTCCCTGGCACACTCAGTAAGCTGATCTACAATAGTTCTTGCAATCAGTCTGATCACCTTTTCCCTTATACAAGGGAATATTGATGGCATCCTTCCAATCCCAAGTGACCATTCCTAACTCCCAGCATGACTGGCAAATTTCTGTTAACCAGTCAATTACAGAGTCATCACCATATTTCAACTTCTCAGCAGTTATGCCATCAACTCCCAGAGCCTTAAAGTCAAAGAGGTTTTAGAGCTTTACACACCTCTTCTCTTGAGATCCCTCCTGTGCTTCCCTCCTTCACTGTGACATCATCTGCTTCTGCCTCATAATCATCATTGTTTTCTTGGTCTAATCACTCGCAGAAGTATTCACCCTTTCTTTCACTTAACTCATTGGGATCCCATATTGTTTCCCCAATCCTATTCTTCACACAGCTTACAGCTTTGGTTCCCCTATTTTTCCTGAGTCTCATGCACTTCCAGAAAATCTTTCTATCTTTCCTAATTGCCTGCATGAAAAGGAGAAGTTACAATGAAATGCGTACTGCTGCTGATTGGCGGTGTTGATGATGATGTCGTGTGAACGTTGGCAGAAAGCCCATGGGAGAGCATGGGGCAGAGGAGCTCTCATCAGTGACTCATGGCAAACTTGGCTTATACTTTGTAATTTTGACTTTGGTTTTCAGTTCAAGCCATGAAATATGTGCAATAATCTAGATCTTTTAACTTTAACTACAATTTTATGATTTACATTATTATCGGTACAGATGCGATTATTCTCTCGCATGAAAATTGATTTGACTAGCAGAACTGTCTTTTAAATTGCATACATTTTAATTTATTACATCCATGAACTTGAATTATATGTAACAATGTTGCAAGCTTCATCAACAGACTTTAGTTTGTTTAGTTGCGTCATGTGTAAACTTACTAATGGTGACTGCCTTATGAGAAGGGGCATTGTCATGAAAAAGAAATCAGCTGCACTCTTCTCAATAGTCAAGCCTCGCACGATGGATTCTTTTTAGCAGACGTTTAAGTACATCCATGTAAAATGCAGTAGTAACAGTTTGTCCGCTGGGCACACATTCCTTATGCACAATTCCTTTGCTGTCGTATAAGGCAATGAGCATTGTTTTAATTTTTGATCTTGACCAACCAACTTTTTTGGCTTGCTGAGAGTTTACTGACTTCCACTCGGCACCTTGTTGCTTTGTTTCAGGGTCATATTGGAAGACCCATGTCTCATTGCCTGTAATGATGTTATTCAGGAACTTTGGTCTTCTTTCAGTGGCAGCAGTCAAGTCTCTTTAGTGTTCAACTCTCGCTCATTGTTGATCTTCGGTTAAGAAATGTGGCACAAATCATGCACAAACCTTCCTTGTCTTTAAATCTTGCATTATTATTTGTTGATTGGTTTCCTTATTCACTTCTAGATATTGTGAAGTCATATGAAGGGTTGCATTTTTGTTAGCAGAGATTATTTCCCTCATATTTTCAATCATGTCTGGTCTTCGTACAGTCATTGCTGCACCCAGATGTTTTGTTGTCTTCTAGTGAATCTCTTTCACTGCAGAAACATTTATGCCATTCTGCATGAGATAGGCAGCTGTTCCCATACACTTGCTTCATAATGCTAAATGTTTCTGTTGCACTTTTGCCAAGGCACGCACAAAACTTAATATTTGCTGTTTGCTCTATTCCACTATTTTGACGCAGTAACTTGACACGTGCAGTTTCACCCGCCTCACATTCTAAAATGGCTACCCAGAGAGACAACCTTGACAGGTGTTGAGAAAGAACCCTTCTTTCATTTCCTGTTCTCAAATGATTGACAGCAGTGCCACCTTTCATCTCATTAAATCAGTCTCGTTTTTAAATTGCTGTACTTTGTAATTTTTGAGTTTCTTGTCAAGTGAGCTATGATATCAAACAATGAAGGTGCAAGAAAGAAAATAAAAATTGCCAAGCGAACATTTGAAACTTCTTATGCTGGGCCCCAAGTGGTCATGTTTGCACACATTTTCCATTTCACCACATCATGCATTTTGTTCAGTGTCCAGTTGTAAGTTTTCAATTAGGCATGGCAGTTTTTACAACTGCTCATGTCTTATTGCACCAAAAAAACAAAACAAAAACCCAACATAATTCTTGTAGTTAAAGTAAAGCACAGACAAAACATGTTGCTTTTGAAAACTAGAGACTTCTGCTTATATTCAATATTGTTTCATCATTCAAACATTTTTGTTCTTTATTAAATCTATTTTATTTAGAATATGTAAAAAGGCTAATCACGCAGTGTCCACAGATTTTCATTGTTATTTTTTTAGTGTATTTCTGCTTTGAACTATACCCAGTACAACAAGTTTAACTACATTTTTTGGCAGCCTCAAGTTACCAAACATTCGCAACTTTTTAACTAGTCAACTTTTTAATCAGTCCTGTGCGCTAGCAGCTTTAAAATTGTTTGTGAATTATTTATATTTTTTTATTCTGATTTATGGATTTTTTTCCAGCCAAACTGGTAATTCAAGCATTAAGAAAATAATATGTGTGCTACTAATATTGAACTTAATTCTATCAAATAAGTTAATTAAAGCTAATAATGGTTGAAAGAAATATTGAATCCATAGAGGTGACTCTCCCATGAAAAATTTGAAAGCCCCTCCAGCTTTTGAGATGAGTCCTTCATTCTCCACCCCACCCCATTAGACTGAATTTAACCTTCCCCCCAACTACCTCCTGTGAAATGTTTGTGCTGGATTCAACACCATTTGGGAGATATAGGTAGCAACTTAACTTAATATCATTTTTTTGAAATAAGTTGTACCATGACTGGAATTAGAGGGGTAGCATAATCTACAAATCTGCCCCTAGTTGCACTGTAGAAGAAAGTAAAGTGTAATACATGGTTAAATGTTTTCTATTGGCAGTACATTGTAAAAAAAAAAAAAAGATTTATTTTAGTATTTTGTTCTTTTTTGTTTGTTTATTATTGATAATGAAAATAATGGTGCATCGTACCATTAATGGTGCCCCAGAAGCGATGAAATACAGTATTATATAATCTGTGCCTAAAACGTGCCTAAATATCACACAAGGTACACAGATGTGATAAGGTGATGATGATAAAGTGCATAAGTCAACAAATTTATGCATTCTTCATTTGATAACATCAGGGCTAACATCTTAACATAATGCTGACATTTTTGGCATTCCTACCTTATGGAGTTTATGATATAATGCCTGACATTTTTTGTATTTTCAATCAATTGCCTTTTTAATGAAGAACATTAATACAGAAAAGTAAACTTTTTTAAACTATACAAAATATCTAAGGTATTTTACCTGATATTGTCAAAGTATTTTTCACGTTGTTTGCTCTGTGAGGCACGTGCTCCCGGCCCCGAGAGGTCTCTTATATTACGGAGGCGTATATGAAATTCCTATTGTTTCACAGAGTTCTGAAGACCAAATATCATACATTGGCAGCACAAAAAATAGATTAATAAAAAGATTACATCAACACATAAAAAACTGGAACAAAAAAGAAGAAAAAACTGCACTTATCCAACACTGTGTTAAACATAAACAATACCCTGATTTTGAAAATATTAAATTACTAACCACCTACACAAAAACGAAAAAGAATTAAGAATTCCCGAAAGCGTTATAATTGAACAAAAAAAAAAAAGATAAAAATATGCAACTTACAAGACCCCACCACACTAGACACAGCCTGGAAATCACTTATAAAAAAAGAAAAAATACATAAAAAAAGGCAAAAAAAAAAAAAGAACATTACAAAAAATTACACCAATAAACAAAGGGAGAAAAAAACTACACCTGTTCCTATGAACAAATAATAATAGCCCAAAAATATTTACACAAAATAATTATACTTACGACTGATACCTACCAACTCATCCAATAGATGGCGACACATTAGAAACAAATCACCTAACACATACAGGCAGCAAACCTTCCCATCGATTCCCAACATGCAACTCCGAAACTATACACACGCGAAAAACCCTCGTGTAGAAATAGTGGCCCGAAGATGGCGGTAAAGGTACCGCAGAAAGCACTCGCCGTAACAACGAACCCCGTGTGAGACGTCTCCTGACCCGGTGAGTATAACTCTTTCTACTAAAATCTTTTAATTAATAGTAAATTTTAAACATTTGATTGTGCAAGTGAATGAATGTGGAACTGAAAATATATAACCTAACTGTTTTATTTCTACAAATTTTTTTTTCCTAGTTGTAAATGCATTTATGGCACCTCTATTCATAGTGATTGTGGAATAACTTTTTTTACGGGTCTTTTAGAGGTTATTTTTAATGAAAGTTGGTTGTCAAATTTTCGAACTAAAGCCTAGTTCGTCATCAGGACTATCTCCTGATGACGAATAGTCCTGATGACGAACTAGGCTTTAGTTCGAAAATTTGACAACCAACTTTCATTAAAAATAACCTCTAAAAGACCCGTAAAAAAGTTATTCCAAAATTTTTTTGTTTTGTTTTATAACTAACCAAAGGTCCGTAACGTAAGAGACCTCTCGGGGCCGGGAGCACGTGCCTCACAGAGCAAACAACGGGAGAAATACTTTGACAATATCAAGTAAAATACCTTAGATATTATGTATAGTTTAATTAAAAGCACGTTTATAACACAAGACAACCTATAAGGTTGTCAAATAAAGGTAACTTGATCACACTAGTTACGTTAAACGAAAACTTTTACAAAAAGTTCGTAAGCTGGAAGCTTTCGACCTTATCTTAGGTCTTCATCACGCCAATGGAGGACTAAGATTGTTGCCAGATTCTACATTTGAATTTTTCCTATTTTTGTTGCCAAAACTTAGAATTGATCTCCAGATCATCGGAATGTAGAGAGGAGATTCGGAATTGCAAGTCATTGAGTTGAAAATAATTTCCAAGCTTTCACGGTAACGGAGGGCAAAACGATTGTCAAAAGAAGCAATTCGTTTTGCTTCGTTCCAGTGGGGAATTGCAGATGTGTCTTCCATTGTCAAAATAGACAAGGCAGTATTAGGATTGGCTTTCGAAACATCTTTTTTATGTTCTAAAATTCTATGGCTAATGCTCCTGTATGTGCTTCCAATGTATAAGTTATCCCCAGTAGAAGAAGAGATAGGAATACAGTAAACTCCTGGGAGGTTCAGGCTTTCAACTTTGTCTCTATCCCTTTGTAGAAGTTTCAAGATGCTTGGGGTAGATTTAATGGCAAGATGGAAACCAAAACTTCTAAAAAGAATCTGTAACTTATGCCTCCTTCCTCAAAAGAAAGAAGAACTGAAATTCTGTGGTTCTGTTCCTTACCATCCTTCCTATGCTTATGAGTTACAGATTCTTTTTAGAAGTTTTGGTTACCATCTTGCCATTAAATCTACCCCAAGCATCTTGAAACTTCTACAAAGGGATAGGGACAAAGTTGAAAGCCTGAACCTCCCAGGAGTTTACTGTATTCCTATCTCTTCTTCTACTGGGGATAACTTATACATTGGAAGCACATACAGGAGCATTAGCCATAGAATTTTAGAACATAAAAAAGATGTTTCAAAAGCCAATCCTAATACTGCCTTGTCTATTTTGACAATGGAAGACACCTGCAGTTCCCCACTGGAACGAAGCAAAACGAATTGCTTCTTTTGACAATCGTTTTGCCCTCCGTTACCGTGAAAGCTTGGAAATTATTTTCAACTCAATGACTTGCAATTCCGAATCTCCTCTCTACATTCCGATGATCTGGAGATCAATTCTAAGTTTTGGCAACAAAAATAGGAAAAATTCAAATGTAGAATCTGGCAACAATCTTAGTCCTCCATTGGCGTGATGAAGACCTAAGATAAGGTCGAAAGCTTCCAACTTACGAACTTTTTGTAAAAGTTTTCATTTAACGTAACTAGCGTGATCAAGTTACCTTTATTTGTTAATATTGTTACGTGTTTTGCCCATCATCGTCATATAAGGTTGTCTCATGAATTGCATTTTTCTTAAACTTTTTGATAAATTAATTATTATTTTAGTTACAATGTTTACTGAAGATAGCCCTAAATGGTCAACAAAGCAGAATGGTGATATTTTTTATTTTAACTGAGATAAGGACACGTAAAACATTTATTTTCAACTATGCATAACATAGTGATTATGCTGGTTTTCCTGTATGGTGTTAATTAAACCTATAATTTTAAATTAGATCAGAGCACTTAAAGTTTGGTTCCTCTCTATAGCAGTTTTTTTCTTCTACTGGTCAGTGTGAGGATTACTTTTACTGAGCAAAGTTTCTAAGTTTTTCTTCAAGGTAAGTTTTGTATGTTTCTGAAATTTTTTTCATCTTATGTATATATATGTTTGTGTACATGTGTGAACTAAATAATTTGTACTATATGTTATCAATAAAAGCTAGGGACTTATAAAAAATATGTGTGCATGTGTGCATATGTATCAATGATCATAAACTACACACAGAAATTTGTGTGACATGTATGTACCGCAGAAATTTCTTGATGCATATGTTTATCTATTTTTATCTATCCGTCTATTTATTTATTTTCTGTTTTTTAAAGGCTCGACAAAAAATTCTGAAGATCATTGTGAAACATTGGAGCCCTCCTCTTCCTGATAGCCTTATTGAAGAGTTAGCTGCTCGGAGTGTGGGTTATTGTGGTGCAGATTTGAAGGCACTCTGTGCTGAATCAGCATTAGTTGCTCTCCGTAGACGCTATCCACAAATCTACGAATCAAAGCAGAAGCTGCAGTTGGATGTTAATACCATTCAGGTATGTTTCTTTTTCCTTGTACATGTAATCAAAAGATTTCATCATTGACATTATTTTTTAAGGCATTCATAATCAATATGAATCCTATTGCTTCTTTTTGCTGCTTTCTGTTTTTTCAACGTGAATTTTGTTAGTAAATAAACTAAAGTCATGTGCACAAGAGAAAACCTTTCCATGGGCCCTGCCTTTTTTTTTTTTTTTTTTTTTTTTTGTATTTCAGATTAGTTGTTTTATCAGTACAAAAATTGTGTATGCTGCTTTCGGGTATGTGTGTTTTGTAGCACTCTATTCCACTGGAAACATTTTACATTAGTTATATAGTTTGAAAATTCACAGACATAGTGTTTAACAAAGATGGAAAACAAAAATTGAACTTATTTTAATATTTATGGAAAAAACAACATTTATAAAATTGTGAGTGGAAAATTGGTGGTGAATGTGAAATGTATATAAATCAAGTAGTACCACATAGTCTTCAACTCTGTTTTTTTTTTTTTTTTTTTTTTGGACTTCCAGTATTTATCATTACTACCCCAATTTCCCCACTTCGTCTCATTTTTCAGAATTTCTCAAAAAAAAAAAATTCTTTTTTAACGTGTGTGTTTTTACTAGACATCTTCCACGTCAGTCCAGTATGCTTTTGAATTTCGTCGACCCATCTACCACATGGTCATCTTCTGGGTCTTTTTTTGTGCCTTGGTATTCAGCCTAATATTTTAGCTGTCTAACAGTAGTCAGTTTTCCTAGCAATATGTCCAGCCCATTGCCTTTTGGGAGTCTTTACTTTGATCATGATGTAATTTATTTTTATCATTTTCCTGATCCACGAGTTCCTTTTCTTCTCTTTCTTGGTTACACATAGCATGTGTCTGTCCAAGCTGCTTTAAGTTGTTTGTAGCCTCTGTATGTTCTTTTTTTTTTTTAAATGAGGTCCTTGTCTCTGAGCTATCAGTAAGAACTGGAAGGAAGCATTTTGATTAGACACTTTTCTTTTAAGACATATGGGCAAGTTGCCCTCAAAATGTGTACCATTTTTTCCAGTATTTTGAAAGAAATAATTAAATATTAATTATCAAACATGTACAGCAGAAAAAACAGTAGATTCAACTATATGGTGCTTCCCCCTTTGTATAGATTAATAAAGTTGTTGCATTGGGGAGGGGGGATATGAATGGAATAATATATTTTCGCCAGAAAATAGAAAATGCAGTTTCCTGCCGTGGATAGGTTATTACATTTTTTACTGAAGATTTATTTGAGATTGATTTATTTTGACAATCAAACATGACTTCTGGTGACAGAAAGATTACTGTGTTTGAATGTCTTGGGATAATTCATTTTGCTCAAAAAACACAAATACCCAGCAGGAAGAATATGGCCATTATTGAATTCACATCACCTGGAGTTTGTTCATTTTGAGCAAAAATATGTTCTGTGGCAGCAAAAAGACATGTTATTTGAATGTGTTTACAGAAATAGGAACATTGCAGTTGTTTATTCACACTTCAGTACTGAAATGTATGAATTGGGATCATTTGCTGCTAAAACACATGAAATTGCATGAGAGGCACAGTGACCATTCAACAATAAGAAATTGCATTTTTAGATAAAATTGAACTAATCCTAAATGTTTTTCATTCAAAAATACAGCCACATAATTATCATTGACAACTTGCAAAATCCTCTCAAAATTTATTAGCAAACGGGCTGTTAAATTCTGAGTAGGCCTATTGGGAGTAGGTGTCTCAGAAAATTACACAATCAATGAGTAGCTGTAACCTGTGAATGCTGGGCGTGGGAGTGGATGAATGGGAGGTGTAGGCAATGTGGATTCGAAATGAGGGAGAAAAGCTGATGCTCTGCAACACTGACTTATGAGAATAGTACCACAATGGTGAAAAAGTACTCTCAACTTCTCACTGGGCATGGCAATCAATTCAGTGCCGTCTGCTCAAAAAGCTTAATGTCTGTGGCATCATCCTTACTCCATCAATTCTGATCTCTTTGAAAGTCAAGTTCTTGTACTTTAAGCACAACAGAGTGATGAAATATTGTTGTGTTATTCAAAGTGTCATGAAATATTGTTGTACAAGAATGTAAAGGTATTGCATAACAATGAAGTAAACAATTGTTGAATGAGCCTGTGGTACAGAAAAACGCAACAGCGGATTTCAACAATGCTTGAATGCTTTAAAAAGCAAATAAATTATTTAATCATCAGCAGATTTGAATTTCATGTACAGGAGATTCTTCTGCGGATTCATGGAATACCGCTTTTTTTCATTTGTATCATTCATGAGATCGATGCAAAAATGATGAGAAATGGGGGGGGGGGGTCGTTTTCCATTAGGGGATAGTATTTTATCTTTCAAAACTTCCGAAAATGGAAGTTAAACGGAGTGAAGATCGTAATTTATTTTTCTCACGATGTTCCTTTTGCCCAGTTGTGTTATTAAATCTAATTTCATTCCACAAGCATTTGTATTTGCAAACAGAAAATTTTTCCAAAAGTGAAAGTTGGACAGCACAAAAATTTCCCTGTTATATTCACGATGAAGATTCTTCCATTTGCGTGGTTCTTGAGATTGATACATAACTGAACAGAATTTTTGGGGGACTGGTGTGTGTGTGTGGGGAGGGGGGGTTGCATAGGAGGACGGCCAATTCCGATTTTGGAAATTGGAAGTTAGAGTGAAGATTTCTCCCATGCTCATAATTTTTTTCTTGCTATGTTCCTTCTGCCCAATGCTGTTCTTTAATATCATTGTATTCCATAAATATTTGTCTCACCTTGAAAATGGAAGCAGCATGGAGCAACGATGTCGCTTTTAATTGTAAACCCCACCCCTCCCGCGCGATGCTCCCTCTATCTTGTGTTTTTTGTTAAATGCCAGTAATTTTATATTTTGAATATCACACTGTTTCGCTGCATGTATGTATGATTTCAAGGTATGCACGTGAAGACAAACTTCCCCTTGTATACCAGACTTCGAGCCTGTATGTTCTGTACTTTCCTCCCCCTGGGTGACTGACAGACAGCAATTTTATTATTATAGATACACTGAGAGAGAAAAAAAAATCATGGGATACATGGTTCCTGGGTAATGCATTGCTGTCAATCCGCTCGCTAGTGGGAGAACCCACTGTTTGGCAGGTATATAGGTAGGAGATCATCACTGCATTCATGTAGATGGTAATTTCATGTCAGTACAGATAAACTTTGCGAGTTAACAGAGTTTGAAAGAGGGATGAGAGTGGGTGCCCGATGCATGTGTCACCATTGCTGAGGTGGTACAGGAATTGCAGTACACCTGCTCGACAGTATCAGGAGTTTATCGGGAATACATTTCCAGAATAACATGGCATCATGGACAGTGCTGTAGGCCCAAAAAGGTGGTAGATGAACACGGTCATCAACATCTGTCTTGCATAGTTGCAACCAACTGGAGGGTGACAGTGGCACAAATCGCCACCAACTTCACCAAAGGAAGTGCCAGAAACTTTAAAAGAATTCTTGAAATCATCATCACACGCGTAAGGTACGTTGAAAAATTATGAGCGGGACATTTCGGTAGCGACTTCTACCTTCATCAGCCATAGAATGAGATACGTGGTAAAAGCGTCAGTTGTTGCCAGATTTCAAAATCGCTTTCCAAATAATAGGGATCATAAAAAGTGCGTCAGTATTGCAGGTGTTAGGGGTAAGGTAGATTTCAATGCTTTCGCGGTATCTGAGGGCATGCCGATTGCTGAACGGGGCGATTCGCTTAACATTGTGCCAATCGGGAGCCGCGGACGTTTCACTGATGGTTAAAATTGAAAGGGAGGTGGAAGGGCTACCTTTCTTAACCAGTGATATGCTCCATCAAACGCCAGTTTATGCTGCAGTAAGTACTACCAATATAGAGTGGGTAATGCCTGTGGAAATGTTGATAGGGATAGAGTAGACATCTTGTAAATCTAGGGATTTATTGAGATCTCTGTCCTTAAGGATGAATTTGAGAAGATGTGGAGGTGGTTTGACTGCAATCCTGTAGCCAAAAGACTTGAAAATAGGGCAAACTTTATGAGTGAAGCACAGGCTAAAGGGCAAAGTGACAACGAACTGATGGGTGGTGGAAGGTTCAGGCAGTAAACTTGATCTATTCTGTGATTCAAACCTCTTGATTAGTCTATGTAATAAAAGGGGTGGAAAGCCATGCAATTTGCCAATGTTGATGATGTTCTGATATTCTAGTTGAAGAGCAGAATGGCTGTTGCAAATAAGGTTGGCCCAGTGAATGTATGACTTAAGAGCAGACAATTTGTATTTTCCAAAAGTGCGAGAATGTAAGGGATGATATTATGGGTGGCAGAAGGTTTCCTGTAAACAGAGAGGCCAAGTGAGAAGTCTGGGTTGATGTTGATGTTAACATCCACAAAACTAATATTATTGTCAATCTGTTCTTGAGAGGAAAATTTTATATTTGGGAATTTTGAAGTTATGGAGGACATGAGTTCAAACAGAGAGTGTTTTTGGTGTGGCCAAATAATGAAGATGTCATCCACATACCTTAACCAAATGGTGGGTTTTAAGAGGGATGGGGCAACAATTAATGTTTCAATATTCTGCAAATAAATTTCAGCAAGTAAGGGGGAAAGAGGAGAGCCCATAGGTACACCTTGTTTTTGTTTGTAATAGATACCATTGTATACAAAACAGGAATACTTTTCCAATGAATCAAAAAAGTCATAAAGATGTTTGATTATCATAATATTTGCACCTTTACGGTATTAAACTCCAGCAAAGTGCATATATTTACATGCAATTCATTAATAACATATAGAAATAGTGTTAAAACACTAATTAAAAGAAGTTTAACACACTCATCAATAGAACAATATAAAAAAGAAGAAATTGAATATATTGAAAAAAATTGCACATGATTTTGGTTATCCTAGACAGATATTGAAGAAATGGATTTTTGAAGTAACTCAGACAAATAATAAGGGCAATAATGATAAAAAACACTTTTAAAATATGTAGGAGCAATCCCATTTGTTGAGGGTGTTTCTGCTGAAATTAATAAGGTTTGTAGCAAATATGACATACAAGTAGGAAATCAAGTACATACTATAAAAACTTTAGTAATAAAAAATGAAAAAATCAGCCAATTGGATAGAGCAGGTGTATATGAAATTCCTATAAACCAGCAACCACCTTTGTCATATATAGGCAGCACCAAGAACAAATTAAAGTATAGATTGAACCAGCATATAAGTAATTGGAATAAAAAAGAAGCTAAGACTGCATTAACCCAATATTGTATGGAAAATCACCAATATCCGAAGTTTGAAGATATTAAAATTATTAAGAGCTGTAAAAACGAAAGGCAGTTGAGAATTGCAGAATCAGTATTAATTGAAAAAAACAGATCAAGATTGTGTAACATTAACGAGCCAAGCAACTTAAACGAACAATGGAAGGCCTTAATAAAAATTCAACAACAGTTAAGAGGTAAAAAAAGAAAAGAGAGCAGCACTGACAATAGATGGCGCCAGAGACACAAAGATGCAGAGATTGCGACTGAAGCCGGAACCTCAGTGACTTTGCTCACTTGTGCTGTGGTAGGCGGAAAGACACATTGGCCTCCTGATGATGACAGAAGACTGTTGAAAGCGCTAGAGGATTGTGTATGATGGGCTGAATGAGTTTGGCACTTGCGGTAGGGTTTGTACGGTGTTTGAAGCAGATAGAGCACTTTTTTAGTCATAGTTGACAAAGGTTTAACTGTCTGTGAATGTAAATAGTGTAATTATGTACATAGTGGTTTTAACTGAATGTATGAATGAGTTGCATGGTGTGTATATTTGTGTGGTTTTTATGGAGATGGCGAGCTATGTTTACGTCTCAGACGGTATAATGAAACCTGCATTTTTTGTCCAGTGAATAAAATAAAAAAATAAAAAATAAAAAATATGATGTTTCATGACCGGAAGAACGAATCTCATTAGCAAAGAGGTTTTTTTCAACCTTTGAAGGCCAACTACATTACATGATGATAATTGACGTGCTTGAAGTGTAAAGGAATAAAGTGACCAAGAACTTATCAGTATGTGATTGGCCATTTAAAGATATGTGATCTTTGATTAGTTCTCCAGGAAGTTCTTGGTGCTCCATTAGCTCATGGTCAAAAAACTAATGGAGCACCAAGAACTTCCTGGAGAACTGATCAATAGATAGATAGACAGATAGATCCCCCCAGCTGGATAGTTATCCAATCTACACCCAGGCTAGAATCCCAGTCTTATGGCATCAAGTCTGTCTGTTCCCTGGTACCACTGGCCCAAAAGTAGGAACTGGTGACTGTTTACAGCCCTTGGAGTGGCTCGTTGTAGTCATTAAAGTGTGAAAAAAAAAAAAAAAGAGTAAAAGGAGGCACTACAAATTAATGTAAAGTGATTTCCATATGCTTTTATCTGACAGAGTTGTAATTACAACCTGGGATATTCCCACAGGTGGTTCTGCAAATGTGATTCCTCATGTCTGCGCATATAAAATATTCCTTTTTACAATTGAAAAATGACTTCCAGTTGTTCTTACTGTACTTTTTCTTTTTTAGGGCAGACAGATCTATTATAAAATTGTGTGTGGGCAGTGTTTGTGGGGAAGTACAATAATATTTTCCTTTATTAATATATGTAATACTGTTGACGTGAATTTAAGCTGAAAACCTTAGTGAACTTAAAAGCTTGAAAGAACAGTAGAACCTGCTTATACTAAGGAGCTCAGAACTGGCAGATATCCTTGTTAAATCCATTTAAGGGGGAAATACGCATGCATGTTTTATGTTACATATCCATAACAACTAAACTGGACTTGAAAGATTTAATAATTTACTACAGCAGCACAAATTGAAATAAAATAAGCACTTACATGAAAATACACCAATCAGCCAGAAGATTAAAACCACCTCTACATTATGCAAGTAAGCGTGCATGCAGCCAATCAGCGTCATGTGCCAAGGTCGCAAATCATATGTTTAATACCTGGGTCGGAGCTCTCTCTCAGTCAGTATTTCGTTTCATCTCAACGTGGGAAAAGAAAAAAGATGATTTTGACAAAGGCCAGATCATTATGGCAAGGCGCCTAGGCAAGATTATCTCTGAAACAGGCTGCTCACCCTGTGCAGTAGTTAGTACCTATCGAAGATGATCCGAAAACAAATTAAAGTATAGATTGAACCAGCATATAAGTAATTGGAATTAAAAAGAAGCTAAGACTGCATTAACCCAATATTGTATGGAAAATCACCAATATCCGAAGTTTGAAGATATTAAAATTATTAAGAGCTGTAAAAACGAAAGGCAGTTGAGGAATTGCAGAATCAGTATTAACATACATGAGATTCTTCCGCGAATTCGCGAATTCCGCTTTTCGGCATCATTTTGGTCATTCTCGAGGTCATTGCAAAAATGAAGAGAAATTTTTTCAGGATTTTTAGGGGGGGGGTCGTCGTTCTATAGAAAAATTAAAAAAAGCGGAATTCCGCGATTCCGCTTTTTTGTGGAGTAAAAGAACTAAGCGCTTTCTAGCTTAAAGCGTTGTTTTTGGAGCAGACGCGGGGGCAAGAAGAAATGTTGGAGGGTGGAGTCAGGAGCTCAATTCGTTTACTGCTGTCAACAATGGATGGGATGTCAGTCACTTGAGCATCGCAGCGCAAAGGGTGGAAGCTCCGCCTACTTCGTGCGTTAGGGAAACTACCGCAGCCCTTTCCGTGTCTTGCGGGAAATCGCCACTCTGCATTCTATCAGGGCCAAACTATCTGCTTAATTCTATCCGTGACGTCATCGCCAGAAACTCTCTCTTGTAATTTGCAAATGTACCCGAATGCGTTCCCGCTTTTCTGAGATCGTTCGAGAATCGAAGCACTCGTGAATCCTCTTCCTACGGAGTATGCCAAAAAATACGGAATCTCCGTAATTATTACGGATTTCCCCCGGGATTACGGGTGACTAACAAAAAAATTATGGATATTCAGATTTTCGCGGTTATTAAGAAAGTTTTACTGATTTTGTAAATAATCGACGTAAAAGCCTCTGAACAAAGTTCGTAACACAGCCCTTTGTCTTTTTTTTTTTTTTTTTCTCAGGTGGTGGAATTTGTTTTGCTTGTTTCAAAGTGTGAACAAAAAAAAATGCCCGTCGTGCTTCTTTCGCCGTGGCCCGGGATTACGTCGACCTGAAACATCTGAATAAAGTTCGTGACGCAGCTTTCTTTTCTTAAATTCGTTCTACCCCCCCCCCCTCCCCCGAAGAGAAAGAATTTGTTTTGCTTGTTTGAAAGCTAAGTGGAAAGGAAGAATGACGCCACGCCGGAATTATGTAGGCCTGGCGGGCTTCTTTTGCCGTGATCCGGAATTACGTTGGTTCGGACGTGCTTCTTTTGCCGTGATCCGGAATTACGTTGGTTCGGACGTGCTTTCGCTGTTGCCCGGAATTGCGTCTGCCCGATGCCTCTGAAATATGTTCGTGACGAACCTTTTTGTTTTTTTTTCTAAGGAGGAGGAATGTGTTCTGCTTGTTTGAAAACTTAGTGGAAAGAAAGCACGGCGCCCGGCTAGGATAACGTCGGCCCGAAGCCGCTGAACAAAGTTCGTGACGCAACTCTGTTTCTTTCCTTTCTTTTTTTTTTCTAAGGAAGAATGTTGTGTTTTGCATGTTTGAAAGCTAAGTGGGGGGGGGGGGCACGGCTCCGGGCCGTTATTACGTCGGGCCGAAGCCTCTAAAAAGTTCGTGACGCAGCTTTCCGTTTTTTTTTTTTTTTTTTTTTGCTTTTTATTTTATTCTTTCTTTCTAAGAAGGGAGTTTGTTTTGCTTGTTTGAAAGCTAAGTGGAAAGAATGTGTCATGGGAGGCTCAAAAACAGGTTGAAAAACAAGAATTCGGCAGAGAAAATCTCCCCACTTGCTTGACGTTGATGGAGATTCATGTCACCATATTCACAATGCAAGCAAAAAAATTTTGCAAGCCATTTTATAAGGTTACATTGAGAAATACTTTATTGACTTCTTCAATGACTAAAAACTAAGCTGTGGATATATGTTTCTAATTCTTGCAAGTTTCTAATTGCTTGACTAAATGCACAAACTTTCCTAGACAAATACTTTTCACCTCAGGATTTAGCTAGTAAAGATTCACATGTAAGTTTTAAATCTGATTTTTTAAAATATTTCATTTTATTTTGTTCTTAAATCCCTACTTTTCAATTGTGAATATAATAATGTGCTTCACTTTAATATTTACTTACATAATTTACAGAAAATAATTCCATATGGCTAGCATACTCTTAAATATTGTATATATGCTGTATTTGAATTTCCTCACCGCGTTTGCATGTCCCAATTTCCCACCCAGTTAAAAAGTTCAGCTTTTTTTTGTCATCGGCCGGTCTCATGTATGTATTAATTGAAAAAAACAGATCAAGATTGTGTAACATTAACGAGCCAAGCAACTTAAACGAACAATGGAAGGCCTTAATAAAAATTCAACAACAGTTAAGAGGTAAAAAAAGAAAAGAGAGCAGCACTGACATAAGTTGGCGCCAGAGACACAAAGATGCAGAGATTGCGACTGAAGCCGGAACCTCAGTGACTTTGCTCACTTGTGCTGTGGTAGGCGGAAAGACACATTGGCCTCCTGATGATGACAGAAGACTGTTGAAAGCGCTAGAGGATTGTGTATGACGGGCTGAATGAGGTTGGCACTTGCAGTAGGGTTTGTACGGTGTTTGAAGCAGATGGAGCACTTTTTTAGTCATAGTTGACAAAGGTTTAACTGTCTGTGAATGTAAATAGTGTAATTATGTACATAGTGGTTTTAACTGAATGTATGAATGAGTTGCATGGTGTGTATATTTGTGTGGTTTTTATGGAGATGGCGAGCTATGTTTACGTCTCAGACGGTATAATGAAACCTGCATTTTTTGTCCAGTGAATAAAATAAAAAAATAAAAATAAAAAATATGATGTTTCATGACCGGAAGAACGAATCTCATTAGCAAAGAGGTTTTTTTTTTCAACCTTTGAAGGCCAACTACATTACATGATGATAATTGACGTGCTTGAAGTGTAAAGGAATAAAGTGACCAAGAACTTATCAGTATGTGATTGGCCATTTAAAGATATGTGATCTTTGATTAGTTCTCCAGGAGTTCTTGGTGCTCCATTAGCTCATGGTCAAAAAACTAATGGAGCACCAAGAACTTCCTGGAGAACTGATCAATAGATAGATAGACAGATAGATCCCCCCAGCTGGATAGTTATCCAATCTACACCCAGGCTAGAATCCCAGTCTTATGGCATCAAGTCTGTCTGTTCCCTGGTACCACTGGCCCAAAAGTAGGAACTGGTGACTGTTTACAGCCCTTGGAGTAGCTCGTTGTAGTCATTAAAGTGTGAAAAAAAAAAAAGAGTAAAAGGAGGCACTACAAATTAGAGGCACTACAAATTAATGTAAAGTGATTTCCATATGCTTTTATCTGACAGAGTTGTAATTACAACCTGGGATATTCCCACAGGTGGTTCTGCAAATGTGATTCCTCATGTCTGCGCATATAAAATATTCCTTTTTACAATTGAAAAATGACTTCCAGTTGTTCTTACTGTACTTTTTCTTTTTTAGGGCAGACAGACAGATCTATTATAAAATTGTGTGTGGGCAGTGTTTGTGGGGAAGTACAATAATATTTTCCTTTATTAATATATGTAATACTGTTGACGTGAATTTAAGCTGAAAACCTTAGTGAACTTAAAAGCTTGAAAGAACAGTAGAACCTGCTTATACTAAGGAGCTCAGAACTGGCAGATATCCTTGTTAAATCCATTTAAGGGGGAAATATGCATGCATGTTTTATGTTACATATCCATAACAACTAAACTGGACTTGAAAGATTTAATAATTTACTACAGCAGCACAAATTGAAATAAAATAAGCACTTACATGAAAATACACCAATCAGCCAAAAGATTAAAACCACCTCTACATTATGCAGGTAAGCGTGCATGCAGCCAATCAGCGTCCATGTGCCAAGGTCGCAAATCATATATTTAATACCTGGGTCGGAGCTCTCTCTCAGTCAGTATTTCGTTTCATCTCAACGTGGGAAAAGAAAAAAAGATGATTTTGACAAAGGCCAGATCATTATGGCAAGGCGCCTAGGCAAGATTATCTCTGAAACAGGCTGCTCACCCTGTGCAGTAGTTAGTACCTATCGAAGATGATCTGAATTAGGTGGCACTTTGAACCTATCGAAGATGATCCGAAAATAGGTGGCACTTTGAACCTATCGAAGATGATCCGAAATAGGTGGCACTTTGAACCTATCGAAGATGATCCAAAATAGGTTGTGGCACTTTGAACCCATCAGAGATGATCCGAAATAGGTGGCACTTTGAACCTATCGAAGATGATCCGAAATAGGTGGCACTTTGAACCTATTGAAGATGATCCGAAATAGGTGGCACTTTGAACCTAGCGAAGATGATCTGAAATAGGTGGCACTTTGAACCATCGACAAGGTGTGGGCAGGCCACACCTCATTGAAGCCAGAGGTCAGTGCAGGCTGTCTCGTTTTGTCCGCAGCAACAGGAGGGCTACTGTTGCCGGCATTACCCATGATTTCAATTGTGTGAAACCCAATGTGTCTGAACACACATTGTTCATCGTACGCCCTTATGGGTCTCCGCAGCAGCAGACTCATTCATGTGCCTGTGCACACAGCCATTCACTATCGTCAAGGCTTTCAGTGGGCATGTAATCATCGCCAGTGGACCATAGAAGACTCGAAGAGGGTCTCACGGCTAGACAAATCCCGTTTTCTGTTGCACCATGTCAATGGATGAACTTGTGTGTGACGTTTACCCAAGAAAGCCTTCTCACCTGAATAACTGTCCAGGCGGGTGGAGAGAGTGTGATGGTCTGGGTAATATTTTCTTGGGGAACACATGAACCCCATTATCCCTGCAGAGCAAACCCTGACAGCTATCATGTACTTGAACTTCGTGGCTGATCAAGTATACCCCTTTATGGCGACTATATTCCTTTGGGGAGATGGCGTGTTTCAATAAGACAATGCTCCATGCCACACTGCAAAGAAGGTTCGGAAATGGTTCCAAGGATATGAAGAGGAATTCCGTTTATTGCCATGGCCCCCAAATTCACCGGACATAAATCCTATTGAGCATTTGTGGTTTGAGTTGGAGAAATGGGTACAAGCAGCATCACCCCAACCACATAATTTACAGGAACTGTGGGATCTTCTGTTGCAGTCATGGTACCAAATATCAGGAGACACTGACATCTCATTGAATCTGTGCCTCATCAGGTGAGAGCTGTTTTGGCAGCAAGAGGAGGACCTATAGCTAGGTGGTTTTAATGTTTTGGATGATAGGTGTATAGTGGCAGCAAATCTTGAAACTGACATCATGTGGAAACCTTTTTAAAAAAGGATTCTCCCAAGACGTATCTTTTTTGTAAAAAAGGTTTTTACGTGAAAAGTAGTAGCAGCGAATCCTAGTAGCAGCGAATCCTGAAGCAAACATCATGTGGAAATATTTTTTTTTAATTTTTTTTAAAAGATATTTCCTTGCATAATTCACTTGCTGAGCATTTGATGCACTCCTACCTTCATTGCTTTTGTATCAACATTCTGCCACTAGCACACCAAGATTTATCTGCACTGTTGCAATTTCATCTTGTGTGCCACCATTTCTATTCCTCCATTCCAGGATTGTGCACAGCATATTTTATTTTCCTCATTAAATATGGAATGACATTAAATTTTATTACTTCTTGTTAAAAGCAATTGTCTTAGCTTTTTTTCTGCTTCATTAAATCTGGGATTTCATTAAATTTTGTTTGTTCAAAATTGACAAATTAGCTCTGAAAAAACTTTATACCAAACAGAAGTTCCTGTTTCATTCATTACATCGGGGAACTCGTTAAATGTGGGATCATTATAAGCGGGATCTACTGTATAAGTGAATTCAGTGCTTAGCATGATTTTTTTTTTTCTAAATTCTGGTACTTTAATTTTTATCACAGTGCATTCCATTTTTTATATATTGCCATATGTTTATGTCTTCACATGTAAAGAACTACAGGGTGACATACATAAAACTAGCCCCAAATGTAAAAGACAGTTGTATGGTTTTATTTGGTCATAATGTACCATACATTTCAGTAACATTTGGTATGGTAAAAAAATTATATTTTTAACTTAAAAAATGGCTGTAATGTTAACAATTGACTCATTTATCAGCATTTTTACATATCTTCTCAAAGTTTGTGTTAGAAGTTGTTTCCACTTACCTCGATACATTTTTCTGCTCACCAAAGCATGTTCAGGAAAAAGCACTGTAATTTGGCAACTGAAATGTGGACAATCTTTTGTCAAATGTTGGTTTTCAACTCTTCCAATGTTCGAGGGTTGTTGCAATAGACTTTCCCTCTTAGCAAGTCCTACAGGTAAAAGTAGCATGATGATAAGCCAGGACAGTGGGTGGGCCATAGATCTTAAGTGATTGTCCTCTCTTGAGTAAAATCACTGTGGATTTGAGCAAGTGAATGATCAAAAGTATGGCAAGTCTCTCCATCTTGTTGGAAGAAGGCATAAGTGAGTCATGTGGAGTCATCTGGCTTACAGACTCTTTGTAGATCTATAGGTAAATGTCTGTATTCACATTCTTCTCGAAAAAAATGGGTGCGTTGGACTGGCATTCCACACCAAACACCAACTTTTAAGTCGTAGAGTGGTTTCTGTTGGAAATTGGAGCACATGTGGGTTTTCAGCAGCTCAGTGCCATGTGTTCTACGAATTGATGTACTTTGAAAGGTGGAACCATTTTCTCTTATAGGTGCTCTTAATTTTTGCACAAAACACACACACACACGCACGCACGCACGATAAGGCTTAATTTTTAGATGAAATATGCACTGAGTTGACCTGCAAGTAATAATGCCTGTTACCTGGCATAAACAGCATGTTGACTTGTTGGAACTTCTTTCGATACAATTCACTACATCGGTGACAGCTTCTTGTGTGCATACAATTCGTTGTTTCACTCTCTGTGCATTGATTGGGGAATCAGTTGTATGCCATTTCTTCACTAAGTTGTGAATTGTTGATTTTGCAGGAACATTGGCATCAGGATATTTTGTTTTAAATCGTTTACAACACAAAATGAAAGAACATGTGTGAACATACTCCTCCACAATAAAAATGCGTTGTTTAATTGAATATGGCATGAAACACAGACAGCCGCAGACTGTCGCTGGAGAATAGAGAATCACTGAACTGATATGTGCAATGACGCCGAATAGTTTTCCATGGGGAACTACGAAACATAACTTTACAACTGTAACCCAAAATTCATTTGGGCTTGGTTTTATTTGTGCCATTCTGTATTTGCAACATATGGTTATTGAGCAGTTTCTTGCTGTTATTCATATGTTTTTTTCTTTTTTCTTAATTAACATTGTTACAAAATGTGGCAACTAGTAGATTTCAGGTCAGTCTTCTACTGTCAATCCTCTTTCTGCAGTGACATAATGTATGTAGTGGATTATGATTTTTAATTGTACAAAAGCAATAATTTTTGTCTTGTTGAAAGTGTATGCAGATTGTTTTTGAGGAAACCAATTTTTCTTTCTTTTTTCTTTATTCTATATTTTAGGTTCATTCTGAAGATTTCTTCAATGCTATGCAAAAAATTATGCCAACTGTGCAGAGAGCTACTGTGTTTTCACCTAGCCCTCTGCCTGAAGTACTAAAACCACTTTTAGAAAGAATGCTTCGAAGTGCAATGCAGAGGTTAAAGAAAATATTTCCAGTTGCTAGCATGGCGTCTAAGATGGCTGCAGGTGGTGATTTGCTATTCGATGAATAATTAATATTTGTTAATGTTCTTTGCTGTTATTATTTAATGTTTTTACTTAAGAATATTACTAACACTATGAACAGTTCTTTTTTAATGAGGCATTGCACTAGTAACACAGATGAGAAAGTTATTCATGAGTACATATAATTTGTGAAAAAACTCAAGTTTATTTCACCGTTGATAACTTTGTTACTCTCGTTTAATATTCAAAGACGTAGCCATAAGTTTCTGTGATGTATATGCATTGGTATTGTTGCTTGCTAATCCAATTAAGTCAAGTTTTCATTACATACCTTTGCTTGATGTTGAACTTCCCACTTCACATTGCCACCGTCGTCGTCGTTCAAGTTTTCACAGGCCCGTAATTACTTGAGGGGCTCTTTGATGATAGGCAATATGCTGTGTATGGTAAGACTTGTTTTTTCAGTTAAGTGAAATTTTGAAGTGAAACCTGTGTACTACAGAAGAAACATAGGAGTCGTTTGTGTGCTGGAGAAATGCGTTACTTACGGGGGGGGTTGTGGCAAGACATGTTCTGATTGTGTGAAGAATGAAGATGTGTTGGAGTTGTGTAATGTGAAGCGATGAAGCAAAATGTTGTTAGCAAGGTGGAGACTAATATGCTTTGGTGGTTTGTGCATGTTGAAAGAATGAGTGATGAGATGCTTACAAAGAAATTTTTTTAGCCCAAGTGGCAGGAAGGAAAGGCAGAGGAAGGCCAAGGGAGTCATGGGAGGATCAGATTCAGGAGTGTCTGCATGAGAAAAAGATCATGAGTTTGAAGTATAGAAGATCTTGTGTGCATCGTGTAATGGATGCCAGTGAAGCCCGAGTTGTATGTCAAGATACCTTGTAAATGGAGGAGTTTGATACGACAACAGTAAGTAAATTATTAGTTAAAAATTATATGATAGTTTGTCTTTTCTTTGTGGAGCTAACCTCTGAATCCCAGAGAGCACCTTAGTGATATGTATGTAGTAACATTTTGAAAGAGAAGGAATAATTATTAATATGACTATTAAAATCATTAATAAGATAATAATAATTAATATGATTATTCCTTCCATGATGCACATGCCGACCACCCAACTGGTCATTGGGACATGGTGTTTTGCATGTAGTGCACCACATTAAATATTGATTTATGTTTTCAGAAATGAAAGAAGTGCATAAGAACTGAGAAGTTGTAATTCAAATAATATGTTATATAATTGAAATAATGTATGTTAGCAGGTACACACTTTTGATAAGTTTTAAAAATGAAATATAATTTTATAAAAGATTCTCTATGTAATTTTAAATTTTTGTACACTTCTTCAATTTTTAAAAATATAAATATATTTTTTGTTTGGTGCACATGTCTTGATGGGCACTAATGTTACATATTTAAAGATATGAAAATGTGATTGAAGGCTGAAAAAAAAAAAAACATTTTTCTTATGCTGTTGAACTGGAGTTGTACAAAGAATGGCAACCACTCCAAATAATTGGATATGCATTGTCCCGTTTCCCTCTATAAACCGTCTGCTTGTAACAAGGTGAGCTTGAATGAAGTATGTTATACGCTCTATTATTCTCATAAGAGGGAGCACTTGATGGTTTTATTGGTGAAATATTTTTTGATATTGTGGAATTTTAGTTAGTCAATATTATATGTTTTAGCTTTTGACATAATTTTTCCCTACTATGATCCTGTAAGTGGACATCCTGGTATAGTACAATGGACCACAGTTTGAGAAACACTACCTCTTCTGGACTGAGGACAGCATCTTTAAAACTGCGTAGGGTGTTCCCTGCAGATATTGGCCTTTTAGGCCATTTTATGATACTGTCAACAGTGTTTGATTCCTTCCAGACATTTAGCAATAGGACATCCGCAAAGGTGAAGAATTAATCAGAAGTCGGTGACTGATGCTGGTATGTTCCTTTTCAGTGTGTACTAATTACAGTAGTCTTGCCACTACAAAAAAAAAAAAAAAGAAATCCTTGTATGATAAGAACAAGATTCAGATGCTGACCTCTTGAACAATCTAGAAAGTTTCTATAGATTAAGGAGGAAATATTCCTCATAAAACATGGAAAATTCACTAGATAATTCACAGCAATCAGGTTGTGCTACTGAATTGATTAAAATATACTGGTCGCCATGTAACATCTCTCAAGAGACTTGAAATGGGAATTGAACCCACATCTGATTTCTGTTCGAATATGCCAACCCACTCCAGGTCAATGTAATTTTCAAGATTTCTGAGAGTATGAGGAATATTTCTTCCTTAATTTCTGTATCTGAGGTACTGGTGATTTATGACCTATATATATCATCATCATCATCAATCCACTGCTGGACGAAGGTCTCCCCAAGTTTCTTCCATAACGTTCTGTCTTGTGCCAGTCTCCTCCATGTTACTCCTGTATACTTTCCAATTTCATCCACCCATCTCCCATGTGGTCTTCTTCTGGGTCTTTTCCTGTCCCTTGGAATCCAGTCTAACATTTCGGCTGTCTATCGATGGTCTGTCCTTCTGGCAATATGTCGAGCCCATTGCCATTTCAGGGATTTTACTCTGATCATCATGTCTTCCACTCTTGTCATTTTTCTGATCTACGAGTTCCTCTTCTTATCTCTCCTGGTTACACCAAGCATGCACCTCTCCATGCTACTTTGAGTTGTCTGCAGCCTTTGTATGTCTCTTTTAGTTAAGATCCACGTCTCTGCACCATACATAAGCACTGGAAGGATGCACTGATCAAACGCTTTTCTTTTAAGACATAATGGGATATTGCTCTTCAAAGTTATACTGTTTCTTCCAAAAGCTCTCCAGGCAAGTTTTATACGCCGATTAATTTCTTCATCAATGTGACCCTCACTTGATATCTGCTGTCCAAGATAAACGTACGTATCTGTTGTCTCCAGCTTTTCTCCATCAATCGATAAATCTTCATTTCTTGTAAAAGCATTGAACATCACTTTTGTCTTCTGAAAGTTCATTTTTAATCCCACTTCTTTACTCTTGTCAGCAAGTTCCTGGATCATACTCTGCAGCTTTGATAGGGTAGTTGCAAAAATGACTACCTTGTCAGCAAAACGAAGGTGAGTTAGATAATCTCCATTAATATTTATCCCTTTGTTTTCCCAGTTCAGTGATTGAAAGACATTTTCAAATGTGGCATTAAAGAGTTTGGGAGATATAGTGATACCTTGTCTCACTCCCTTTCCAATTTTAATGGGTGCTGTATTCTCAAATAGCTGAATCTTTGCACTTGCATTTTCATAGATGTTGTAAATAATATTAATGTATGTATCTTCAATACCGCAGGATTTCAAAGCCATTATAACTGCTGATGGTTTCACCGAATCAAAGGCCTTTTCATAATCGATAAAAGCCGTGCATAATGGAAGTTCATATTCCCTCGCTCTTTCAATTAGTTCTCTCAGCACGTGGATATGATCTATAGTGCTGTAGCCACTCCTGAATCCAGCTTGTTCTCTCAGTTGAGCCATGTCCAGTGTCACTTTCAAGCGGTGTGAAATAACTTTAGTGAAGATTTTATAAACCGCTGATAGGTATGCAGTTCCTGAGATCCTCAATGTCACCTTTTTTATGTAGCAGGATCATTGTAGCATTGTTCCAATCCTCAGGAATCTTCCCTTCATTAAGGCATCGAGTAAAAACTTGGGCGAGTACTGTTTCAATTTCTCCACTTGCTTCTTGCATGATGTCAACGGTAATCCCATCTTCTCCTGGAGCTTTTCCCCGTTTCATGTTCTTAATTGCATGTGCAACTTCTGCTGGGAGGACTGGAAGAACTCTGGTACTTTTCGTAATGTCTGGAGTACATGTATCATCCCTTTCATATAGTTTTGAGTAGAAATCTTTCACTCTTTTTAAAATTTCACCTCTATTTCTTGTTACAGAACCATCTTCTTTTCTCAGAGCCATAATCTGTTTTCTTCCTTTATTCAGATGTCCCTTTGCTCTCTTCAGACTTTGGTTGTTTTCAATTGCTTTCCTCACTAGTTCACAGTTGAATTTCCTTATGTCTTCAGTGATACTTTTTCTTACCGTCTTGCATAGCTCTATATATTCCACTTTGGAAGTCACATCTCCTTTGGTTATCCTCATCTCTCTTCTTTTTTGCATCAGAATTTTTCTTTTTCCTGATAATTTGTTCGTATGCAACTTGTTCTTGGTACCAGCTATTTTTGTTGCTGTTTCCATAAGAGCCTTGGTTAGTTTTCTGTGAACTTCAGAGATGTCCACTTCTTCCGACATTAGACCTTCTAGAGCAGAGAATCTGTTCCTCAGTTCCAATTTGAACATATTATGATGTTTTTTAAGGTTGGTCATGTCAATACTCTTTGTTTGTTTTATGAGCTTGCCACACTCGAGTTTAGCATTAAGGTGCATCTTACCATTCTATGGTCACTACCTGTGTTGAACTTGTGTAGCACACTGCAATCTTTTATGACAAATTTCTTGTTACACATAATAAAATCAATTTCACTTGTCAATCCATTGGGATGCCTCCATGTCCATTTCCTTTGTGGCTTTTTCTTGAAAAAGGAGTTCATGATGGAAAACCCTTTTGCCTCTGCAAATTCTATGAGAGTATTTCCTCGCTGGTTTCTGTTGCCGTGATCGAATTTACGTATTGAAGTTTCATTCTGTTGCTGTTGCCCTATTTTTGCACTGAAATCTCCCGTATCTTCAAGTGCCTTCTTGCCTTTATTATTTAGATGACGAATTTCCTCATAAAATTCTTCAATCTCTTCTTCAGGATGACTTGTAGTGGGTGCATAAGCTTGAATAATCTGAGCCTGGTATCTTCTCGAGAGTTGGATAACAAATCATGCAGCTTTGTCAGAGGAACTTTCAACTTCTACCACTTTGTCCTTCAGTTTCTTGTTTATTATAAATCCAACACCACTAGTTCTGCCAGTATCTGTTCCACGATAATAGAAGAGATGTCCCCTTTTCAGTTCAATGAGATCTCCTTTTCTCCTTACGCCACTTAGCCTGACGATGTCCCACTTGATCCTTTGTAGTAGTTCTTCCAATTCAAGGAGCCTCGAATCAGAAGATAGGGAGGGTCCATTATACGTAACCAAGGTCAGCATCAGATGGCAGCCTAGTCCGGTGATTCTTAGCACCCTCTGCCTTCATGTCGCACTTGCCACTGCCTTGGCCAGGTACATTCCAGTTGCTGGAGACTGAGGGCCAAGATTTAAGTTGTGGCGTCATTTTGGAGGGGTTTGGCCATAACTCACCACGCTGGCTGGCCAAGTGGGTTGGTGAGTGTGGGTAGCATTTCCTCTAATCCCAATGGTATACTTATACCGCTATTGGCTGTCGTCAGAGCCCCTTTAGTGGGAACAGGATGCACCACGAGAAGGTGGGGTTGACATTTGTCAATGAGAGGCTGTTGTATGTTGCGCATCCCCTGACCTTACATCCCGACCTACACACACACACACACTTATCGTAAAAAAAAATAGTTGCACCCAGAAGGAAACAACCGACAGGAATTAAACTTAGTGGGTAGGTTTCACATTGTGAGACCTGCAAACGATTCAAGTATCGTGCTCGGCCGCGCACGTGATGCAAGCAAGGAGGAGTAATAAGGTTCTCCTGTTGCACGTGCTTGCCATTCTAACTCTTGCTGTTGTGGTGGTGTATCCTTTGCACGTGAAGTATGCCTCGTAGAAAAGTTCCATAGCAATTCAAGCAGTTGGAGGAGTTCGAGAGGGGCCGCATCGTCGGGCTCTGAGAAGTAAGATGGTCTCATCGCCTTATTGCGCACCATACTGGTCGTGCGGATATCGCCATAGCATGCTGTTAGCAGCAGTGGATAGAACAAGACACACAGCAATAGGAAGGGTCTGGGAGACCTAGATGAACCACGGAGAGAGAGGACCGACGGGTTGTCTGACATGCGCAGAGTGACCCAACAGCCACGATTGTGAATATTGAGCGAGCAGTGGTGCCCTCCATGCATCATCCGATTAGTGCCAGCATCATTGGCAGATGGCTGCACAACATAGGACTACACGCACGCAGACCGTTATGACGACTGCCCTTAACACCATTGCATTGTTGCCAAAGACTGCAATGGTGTCATACCAGACTGTCATGGGGCCACTCAGAATGGCAGTGGGTGGTCTTCAGTGATGAGTCCCGCCTTTGTTTTGGAGGAGACGACCACTAAATCCATGTGTGGAGGCACCATGGTCAGCGCCAAGATGAACGGTTTGTTGTTGAGCGTCGCACGTCCAGAAGGCCTGGTGTCATGGTATGTGGAGCAATTGCCTATGATGCCAGATCAGCTTTGGTGTTCATTACAGGCACTTTGACAGCCCAACTTTACATTAATGAGGTCTTGCAACCAGTGGCCTTACCTTTCTTGAACGCTCACTCTGAGGCAATTTTCCAACAGGACAACGCTCGTCCACATACTGCTGCCGTCTTGAGAGCTTGCCTTTTAAAGCACTGACAATTTGCCATGGCCAGCTACATCGCTGGACCTATTGCCGATTGAAAATGTGTGGGATGTTATTGTACGTGCTATCCACACCCCACCCCTACAGCACATTCTGCAGGAACTGCATGAGAAGATTCAAGCTGCATGGGATTACTTATCGCAGGATGCCATTAGGAACCTGTACAACTCCATGCCGAGGCACCTGTCATGCTGTGTAAGCAAACATGGCGGCCCGACGCCATACTGAGAGACACTACTTATTGGCATGTAGCTCAATAAATATTGCCCATATCAGTCTCAGTGTTTCATCATTTATTGCTCCTGGTAGCCTTTACCTTCCTCCCAAATAGTATTGCAATCCGACACATCCTTCTGGATTCAACTATTTTTTTGACGATGAGTTTGTATATATCCTTTTCTGGATTTGAAAAGAGTAATTGAAGCTATGAGGAAGCACAGGGTTGCTTCAGTTTGCAAAATCTGGTGTTCAGATTCCTAAGCTATCATTGCTGGGTTTCAGTTACTGGGAACTTCATTTGTTGTGGATGGTGTAATGGATAGCATGCTCTAACAGAAATTCTTGCTTCATGTCGATGTAAATTTCAAGTTTTCTGAGAGATGTTAGATGGTGACCAGTAAACTTTAAGCAATTCAGTTACACAACCTGATTGCTGTGAATAATCTAGAAAGTTTCTGTGAAAAAAACAACAAAACAACAAAAAGAAAAAGAAAAATGGAGCACACTGACCTATGGTAAAATTCTCTGGCTGCTAGTTTCTTATGCTTAGAATACATATTGAAGGTTCACTAATCCATTTTTATCTTTTTTGTTAGAAAGGAGATAATAGTAATAATTTCATCTAAATTTGTCATCACCCCGTGGTTGAATGCTGCTTGCTAGTGGGAGCTTTCAGGTTTATTTTTATAGAGCAAACTCCTTCATAACTCTAGGATAGCTTATGAGATTGTCAAATTGTGGCCTGCCAAACCTAGCCCAATTTCCATATTTTTAAATTTGAATAGCAACAAATGCTAAATGTTGACACTTCTCCCCAATTTCACAAAATTCAGCTGTATTTCAAAGTGGAATTAGTGTGTGAGGATGTTATTTCAGAAATTACCATAACTCACAAAAATTCCAAAGCAAAGTATGTTTTACCTAGGAGTATGAAGGCATCCATCTACACATTTTGTAGATGTGTACAGATGTGTCAGTAGCATAGCATGGAATTTCCAACAGTGGAGTTTTTTTATGATAGTGGAGTGGGTAATGTGTAGAGGCCATCTGTGCATTGTAAATGAAGCTGGAGGCCTGAATATGAACTCTCCAGTCTGTGGAGGTAACAGTGAGCTACTAAGTATAAAATTCACAATTATGATGACCATTTCCATTACAAAGTTCAGGCATGAAGAGGGTCATTTTTGCACTCAAACTCTTATTGCACTGTCAGACGTACCAACTCTCCGGGTTTAGGCCGGCAATGCCGGATTTTATTCCACTTCCCGGAATTCCGGATTAGAAATCAATATTGCCGGATTCCATCATGATTTCCGTAGCGTAAATTAAAAAGTAATGAGAAAAGTTCGAAGTTCTCCAAGGCATCGGTAAAAAATTCGTCGATTACCGTAGCGTAAATTAAAAAGTAATGAGAAAAGTTCGAAGTTCTCCAAGGCATCGTAGAACTTCGTTGATTACCGTAGCGTAAATTAAAAAGTAACGAGAGGAGAACCGAGAAGTTCGAAGTTCTCCGAGGCATCGGTTCATTAGCGGAGAAGTGACCTTTCCCTTCTGAGTCAGCAGCGAGCAGTTTTGCTCTGCCGTTGCGTGGCCGTTGGCAGCAATGTTTACTCTTCTGTCCGCTAATGATCTCTGGCGCTGCAGGCACAGAGTAGGAGCGGAGGCTTGGCTTTGGCGCACACCGTACGTACTGACGAAGATTTCTATCGGAAGCATGCAGTAGTGTTTTAGTTTGTTTTATATACTTCGTCTGTCTTCACAGGAATTTCTGAGAACTTTTTGTGCACGTGTTTAGTCAAGCGATGGCTAGTAGAAAATATCACTGTTTCTAAGAAGTATACGACAGATTATCCGTGTATAATCGAATCAAGGAAGCGCCAACAATTTGCCTTTTGCTCTATTTGTAGGTGTGATTTTTCCGTTGTCCACCAGGGCAAAGGAGATATTGTTAATCACATTCGTACACAAAAAAGCAGGTGGTCAATTCTAAGTCCGTGGAAAATAACAAAACATAAAATTTTGCTCGAGATAGTTCCTCTTCCGATGCGATTATCCATGCTGAGTGCTTGTTTACTTCATTCCTCGTGTAACATAACTTAGCTTTAAGCTGTGCTGACCATGCAAGTGTGCTTTTTAAGAAAATGTTCCCAGATAGTAACATTGCAAAAAAATATGCATGTGACAGGACAAAAACATCGTGCGTTGTTGCCGAAATGGGGAAATTTAAAAAAATAGACTTGCATACTTGCCAACTTTTACGGATTATTCGTAAAATTTACGGATTTCTGCTTAATGTTACTGATTTACGGGTAGAGGTCTTTTTTAAAAGATTTTTTTAATATTTAGATTGTTCAATCGAAATATTTCAACCCCTTAACCATCCACTTAGATTTTCTACCAGACCTTACGAGCGCTGTGTCACGCGATGATGTCATCTTTGACTCGCTGGCTTCATGACATCGTGCGGTAGCTCTCTCTCCACGGGAGTGTGCTCAAGTGATGTGCTGACCAGAGTTCGCCAAAACGCGTAATTGCGCGTTTAGTATGCATCAAAATTTTACCAACGCGTAAAAATACGCCTCGGGAATTTTTCTCGATGCGTAAAAATATGCTTTGGGAATTTTTTTTCTCGCGCGTAAAACTATGCGTCGAATAATTTTACCAATTCGTAAAAATGCGCATCGGGACGGTACTTTGCCTTTCAGAAACGGAAGTAAACGAAATAAAGATTTTCTCCGTAATCATAATTTCTTTTTCCTGTGATGTTGCCTCTGTCCATTATTGTTATATATCATTTTATTCCATAAATATTTGTTTTTCAGTTTAAAACTGGAGGAAAAATTTCCGAAATCGGAAATTTGGCGGCGAAAAAATTTCGCTGTAATCTTTAGGTATGAGAGTGCGACAGCGTCAAGAAATTTCTCCTTTTCCGTCATAATTTGGGTTATCCTCCAAATCGATGCATAACTTAACAGAATTTTTTAAAATATTTTTTAACAGAAATTGTTTTACATTTTTTATATGCCTTGACGTAACATTAGTGCTTCAAATTATGTCCATTGATATTTCAAACATACGAAAATAAGCTTGCAGGATTTTCATAGAAAATTGCAGGATTTTTCTCTTCTTAAGGTTGGCAAGTCTGCACTGTGAATTGGAAATGATATTGCACTGTCAATGGAAATTCAATACCGGATGGCCAATACCTTCCTGTAGAGGCTTTAAAAATCTATTGTGTTTTCTAATCAAAGCAGGGGTACTATCTGTAGTATACACATAATTTTTATTCGTATCAATACTCTGTTCTTTAAAATAATCTACAAACAATGAAACATTGTCCTGTTCCTTCAAGTGTTTTTAAGCTGCACAATCCTTCATAAATAAGATCATTTTTGCAGTACTGTGAAACTATTGCAGGGTGTGCCATATCGTTCCCATCAAAACAGAAAACAAGAACTTCTTTTAGAGTACTTGTTTTATTTGTCTCGTATAATTTGTCAGCCATTTCAGTTGCATGACTCTCGATTGTTCTTTCCGATTCAGGTGTTTCTCTTATCTGACACAGCATTGTATTCTCATTCGGCAAATCACAAAACAAAACTTCAGCACTGTTTACAAAGGTAGCTTTAATATATTTGCTCTCTGTGAAAGGTTTTTCTTTTCCTTTTTTTTTTCTTTTTTTCCCCACACACCTTGCAATTTTTTAACTCAGCTAGCAATCATGCCCGTTCTCCAAACTATGAATCTGTAAAATCATTTTTTGAACATAAAATTAAAGAAAGGGAAAAGCAATTACGGGAAAGAAAAGTAATTTAAAATCCGTAACTGTTTTATGATTCAGAACAGCGTTGTGACGTCAATGCATACGGTTTAACGTAAAACGAAGCAGGCTTTGACGCCCCTTAATTTTAAATCAAAATTTTAAATTTTGAAAGCATTTCAGTAATTCTGACAAAATTATCTTTAAACCTATCAGCATGTTGAAACAGTAAAGCTAAGCCACCCTTTTGAATCTTTTGGTTTTCAGACTTTTTTCTAGGTGTAGAAATGGTAGAAAAATTCAAGCAGACAATGTTTCAAAGCACTGTTTTTTGGGGTTTTTATTTTTATTTTTGTCCATTTGCAGGTATCCGGACTTTATGACCTGCCAGCATGACAATTTTTAGATCTCTAGGTTATTTAGAAGTGGTCTAACAATTTGCAAAAAGTTCAAGCAGACAATGTTCCAAAGCCACCATTTTTTTTTTTTTTTTTTTTTGGACTTTTCTAGGTTTTTGGACCTTAATACCTATCAGCATGCTAATTTTCAGATCTGTATCTAGGTCATTTAGAAGTGGTCAAACAATTCGCAAAAAATTCAAGCAAACAATGTTCCAAAGCTGGCCTTTTTTTATTATTATTTATCTGGGGGGGGGGGTCGTACTTTTCTAGGTACATGGACCTTAAGACCTATATGCATGCCTATTTTCAGATCTCTAGGTCATTTAGAAGTGGTCAAACGATTTACGAAAAAATTCAAAAAGATAATGTTCCAAAGCCGCCATTTTGATTTGTTTGTTTTGTTTTGTGTTCGTACTTTTCTAGGTATACAGACCTTAAGACCTATCAGCATGCCAATTTTCAGATCTCTAGGTCATTTAGAAGTGGTCAAACAATTCGTGGACGAACACACATTTTCCGTCTTTGCTTTTTATATGCCAGGCGAAATCCTATATTTACATAGGTATTCATGTATGCTGGCGGAAAACACCGGACTTTAAAGGCGTCACTATGTCATTAAGCATTGCGTCATTACCAGTATGATTGTAGCCTGTCCTTTCACCCAATGAGAAGAGAGAGCTAGTGAATTTTACTTGTTGCTTTTGCGGGTTCTTATCACAAAGGTTTATTTGAGTCTTTAAAGAGAATTAGTAAGAAGTACAATATTAGGCTAGCTCCAAGTTTAGAGAACAAAGTTAAAAAAATTTCTCTAAAATAGTTCAAAGAGAAGAAGATATTTTTAAAATGCAAGGAGTAGTCTATGAAGTAAAATTTAGTTGTGGACTATCTTACATAGGTGAAACAGGTCGCAGACTAGAAACTCGTATAGCGGAGCATAAAGCAGCTATAAAGAATTGCTCCGACAAGACTGGATTAGATAGGCATGTTAGAGAAATTAGTCACAGCATGGAATGGAATTCCCTTAAAGTCATCAGTTTCCAAAGCAATTTCCAAAAAAGAAAGCTGAACGAAGGAATAGAGATTGAGAAAAATCAAAATTCCATTATCAATGACTGCAAAGGATTTTCCCTGCCTAACATCTGGCAGGATTTGATGAAAAATGACCTAAACCGGCAAGGTTAACCGTAACCGCGATAGGGACAGGAATAAGTGACAACAAAAAGACAGCCTGAAGAAGAAGAAGAGTTTTCCCCGAAAATTTGCAATTTAAATTAAAAAACTTCCTAGTAAAATTCCCATAATAGTTGTTTTAGATTAGTAATTGAATTAAGAAACTAGGAAGCCATTTCTCAACATGAGCTTTATTCATAGATATTCATGGCAGAGCTGCAATTCCAAAACCTCTGGTGACCCGGGTGAATGCACAATGGCGATGGCAGTGGTGCCAGGAGCATGCAATATGGACTGCTAATGCATGGAAGTATGTAATGTGGTCAGATGAATACACATTCACACTATTTTTCACTGCAGGAGGTGTTTACGTGTGGAGAAAACCGTCAGAAGCGTACAATTCAGACTGTCTGTTCCCAACAGTGCAGCATGGTGGTGCTTCTGTCATGTGCTGGGAGGTCATATCATGGTTTTCAGCAAGTTCCCTGATCACCTTGAAAGGACGGATGACTGGCAGGGCGTATGAAACCATTTTAGCCGACCAAATCCATCCAATGTCTCAGGCATTGTTTCCCCACAGGGGATGCCATGTGTCAAGATGATAATGCCCTGATTCACAGAGCTCAAAATGTCCAATCCTGGTTTGAGGAACATGACGAACTTTCACCCCTTCCTTGGCCTCCCCAATCACCAGACTTAAAATATCATAAAGCCACTGTGGTCTGTGTTGGAAATCAAGAGTAAGTGAGATCTCATTTGTATCCTCCTACATCTCTCAAGGATTTGGAACAGTTTCTGCATGAAGAATAGTGTAATTCTTCTAACCGCTATCCAGGATTTGAATGCGTCCATTCCAAGGAGGATTCAGGTGGTTTTGAATTTGAATGCCAAATGGTCCCACACCCTATTAGGTATGTAAAACCTTCTTTTCCTAGGTGTTCACATTATTCTGTCCAATCCCTGTATATATATTGTTGCTTTTATGTGCCTGGAACTTTCCATGCGCTATTAAAATTTGCTTGGTGTGCCAGGCATGATGATACATGTGCTGTAAGTTGCTGTTGCTGATATTAATGTATCCTACATATGTTATTGGATGTTTATTTCTATGGTTTTGATGATACTTATTTGTTATAATTTTGACAATATTTGTTGTGCCTGTAAAATAGTGTGACAAATCACACATTTTTTTCTTTTTTCAGAAAATGGCAACAAAGTGATTGGAAATACACGTGGAGCCTGTGGGTCTTCTGGTTGCTGTAGTGGTGATGTTTCAATATATGAATGTGTCAATGCTGGAGAAGAAATCAATAATTTGGAGTCACAAGAAGCTCTTTCAAAGTTCTCCAGGTAGAACTCTTTCTTATGTATGTGTGCACACACAAATGCAAAAACTTTATTCTATTCTTTTAGGGAAAAGAAGGAAACAGCATGGATAACTAACTGCCAATCCTCCCAGTTTTCAGACTGATCTCCCAGCCTCTTGATTTGTTGCCAAATCTCCTGGTTTTCTAACTAATTTTTGAAAAACCCTACTGGTAGGGATTTAAAAATACATACATACATACGTACGTACGTACCAGTTACGAACTTCTCCATTTACAGCGATCTTGACATATAACTAGGGCTTCATTGACATCCATTACATGCCGTACACAAGATCTTCTATACTTTATACTCATAATTTGTTTCTCATGCAGACACTCCTGAATCTGATCCTCCCATGACTTCCTTGGCCTTCCTCTGCCTTTCCTTCATGCCACTTGGGCAAGATTTTCTTAGTAAGCATCTCATCACTCATTCTTTCAACATGGCCAAACCACCGAAGCATATTAGTCTCCACCTTGCTAACAACATTTTGCTTCACATCACACAACTGCATACAGTTTTGGTATTTCTGCCTCCAGCAACAAAAAAATAACAACAACAAAATTTTTACCCTTAAGAGAATTGTTTATCCTGGCTGGCTCAGATATACTTGGCAAGAAGATGAAAGTTATAAAAACTCGGCCTTTGGCATTGGATCAAGAGCTTTTTGACCTCTGAACCTTGAACAGTCAGCAGTTCACATAGTGCAAAGCACTGAACAGCTAAAGAGGGAGTGAAAGCTATGGAAAGAATGGTGTGCTTTAGCAGAATGATAGCACAGTAGCTGGTGGAGGAGCTGAAGAGAGAGGAGAGGGAGTGGAAGCAACAAAAGGATTAGCTGTCGTTTGAGTGTCTTTGCTTCCAATTCAAGAGGAAAGCTAGTTCTGTGGAATGCACGTGTTTCGGCATTATGCAATGCATCACATGGTTTTTTGGTTTGTAGTGATTGACAGTGCGAAGTTCAAGATGATGCTTCTTTGTCGCTCTTGCTGCAGTGTTTGGCAATATATATATTTTTTTAAGCATGACGAAGTTTTGTTCAAGTTTGTCTGTAGTATCAGGAGATTTTTGTCACTAGACCTATTTGTCAGATGGTTTCATTGGAAGAATGTGGTTCTATTTTTAGCATTTTCTAGTCTTGATCTAAGATTTATATTTGTTAGTCAGGGAAAATAGTCCCAGCTATGACTACTACTGAAAAAAAAAGAAAAACTTTTAAAGAGTTACAGCACCAAATTTCCCTGCTTTGCAAAATTGAGAAAAGAATTGTATGCATTTTGTTCCGAATGCAGAGTAGACATAAGTGTTTCACACAGTGGAAAAGGGGATATTGTAGTACATATTAAGGGTACGTAAAATCTGGGTTTTTGTGTAAAAAGCGTAAAAATATCCCAGTTTTCCACTTTTCAAGGTTGGCAGCTATGAGTATGCGTTCGGTATACAGAGTGTTTCACTCCCTTTCGGCTGCTGATTTCCCCTTATAACTTGCGAACTAATAAACATAATTCAGTGAAATTTGACATGAACCTACCTTGGTATATGAGAAGCATGGTCAATTAACTGCTGAGGACAGCAAACACACAATTGGCCTTCATCTCACGTAGGCGTGTCACACAGGCTAGAGAGTAGTGAGTGGCGGCGCTACTCTCTAGCCTGTGTGTTGTGCCTGCGCAAAGTGATGGCTGATTGCAGGTTTGCTGTCCTCAACAGTTGGTGTGATGCATCTGACTGTGCTGTTGTTACGGGATCATCAACAGTCATCATGCCTTTATGTTACAAGCAACAAGCAATTACAGTATGAACTGGTACACAATGGAACAGCATGTGTTTATTGTCCACACGTACTGGAACACTGCTTAGATAAAGGAGTGCAAAAGACAATTTATTGCGCAGTTTGGAGTTCAGAAAGCGCGGGCAAAATCCTCCATTCAGTATCTGGGGAAGAAACTGGAAACCACGAGAACATTGTTGGATGTCCACAAAGGGAGGACGTTTGAAACTGCTAGAAACCCCTGTTCAGGAAGACAACAACAACAACCACAACAACAAAAAACAGGCTGCTGGTTGTCCCCACAAAAGTCCTTAAGTAAACTGTTGCAGGAGATAGGGGTTTTCACAAGCAAAGGGGTTCCACAAGAATTGAAACCTCCTGACGAACAGAAGAGACTGAATTACTGTCATTAGTTCCAGCAGTTTGTCAATGCACATCCGGGAATACTGGACTGCGCATGGTTCTCAGACAAGGTGTGGTTCCGCCTAAGTGGGCATGTCAATTCGAGAATAGCCGTATTTGGGCTAGTGCGAATCCTAACACCTTGCATGAGACATCTCTTCATAATGAGGTGAAATTAAATTCCAAACATGCTTCCTTGCTTGTGTCCACTTCAGAAAAAGATGGAAGTGTTTTTTAATATTTAAGTGAGATAGTCTAATATCAGCATTTAGCTGTATGCTAATAATTTCATTTAATGTAAAAGAGTGTTCATAGCTTGCAGTATAACCACAGTCGTTTGAGTAGGACATGTGCTAAATTTGGAATGGTGTGAAAAAGTGTAAATTTATGGTTAAAATTTGAACTTCTAAAAATGTTATCTATGTAATACAAGGGGGAAGGTGCATAAACTAGCATCAGGTCTTAACTATTCTGGTGGTGTTATTGATGAGACAGGAAAGCTGGATAAATGGATTAGACAATGGAATTAGCAAAGCAGGAAAGTTCTCACATCACTTGCATACAATTATTTGCTTTAAGTAGGAAGTTTATCACAGAGCAATGCAGTATTTAGACTTGCCCTCTTCTATGACAGTGAGAGTTGTGTGCAAAGGTAATGGTCTTATTAGGCAGTTAGATGTGACCGATATGAAAGTGCAAGAGGAATATGAGTGGGAAATAGATGGATTCGCAGGGTTCCCTTGTGACCTGGAAAACCTGGAATTTTCAGGGAATTTGAAAATGGTTTCAAAAACCTGGAAAAACAGCATTTTTTCATACACTGGCGTGCAATAATTAAGGACGAGACGGTTTTTCGAATGTAATGTCGTGCAGAAGTGCTCCACATCGACTCAAATCATATTATAAGATCCCCAAGATGTAAGAATATGGGACAAGTGAGCAAAACCATCCAACCAAGGAATCCAAAGGATACAAAGGCACTTTATTGAAAAGGTAGCTTCGAGCACAACTGGACAAAAGACAGAAACGTCCATGTGACAGGCAGCTGCCAAGAAAAATCCAGTCTTTAGTAGGGGATATGATCACCCCTGACTGCGTTGCAGGATTTACAACATCTGTCCATGCTGAGGATGAGGTTGTCAAGGAGCTCTTGGAGCATCGTGGCCCATTCCTCTTGTAGCGCTAATCGCAGCTGCGGCATCGTTGCTGGCGGCTGGTGACGAGCTGCCGAGCATCTCCCGAGAAGGTCCCACACGCGTTCAATTGGATTTAGGTCCGGGGACCTAGCGGGCCAATCCATGCGTTGAATATCTTCACTCTCCAACAGCTCTGCGACAGCCACTGTACCATAAGGTGTAGCGTTGTCGTCCATGAAGAGGAACTCAGGACACACAGCACCTCTAAACAGATGCACCTGAGGCAGGAGAACCTCGGTAATATAGCGGACACCAGTGACTTAACCTCCTTGGAAGATGTGGAGGTCAGTACGGCTACCAAGCATGATACCGCCCCAAACAGGTGTGATTGCATGTTCCCTGCTCTCTCCAGATGTGTATACGTCCAGAATCGCTCGTCAGACTAAATCGGCTCTCATCCGTAAAGAGAACTCGACCCCATTGCTGATGTGTCCAGTTCTTGTGTTTCTGGCACCACAGAAACCGTTGTCTCCGATGAGCAGGCGTTAATGGCACACACCGTACTGGTCGTCGTGCAAATAGACCACCTTTGTGCAGCCTCCTGGCCACGGCAAAACGCAATAACGGACGTCCAGTTGTCTGTTGCATGTGCCTTGCGATTTATCCTGCTGTCTGCTGTCTGTCTCTTCTCGCCTGTAGGACAATATACCGGTCATCCGCCACCGTGGTTGCTCGTGGACGACCACTGCTAAACTTTCGGACAGCTGTTCCTGTCATTTGAAATGCTCTCCAAGCTTGTGAAACGACGCTGTGAGCGATCCCGAACTCCTCGGCCACACTAGTCACACCAACTTGACGTCGTTCAAACCGATGTACACCGTGCAATAGCTTTCACTGAATTGCTGAGCGTACACCGCCCGTGTGCTTTATACCCTTCCGTCACCCCCATCATGCTGCATATATGTGCATGCCCTACCATACCGGATCCTAGTCTATCTCCTGAGTGGTCTTTCGGTCCGTTCTGCCTGCTTGTTCTGCTGTTATGCTAATTTCTCCCCTTCGTCCTTAATTTTTGCACACCAGTGTATAAATCAGGAGATTTTTTTATTTTGCCAAAAAACTTATCTTTTTTTTAGATATCCAGCATTTGCACTTTCAGTATGTTACATTATTACTTGAATTTCTTAAAAAATTGTCAAAAGTGAATTTTGAATTTTGAAAATTGCCTGTTATTAAGTTTTTAAATTGTGTGGAAGAAATATTCTTCTTCTAATACATGGAAATATATGTCAGAATTATTAACATACCAGTCAGACATCTCTGAATTGCCTGCATTTACTCTTCAACATGCATCATCAATCACATCAGCAATTCAGTGATGTCTGATTGCTGTGTTAATAATTAAGTTTTTATTTAGTTTCTGCAGACAGTTTGTTTTGTGTCTTTTAACATGGAGCAATTAGGCACAATGGCCTGATACACTCCTGATTAAAGGAACACATCACTGGAGAAACAATCAACCACTGAATTAATGCCCTTTGTTGATTGGGTTCTCTTCTGACATGTTCCTTTGAACAGGAGTCCATTTGGTCATTAAGCTTAGCTGCATTGTGTTGTAGAAAAAGAAAGGTGAAACTAATCAATTAACAGATTTTTAATTACAGATGAGCTGTTTCTGTGTGCATTCACTTGTTAATAAAAAGTAGGTAATTTTTTAAAGATCAGTTATTCTCGGAATTTACAAATGCGTGTTTTGGTGAGAAAATGCAAGAATTGAGAGGAATGTAATAACAATTCAACGCAATATGATTTGGGTCACCGCTCTGAAAAGAACGTTCATAATGAGCTGGAAAAGTTGGGATTTTTTTTTGTTTATGTGTAATTTTTGAGTGGGAACCCTGATTCAGTGCCATGAAAGAATTAGTAATGCTGATATTAAATTTGAGTTCAAAATAAAAAGCACAAAATTCATTGCTTTTTTTTTCAAAATGTATGTGTATTTCTTTAAAACATGGGGTAATATGTTCTTTAGATATCATGGCTCATGTTAGAATTCATAAGAAATGGTATTTACATACTTCCTGATGAAAATATCTGCTAAAAATGAAGTAAATAAGCCATTTTATTTTACACTTAAGAAGAATTTAAAATGCAGTACTAGTGCGATCAAAAGTTCCGAGACTAGGTACGTAGCACGACAACAGATGGCAGCATGCGGATGCGCGAGCAGCGGTCAAGGGCAGTGACCTTCATGAGTCGTTGTGCTGAGGGGCATCGTTCTGTGGACATCGGGAGCTGTGCTACACGATATTTAGTGACCACGTGCAGAACACAGCTGCGATTTCGGCATGATCTGCAAACTAGAGCAGTGAGTGAACATCAAATTCTGCATCAGACCCAGCAAATCAGGAATGGAGATGCCTGAAATGTTGCAGCAGGCTTATGGCAATGAAGCAATGAGTCGTGCGAGGTGTTTTGTGTGACACTCGCGCTTCAAGAACAACAGAATGGCACTGGAAGATGACGAGAGGTCTGAGCGACCGTCCACAAGCAAACCATCCGAAAATGTGGACAAAATTAGGGAACTGGTACGTGACCTGGTGCATGAGGATCGTCAGAGAACCATTCAAGACCTTGCTACCATCGTCAATGTGTCATACGAAACAGTGCGAGAAATTCTGACGTCATGTCGGTTTTGAACATTCACCGCATTGCTTGCAAAGTTTGTGGCAAAGATTCTGAACCCCGAACAGAAGGTGCTGCGTGTCGAACTCTGCCAAAATCTTCGTCAGCAGGTGGTGAATGAACCAACGTTCCTGTCGCGGGTCATCACTGGTGACGAGACTTGGGTCTACGGTTTTGACCCAGAGACCAAACAACAGTCGCAGTGGAAGAGTCCAGCATCTCCACAACCGAAGAAGGTCCGACAGGTCCGAAGCGCAACCAAAAGCATGGTCATCATGTTCTTCGACATTCATGTGGTTGTGCACCGTGAATTCGTCCCCCAAGGCCATACCGTCACTGCCCTTTTTTACTGCGATGTTCTGCGGCATCTTGGGGAGGACATTCGCCACAAACGACCTGAAATGTAGCGCAGGGGCAATTTCCTGCTCCATCATGACAATGCAGCAGCTCACCGAGAATTAGCAACACGCAAGTTTTGCATCCGCAACGGCATGACTACCCTTCCTCACCCACTTTACTCACCAGATTTGGCCCCCTGCGACTTCTTTCTGTTCCCGAAGATGAAGCTGAAGCTCAAGGGTCGCCACTTTGAAACCGTGGACGAGATCCAGCGCGAATCGCAGCCAGTGCTTGACACGATTCGTGAACAGGACTTCCAGGGAGTGTTCCAACAGTGGCAAAAGTGCTGGCAGCGGTGTATCGGTGCCCAAAGAGGCAACTTTGAGGGAGATCATAGCCAGACTTAAGTAACGTAAGTACTTTGTTGTATATCGGCCTAGTCTCGGAACTTTTTAATCGGACCTCGCATAAGGAGATAGTTTTTAGCCAATGAAAGTATCTTTCTATAATGTAATTTTTTTTTTTTTCAGGTTTTCGAGGTACCTGTGGCCATTTGTGCATCGTCCTAGGTTTCTTTTGTCTGGGTCCAAAGGGCAGGGACAGGGAAGTTTAGCTCCAGCAATACTGTACATATTAGAGAATGTTCCTGTTCACCGACTAGATGTTCCTGCTTTGTATGCTGTCACTTGTAGAGCACCAGAAGAAGCTTGTGCGCATGTGAGTGCTTACTCGTTCTTTTAAAATATTCTGTGATTGCTGTTCTTCAGTTGTTTCTGTTGTCAAGTTTTCTATTTTCTTTTTTCAGTAGTGAAAGAAAGGTTGATTCAACATAAAATATAAGGGTAAATCCAAAACATAAAGGCAATTTTGTTGTATTTACCAAAATGAAAGTGAAAATTACAAAACGCTAGCATTAATTTTCAGTATGGTCTCCCTGCAGTTCCCAGAGATGCCGTTTACTATGGATTCGCATCGGCAGTGTCCCCCCCCCCCCCCATTCAGATAACTGAGCCACCATCTGTGTGATCTGAAAGTACCCTGACCCACAGTACAGCATTCCTGTCTACCAACGTCGCTGTCAAACTTGCGCCTCACAGAGCTCTTCACTTACTGCGCCTGTGCATAAGAATACGATAAGTTTCAAATCAGGAAACAGGAAAAATGCGTTAGCTGTTAACATCACGTGCAGTGCATAGTCACATCTCAGCTTGGTTGAAATTTTGTTGTATGGACGTGAACAGATATAATTACTAATTATGGATAACTGTAATTTAGAGCCACCAGCTAAAAAGATGCAAGAATGGCCAAAGATTCAAGGATTTTTATTCAAATGAATTTCAATGCCTGAAGCAGTTTCAACTATCCCTTAATATGATTTTCTGTAGCACGTGCTCGAAATACTTCAATATCGCTCACCAGGGTCGCGATGACTGTCGTTGTCATGTTTCGTCTAAAAAGTATATGGAATATGCCAAGGCCATTGAACAGACTGATAAATTTTCTGTTTTCTTCAAAAGTGAAGATTCTTCCAGCAGTGTCAAGGCTGAAACTTTGTTCATAATATTTCTGATAGAGCGCAATGTCCTGATCTCGACTGCTGATCACTAAATCTCTTTGCGATGTTTCCGGTCTCGAATACTGCCAAGAATTTCAGCAGTGGCCGTACTTAAATTACTCGGATATTTCTGGAAAACTATATTAAAAAAACAAAAAAAAAAGACTGATGGTTTTTCTGGAAAACTACTGTATATACTTGTGTATAGGTTGACCCACCAATATTTAAATATGAATATCTGCGGTTTTTGTACATCTTGTATATAAGTCGATCCCTGTTTTTTATGTGAATATCTGATTTTTTGGTACGTATTGTGCATAAATCGACCTTCCTACCACGTTTTTTTCAGCAGGCATATTTAAAGCTTAAAACTTTTTTTTATTCTGTTTAAGAGTGGGAAATCACGTGGTCACTATGTTTTGAGAACACCCAATTACACTCTGGGGAAACTTAACCTGGTTATGGATATTTTTTATTCCATAGTTAAAGGGTATACTGTAAAAAATAAAACGTTGTTTTTTTTTTTTTTTTGAACTTGGCTCTTTTTTTCTTTTTTTTTCAAGCATAGTCAAATATAGTGATTCTTGCGGTAATGTCACGAAGCCATCACACTGCAACATGGTTGGCTGGCTGTCAAGCAAGCTGAAATGTTGCCGCATAAATTGTTCTGTATTATCATGTGACTTGGCTTGCCATGGGATGGTGTTTGGAACGCACAACATGCTAACTTTTGGGAAAACCTTAACTGACTCCTGAACTAATGTAAACTGTCGGAAGTGGACTCGATTCCATGTTGTTGTTTTTTTCTTGTTAAATCGAAAGTTGATTAGTTGTAGTGTGACATGAATTGCTGTAGTTGTGAAGCATGTTTTCGTGGCTTCCAGTTCCAGTGGTGTGCAAAAAATTTAAAATTTGCAGGAGTGCAAGGAATGTTATTTGTTGGAATTTCAATCTTTACAGTGGTCATGTGTAGGGCAGTAATTTTATCACGGGAAAAAAAGGCAAAATTCGTGGGGCAAATTATGAAATTTCACGAAAAGTTCGCTGCCGATGGTATACACTAACATTTCAAAAAAAAAAAAAAAAAGAAAGTCTACCAAGTTACGAAGCATTAATACAAATAACTAGTACGTAACTAAATAAGCATTATAACTTTATAAGTTTTTAAAATTTATACTTACATTTATAATATAACCATTCAAATTCTGGTAATGTTATCAACGCTATTACATGAGATCAAGATTTCCACTTAAGTGGACGGCATTTTGATATATTATATTGTACATACACATATTTTCTTCTTTAATGCTGTGTCTGTTGTCCTATAACACATTTTAAATTTAGAAAAGGATCATTCAGCATCAACACTGTTTGTGGGTACTAACAGACAATGGATGGCGATCTTATGTAGCTTAGGAAAACGACATTTTTTCGTATTCCAGAAGTCTAGCAAACCTTCGCTGACACGAAATTATTTTACAGTCGCTTTACATGTATTTTAGTAGGTCCTCATCTTCGAACATAGGAATGTGGCTGAAAACAAACAAATCTTCTTCGTCGTCTAAAAAGTCCAAGGACTTGCATTCATCAGGATCAAACACCCTACATGCTTTGAAGAAATTTGCGGCTGACTGACAAAATCATGCTTTTCATCTTCAAAAAAGAATGCTTAATTTTTCCATAACAAGTGGATAGAGCTCTTTTTGCAGCGGCATGATCAAAGTCTTGACTCTTGCTAAGAAGATTGTTGGCAATGTCCAACATTTCATTATATATTTTGTGCGGAAATTTGCTGTTTTTCAAATAAAGTGAGCTGTCCGGAAATATATAGCACATGAACCTCAACGTGATACAGATTTTCTTTTAAATCTCTATCTTGACAATACTCAATGATTTTATCCACAATACAACTGCTACTGTTGTCCTTTTCTTTTTCAGAAAACTCTGCCTAGTCTTCTAAATGTTTGAGGTGAAAAAGCACGGCCTCAAACCAACTGTTCCACCTAGTCTGCACAGGTACTGGTGGTAAGCAAGGTATTTTGCCCTTCTCTTGCAAAAATAGTTGGAAAACGTTCTTTACGGGAGGGACAAGCTGTGAAAGCGCGTTTAACAGCAACTACTAAGGAGTTAACATTTTCAAATTCATTCTGCCAAATTTCGCCCAAAAGATTTGAAAGATGTGCATTGCAGGTGACGTGAACACCATTAAAAAATACGGCTTTCAGGCTCTTTCCCCACGCTTTGGACATGTAAAATAATTTCAGGCTCTTTCCCCACGCTTTGGACATGTCACAAAATATTAGCAAAAGGTATTTCATACTTATTAACACACTGAAGTATTGCCTCACTGACTGCTTTAAAATTTACGGATCCCAAAGTGATGCACTCAAGGGAGATTGCATTCAAAGAGGTTTCATCATTGCAGCTTTCAACTTTCGCTTCAGCTGATGGAACAGCAAGAATATTCAAAATGTATCTATCTTCTGAATCAGTTATTTCGTCTGCTACGATGCTTACACCGGATACTGATTTTAAAAAATCTTTCACTTGTTGCTTGTAATTTCAGCAAATAAATTAACATTTCCGCATGCAATTTGCATTTGGGATAACACCAATATCTTTCAACGAATTTTCCAAGTAATTTTTTAATGAAGAGTTATTCAGTTTGGAAAGTGGGATGTTAGCTGCACAAAACACACCAGTTAATTTTGAAAGTTCCATTGAGCAATGCTGTTCTTGTGCAGTTCTTTTCTCAATTAATTCATCAACACATTTCTGCATTATTTTTGGTTGACTGTTCGGACACTCCCTTTTTTTATGCAGCTTGCTTGCTAAATGCTTTTCACAACTGTCCTTTCTTGAAAAATCCACTGGTATGTTGCAACACGAACAGAACAATAGATTTTTGTTCACATGAAACGTTCCCTTGCTGTGCTGCTTGCATCTTTCAGATGCACTCATTTTACTCACGTGGCTCATTCTCAAAATTAAAAAACAATATCTAGAAACTTCATAAACTACTCAAACAAAAGCACAAATTTTCTTAGCTAAGTGTCTGCAAAACACTCTTTTCTGTGAGATGCTTTTCCAGCTAAAATTACCAACACAACTGACAACATCTGGTTTACGGTTTACTAGTCCTGCAAGTTGCGAATGTCATTGAACAGTAGGGGGGGTCACGAAAGACTACGTGTGCCCTCTTCAGGAGAGTGCATGTGACCTTAAATTACCCATCAAGCTTGTTCAAAAAGAGCATCTTTGTAATGAACAATCTTGAAGCGTAATTCAAGGTTTAAAGCTCTGGTTTGGACTTTTGAGTAGGATTACTTTGTGTTATATGTTTTGTGTAAATTCTAACGAAGGCAGTATTAAAATTATTTAATTATGAAAAATACAGTAATCAAAAATTATAATAGAAATTAGGCAAAAATAGATAAAAAATCTGAAATTCGCGGATATATTTAATATTCGCAAAATTACAAAAAAAACCCCTAAAACTCGCAAAAAAAAAACAAAAAAAAACGAAAATTCGTGCCATGACAGAATTACTGCCCTAGTCATGTGTTTCGTAGCGTGTGCAATTGCGATTTTTCGGTGACTCATTGTGGATGGGATGATTGCCGAAGGCAGGTAATTTTGAAAAACTTGAACAATATGGTTTATTGAAAGAAAAGAATAATTCTGTATCCAGTTCCTTTGTAAAAAGTGATGAGACCACTGTTATTCAAACTGAAAGTTATTTCGCTCAATTTTTAATTGAACGTAATTTGCCAATTTCTGCTGCTGATCATGTTATTACAAAGGTATTTTTGGCTACCCCCCCCTCCTTTTTACGCAATGACTACTGATGCCATGAATTTGAGTTGACATCTCTGGATTAAAATGTTGCTGAAACTGTAGCAGTGTGCTCTGGGAAATAGGCATGCTACCCTGCAAATTTTAATGTGGGAACTTGACTCGACTACGGAGAAACTACTGGCACCATACGTGTGGACTATTGATGACTTCCTTCGGGTGTTGGCATCTCTGAGTTCCATGTACTTTTCACTTTCATCACTACCAAACTGCCCAATAAAAATTACTTGGTGTGAGGTCTTTGCTATAAGATAGAACAGCCTCACACTTGAGATCTCGAATTGTTACCATAGTTGCAGATACTGTATGAGGATAAGTATTGTTGCGGTACAAAAGTGCCATTTATGTCAATTTTCCTGATGTGTAAAATGTCCAGTGATCTGATTGAGACATATAACATGAAACAATACTTACTGTGATTGTCTGTCACATACTGTATCTTATGACGAATTAGCATTTTTGTAGCACATTTAAATTGAATGACTAGCCAGCTCAGGATGTAACATGCTGTTACAAATATGAACGTTAATGCACAGTGTTCAAAAATATTCATCCTCTGCAGGTTACACCATTTATCTAAAATAGCAAAAGCTTTGATATCGTGATTTCATGATCCTTGGGTTGAAAGTTCTTTCAGAATGATGATTGAAATTATAGCATAAAATCAGGAAGAATGAAAATTGAAACCTATTCAGCTATATAAACTGTGAACTACAAATGTAAAGCACAGGGTATGTCTACAGTTCAGTTCTTCTGTAAAAAGGGTTATTTGGGAGAAGCAGCTGAGTCCAACTCTGCCAAAATCTGAGTACATCAAAAAAAAAAAAAAAATTAATAAATCTACAGTAAAGAAATGTGAAAGCAAAGAGATCAGTAGAATGAAAATTGTAGCAATTAATGCTGTGTAGTTGTAGTGTCGATATAAGACAAATATGGCTGTGAAACTTGCTGAGAACTAACTCACAAGAAAAAAATTGAGTTAATGTGCAAGCAAGTACAACCACCAAATAAAACAAGAAGAAAAAACTGTTTAAAGCATTGTTTTTTAAAATCATTTTATTTTGTTTTGGACTTGGTAATTTTATACAGTGATGTGCTACAGTTTAATATTTACATAAATAAATTACAGTGAATAATTCTGTCTTGCTTATAATGTGTAGTATTCACACTTCTTTGAAGCACGTTCCAATTTTTCACCTGGTTAAAAGGTTCAACCATTTTTTTCTCTTTCAGTCTCATTCATGCATTTCTTATAATCTCTTCTTGCTATATCAATCAACAAAACAAGCATTTTTTCTTTTTGTTTTTTTAAGAGAAATTAAGGTTTTAAATCAATACTTACCCTATCCATGCTAGAAGCCAGCACCCATTTCTGTGATCTGTAAAACTGTTTTCACAGCAGAGTGAGCTACATTGGTCTGAAATAAAAATGTTAGACATCAAAATGTGTAAGGACCAGCAGCTGTATGTATACCTAATTGAAAAAAAAGCATGTAAGATATTTGAGAAAATAGACTGACTTAAGGCTCACAGCTTTGGAAGAGCAAACTTTTTAAAATGGTAGTTCCAGGCTAATGAAAAATATTTTTCTCTAGTCCAAATGTCAAAACTGACCGTCCTGGGCATCAGACTAGCTGAATGTTCAACCCTGACAAAACTACACCACAAAAAATTATTTTGCATAACAGAATGAATGTTGTGATATCGTTTTTTTTCTTTTTTTCAATTATTTTGGCCACTAGTGTCATTACCATCATGTGCCCCCTCCCCTCTTTTGACAATATTATTGATATGATTGTTGTCATAGTTTTGCTGTTGGTTGAAATAATATTTATCATGCTGCATTTTCTAGTGATTTTTTTTTCTTCATTTTCAGATATTCCAAGAAGCTCAAAGAAATCTTCCAAGCATAATATTTCTTCCACATGTTGGATACTGGTGGGAAACTTTGTCTGATACAGTTAGAGCAACATTTATTTCCTTACTTCATGATTTAGAGCCATGTATTCCAGTTATGTTGTTAGCAACTAGTGACTGTCCATATTTTCAACTTCCTGCTGAGGTGTGTAACAGCACTTTTTGTTAATTTTTTTACAGTCATATCTCTTGTTTTTCATGAAAACAAGAATTCATATTTTATGTGCTTTGCACTGAAAAGAAGTAACCTTAATTACAGACTTTTGTTGAAAGTTTTTGTTTTCTTTAAATTCAGAGTTAGAGAAAACTTGCTCTCAAATGTTTTCTGAAGATTTTCACTAAAACCATTGCTTTATTAAAGTTAATAATCATATCTGATGAAAACTAAGTAGGATTTCATGGGGGATTTAGTATCACTGCCCCCCCCCACACACACACACACCTGATAGCTGATAGAAAAATGTAAGGAATTTTGGTTACCACTCTGACTGGTATTTCCAGGCTACCAGAAGGTCTTAGACTTAGTAAATGCATATATTGTTCATGAATCATTGAAATATCTGAATATTTTTACACCTTACTGAAAAATTATATGTTAGATTCATGGATAAAAGTACATGTATAGTTGCAAAATTAGTCCTTTTAATTCTCTTATGTTGGTGCCAAGAAAAAGAAAAAAAAAGGTGTAGAAGGATTGGAAAAATTGCAACTTATTTCAATTATTGCTATCTAATTTTATACACTTTTGCCAGGAGTTTCCAATCTGCATTTAGAATAACACCAAAAAGTATACGGACATGAAAAAAATGTATAAGTATATGTTTTTTTAACATTGCCATTTACCATTATAATCCTTTTTATGCATAAACCTTTAGAGCTCACTTTACTCTGGTTGCAGTGAAAATTTCTGCAGTCTTATTTTATTTTGTTGCAAGCAGTCCTCCCAACTTGAAGAGATCCAAGCATTAAAAAAAAAAAAAAAAAAAAGAGGGAAACACAGAGCTTTCAGGTGCAGGCTGCCTGAAGTGCAGCCTGCACCTGTTTCCACAGGGAAGCAGAAAAATGCAGTCTTGTTTTAAAATTTAATGGCTTTTCTCATTTGCATGATAAAAACCATGTTTGTAGTGTAGTGCTATCTATGCCACATTTTACGAAATCTCCACAGCAGAGGTTTTCCTCATCTAGTCTCTATGCTGACAGCAGTTTCATTCGATCTATCATCCCAATTTTTTTTCACGAGTCAGCAAAGAAAAATCTGATTCTGTATACTCTTGAATTACTTAGTGGTATCAAATGCTAGTTTCAATGTTTACTGCACAGTTGCTGTTTTAAATGATGGCACATGTGTAGGCACTGTATGCGTAATGTCTTATGATTTTATAATTTGTAAATATAACCTGCAGGTTTTGAATAAAGTTGTAGAAGTTATGCAGGTTTTGCTTCTAAGTTTCATGAGAAGTTTTAAATGCCTTTAAGTTTGTCTTTTGATTGAAAGAACTGACCAGGTGATTGTAATTTGCATTCCCAATTTACTTGATTAGGCACTTAACCATTCCTATAGACTGTAGTTTGAAAATTAGCCAGCTGACACTCATTTTAAGCTACACACAGGTATTTGTAGATAATTTCAATAGGCGTGGAGTTAACAAATCTCTAAAGCTATTTTTAGGGGGGGTAATGCAAGGGTGCAAAAATCGGCCACCTGCACAAAGTTTCTGCATTGTGAGCATAGGTTGTTTTCTAAAGTTATTGTCCTTGCAGATGGCCCAAGAATATATTACTCAAGTTCTCCATTATTTGTTATTTTTGTAATGTAGTTGCAATTAAAATTGCAGCACAAAGTTTTTGGCAAGTCTGAACACAAAAAAAAAAACAAAAAAAAAACATTTGTTGCGATTTTCTCCCAAAAGTGCACATAATGCAAATTTTGAACAGGGGCAAAATGTAATCTCTGTAAGCTGGGTGTGGTAGGATTTCGACACCATCCAAATCCTGAATTTTCTGGCAGACAATCTGTGACCTACGACATGGGGCATTGTCGAATCGCAGGAGGACCTTCTTTCAGTTCACCATTGCAGGGTAGCGCTGGCATAGAACGTCGTATACGTGTTGTAGCTGGTTGGCATACAGGCTCCCATCAATGGCCCGACCGTGTGGCATGAGCTCCCAGTGGGCATGACTTTCAAAATTCCACCATACACACAGCATTGTCTTCACTTCAAAACATCCTCTTTGAACCACTACTTGAGCCTCATCCACTGGTCGCAGCCATTGGTTTCTGGTATCAGGATGATGTAGGAAGACCCACTTCTCATCGTTCGTTGCGATTCTCCACCAAAACTAATCGTCACGTGGATTTTGCAGTAATTCTCGACACAGAGTGACATGTTCTTCAGCTTGCTTTGGGCTGAACTCATAGGGAACCATTTGTGGACATCTGGAGTGAAAACCGAGCTGGTGTAGGTGACAAACGATAGTAGTTTGCGATTCATGGACCTCCTCTTCTAATCATGGTGTGCTGGTTCTTGGGTGCTGTTCAGCAGCTAGACACAGGGCTTTGGTGGTGACTGGTCTCCCACACCTTGATTTGTCAACAAGCTCTGTGTCTTCGGACCAGAAGTCTTGGAACCATTTTATTGCTGTTGCAGGGTGCACTGTCCCCTCACCTTCTACACTACAAATTTCCTTCGCACCTGTTGCGTTCAACCTTCTTTTACAATAGGAGAACACGAACAAGTTCCTCCTCCAACATTCTTGTCTCATATGAGCGACACACACATATTGGGCCCAGCACATGCCTACTTGTCTGAGCAGCGGCGAACTTCACTCGATCAGACGTGGGGCACATTCCACCTGTTTGGTGGAACTTCTCCATCTGTACCACGAAATGCTACAAACTTATGACTGGCCCTGGTGAAAGTTTTTTATTACAAAAAAATGAATCATATTGTCAACTGGAAAATAAAAAGTGGCTGCTTAACCACCTTGCTTTTCTCTGTGATTTACCAGAGAAGTTGAGTCTTAGAAAGCTATCTGTGTTTGTAGTGTATTTAAAATGAAGTGATTTGAAATTTTTTATTAATATGGCAGAAGAATTCATGTCGCAAAATGAATTTAATGAAAAATTCACGGATTTCTCTAAACTCGAAGAAGTTGCTATGTTTATGTCATTTCCATTTAAAGATGCTATCAATGTGAAATACTTAGCAGTAAAAGTTGAAGAATTTTTTAATACTGATCAAGCATTGCTTGAATTTGAAATGGGGACACAAAAATGCAATGTTTTCCTGAAATCAAGAGCTTTGACTCTAATCAGTTTTCAGAACCTACTTTGTGGAGAAAAATATCTATGTAAGTGGAGAGTTGCGGGGGATATCTCACTTCATTTTTCGATTCCTCTTACTGAACTCTTGGGAGCCATAGATCCTTACTGATTGTCCTCTCCTCAGTAAATCTTTCTGCAGACATGTGATGCCAGGTTGTATCTTTGAAAACATGTATTATTTGGGATTGATTTACGATGTGTTGAGACTTGACTGTTTTTATAAATTCGTCTTATATTAATGAATCAAAAACATGATTACACCAATGTACAATACAAATTTGGAAGATGTGAATATGTTTATTGGCGTAAATATGATAAAATGGGTGTTAAGTTAGATAACACAATAAGCACCAGTAAATTTTTACACCAATAAACAGATTCACATCTTCCAAATTTGTATTGCACATTGGTGTAATCCCGTATTTCATTCAGTCACAGGAATGAATTCTAATTCTCCAGATTCACTATATATGAATGCCGGTTGCTTTGACTAGCGAATATATTCAAATTAATCAGAAACTTGATACTTCGTCACTCTGGGTGTTGTAGTGGTTAACATACTTGGGTGCTATCCGGGAGATGCAGGATCGATTCCCACTCCTCCAGGGCGACGAAATTTTCAAGTTTTCGGATTTTATCTGACTTAACATCCATGTCATATTTACATCAATAAATGGATTCACATCTTCCTCGCATATTGTTTACGCACTGTTTTATGTTCCACTTAGGCACATTATTTGTGCAAGATATATTTAAGCTAGTATTTGTATATTGTTACTTAAAAAACACCTTGTGTAAATAAAAGTATTATATTTTCAGGTTAAATTTTTACTTATTTTTTACTGTCCCTTTTTAATAATTAATGACAATGGAACTGGGAAGACTGTCATCATTAACTTTAGCAGTGTGTCTCCCCCAGAGCATAATAGTTTGGTCACCCATCATATATGTGTATGCCCATTCTGTATCCTGATTATAAATACAGCAGTTGTTTAGAACACCTTGTTTGGGAGATAGAAGTTTGATTCCTGTGTAATACATTAAAATTTTCTTAACACATTGTTTGATGTTGGAAGTTTGATTCCTGTGCAATACAGCAAAGTTTTCTTAACATATTGGGGATCAAAATGTGATTCCTGTGTAATACAGGAACATTTTCTTAACACATTTTTTGTTAGTTGAAGTTTGATTCCTGTGTAATACAGTAAAATTTTCTTTACACATTGTTTGGGGTGGAAGTTTAATTCCTGTGCGATACAGTAAAATTTCTCAACACATTGTTTGGGGAGAAAAGTTTTATTCCTGTGTATTACAATAAAATTTTCTTAACACATTGTTTGGGGGTGGAAGTTTGATTCCTGTGTAATACAGTAAAATGTTCTTAACACATTGTTTGGGGATGAAAGTTTGATCCCTGTGTAATACAGGAAAATTTTCTTAACACATGGTTTGGGGATGAAAAGGGTTAATTCCTTGTGATACAGTAAAATTTTATTAACACATTGTTTGGGGGTGGAAGTTTGATTCCTGTGTAATACAGTAAAATTTTCTTAGTATTTCTCTCTGTGTGTGTAACATAGTTGGTAATGGCATATGTATGACAAAAATAGTTGCAGTAAAAGGGAAGTGATTCCCATGATGTGCTTCACAAAATCTTTATTTTTGTTAAATTGTTAATAGAAGTTGAATCAGAAGTTTGAAACTTTCATCTCCCTACACACACACAATAATTGTCGACGATATGTTAAATATACTGTTAAATACATAAATATATTGTTGAATGATGTATATGCTCCCATTTCTTTTTGTGTGTGTTATTTTTGTACTTGTAGCACAATCATTATTGTGGTAGAATCACAAGCACTGTATAAGCATAAATGATGTGCAATTTTCCAGTTGTTAAACTGTTGATGTAAATGAAAGGGTTGAAATGAGAGTACCACCTGCAAACCTGCATAAAAATAGAAGGCATCTACTTGCCTAGTCATAGTAGTACCCCTCAGCATCAACACACAGTTGCCAAAGGATTACGAGGCTGTGGATCCCATGGCGATAAAACTCTGAAGTCTATGAGGGAAAGAATGTGACTATTACCTGACACTCAGTTTGGTTGTTTGGAAAGGTCTTCTCCACCAGGAAATGGTTCAGATGCTGGAAGGGGTGATAATCTGGAGAAGCAAGGTCTGTGGGATATTCAGGGTGTGACAGAGTTTCATAGTCCATCTGATGGATCTGTTGGATGGTTCTTTGGAAGATGTGGGTGAGTATTATGAAACAGTAGAACCCCATTTGTTGACGAAAATTGGCTGCTTCGTATAGAGTTTTTTGTGCATCTGCTGCATTTCAGCACAGTAATGGTCTAAATTGATGGTGTCATCTGATCAGAGAAATGAGTGATGGATCAAGCCAACAGCAGACATCCATGTGAGAACCAGCATTGAGTGTGTGTGTAGCATTGAACAGTTTTTAGGTAGCTTAGTGATACCTTCTACCATGCTGATCACTTATGATTGTTATAGAGGACTCACTTTTCATTGCAGGTTATGTTCCAATACAGAAATCCCATCAGTCTGTGCCTCCCAAAAAGGGAAATGCACACCTCTAGACAATGTGTTTTATTGGCTGCTGTCAACTCATGTGGAACCCAGGCATCCATCTTTTTTACTCTCTCCTAGGTGGCCAGGCACTCTACAACTGTTCAGATGAGGCACATGAACCTTTGATGTGATCTCTGGAACACTTGTTATGGATCAGCATCCACAATATTCTTCAGCTCCTCATCTGTTACAGCAGCTGGTGGACAATCGTGAGGTGCATTTGTAAGGGATGTGTTTTCAGTTTGGAATTTGATGAACCTTCGGCATATAGGGCTTCTATTTGCAGTGCCTTGCTAAAATGCCATCTTTAGTGTTTTGGGTTGCAGCATTGGCAGAATATCTGAGTTTGAACTCATAAAGAAAAATTGCATGCAACTGGCCTGTCTCCATGATCCACTTTGACCAAAGCCTGTACACTCATGGTTGAACCTTGTCATGAAATGAGGTACACGTGTACACCAGATATACACTGCTGGCCACCCAAAATGCAACACCAAGAAGGAAGCATCCAATTGGCCTGAAATTCGCAGCAGGCGTCGCCCACGAGAGGACATGCAAACGATTAGCATTGCAGGGCATATGCAAATTATGTGCGCCCGGCACGCCACCGAGAAGCACTATAAGAAGAGTACACAGAAGGCGGGGTGTAAGTAGTTGAAGTGTGTTGTGCTGCCGGACCTGTGCGTGGGAAGCTTCCTGATGCGTCGTTGCAGAATACGGCAGTCATTCCAGCACGTTTCAGAGTTCAACATAGGACGAATAGTGGCTTATCGCGACAGCGGTTTATCATACTGAGACATCGGCGCCCACGTCGGACGACATCCAGCCACAGTGAGGTGAGTATGGATTCCGTGGGTGCAGGAGGGACGGACGGACCGACATGAGCAATTGCCGCAGCCGCGGCACACCACCGAACGAGAGGACTGGCATGTTGTGTGGCGGGCATTGACGGTTCGCACCGCCACATCACGAACGCTAGCGCAGGAATTAGGGTGTGTTGCGCAACAACCTGCGTCAGCACGTATCGTTTAACATCGTCTGCTGGAGCGGGGACTTGTTGCACGGCATCCATTGCTCCGATTACCATTGACGTTACACCACCGGCGAGTGTGGCGGCAGTGGACTGATGAACGCCACACCTGGACTATGGAATGGCACAACACTGACTTCTCCAACGAATCCTGCTTCTGCCTGCAACACCACGATGGTCGGATCAGCGTGTGGCTGCACCGCTGCAAGAGACTGTATAGCGCCTGCATTATGCATCGCCATACCGGTCCGTCGCCTGGCGTTATGGTTTGGGGCGCAATTGGATATGACACCCGCACCCATCTGGTACGCATCGCCGGTACCCTCAACAGCCACCGCTACATCTCCGACGTTTTGGAGCCTATAGTCCTCCCTTTTCTGCAGGACCTGCCAGCAGCCACGTTTCAACAAGTTAATGCACGCCCGCATGTGGCACGCATTTTGCAACAATTCTTCATGGCCCACTAGGTGTCACTGCTGCCGTGGCCTGCCTGTTCTCCCGATATGTCGCCCATTGAACACGTCTGGTCGTTGACCGGCAACCGAGCAGCCCGGCAAGCACCACCCGCGGCTGCGCCTGATGAACTGTGGCAATGTGTGGAAGCAGCCTGGATCGACATACCCCAAGCCCACACCCAAAGCCTCTTTCGTTCGATGCCGCGGCGTGTAGCGGCCGTTATTGCCAGCCATGGGGGCCACATTAACTATTGGTATCTGTGTGTTCCGCAAGTCGCACAGGCCTGTAAGCTCAATCGTTTCATCTTTGTATCTGTCGTTATGTGTCCAGTAAATCTGGCATTGCTATCTCGTGTCCTTCTTGGTGTTGCATTTTGGGTGGCCAGCAGTGTATATCAACCTTGAGACCTATACCACGTGACACTGCTGTACAATACCACCCTGATGGAGGAGTTGTACATGTCAACCTGCTGAAAGCAAACGTTTCATCTGCACCAACCCAGTATATTGTTAAGGTGGTGTTAAATACATGTATCTCCATATTTCAGCATTGTATTAATGCATAGCTATTCAATCCATCATAATTTCTTCTTCATTTATTGTAGCATATCAGTTATTAATGTCTTTTTTTATTCTTTTTCAGATTCAAGACATTTTTAGCATATCTTCTGATCAAGTTATGCACATGGACAATCCTAGTGATGAAGAAAGAAAAAAATTCTTCTCAGTTTTGTTGAAGGATATGCTCATTCCTCCTGCTAGAAAAGTGACGCAAGGTCGTGATTTTATTTTCAACTGTGTGTTGTTCATTTGTCTGTTTTCTAAACTTAATTTGTGGAAAATTATATTTGTGTCAGAATGTTTAGAATGGAAATTTAAAAGATGTTAGGTTATGCATGTACGTGGGAGCAAATAAAAAAACCAAAACATTTTGGTAAATCCCAAGGGAGAGAGAGGGGGGGTCTGGAATGAAAAAATACAGTCTGTGGCCTGTAACCATAAAATTTAATTCAATACATAACAGGCTAAAATGTAATGTGGCAATAGCATTCTGTCATCTCATAACTGTCTGCTGTAAAATGGAATTGAGAGTTCAGAAACCATGGTAATGGGTTTAAAACTGAAGAAATCATATTTAACAGAATGGCAAACAACTTTGATTATTACGAGTTGCAAAGATAACTTAATTTTATACATGGGTGATGCACATAAAATCAGCCCCAAAGGCAAAAGACAGCTGTGCAGTTTTATTTGGTCATAATGTATCATGCATTTCAGTAACTTTTGGTATGGTAAATAAACAGTATTTTTTACTTAAAGAAAAAGGCTGTAATGTTAATAAATAATTGACATGTTTTCAACATTTTTGCGTACCTTTTCAAAGTTTGTGTTGGAAGTTGGCGCCACTTACCTCACTGCATTTTTCTGTTTGACGAAGCATGTTCAGGAAAATGCCCTACAATTCGCCAACTAAAATGTGGACTCTCTCTTGCCATATGTTGGTTTCAACTCTTCCAACTTTTGAGGGTTGTTGTGGTAGACTCCTTTTTGCAAGTCCCACAGGTAAAAGTTGTACCTTGATAAGTCTGTAGAGTGGGGTGGCCATAGATCCTTACTGATTGTCCTCTCCTGAGTAAAATCGCTGTGGATTTGAGCAAGTGAATGATCAGAAGCCTGGCAAGTCACTCCATCTTGTTGGAAGAAGGCATAAGTGAGTTCATGTGGAGTCAATTTGCATACAAACTCTTAGTAGATCTGTAGATAAATGTCTGTATTCACATTCTCCATGAAAAAAAATGGGTCCAATGATTTGTTGGCCTGACACTCCATGCTAAACACTGACTTTTAAATCGTGGAGTGGTTTCGTTTGAAACACGTGGGTTTTAATTAGTCCAGTGTCGTGTGTTCTGCGAATTGATGTACCCTGAAAAGTGGAAGCAAGTTTCATCTGTTGAAATGAAGAGAAATGGAAAAGTTCTCTTTGTGATAAAACTTTCAGCATGTTGTTTCCAGGTCTCCATGTATGGCATAAGAAGGAAACTCACTGATAACTTTAAAATCTGAATATATAAAAACTTTACTCTAAAATACTTAAAAATACTGTAGTTCCTACAAAAATGAAGTATGATACAACAAAAACGAATTGGGTAAACATACAATCGAATTGATACGAATTGGAAAAAAAAATATAATGGACGAATGGGAACAAATTTAAACGAATTGGGAAAACATACCTTTCACCATAGCGACATTCGTGGAGCGATTCCGTTGTTCCAACCACGTCTTCGCTATGACGGGATTCCCTCAAGCTCAAGGCACACACCACACTGAAATTCTATTCTCAACCCAGTATGTACTTCACAAAAAAGAATATGAAATAACCCACACAAGCACCAACTTAAAACACTAAAATTCTCGAGTATGAAAACGGTCGAACTCTTGTCGTGTACAACATAAAAACACAGCCGAGACATTTTTACATCATACACGACAAGAGTTCGACCGTTTTCGTACTCGAGAATTTTTGTGTTTCAAGTTGGTGCTTGTGTGGGTTATTTCATATTCTTTTTTGTGAAGTTCAGTGACATACTGGGTTGAGAATAGAATTTCAGTGTGGTGTGTGCCTTGAGGGAATCCTGTCATATCGAGGAAGTGGTTGGAACGACGTAATCGCTCGACAAATATCACTATGGTGAAAGGTATGTTATCCCAATTCGTTTTTGTTGTATCATATTTCATTTTTTGTTGAAACTACAGTATTTTTAAGGATTTTAGAGTAAAGTTTTTATATATTGAGATTTTAAAGTTATCAATGAGTTTCCTCCTTATGCCATACACGGAGACCTGGAGACAACATGCAGAAAGTTTTATCACAAACAGAGAACTTTTTTATAAAGGACTCATGTTTTTCGTCAAAAATAACATTTCAGCATGTTATTGGAAACTTAGAATATCATATAGGTGAAGCTCACATACTTGGGTTATCACTAAGGATATCTAAAAAGTTTTTCTGTGAAGAGAAATATGTTTCAAAGCAGTCCTTCAGAAACTATCTCTAAGAGCCGCTGACAGTAATAGACACATTACGCTTTCCCCATATCAAGTGCTGTTTAGTTCCTGCTGAACACTCACACAGTAAGCTTAATTTTTAAATTGTGAAATATGCACTAAATCGACCTACAAATAATGCCTGTCTGCTGGGATAAATGGTGTGTTGACTTGTTGGGCTTCCTTCAGTGCAATTTGCTATGTCGGTGACAGTTTCCAGTTCTTTGTTTCACTCTCTGTGCATTGATTACAGAACCTGTTGTACACCATTTCTCCACTAAGTCCAGGGTCATTGATTTTGCAGGAACATTGGCACAAGGATATTTTGCTTTAAATTGTCCAGGAAACTGAAACGAAAGAACATGTGTGAACATGTTCCTCCACAATAAAACTGTATTGTTCAATTGAATGTGGCATGACTCACATGCAGACTGTTTCCCAGAGTGTGGAGGATCACTGAACTCGTATGCGCATGCACGACAGTGTCAAATGGTTTCCAGTGGTGAACTACGAAATATAACTTTACAACTGCAATCCAAACTGCATTTGGGCCCAGTTTTATGTGAGCCACTCTGCAGTATGGAAACATGTGTTTTTCACATATAAAAAGTTACCTTGCATTTGGCTATTCACCTCTTCCTAATGTGTTAAATACGTCTAGATATGCCATGTCAGTTCATTTCATTTCAAATTCAGATCAGTCAGCATTGTTGTGGATCAACAAAATTACTCTTCAAATATTTGTTGAAGATTTCCAGCATCAGCTGACAGCACATAACTCTTTTTTCCCTCATTTCTAGTTTGGAGGTAACAAATATAATTACCTATGCAATGTGATCTGCCTATATTAGGGAGCACTGACATAGCTGGGCAACTACTATGTGTTCAATGGTGACTAAGGTCCATTGAAAAGTAAAAAAGTTTCTGAAGCCAGCAAGTGTTGTCAACTAATGACAACCTTTCATCTTCACGTATTGTAATTTTTTCGTGAAATTGATTCTGGTAAAAGCAAGATCACTCTCCTGTCATTTGCTGTGAACTCTTTTAAACATACTGTTGTAGTCCATGGATTAGAATTTTTTTTTAAAGTCTTATGCAAATGTAGGTTATGTGCTATAATAAACTGTTTTTAGAACTTTGTGCACGATCGTGATAGGCTCTTAAACATTTTTGAAATATATTTACTTACAAATAAATAATTTCTTTCATATAAGATACGCAAAAATTTTTTATTCAGCCCATGCTTGCATAAAGTAAATGTTATCATTTGATGCAACGATTTCTTCAACTGAAACAAAGCTAATTTTCTGTGCAGTGCAGAAAGTATAAGGGCTTTATAAGATTAACTGCCTTGGTCACGAATGACCTTTAGTTGCTTAAAATAATAGGTACCCTTAGAAATGAGCTTAATTTTTTCTTTGTGCTGAAAGAAGAATGCCAACTTTCTGTAAAAATACTGCACAAATATTCACAAAACTTCAGAAAATTATAAGAAGTGAGCAATCCATATTTACAGTAACAAGAATCAAGCTGAGTACAGTGAGCATTTCCATCAGGAAAATGGAATGATGGAGAAACGATACCAGGAAAAGTGATCCACTTCTATGTTGGATGACTACTGTTAATGCTTATTAGAGGTGATCCTGAACAGTTATGCAAGTGACAGGCAAAGCAATTTCGGACGTAGAAGTGGACATTTACCGGTACACATGGTAAGTACATGTAAGAAACTATTGCGGATCTCTCACAAACCATAGCCAATTTTGCCCTTTCATTGTCATACTAGGTGAAAGCCCGTCAATAATGATGGGGGAAAATAAAATTTATGATACAGAAATTATTGACATTTATTTATTGTGTTTTTGAGTTCCACGTCAATAGATGGCGACGTTGGCTCACAGCTTTCTGAAAATTTCCCAAGCAGTCGATTATGGAATTTGATATGATGGGCTGTCTGTTTGTTATGTGTTTTGTATAAAACCTTTAGTCCCTATTTCGTCAACACTTCATGGTACACAACATTTTTTGTTTACACTGACTGTGAACCCTGTATCAATTTCCTCTGTTCTTTTCCGTGAACTATTTATATCTTGACATCGTCAGATCATCATATTCTTAATTTTGCCACATACAGATGGCTAAACACCGGTTCAGTAGTGAACCAAAATTTTTGATGTAAAGTTTTTGTATCTCTAAACAGTTGACCGTGTGACGTAACGCATCTCTGACGTCATGGGAGAAGGATTTGGATTAGATGACGTCACACCAGCAGCTGTGTTCTTTGTTACTATGACAACAAAACAAAGTGATTTCCCCCTTGATCTGTGCGCGTGTAGGTGATGACATCACCTACACGAAAAGCTAAGCATGACGTCACAAACATTTGTTTCTCGGTTGTTGCTATGACTTAAAAAGTGGCACGGAGGAGGACTCTAGCAACTTATATATTAGGATTCATGTTCAGCACCTTAAAATCTACAAGAAATGCTTAATTTAATCTTGGCGACAAGACTTTTGTAAAAATTTGTTGTCCAGTGTTATTGATCATATGGTAAATTGTCTGCTGCAAGTTATTTAAAATCTTTTAAAACACATAAGAAACGGACGGTAGCTTATATCTTTTGTGAGCCTTGCCGTATCTTGAATTGCATTTTCCCAGCACATGTTTTAAGATAACTTTGATACAGTACTTTACCCTCTACTATTATTTAACTTATATTCCATAATTTTAAAGCAATAGTATAAAAACTGTGATTCATAGAGTGATAAAACATTCCTCCAATAATTGTTATAAAGAAGAAGATGAATTTAAATATTGTACATTAAAACTGTTGCAAAATCAGATGTTTTTAAATATGTTAAATTAATAATTGGAATGACCAGAATAGAAGTAAGTGAGAACACATGTAGTTACATATAGTAATAAAATTATTTTAAGCAGAAGCATTCAACCATTCTACATTCTTGATCACAGATGATCAAGAATGTAGAATGGCTGAATTGGATGTGCAGCAACTGTTGCCACATTTTAGTAGGGAGATCCAAATAAATGGGATTAGGTGAGGGGTATATGAACTGTGGTTCTTGGTAAGCAAATTTTATTACTATATGTAACTGTGTGTGTTCTCACTTAATTCTGTTGTGGTTATTGTTGTATTGTTGTGGAAGCCTGCTGTTTTAACCACTATAATTGGATTTATAAAGTTAAACAAATAATAAATAAGAAAAGAATGACAAAAAAGAGAAAAAAAAATACAATTTTCATTTTCGCCAATCTGTTCAAAAAGTAATTTGTAATGTGTCAAAAAGACTATAACAAACAAAGAACAAAAACTTAAATGACTAGATTCTGTTTGTGTGCATGAAATTTCCAAAAGGACTTCAGAACTGCTTATTTCATATGTCGGTAGCACTAAAAATATATTAATACAGCATTTGAAAAAAACTGGTAAAAAAAAGGAAGAAAAAAACATTAATAACAGTATTGCTTGTGAAATGAAGAATTTCCAAAATTTGGTGATATTAAGCTTTTAACTACAAATAAAAATGAAAAGCAATTAAGAACAGCTGAATCAATTTGTATTGAAAAAAAAACAAACTATATGCAATAATAATGATCTGAATATTTTGCCCAAACCCTTGAAGGAACTAATAAAAATTGAACAGAAAAGATGCAAGAGAAAATAACATTATAATACGAGGAATGTCTGTTATGTATCCAGATTTTTATTCCTATTGATACAAAATCGTGTCTGTGAAACTATTACGACTACTTTCAGTGAAGCACCATAAAAGCGGAACGGCTTGATACTAATGTTAGGGGGCATTGTCGATCAAAAACAATGGCAGCTACGGTAAGTGTTCAGTTTGAGCAGGGAGCAGTAGTGAAATTTTTAATGAAAAAATGGCGTAAAGGCCGTGGACATTACGAGATGACTTCGGACAGTGTTTGTGAATGGGTTACGAAGTTCAAAGCTGGCCACGAGAGCCTTGAAGATGAGGAACGGTCAGGTAGGCCTAACACGGCGGTGACTGATGAAATGATTAAACAGGTTGACGACTTGATTTAAAGGTGGCAGACACATTCGTGTTCAGGATATTGCCATGGAATTGAATATCAGTAAAGATTCTGTTGGACGAATTATTCATGAACATCTCAACTATACTGTGCCCGATGGGTACCCTGAATGCTTACAGCAATGCATAAATGCCAAAGGCTAGACATTTGCAATGAACTGGTACAGCGCTACATTGAGGAGGGTGACACATTCCTGGGATGCATAATCACAGGCAATGAAACATGGATTCATCAGTTCGAACTGGAGACAAAATGGCAAAGTATGCAAGGGCGTCATCCGAATCCCCCTCCCCCCTCGAAGAAATCCACAGTTGGTTTGTTGGCATCCAAGGTCATGGCTACTGTCTTCTGGAAAAAACATGGTATCCTTCTGGTTGAGTACTTTGTAAAAAATGAAACAATAAGTGCGAAGACCTATGTAAAGACACTGAGAAAGCTTGCTCAGTGTATCTGGACCAAACAGCCAACACTGAAAAACAATCAAGTGTTGCTTCGGCATGATAACGCTTGCCTGCATATTGCTAAACCAGTGCGAGCAGAAGTCGCAAAACAGAAATGGACCATTCCTCCACACCCTGCTTACGGTCTGGACTTCGCACCTTCTAATTTTCATGTTTTTGGTCCCTTGAAGGATAGTCTTCATGGCCACCACTATGAGAGCATGGACAATCTGCGAGCATCTGTCTGTCAATGGATTCGCAACGTCCGTGCTGATTTCTTCGCTACCGGAATGAATCGACTTGTTGATCGGTGGAGGAAATGCATTGTGCTGAACGGAGAATATGTGGAAAAGTGACTTTGTGTGTTTGTACCACTGTATTACATATGCGAGTATCAAATTTATGCATCCTGTATGTTTTATTTCTCTCCTGTTGTAGATAGGAATAAAAATCTGGATACTTATCACACACCCCTCATAATTTACTGTGTTATACAGTAGATGGTGCCACATCGATGTTCATTCTTGTAACACTTTCATGAGAAGCTAAAGGACTCTTATTATCGTATTTTTCCATGTATAAGACAATATTTTTTTCAAAAATTTTTGGGCCAAAAATTGGGGGTCGTCTTATACACAGGATGTAGCCGGTTGAGAGACCCTGTGGTTACCACAGCGAAACTGCCAGTACCTATTATCCCCTCTCCCCACTACGACTTACAAGCAGTTATTCTTGGTGGACTTACAGGTCAGCTACAGCGTCTGGATGTTTCCATCAACAAGCTCTTCAAAGCCCTGATAAAAAAAGAATGGAATAAATGGATGCAAAAAGCCGGTAATAACTTGAAACCGACAGGGTGAGTGAAAAAACCTACCATTACTGAGGTCTGCAACTCGGTCCTAAACTCGTGAAATGGGGTCAAGCAAGAGGTGGTTGTGAAGTCCTTCAAGAAGTGTGGAATCATCAATGCCATGGATGGAACTGAGGATGATCTAATTTATATAGACAGTGACTCAGACAACAGCAGTGATGCAGTTGAGGTTGAAAAAAGTGATATGTCTGGAACTGATAGTGCTGAAGAAAGTGATGCATAATTTCATAGTTTGTATCATAAAAATGTTACCTAATTTCTAAATAATATAAATTTTCAAACTTCTTTTTTTTTTATATATTACCACAGACTTTGTCTGTGATATTACCTAATTTCTAAATGTACTTCAATGATATTACCTAATTTCTAACAAATATCAAATGTGTCCTTTTTTGTAATAAAAATATTGATTTCTTAATTTTCGGTTCAAAAAAGTAGGAGTCGTCTTTATGCATGGGGGCGTCTCATACACAGAAAAATATGGTACTTCTGTGTTGTGTCAGCCATCAATGGGTACTAGGGCCTTGTTGACGATTTCCAGACCGCACTGATGAAAAATCTTCATGTGGAAGTTGTGAGAGTGATTAAGATCATGACATACCTATTTATATTTTCAATTGCTTTTAATGTTTAAAGTATTTTAATTACTCATATGATATTTGTACAGTTAGTAATTACATAGTACAGTACAGGGGGTCACACTGCCAATCGCATTCTTCACAATTCTCGGGGGGGATTGTTTCGGCGAATGATAAGAAGTTTTGGGGGAAATATTGGTGATTACCTTTTTTATTACATCCAAGAAAAAACAATCTTTAATTTTTATTTGATTTGATACTTAAAAAATTAAATACAAATGTTAGTTACCTTTTTTCATTGAATACATTGCTGTGAGATGGAAAACGATTACATGAAAAGAGTGACGCAGTCGCTGATGTCAGACCTATTATAACACTTTGTTTTTATACTTTTTATAATTCCGATGGAGGGTGAAAAAAATTGCGACATTAGATTACATTTACTGAATGGATTGGCAAAAACTTTTGAAAAGCCAGAGCAATCACTGGTACAGTATGTATGCTTTATGATCACGTGATCCCTGAAATAAAAGTGATGTAAATATTTGCATAGTATTAAGGGATTTATATATATAAATATATAACTTTAACAAGAATGAAATGGAAAAATAACTTTTTAATGTTTTTCAAATGCTTTTAAATTATGAAATAAGAGTTGAAGATAAATAACATCCAGAGTTGAAATCTATCTTAAACTATGTGCTTGGAAAATGTAATTCAAGATATGATGGGACTTCTGTATCTTATGTGTTTTAATTGTAAAAGTTGCACATTTTAAAAAAAATTCTGTGTGTATTTTGACCTAAAACTGAGTATTTATTTAAAATTTGGTGAAATGATTATTAAAACCAATTTCAGGTAGTGTTGAGTTTTAATTATTTGCTTAAATTATTGTTTTTGAAATAAATTATGCATCACAGATTGTTGGGAATAACTTTTTGCATTAATAATTATAAAATTTTCTTTATGCATCACAGATTGTTGGGAATATTTTTTTGCATTATTAATTATAAAATTTTCTTTATTGTTGATCATATAATGAAAACTTTTTTCTTCTTTGCAATACAATGTTTCTTTCTTTTGCTGTTTGTTACAGATAAACAGTGGGAGCCTTTACCAGTTGCTCCTCCTCCAGAACCTCGGAAGTTAACTGATTCAGAGTTGGAAAAGCTAAGGCAGCGAGAGGAAGCAACCTTAAGGGAATTGCGCTTATTTTTGCGTGAAATACTTACAAAGCTAGCCAGAGATAGGAGGTTTTCAATATTCACAAGACCAGTAGATCCTGGAGAGGTTAAAATTTGCTGCTTTTTAGTGCCTGTACATGATTTTAATGTGTATTGTTCCTTTGGTCAGCATTTCAACATTTTTTTTTTTTTTTTTTTACATATGTGTGTTACAAATTATGTTTTGGGGATCATACCAAACCTGTAAATGTTTGGTGTAGGTTCTAAATAAGTGTTTAAGTATTTAATTTATTGGGTTGTCGGAAAAGTCATGACGTATTTTGGCACACGATGGCTGTTGGGCAGTTTTGGAAGTACTAGAGGTATGTGCAGCTCTATTATTGCTATGGCATTCGACAGGTGCCAGTTTTAGCTGCAGTCTAAAAGGAATAATGAGCAATTTGGTTGATTTGACATGAAGTTGAAGATGAAAGATCAAACTGTGCATTTTCGCCATATTTTACTGTTTTACTTCCATAAAGGGAAGAACGCGCATCAAGCTTGTAAAAAGCTGCGTAAAGTGTATGGTGATGATGCTGTACAAGAATGTCAGTGCCAGCGGTGTTTCGCAAAATTCCGTGCTGGTGATTTTGATCTCAACGATGCTCCTCAGTGCAGGAGGCCCACCGAGGTTGATGACGACCACATCAAGGCATTGATCGAGTCAAACCCACGTTACACGACATGAGAGATTGCAGACACATTGCAAATCCATCATTCAAGCGTTCACGACCACCTGAAGAACCTGGGATACGTAAGCAAGCTCGATGTGTGGGTTCCTCATGAACTCAAAGAAGCTCCATTGACGGCGCGTATAAACATCTGCGATATGCTCATTAAACGTGAGGAAAATGATCATTTTTTTGAAGCGACTGATAACTGGTGACGAAAAGTGGATTGTGTACAACAATGTGCTGCGCAAACGGTCTTGGTCCCGACGTGCTGCTTCGCCTCAAACGACATCCAAGGCAGACATTCATCAGCGATAGGTTCTGGTCTCAGTGTGGTGGAATTTTAAAGGTGTCATGTTTTTCGAGCTCCTACTATTGAACCAAACAATCAATTCAAATGTGTACTGTCTGCAATTGGAAAATTTGAATGAATCCATCATCCAGAAACGTCCAGAGCTCATTCATCGTAAAGGTGTTGTGTTTCATCATGACAACACCAGACCACACACAAGTTTGATCACCCGCCAAAAATTATTGGAGCTTGAATGGGATGTGTTGCCCCACCCAGCATACTCGCCTGACCTTGCGCCATCAGACTTCCACTTGTTTCGCTCTCTTCAACAGTCCTTGCGTGGTATAACGTTCAATTCAGATGAGGCTGTAAATCAGCACCTTGTACAGTTTTTCACCACGAAAGACAGGTCCTTCTATGAACGAGGCATTCTGCAGCTCACTGAAAGATGGCAAAAGGTTATCGAACAAAACGGGCATTATATCATTGATTGATCTTTGTACTTTCTATCAATAAATGACCTTTGCAAAACATGGCTAAAATATGCCATGACTTTTCCGACAACCCAATAATAGTGTTATCACTATGTGTGTATGTTTGTAAGAAACTTTTTCTCGTCATTATGGACAAAAAAAGCAGAATACCTCTTGGTAGAAGCCCAAGAACTGAAACTCGGGTAGTTTGCACCTGTGTCTATATATTTTTGTTGATGTTAATGGAGAACATGTCTTCACAACTGCATGACAGTCATACAAAAATATATTTTGATGCATAGATGTTCCAAATTCAAGTTTGTTAAGAAAATGGGTACATAATAACAGTTACATTTGGCTCTGCTACATTAAAAAGCAATATACATAGGATGAACAGGGAAAAAAGTTTACAAGCCATATTATTGAAGTTGCTGAGCTCTTTGAAGCCTCAAATGTTGCTGACATATTTGGTTGATGGTTCTTGTGTGCAGTGACATAACTGGAATCCTATAAACAGCAACTGCTCTTTAGCAGTTGAACATCGTGACCCACTTGGAAATCTAGTCTCAAACCAGAGTGAGAACCAGAGTGAGAAGAGGGGCTTTGTGTCTGCAAAGAAAGTATATGCAGTTGATATCCATCAATAGCTTGTTGAAGCATACAGCAACACAGTGCTGTGAGGGCAACAGGTTTCCAAATGGGGCTATGTGTTTGAATCAGGCAGGGATAATTTATTATCTTATGGCATTGTGCTGCACATTATGGTGGACGTGTCATAGTGTGCAAAGTTCTATTGCTCAATGGATGCCTCTTGTGTTAACAAACAATGATAAAGTGGCAAGAATGATGACAGGTTTGAGTTTATTGCAGTGGCACCCTGTGGAAGAACACAACATTATGTGTTGAGTTGTTACTGGTGAAGAGACATTACTCCATAACTTCACTCCCAGCATGAAGGGGGAAACTCTGCCTCACCAAGGAAGGAGAAGAAGTTTAGAGTGACACCCTTTGCTGGAAAAGTGATGGCCACTGTTTTCTAAGACTTGTTGGGTGTGTTACTGGTGAACTTCCTGAAGTATAGAGGCACTGTGAATACCAAAAGGTACTGTGCCAAGTTGAAAAAAATTACAAGAGACCATCAGGAGAAAATATGGTCTTTTTTAGTGATGCTGCAATCCTCCTCCAGGTCAGTACTCAAGCACCACACACAGCACAGCGGAAATGATACTTGCTGCAAGATTTCCACTCGGAACTGTTAGCATATCCATGCTACAGTCTAGATACGGACCCCAGCAACCTCCATCTGTTTCCAGCATTCAAGGAGCACTTGCCGGTAAATGTTATCATGTGCGATGAAGATGTCAAATGTGCTGCCGTGAAGTGGTTGCAACAGCAAGGATGTTCCTTCTATGCATCTGGAATGGACAAACTTTCATATGCTGTGACAGATACCTCAGTTCCCATGGTGATGATATTGAAAAGTAAAATATGTTTCAGGGCTTGAAAAATACCATGCTCAGGGCATGTAAATTATTGGCCTGGGCAGGTAAATAAGAAATCTAGTTGCCCGGTCCTGGCAACTAGATTTTATTTTTAAATCTGGTCCGGCCAACTAAATTTAAAAATATAAAAGTTTGGAATAGAATTTCCTACTACAAGAAAAATGACAGTAGTCGCATGTAGTGTTCCATTTCAGTGCTAATCACCAAAAGTTCTATCATTGTTATGGAGTGGGGAGGACAAAAGAATATCACTTTAATTATATTATGCTCTAGATCCGGAAATTGGAACCATATGTAGTTTTGCTCCAAATGTTGCTTATAGTCAGCAATGGGATGCATGCCTCTGATGGAACTTACCTTCGGTGTTTAGTGACAAAGGGCAAAAAATGAAAGGAACATGGCAGAATAATTAAGTTTCTCAAATACCAATTTCAGCATCATCGTCTTAAAACTTGAGATAAATGCATTCATATATTGAACTTTTCGAATGCGGATCCTTAAAATGGAAATGCAAAATATGTAAAAAGAAAAAAAGATTATGTTTTTTAACTTAAAAATAATGAGTGTTCTGATGTGTTGTTATCTTAGAAAATTAATTTTCCTGGGCATCCAGCTTTTACTACCTGGGCAGGTAAAATAACTTCTGCATATGCCCGGTCGGGGTCAGGCATGTAACTTTTCAGATATTTTTCAAGCCCTGTGCGTGACACTATCATTGTGCATTTTAAGTATCCTCTACCAAAATCTTGCCTTTGATTTTATAAGCACTGATTTTTTTCCCCTGATCAACCCTTGTACTAATTCTTGTCACTGCCACATATTTGCAAAGATTTATTCTTCATTAGCATCTGTGATATTATTTGAAGGACTAGTGATTTCTTTCATGGATTAGAATGGTTGCCACTATGAGAAGGCATAAAGTGCTTGAGCTGGTGCATACTCAATGTTCAGATTTTGCTGCTTCATTTCATTGAAAATTTACTGTTATGTGTGTTATAATGGAGCATACTGAAATGTGAATCAGGAGGTGTGGGTTCAATTCCTGTTCCAAAGTGATACAGTTTTCTAGTTTTCTGAGAATATGGCTTCATGATGGCAGTTTAGTTCACCACCTCTGTGTCAAAAAAAGTAATTTGCTATATTTTTGTTTTACTCCACCTTGATTTCCCACACATCTCACAGTACCTTTGGTCTTTTATCTTTCAATTACAGCAGCTATAGTGGGCTTTTGTATATTATGTCATATGCAGGAAGTTTACCAATATGGCATCCAACTTCCTCCCCACGTTGAGAGTCTGTTAGTTATGATGAATATTGCACATTGACTTCCAGTGTACTGCTATTTTTTCAGCTGATCCCTACTTCTTATGCAGAACTTCCACAGGCACAGCTCAAGTGCATGCAGATGTGTTAACCCAGAATTTGCATAATCCGTCAGCTGTCTGAATACTTTTGTTAATGTAGTGTGTATATGTGACAAAGGGCAAAAAGTGAAAGGAACATGGCAGAATAATTAAATTTCTCAAATACCAATTTCAGCATCATATATATACACTGAAGAGCAATTGAATTAGAGATACCTGTCTAGTAACGTGTAGCACCACCTTTACCCTGATGACGGCGGCGATTTGTCTCGGCATGGACTTGACAAGACACCGGAAGCGTTGGGAATCCATACGGATCCACGACCCCTGAACAAGCTCCCACAGTTCATGAAGGCCGCCCCGGTGGCGCAGTGGTCTAAGGCGCTGGCCTCTGATCATTCGTCCGTAAGGGGTCCGGGTTCGAATCCCGGTCAGGCATGGATGTTGTGTTTGTCTTACGGCACTGGCTCTCTCCCTTCCCTGGAACCAGTGACCCTAAATTAGGGACGGGCGACTGCTTATAGCCCATTGAGTTGCTCACGGTGGTCGTTAAACCTCCAAACAAACAAACAAACAAACAGTTCATGAAGGTTTGATAGAGAGAGGTCAGAGCCTCGAACATCTCTCTCGATGGCATCCCAGATGTGCTCGATGGGATTGAGATCAGGTCACCTAGCTGACCAAGGAAGCAAGGTGACGTCGGTGGAGTGTTCATCAAACCATTCGGATACAATTCGGGAGCTGCGTTGTCTTGTTGCAGGATGAGGTCCCCAGTGGGATGTTGAAGATGCACAAACAGGAGGAAATGGTTGTCCAGGATATCCCGGTAACGTTGATATGTGAGGGACAATGTCACACGTACCAGGGGTCCCATTTCAGTCCACGTAAACAGTCCCCAAACGAGAATGCCATCCCCACCAACTTGAAGAGTACTCTGCTGACAAGAAGGATCCATCGCTTCATGTGGTTTGCACCATACTCGTATCCTGACATCCGCATGTACCAACGTGAATCTCGACTCATCAGTCCAGGCAACATTTTTCCACATGTCTAGGGTCCAGTGGCGATCTTTGTTAATCTTTGCACCCTGTGATGTGCGGTCAGCAGCGGTACCCTCGTGGGACGATGGCTTCTGTACCCCATAGCGAGGTGATGGTTCTGGATGGTATGACTGCTTACACGTTTTTGTGCACCAGCGTTAAATTGCCGAGTGATTTCTTGCACTGTGGCCCTTCTATCCGCTGTTACAATGCGAGCTAGCCGACGCTGACCCCGCTCATCCACGCGCTGTTGTCCACGCCAGTTGGCTCTTGCAGGTATGCTTTTACCGGATTCGATGTACTCATGGTGCACCCGTGACCCAGTGGCTCATGAAAACCCCAATGCCTGCACGACTTCCGAGATGGAGTGACCCATTCATCGAGCTTTGACAATTTGCCCACGATCATTTGTGCTTAGATCCTTCGTCTTACCCATACTGCATCCGACTCTTACTGATTCACAGAATTTGTCATTTTCATGTAGGACTTCCGTCCACAGGGAGTAGAGTTTAGGTTCCAGCCACCTACAGCGAGATCGCCTTTTGGGCAGGACACAGAAACGGAAGGAATGAGAGCAAGTCTAGCGACTTTTGACAGAACAGTTTGTAGTGAGATTTGAGTACAGTAGATGGCGCCACCGTACAAGTACGATATTGCACATAGATGGGTGAGAGAATTTCAGGGGGGGCATAGGAAAGGATACCCATTTAACCAGTGAGTCCAGCCTGGGGGCCGTCACTTTACGTGCTCGTCCGATGCACGGTGGATATTCAGCGATTGTTAGTAAATCACACCATCTCTGAAAGATCAGCCCAGGCTAGAACCTGGGGACCCAGTATCGATAGTCTGAAACACTAACCACTAAGCCATCCGCGGCTCCTCTTACTGATTCTCGTCGCATCACTCCTTATATTGTCGGATCGCTGCATACGTCATGTCGTTTCCATTTACAGGGCCGCCCACAGCGCCACATTTGCATAACGCCAGCTGTCTCTAATTCAATTGCTCTTCAATGTATCAATGTATATATAATGTACTTCCCCCAACATTACTATCATTGCCCATCTATCCCTTATTTAATGCAGGAGTACTGTACATAAATTAGTTGCACTTGCAAGTTTATCATTTAATATAGATATATTGTAGATGCACTTGTGGTGCTCAGTTTACCCTTTAATAGTTTTTTTAGTGCATATTTGTGTTCTTACAGGTTCCAGACTACAGAGAAGTAATAAAAAGTCCTATGGATTTGGAAACCATGATGACCAAAATTGATTTGCATCGTTATGAATGTGTTGCCCAATTCTTGACAGATATTGATCTTGTTTGCCATAATGCTCTGGAATACAATCCAGATAGGGATCCTTCAGGTGACACCACTTTTTATATTTTTTGTGTGTTATGTTATTTGTAGATCATGAAATTTCATAGGTTTTCACAATTACCATATTTTTCGGAATATAAAATGCACCCTTATTTTTTGAGAAAGAAATAAGAAAAATAAAATTGCAGTTTAAAGATTTTTATTAAAAAAAATTAATTTTATGCATAAAAATAGCAGCTTATGAATATTCAAATCATTGTGACTTATGAAATTAGCTTCTGATGAAAAACCATGTGGAGAAAGGCCACTCATTCCATCAGCCAATGGTGTGCATGCACTGCAGGATTTGTCAGCAATGACACACACCTTCATCCAGCCAATGAATGGCCTTCGTTATTGGTTTGGATGGTCGTCCTCACTCTATGACTGATTTATCAAAGTAAGATGGATTGATTCAAAGTCCAGTTGTATTCTATGGCATACTAAAATTTCCAGGGAATGTTGTTATTATTATTTTTTTTTTACTTAAATTCAAAATAAAAGATAGTGTCATAGAAGTGAAAGGGCTAACCTCTGCACATTGTTGGCAAACTGCAAGGAAGTGAGACTGTCAGATATCGTGGCATCTTTCATCATAAACTGCAAATAAAGGTATGGTCCCCCAGTTAAAGTGCACATTTCATGAATGGATTTTTCCAAAAGTTACGACTCCACAGTATTTATGTTACTGTGAACTGATAAGATTTTTGTGTTTGTCTACGAAAGTCCTTCGTAAACCTAAGAATTTGGAGGAGCAATAATACACCCCTAGTTTACCACTGTATGTCTTCAGTGCCTGTTGTAATGTTTCATCCTGAGGTGTGATTCTTTTCCTTCTTTTTTCTATCACTCTGTTTCTTAAAAAAAGTATTATTATCCTCAATTTTATGTCCATTTCAAATCACTATGTGCAGCATATGAGGTATATGCTTAAACTGTATTTTACATCATTAACTCACAAATGCACATTGGCACAAATACACCCATCTAGCACGATAACAGGCCCTGCTCATAAAAAAAAAAACACACACGCGTGTTTAACAATAAAAAAACAAAAGTGTAGCATATGCAAGAATTCACAATACAATGACATTGTCAAAAAGTGCAGAAGAATATCAGTTAATGTACCTAAGATAAAGCAATAACATTTTTAACTCATTCAGAAGTCTTCATAGCAGCATGCATACATACTCATTCATGGTGATAATAGTGGCCTTTGGTATACACTGAGCGGCCACTTTATTATGTCCACCTGACAGTTTTAAGCAAATGAGCTGTGGCTGCACGCTGTTGCCGCCAGAGGGCAAGGCTAGTATAGAAACGGAAAGCTTAGTGCTTGTGACAGTAGTGGAAGGGATTTTGGGGTGACAAGATGGGTAAAAAATGCGATTTGACGGACTTTCAACGTGGGATGATTGTAGGAGCTCGGAGCCATGGAGCGAGTATCACCGAAACCGCCGCATTTGTGAAATGTTCCAGAGCAGCTGTTAAAGTGTTTAAAGACTGGACTGTCAGCCAAAAAACTGGGTCTCTACGTGCAACGTGTGGTCGTCATCGACTAGTGACTGCTCGGGCGGAACGGAAAGTGTCCAGACTGGTAACAGACAACAGAAGGGCAACAGTGCAGCAATTTACAGACCATCTTAATGAAGGATCCCCTCAAATGATCTCTGCACACACTGTTCGCAGTACACTGCATTGGATGTGATATGGCAGCCGAAGGCATGTTCAAACACCTTTGCTGTCTGCAGTTAACAAGAGGAAACGTCTCCAGTTCGCACAGGAGCATAAGGATTGAACAGTCAATAATTGGAAACGAATTATGTGGTCCGATGAATCACGTTCCCAGTTGCACCATGAGTGAGAATTTGGCGGAAACAGCACGAAAGCATGGACCCCAAATGCATTGCTACAACCCTTCAAGCTGGTGGAGGCAACGTTATGGTTTAGGGAATGTTTTCCTGGCATGCTTTGGGCCCTTTAATTCGTGCTGATCAACGTCTGACTCTCACATCATATCTAAATATCGTTGCGGACCAAGTGCATCCTGTCATGTGGATGGTTTATCCCAATGGCGATGTCTACTTTGAACAAGATAATGCGTCCTGCCATAGTGCTCATATTGCATAGGATTGGTTTCAGGAACATGCCGGTGAGTTTACTTTGCTTAGGTGGCCCCCACAATCTCCAGATCTCAACCCCATTGAGAATTTGTGGGATGAAGTTGAACGAGCCATCAGACAGCTGGATCCACAACCCTGCAATCTCACACTCCTGGAAAGTGCTATTCATCAAGCATGGCCTCAGATTGTACAAACCACCTATCAACATCTGGTGGAGTCAATGCCACGAAGAATCGACGCAGTATTAAAGGCAAAAGGTGGCCCAACGAAGTACTGAGGGGGTGGTCATAATAAAGTGGCCACTCAGTGTATAAGGCACAGGGGGATTTTGATAGCAAGTGTTTTAGAAAAAAAAAAAGTGCCTTATTTTCCAAAAAAAATGGTATATGAAATTTTATATTTTAGACTTTCCCATTTAAACCATGATCACCCAGGCTTAAAAGAATGTCTGCAACTGCCCTTGTGACTGAGTGGTGTGAAGCACTAACTTCTAATAATTTGTCCGAGACGGGTCTGGGTTTGAAGCTTGGGTGAGGTGTGCTGGCTCTTTTCCCTTTCTGTTAGGGGTATGCAAAAGTTTCTGCAGTTTTAATGAGAAAGGAGACAGGAACAATAAAAAACCAGTACACATTTATTCAACGCAATATTGGTCGTTAGAATCAATGACCTTTTGCCATTTTTCAGGTAACAAATGAATGCTCCTGTGATAGAAGGACTTGGTTTTTGAGCTGAAGAACACATTGATGGAATTTTTCACCTCTGGAACTGTGGTGAACCACTGTTGGGCTAGAGCATGTTTCATAGAGTGAAACAGATGAAAGTCTGAGGGTGCAACATCTGGGGAGTAAGCCGGGTGCGGTAGAACCTACCAGTGTTCAAGGGTTGATTTCATGGTGGCACAAACATGTGGTCTGGCATTATCGTATAACAGGATGACTGGGCGACATCCTTTACCTCTGCATTGGCGTTTTTGCTTGATTGCGGCATTCAGTTTCATCAACTGATTGCTGTATCATTTTGCAGTGATTGTTTCACCCTATTTCAGCAGTTCGAAGTACAGCACTCTGTGCATATCCCACCACACACACACACAACAGCACCTTTTTTTCCATGGATATTCTGTTTTGCAGTGGATGTTGATGGCTGGCTTGGCTTGACCCAGGATCCCTTGCGCACAGGGTTATTGCAATATGCCCATTTTTCATCCCCGGTGACAACCTTCCACAAGAAAGTCTTCCCTTAAAACCTCTTCAGCAACAACATGCGTTGTCCAATTGTTGACCAATATTATGCTCCGTTAAAGTATGCGGAACCCACTTACAAATTTTTTTAATCTTCCCCAACGCCTGTAGACGCCGTACCACCGTCGATTGAGCCACTTTCAAACGTTTCGCCAGTTGTGTGGTCAATTGCGTGGCATCCTCTTGCAACAGCGATTCCAGCTCCTCGTCTGCGAGCTCCTGCAATCTACCTGCACGTAGCTTGTCTTCCAAGCTTAGATCACCTTTCTTAAACCTGGCAAACCATTCTCCACACGTCCGCTCACCCATAACCGTTTCGCCATACACCTGACATATTGAACCGTATGCTTCCCTTGCACTTTTTCCTAATTTAAACATGAATAACAAACAGTACCACGAATGAACTTTATCGACCGACATGCTTGGCTTCATGTACTAACTCAGGGGTTCCCAAACTTTTTGAGACCACGCCGCCCTTCACATGTCACATTTTCCTTGCGACGCCCCTGTTCCCAAAGTTAATAAAACAAATTGCCCAAATTCGAATTTGTGGTGTTTGTTTAAAAGAAAATAGTCATTTACATTACTAGCTTGTATGTTAAACTACTGTGTACGGTTTCCAGGTGATGCTTCAGTTGGTTCAAAGCATACTCTCAGCTGCCAACACTTTCAGGTAGATTACACACACTGAGGATGTTCTTCGTTCTTAACAACAGTGCACGTGAAACCGAAATCCAAGAACGTGTCATCATAATTTCTGGACTGATTCCTTCTCACCTGTTTAGAACTGTACTTGCAACTTCTTCTACGCCACGTTTTTTATTTAAAAACTTCTCCATTATCGTAAACCAATACACACTCACATAGAAATAACTACATTCACAGTTATTAAAACGCAGCAGCTCAGTTCTAATGAATGTTTATACACGCTACATATGTATCGAATGGAGACTGCATAGTAAACTAAGCGCCCACCAATGCGGCGGGAGAACGTTATCACTTGACCTTGCCTGGCTCAGTCCATTTCCAAACTGCAGGGGAAGCAAGATCTGCACAACATCACCCCAAGTTTTCACAGAGCATTACAGTCTGGAACTCAGATAAAGGGAGCACTTTCACAACAGGAGATATGTTTCTTTTTTTTTTTAACATTATTTCTTACAATTCATTCTTTAAAATATGTACACGTATTGAAAATTTACACGTTGCGTTTCACTATATAAGTTTTAGTTTTTCTTTGTAGTCGCAACGCCCCGCACTAAGACCGTCGACGCCCTGGGGCATCGCGACGCACAGATTGGGAACCTCTGTACTAACTGATAGCACAGGTTGCCATCCGGTTAGACCCCTACAGTGCCCACTAATGGGGGTGGCAGAAACTTTTGCATACCCCTAATAGAACTGGTGGCCCCAGATTAGGGATGAGCAGCTGTTTGGCCCAATGAGTTGCTCATGGTCATTGTTAACTGTCCCCCTCTCCTGAAAAAAAAAAAAATCCTTCCAGTTTGTAACATAAATGCTTTAATCTTTTATAAAGATGTTTTAAAAATGTCTTTGGGAGAGGATTTTACAACCACACACAATCCTTGATCCTACTAACTAGGAAGATATTCTTGCATTAAGTAAAATATTTTCAGTAATGCTGTTCATATTTTTAAAAAATTCTGTTTGTGAAGCTGACAGGTAGCTTGTAATAGAGAAGTTATAGATAAAAACACAGGGTACTTTGGCTGTAGTTAAAATTTAGTCAAAAAATACAGTGCTTCATGTGGTTTATAGATCAAATCTGAAATAAAGCCAAACCAGCTTAGTATTTATTTATGAATTCTACTACTTTGCAGGATGATCTATCTGACTCATTATTTGTAGTTTACCTTTACCACTTACTTTACCATTTTGTATTCAGTATCTAAAAACAACTGTTGATTGCATTCTAAAAACTACAGTTGATTGCATTCTGAAATAACAGTTGATTGTTTTCCAAAAGTAACAGTTGATTGCATTCTGAAAGCTGCAGTTGATTGCATTTTGAAACAACAGTTGATTGCATTCTAAATTTAAAAAAAAAAAACAGTTATTACATTCTGACAAAACATCTTCTATGATAAAAGTAGCTGCCTGTTAGGGCCCAAAACTCCTGATACCCCAGCAAATGTTGATTAGATGGAACACATCACGAGACAATCATGCACTGTTTGAAACCAATCCAGAAGAATTCGTGCAGCGATTTATAGCAGTGGATGAATCATAGGCCCACCACTATATTCCAGAGTCAAAAAGTAAAAAGCATGTTGGCTTACCCACTTCAATGATGGTAAAGTCTGCTGTAAAGGTGATAGCAACAGTTTTCCAGGATGCTGAGAGTGTGGTAATGAATGATTTCCATGCAAAAGGTCAAACCATCACTGACACATACTAACCTGCTGAGGAAACATCAACCACATTTGAAGGATAAGCGCTGAGAAATGTGACCAGAAGGATGTTGTTTCATCATTATAATGCTCCAAGCCACAAATCTACTATTGCCATTGCTGTCTTCCATGAACATGATTTTGAACTGGTACTACACCCACCCTACACATCTGGCCTTTTCCCCTTGGGCTAAAATCTGTTCCTAAACCTCAAGAAGAACTTGTATGATCTGAATCTTGGGACAGATGAAGTTTTGACAAATAATTTTATTTGAAGGGCACGAGGCACTTGGAGTACCTTTGAAAAGGTGTGTAGACCTTCAAGGGGACAATGCAATACTTATAATAATAATAATAATGGCTTCCATTGAAAAAGTATGAGGCCTTACATTAAAGAAAGTGTGGGATGTTGATGGTTTTGTGCCTGGTAAAGGCTGCACTAACCAAATTTTTGCATTAAACATGATGATTGAAAAGTATCTGGCTGTTGGTAAGAAAGTTTTTGCTGCCTTCATAGATTTAGAGAAAGCTTATGACCAAGTAAATAGAATAATTTTGTGAAAATTATTGAATAAATATGGTGCTACATGGCTTTTACACTAAGTAGTGTAAAAGCCATGTATGCTGGCAGTAGAGCTTGTGTATGAGTGAATGTTTTATCAAAATGATTTTCTGTTGGAGCAGGAGTCAGGTAAAGTTGTGTTATGTCATCATGGCTGTTTAATATATTTATGGATGCATGCATGCATGATGCCAAGATGGACAATATTGGTTTATGTCTTGGTAATACCTGTGTGTGCAGATTGTCGTACGTTGATGATGCAGTCCTGCTGGCAGGGAGCAAAAGTGAGTTGCAGAGCATGTTGGCCTGGATGTACGAAGTTAGTATGAAATTCAAACTGAGTATAAATAAGGGAAAAAGCAAAGTTATGATTTTTGAGCAAGGAACTGTTGGTACTGAATGCAGGGTAAGTCTAAATGGCACAGTGATTGACCAGGTAAAGGAATTTGTATATTTGGGAAGCTTGTTTGACAGAGAGAACAGATTAGATGGTGAAATTACTAGACGAATGAATTCTTCATTGAACATCATGGTTGCTTTGGGAGGTTTTCACAGGAATGATAGGTTCCCAAAGAGAGTCTCGCATGGATGTGCATGAAAGTGTAGTTGTTCCTACTCTGATGTATGGCAGTGAAACATGGGTACCACAGAAGAGACATAGGAGTCGTTTGTGTTCCGTAGAAATGCATTACTTATGGGGGTTTGTGGCAAGACGCATTCTGATCATGTGAGGAATGAAGATGATGTGTTGTAGTTGTGTAATGTGAAGCAAAATATTGTTAGCAAGGTGGAGACTAATATTCTTCAGTGGTTTGGCCATGGCAGCATGTTGAAAGAATGAGTGGATGAGATGGTTACAAAGAATTTTTTTTTTTTTATCCCAAGTGGTAGAAAGGAAAGGCAGAGGAAGTCTAAGGAAGTCATGGGAGGATCATATTGCAATTCAGGAGTGTCTGCATGAGAAAAAGATTATGAGTATGAAGTATAGAAAGTCTTGTGTATGTTGTCTAATGGATGTCAGTGAAGCCCAAGTTGAGTGTCAAGATTGCTGTAAATGGAGAAGTTTAATACTGCAACAGTAAGTAAATAATCAGTTAAAAATGTATCTGGTAGTTTGTATTTCTTTGTGGAGCTAACCTCTGAATCTCAGAAAACAGCTTCATGATATGTGTGTACTTCCATATTTTTCCATGGCCATTGCTTAATGGTTGGCCTGTGAACTACTGGGACTTCTCGTGTATGTCCTGTAAATATGTATACACTGAGAGGACAGAAATAATGGGGTACCAGGTTCCTGGGCAACATGACGCTGTTACTCCACTCACTATTGGATGAACCCACTGCTTGGAAGGTATATAGGTACGAGAACATCACTGCATTCCCATAGATGGTAATTCAGTGTCAGTATGACTAAATGTCCTGTGTTAACAGAGTTTGAAATAGGGATGATGGTGGGAGCATGGTACTTGGGTGACTATTGTAGAGGGGGTACAAGTTTGGCAGTATCTCCATTCAGTTGTATCATTATTTCCTGAACAACATCACATTGTAGACAGCACAGTGGACAGAAAAAGGTGGTGGATTAACGTGGTTGTTGACATGTCTTGCACAGTTGCAACCAACTGGAGAGCGACAGGGGCATAAATCACCAGCAACTCCAATGAGGGAGGTGCCGGAAACACCACCAAAACCATCAGAGAGTCATTAGCCATTATGGCAGGCTTTGCACCACCAAAGTCCCATTGCTAAGTTCACATCACCAAGCTATATTCCTCAATTAGGTGAAAAAAACATTGGCACTGGACCTTATATGTTTGGAGATGGGTATCCTTGTTTGATGAGTCCCTTTTCCAATTATTTCATGCAGACGGGAGGATGGAGATCTGGCAGAAACAGCACGAATGGACAGACTCGCCATGTCAACAAGGAACTGTTCAGGCTAGTGGAGGCTGATTTATGGTTTGGCATGTATTCAGCTAGCACACATTGGGACCCCTGATTTATCTAGATGCATCTCTGAACAGTCCATGCTATGTGTCCATCCTTGTGGACCATCTGCATTTGTTTATAGTCATTATGCACCCACGGGGCAATGGACTCTTCCGGTAAGACGGAGCACTTTCCCAGAGAGGTGTGGTGACTAGAACATGGTTAGAAGAGCATTCCGCAGATGTTCCCTTGCTGGCATGAACCCTGTGAAAAATCGTCGAGGTGCCGTGAAACGGTCTATTCGAGCTTTGGGTTTTCCACCCAGGAATGTAGCGGAATTATAAACAGCAGTGTGGTAAGCATGGCTGGAGAAACCTCTGGAATGTTTTTGTGACCTGGTGGACTCACCGTGTGACTGCAGTTATCCAATTGATAGCTGGGCCTACATATTGTCACATAGGTATCCCATGATTTCTGTCCACTCAGGTTACGTGGAATGTGCTGTAGCAAATGTTACTGATAGTCCTCAGTTTGTACCAGTTCAAAACTGCAGCGATTTACAGCAATGTGTACTTTGAAACCAAGAAAACCAAAAAGTGATATGAATTATGAAAATAATAATAATAAAATAATGAATATTTTAATTAAAAAAATTCAAAATCACCGAAAATCATAAAGCTGAACTGTACGAGTACCGTAATATATTTTATGTCCAAAAGACTGGCTTTCTTAGCCTTTATCTGCCTTTTGTGGGTTCTGGCATGTTGGAGGTTCCATTTCAAGATGTAATGGAGCTGTTGGAAAGCCATGGACTGTCTTTTTCCATTGAAGTCTTAGCAGATTTGGCCACACAACTAAACTAGCAGGAGAAGGTGAAGGATAAAGGGTTTCCTATAGGGGAAATGGAAATGAACAATCTGCACTGTATCCTTTCAGCCATAGTGACTCCTCACTGATGAACTCTGCTAAATGGATCATGACTGGGTATGGAACACTACAGTGAATAAGTTATGGCATCCATGAGTCCTTATTATTATCTTTTCAGCCATAGTGATCCTAAATGATGAACTGTGCTAAATGGATCCTCCCTGGGTACTGCAGTGCTGTAGTGAATAAAAGTCATGGCATGCATGAGTCATTATTTTTTGAAATCATGAAGGAAAGTAAGAGGAAATCACAACAATAAATATTGTGTGCTTTCCTCCAGAAACAGGATGTCATCAGAAGGCTAACTCCAGTGCAACACACCACTATAAAAAAAGATAAATGCAGGGCAGGCATAATTTAATATAATTAACCAAATTTTATTTAAGCTATAAAATATTGTTTTTACATTCATAACCATTATTTTTCAGAGCTTTAAATGCAACAACGTTAAATAATTTATGTACATTGGGGTGCCTGGAGCATACTTGTCTTTCATTGACTTGTATAGTGATTTCCATTTAGGCAGATTCCATTTGGCCAACTTCTCCAGGAACACAATCCCAATGTAAATTATGTAAATTGAGGACTATCTGTATATGGTTGTAGAATTTAATTAAGTTCCGTTCCTCCTCCGATTTCTTTTTTTTTTTTTTTTTTAATTTCTTGTAGATGTTTTGGTTTTGCTTGCAAGAAAATTAAAACCAAAAGCAAAAGGAGAATTAAGGGAATACTTAAACTGGATTGCCATAACTTAAATCTCAGTAAAGCCAACAAAAAATGTGCTATCGAATAGAGAAGCATCTTGCTTGTAGAAAAATATATGCTTATTCTGTCTTTTTTTTCTTTCCAGATAAATTGATACGGCACCGTGCTTGTTCATTGAAAGACACAGCACATGCTCTTGTCTTGAGTGAGTTAGATGGGGAATTTGAGAAAATATGCCAAGAAATTCACCAAGCCAGGAAAAAAAGAGGTACCTTTTTTCATATCCATATAACAGTTCACTTGACATATGTGTTTGTATCATTAATCAATGTACAGTAGCGAACAAAAGTATTTGGCGAAACACTTTTTCGACCATAATGTTTTTTCTGCTGGATCAAATCGGGTCATTTTGGGATATGGTATGTGTTGATTCATGGGTTACAATGCCGCGTAGTTTGTATTTCGCTCAGAGCGAATTTGTCGTTCGAAATGGGCCATATTCAAGAGTCGCCAATTATTACCCATTTGTTTGCTGCATGTATTAATGTTTTTCTTGCGATTTTTGTGGGTTTTGTGATGTGTATTGTGATAATAAGTCAATCTTAGGTTTTCAGAAATGGGTAAAAAGGCGGACATCCCTGTTGGAGCTATCCAGGCAGCCGCGAACATGATGGAATCCGTAATGCGCGTCACCGACATTGCCAGGGCCCTGAAGATCCGACACCAGTCCATTTCAGCTATCCTGCAACGTTATAAGAAGACTGGGATCGTCGAGAACAGTCCGCGATGTGGTAGGCCTCGTTCCATTACATTGCGTCACGATAGACGCATCCTCCGTCGATCTCGTGCTGATCCCACCTTGACTGCTGTGGACATCGCCACTGAATTCCGTGACAGCGACGACCTGAACGTCCGCCGAATGACCATCTCCCGTCGTCTCATTGGTGGTGGATTGAATGGAAGATGCTCCGCCAAGAAACCACTCATCGGAGTCAAGAATCGACAAGCCAGAGTCGGGTTCGCGCGCCGTCATCGACACTGGACTGCGGCGGACTGGAGTAAGGTGCTAGCTGGCACCTGTCCAAAATTCACAAGGCCCTTGTTGCTGTTCTGTGCACCATTGTGTGTGTGTGTGTGTGTGTGTGTGTGTGTGTGTGTGTGTGTGTGTGTGTGTGTGTGTGTGTAACGGTTGTTCAATAAGTAGTGAAGCTGTTTGGCTGCAGTGCGTTTGCACTTCCCAATTTTGTCAATGGGCGGCACTAGTATACAAGCTATTTAAAGGCTGTGGAACTGCATTGCAGCTTGTTCTTTACGGAAGCGGTGTAACATGCTGGACTAATTTTATTGTTCTCTCATAGGAAATGGATATGTCCAAAGTTGCTCAACGTGCTGTAATTCAGTTTTTGAAAGCGGAGAAAATGGCTGCAAGTGAAATTCACAGGCAAATGAAGGTGTGTATGGGCCTACTTATCGTCCACACAGTAATTCGGTAGCACCAACTCTTTAGTGGTGGACGAACTAGTACTGCAGACCAGCCAAGATCACGAGCACCATGTTGTGCTGTTTCAGTGATGACAATTCCATGCGTTGATGCTGCAGTAAAGGCCAGCTGAAGAATGATGATCTGAGAACTGGTGACAAATGCAGGTGTGAACATCAGAACTATCAAAATATCGTCATGCATTCACACCTTGAATATTGTGAGGTCTGTGCCACGTAGGTACTGAAACATTTGTCCGATGAACAGATGTGCCAATGAATGGGACTATCATTGCAGCATCTGTTCAGCCACGATGAAGAAGGTGATGATTTTTTGCTATGCATTATTGCTGGAGACGACAGCTGGTGTCATCATTTGGAGCCGGAGTTAAAATGCCAGAGCATGCAGTGGAAACGTACATCATCGCCACCGCCGAGGAAATCACAGTTCAACATTTCCTCAGACAAGATGATGTCAATCCTGTTCTTTGACCATCAAGGACCATTGCTCCTTGAGTAGCTACCAAAAGGGTAAGCCATCAAAAACAAAAGACCTGGCAACCTCACTCAGAGTATTGTGCTTTTTCATGATAACGGCCAGCCGCATATGGCAGTTACCATGAACAAGACATTGTAGCAGTTTTGTTGGGAAGTCATTCAACATTTGTATATTCCTGACCTATCGCCCTGCGATTTTCACATCTTTGGACATATGAAAGAATTTCACAAAGGCAGATGTTTCACTTGAGATGATCAGGTGCATGAAGCTGTAGATAACTGGTTGTGGCAGCACTCTGCCTCCTTCTACGCCGCAGGAATACAAGGACTTGTGCAATGATGGGACCACTGTCTAAATGCTGGCAGCAATTATTGTTAGGTATGTCATGTTTTGACTCTTTCAGGCAGAAAGTCTCACTGCTTATTGAACAAACCTTATATACAGTATTGTCCGTGTGTGTGTGTGTGTGTGTGTGTGTGTGTGTGTGTGCTCGCAACATCCTGGTGGCCTTAGAACTATTTTCTTTAAAGTTTTATTGCAATTTAGAAATATGTTGGAACATTCTAAATTTCTTTTTATCCCAAAACCCACTCAATCACCAGTGCTTAGTGGTTTCACTCTTTGTTTAAATTTTGGCCCTCTTTGTCCCATTGAAGCACTTGTGTCAATAATCTTCAACCAACCGACCAACCAGCCTACCAACTTTTGCTTCGGTTGTTGCTTGTTGGATTTTCATCATTTTATTTACTGCTCACTCATGATCTCATGAGTTTTAAGATGTTTTTGTAAATATTTTGAGTTCTACTTGAAGATCTTTCAATTTACCTTCACATCTTCTGAGTTCTTTTGTTTTTTCCGACGTTTGTGGCCCCTAGCAGGGTTGCCAGCTGACCGGGAAACCGGGAAAAATCAGGGAATCTGAAAATAAGGCTAAAAATCAGGGAAAACTCAGGGAGAAATAATTTTTTCCCCAAAAGCCTTGAAAAGTCAGGGAAAATTAAACTGATAATTTTTTGCGTAATGCGTATGCAATTACCAGGGATGGGAACTCTGCTCCAGAGTGCGCCACAACGTAAATCTTGCGCCATCTAGCTGCAAAAGGCAGATTTTGCACCATTGTGCACCAGAATTGCCATGCCCAGTTGTCATCATCGTTACTTCGGCACACTACATTCTCCATGCGCACCGAGTTCTGCTTGACGCTGAGTAAGGCAATGCTGTGAGAAGAAAGATTCAGCGATTTCAAGTACTAAGGGTTTTATGTAGTTACTATGGAAATCATCGGTCCACTATAGATGACGGAAAACATCAAGTATGCTATGGAAATAGTCGTTCTGCTACAGAGAACCGAAAATATAGAGTATGCTATGGAAATCGACAGTCCGCTACGGACGACAGAAAATATAGAGTATGCTGTGGAAATCAGTCCGCTATGAACAACAAAAAATGTTGAATATGCAATGGAAATCGAAAATTTCAGCCAGCAATAAAAAAAAAAAAAGCCAGCAATTAATTCAAGTGTACAATGATAGCTTTTTTAGCACGTCTTTTGTAAAAAAAAAAAAAAAAGGTTGAGCTTATGTTATCGGTTTGTCTGTCCTTCCGTCCATCTGTCTGTAGACACCATATCTCTGCAACTATTAGTCCGATTTGAAAAATTCTTTTTGCATTGGAAAACCTGAAATATGCAAACGATGATCCTTCATTTCCTTTTTTTTTTTTTTACGATGTACAATTTCACCGCTAGATAACGTAAATGCAGATGATGTCAAATTCAAAATACATTTTATTCCACATATTTACTTCTAAACATCTGATTTAAAAAATTATTTTATCTTTCAATTCCATTTATGTCAAAAAGTATTGTAGGTATAGTTACTTTTTCAAGTTACATATTGATTTTCCACTAGGGGGTGTAAAAGTAAATTACATTTTCCTCAATACCTCTTTTAAAATTTTGGTAAAGAATACTTTGACCACCAGGGGGCATAAGTGTTAATTTTTGCTTCTGATGTATTTGCCATAAAATCTGAGCTTCTAAAATCTTGATTGAAAAAATTTGTTCGCAGACCGATGCCACTCATGTCAATAAACCTTTTCGAAATATTTTCTTCTTAAAATATTGCATCGTTTCACCCCAGGGGCATACATGTACATCGTATTTTTGTCAGTATCTCTGCTATTAATGGTCCGATTTGAAAAATTCTTTCTTCTTTGGATACAGTTTCCGGTGTGACATGTTTTTCATATAATTTCAAAATTTCCAAGTAATTCATAGACTTCCTGCTAGGGGGTGTAAAAGTAACTTGGGTAACCTTCGATATCTCTGCTTCTAAAACTCCGATTTGAAACATTATTCCTACAGCTCCTGGTGGAAAATGTTTTTCATATAATTTCTAATATTTGGTAAAGAATGGTTTGGCCATCAGGGGGCATAAGATTTAATTTCTGCTTCTGATGTATTTGCAGCAAAATCTGAGCTCCTGAAAACTCGACTATTTTTTTTTTTTTTTTTTGACCAATACCGCTCACATCAAAAAACCTTTCAAGAATACTTTCTTCCTAAAATGCATGTTTTTCCCGCCAGGTGCATATTTTATATTTTTCCATATCTCTGCTTCTAAGGGTCTGATTTGAAAAATTCTTTCTTTGTAGAAGAGTGTTTCTGCTGCGAAATGTTTCTCATATAAATTCAAATTTTTCTTAATGCATAAGTCTGCAACCAGAGGGCGTAAGTTCAGAATTCTGTTTACAGCAATATCTTTGGGACTAAAAATCCGATTGAAAAACTTCTTTCTTCTCTTAGATACTATTGTTTTCCATACCGGTTCCATTGACTTTGAATAGCTGTGATAAATTTCATTTGCGTTAGAACAGATTCAAAAGATGTGCTCATTACACCCGAAAATTTGGTGTCATCTGTCTTGTTCTTCTTGCATTGAATATATTGCATTATAGATGTGGCATTTAGTTTGTATATTATCATGGAGTTATACATAATCTGTACATTTTAACTGAAATTCCCCACAAAATTATCTTCTGGAAAACCTGGAAAACTCGGGGAATTTTTAGAGCCAATATGTGTGGCAACCCTGGTAGAGGCATATCTTATATTTGTCCATACCTCTGCTTCTAAGAGTCTGATTTGAAAAATTATTTCTTTGTTGGAGAGCATTTCCGCTGTGAAATGTTTCTCATATAAACTCAAATTTTTCTTAATGCTCAAGTCTGCATTGCATTATAGATGTTGTATTTAGTATGTATATTATCATGGAGTTATACATAATCTGTAAATTTTACCTGAAATTCCCTGAAAAATAATCTGGAAACTCAGGGAATTTTTAAAGCCAATATGAGTGGCAACCCTGCTCTAGGTATTTATCAAGGCCTGTTGTCAATGTAGAAAACATGTAGACTCATGTTTTCTACATTGGCAACAGGCCTTGATAAATGTATAAATGTCTAGAGGCCAGAAACGTCTGAAAAAAAAAAAAAAGAAAAAAAAAAAACTCACAAAATGTGAAAGCAAATTGAAATATCTTCAAGTTAAAATAGAACTAAGTATATTAATCTGAGTTAAAGCCTTGAGTAAGAGTTTAAATATTTTGAGTATTTGTTTTACTGATGTGTTCATTGTCTCTTTTGTAGAAATACTCATTTTAAATTGTCCCATTATTTCATCAAACAACTTATAAAAATATTTGCAGGTCAGACTGTAATTAATCATTTTTGTAGTTTTTTATATTTTATATTTTAAATAGACTCTTTGCAGATCTGTTTCATTCTCTTTTTCAGTTTTCTTTTTTTTTTTTTTCTATGCACCACTTTTGTATTTTCTATTCCCATCTTGATCTTCTCTTGTACTCGTTTTCAATTATCTAAAAGGATAAAAAACAAAATTTTAATTTATTCAAAGTATATTTTTAATATTATGTGTTGTGTTGGCAGCACGAATAAACCTGAGAATGGAATTTTGATACTGTCTTTGCATTTCATAGTTCCCTGTTATTTGAAACCTCTACAACAATATCTTTCTCAAAATAAAAATAATAATCATTTTGTTTCAGCATGCAAAATGCATCAAAATTGTGATTTAAGAAAATGAAATCAAAGTGGAACATATGTTTCAATTGCTGACACAAACTTGTAACAGAATTTTCATTTTAAAAAATGCACTGCACCTTTTTTTTTTATTGTTTGCAACTTTTTGAAAATATTTCAGTTGTCTAACAATGATCAGTTCTTCCAGCAGTATGTCTAGCTCATTGCCATTTCAGGGATTTTGCTTTGATCATGATGTATTCCACTCTTGTCATTTTCCTCTTTGTGATTCTTTCAGTTACCTGCAGCCTCTGTATGTATTTTTTAGTTAAGGTCCATATCTCTGATCCATAAGTAAGAACCAGAAGGATGCATTGATTAAACAATTTTCTTTTGAGACATGGTGGTAAATTGCTCTTGAAAATTGTTCCGTTTTTTCCAAATTCTTCTCAACCAAGTTTTATACATCGATAAATTTTTTTCTTCGATGTGGTCCCAGGTAAATGTCAGTATTGGGTACCTCTAGATTTTTGCCATTACTTGCTAAAACTGCATTTCTTGTAAAAGCATTGTGCAGCAATTTTGTTTTCTGAAAGTTAATTTTTAATCCCATTTCTTTACTCTTGTCAGCAAGCTCCTGGATCATACTCTGAAGCTTTGAGGTGCTTTGAGGTGGTAGTTTCAAAAATGATTACGTCTTCAGCAAAACCCAAGTTTGTTAAATAATATCCATTAATCTTTATCCCCTTGTCTTCCTAGTTCAGTGTTTGAAAAACATTCTGCAATGTGGAATTGAAGAGTTTGGGAGATATGGTATCACATTGTCTTACCCACTTTCCAATTTTTATTTGTGCCGTATCCTCGAACAATCGAGTCAAACCTTTGCACTTTCATTTTCCTAGATGTTATTAATGTTAATGTATGCAACTTTAATATATATATATATTTTTTTTTTTGATAATTTTATTTATTTATTTAGGTGAAAGTCCTAGCAAATACGTTCCCAAGAGTTATCATGTTCTACCCCGACCTGAAGCTTCAAACCCTAGTTCCTCTTATGAGAAAGAAAATGTGTGTGATAATCCTGGGAAGGAAACAAATGTTAATGATTCAAGCAATAATAGTTTACCTCATTCTTGCACAACTAGGTATAGTAAACGAATACGAGGTTTAGGTGCTTCTTCTGTAACTGCTTCATCGGAATTGAGCATGGTGAAAAAAGTGGATGAATGTTTTGTGCCTCCAAGTAAGTATCTGTTGTTTTAAATATTTATTTTTGAAAATGCAGAGCATTAATGTCATGGGCACTATCATTTTACATACTTACCACAAAAGTCTTCCAGGCTAAAACTGACAGTCCATTGAAATAAAAATGGTACTAAAATGCTATGCTGGTTCAACATAAATTTTTTCCACCTCGCTTCATTCATTGGGACATTTTCTGCTTCAATAAAAGTTCATTGTTAATACTGATTTTACACCATTACATTAGTCCACTATGTTTTAGGACTGCCTCCCTTTGGTGTGTGCCCTACAGCATTAAATTGTAGCATCTATTATGAAAGTCGTCTTATCCTAAGGGCTTTCCGATTCAGCAATCGGAAAGCTCTCGGGTACCGCGAAAGCATTGAAATCTACTTTACCCCTAACACCTGCAAAACAGACGCACCTTTTCACATCCCTATCATTTGGAAAGCTATTTTGAAATCTGGCAACAACTGATTCTTATACCACGTGCTTCATTCCATGGCTGATAAAGGTAGAAGTCACTACTGAAACATCTCACCACTTATTATTTCTGACGTAACTTATGTGTGATATGATATCAAGAATTCTTCTAATTTTTTGCATGTTACGTGTTTCACTGCCAGTTCTTCTCACACAATTGTCTCTCTGACCATGAGTCAGCAGATGCGGGGTAAACTTTGAGGCAGTTCGATTCATTTCCAATTTTTCGGTCAGAATGCGAGGACACGATCCATTAATACACGCAATTGACGTGGATTAGGAACATCAAACGAAAGTCATCGCTCTTTCCGTGTTTATTATTAGTGAGTCACGGAAAAATTCTCATTGGCCGCCACCGGGAATCGAACCCAGGGTCTTCCAGTTACATGTCGGACATGCTACCTCTGCACCACAGCGTCCTCGAATTCTCCAGACTCACAAGTGATAAACTGCCAAACCACATGGCAGGTTGCTTCATGGAGCCCCGCACAGTGCTCGGGATTCACCAAAGATGGAAAGCAGCAACTGAACAAATGCCGCCCCGGTGGCACAGTGGTCTAAGCGATGGCCTCTGATCATTCGTCCAAAAGGGGTCTGGGTTAAAATCCCGATGAGGCATGGATGTTGTGTTTGTCTTACGGCACTGGCTGTCTCCCTTCCCTGGAACCAGTGACCCTATTACGGATGGGCGACTGCTTATAGCCCATTGAGTTGCTCACAGTGGTCGTTAAACCTCCAATCAAAAAACAAAGCAAAAACAACTAAACAAATAATTAGCAGGCAAATGAATAATTAATACACACTACTGATGTGGATTAGGAACATCAAACAGAAGTCATCACTTTTTCCATGTTTATAAGTGAGTCATAGAAAAATTCTCATCGGCCGCCACCGGGAATCGAACCCAGGGTTTTTCAGTTATGCGGACTGCAGCTATGATGCAGTGGTATGAAGTCTGGCGCATAACTGAAAGATCCTGGGTTCGATTCCCGGTGGCAGCCGATGAGAATTTTTCCGTGACTCACTTATAAACGGGAAAAGAGCGATTACTTTTGTTTAATGACACGATCCATTTGAAATGTTGCAATCATTCGCAATTTCTTAAACAGCCAATAGATGATTTAAACCTGTGATTTTGCGAACTTGGGCCACATGAAGGTCATCACTTGATGTCGAGAGCCACCCTGAACGAAGATCTTTATCAGTTGACTGTCGACCATCTTTGAATTGCTTAAACAGTTCGTAATGCTGCTCATGGCCTAAGGACTGATCACCGTAAACTTGTTTCATCATTTCACGAGTCTCTGTAAATGTTTTCCCAAGTTTGACGCAAAATTTGATGTCAATATGCTGCTTATGAAACTCATCCATCTTGAAAATCACAAGACACACACAACAAGCTCTTAAACAAAGCTATGAAGCATGATGTCTAATCACAATAGAAAGGTGCGGCAAATGAGAGGTTACTTGCCAAAGTCACTACTAAGGAGTGCCACCTACTGCACATCAGTGTGACGTGTTAGTGCACTATTACAAAAGTTTGGGAACTTTTTGAACAGACCTTGTACATGTAAGGTTTTCAGCAGGACTGTCTGCCATCTTCATCATACATAACAGCAGAAGAACTGTTAGGTGTACAAATAAGTTTTAAAGCATTTTTCGTGGGACGTACATCACTAATTTACATATCCGACATTTTCCCGCGTTGTTGTCATGTGACCCTCAACTGGTCCAGAGTATAAAATGTGACACAGAAGTTTGCCCAACAGTCAAATGCACTTGCACATCAGTAGGTGAAAGATGGCAAACGATATTACATTTATTCGACACTGCATTCGTTACGAATTTCATGAAGGAAGAAGTGCTGCAAAAGCATGTGCATCGATCTGTTCTCTTCTGGGGGAGAATATTGTATCGAAAAGCACGTGTGAGTTTTGGTTTAGATGGTTTAAAGCAAGTGATTTTGATGTTAGCTATCGAGAACGTAGCGGCACCCCGCAGAAGGTCGCACATGAGGAAGAACTGCAAGCATTGCTGGATGAAGATTCGTCTCAAACGCAGAAAGAACTAGCTGAAAAACTGGGGGTAACTCAACAGATCATTCCCAATCGTTTACGCGCAATGGGAAAGATTCAAATGTTGGGCTATGTGTAGTACCACATTACCTGAGCCAGAGGAACAAGGATGAGCATGTCATGACGTGTTTGAATCTGTTGAATAAACAACACAGAAAGTCTTTCCTGTGGAAAATCGTTTAGGGTTATTAAAAAGGTGGATGTGGTACGACAATCCCAAACGCAAAGAAACACTGCATAGATCCGGTGAAAAAACGACTTCGACACTGAAACGCAATATTCACTCCAAGAAAGTTCTGTTGTGCATCTGGTGGGATATGAAGGGTGTGCTCTATTATGAACTATTGGAACAGGGTCAAACTGTTACTGCTGTTCGCTACAAGCAAGAATTGCTGCGATTGAACCAGGAAATCTGCCTGAAATGTCCATTCACAGGCAAAGAATTGCGTCCCACGAAATTACTGCATGACAACGCTAGGCCACTTGTCGCGAAATCGGTCAAAGAAACGTTATTGACACTTTGCTGGGAAGTTTTGTACCACCCGGCCTCTAGTCTAACATAGCCCCTTCATACTATCATTTGTTCCGATCAATGCAACATGGTTTGTCTGCTGTACTGTTCCAGACATGTGATAAAGTGTAAAAATGGGTTGACGACTTCATCGCGCCACACTACGAAGTACTCTTCATGCCTGATATCCGTCAGCTGCCCGACCAATGGCGGAAGGTGATAGATAATCACATCACATATTTTGATTCGTAAAGCTATTTTTGTTTTCTTTCAAATTACATGTTGCGTGGTCTTTAAATGCTTTAAAACCTATTTGTACACCTAATACTCTGTTGCCTTATTGAGTCACCTCGTACAGGAAGTTTGGTGTGGTCTCGAGAAGTTCATGTCACCAACAGTCATCATGTTCAAATGTAAAATTGGCTGTGTGCCACTGTAGAGAAAATTGCTTTAACCCAGTGTCTGGGAATCCGGTTTTTGTGGAATTTTAATAATTGTAATTTTTCTTTTTCACTGTAACATGTCTCCTGTTTAGTGCCATTACAGGTGCTCCTATGGATTCTTTGCAGTCACTTTGTAAATTGTTGGTTTGCTATGGAGTACAGGAAACGTTGAATATACTATAGAAATTAAAAATCACAATGAAGTAGTGTTATTCAATATTTGTGTAATGTTTGTTTTCGTATTTTGAAGATTCTAACATTTATTAAGCATTTTTGATATTATTGTGGCCTATTTTTAATATTGTGACGTTACTTTGAAGTGTTTTTTTTTTTTTTTTTTTATGTTTTTTGGATGTCTCAATGCAATCTGTGGGTGCACAAATCTTTCGGACAGCCAGAAATTATTGTTCTAGCACGGATGAGAATGTTTCATGACTTCAAATTTTTTCTGACAGATCTGCACCTTTCCTCTCTTGTTTTTGTATTTTTAAGAACTTTTTCTAATGAAGTGCACATTTTCATATTTTTCTTTTCTTCAAAGCTAATCAGTAGAGCAAGCATTCACCCCTTCCCCCATTTCAAAGCAAAATTAAATTTCAAAATCAGTACTTAACCTGTTTGTGATGGAATCTGAGCCATTTTCATGAGCACATGTCACATGTCATACAGTTTTCTTGACACAGTGATCAAACAATGCAGTACCGATTTTTGGTATTTAATTTTTCTTAAGACATATGTTTTTCCATTTTTTAGTCACATTTTGCTGTATCAAGGGGCAGGGCAAGCATTTTTTATTTTGTTTGAAGCAAATTTAATGGTAAAAAATGCTGTTGTGTGCCACTGTAGAGAAAATTACTTTGCAGGGAACGGAAGATGGTAGCTGAGAGTTAAAAATTTCTGATTTTTAACTTTACGAATTTTGAAAGTAAAAGAAGGACATTGAAAAAATCTACTCACTACAGGAATTAAAAAAAGAGAGAGAGAGAGAGAGAGAAAGTGGAATTCCAGAGCATGTTATCTCAACCCAGAACTACAGGAAGCATACACTATATTGACAAAAGTCATCAGACACCTAGAAGAGAAACACAACATAGCATTTATTGGCATACATTAGTAGGGTGTCAGCCCACCTTTGGCCTTAATGCATGCACTGGTCGGTTTTTCGACACTGCTTTTGACAAAGTTTTGGAATACAACAATAGGTGTGCTCTTCCATTCAGTACATAATGCTGCCGCTAACTGTTGCTTAGTAGTAGGCCTCGGTTCCAAACTTCTTGTGCGGCGCTCTAATTCATTCCACAGGTTCTCTATGGGATTAAAACCAGGGTTCTGTGCTGGCCAGTCCACACACGATACGAAATTATCGTCAAACCACACGATACAAAATTATCGTCAAACCACAGCAGGATAATGCACTGAGCCAAAACCCTGTTGCTTTTTGGCTCAGTGCATTATCCTGCTGGTATCGACAAGGCTCGGTTCCATAGTATTGCCACAGAGTTGGAGTGCATAATTTTCCAAAATATCAAGGTAGACATGCTGGTTAAATGGTTTGACCATGATAACCAAAGGGCCGGGCCATACCACGAAAAACACCCCCACACGAGTACACTGCCATCTCCAAACTTGACCGTAGGAACAGTACACTGTGGTAAATAACATCCCCCTGCTGCCACCATACCCATTTATGGCCATCAGACTGATGGATCATGTATCTGGATTCATCAGTCCATAGGACCCGTTTCCATTGATCTATGGTCCACGATAAATGTTCTTTACACCATGCTAAGCGACGAGTAGGATTCCGAGTGGAGATGAAAGGCTCATGAGCAGCTGCACGAATATGGTAACTCATGGAATGAAGTTCTCTGCAAGTGGTACATGTACGTACCGAGGTTCCAGCATTTTTACTCGCCTGTACACTGAGGTCTTGTTCAGTACTCAGTCGATTAGCTGTAACAACTCTCCTGTGGCTTCGATACCCTCTATCACTGATTTTCTTCGGTCTGCCGGTATGTTTTGCTGCTTCAGGCACGCCATGTGTCTTCCACTTATTTAGTACATCCAAAACAGTTGACTTGGGAATGTTTAAACGCCTCTCGGTTTCTCTTATGGACAACCTACTAATATAACACCCAACAATCTTTCCTTTCTCAAAGTCAGTTCTCTCCCGCCACAACATTTTCACTCAACCGCACAGTGCGATGTGATCGCAGTCAGCTGCAGGCTTGTTTTTATATATACCATTTGCACCTGTACAGCACATCTTACCATTGACCACAATCAACCTGACATAATTGTAGAAAAAAAAGAAAAAAAAACAACTAAAGAAGACAAAACTAATAGGTGTAATGGTTCTGTTTACAGAAAACATCCAAAGAATGGTGCATGAAAGAATTTTGAAATGTGATAATCTGCAAATGGAAATTCAAATGATCTGGAAGCAGAGCATAACATAGATCATACCAGTTGTCATTTCAGCAACCATAGTCCCACCTAGTAACTTTTTAAAGATCTTGAAGAATTAGGATTTGCACAAAAACTGCTTCACCCAATCAAAAAGGCAGTCATTCTACACTATATCACTAGAAAATATCTTGGTGCAAGAGAAATATCTGCCTTTGCATCACTGGCCCTGGCCAAGAAAGTCAGCAATAATAATACATTATACTACTATACCATGCAACATGTGCTTTATTTGTTTTAGCATCAGGGAATATCAGAATTTTTTGTTCTTCAGTTCTCTACCATTTAGGTAAACATTAAACATATGGAATATCATTTGATCTAAAAAAAATTGAAAACTGCAGAATATTAAATTGAAAATTCCAGTTATTTCAACCATGTGAATCTTTCATATACAAATAAAAACATCATACTGTATAAACCTTTCTTCTTGTTTTGTTTTATCTTCAATTATCTTCACCTAAAAATGTGTTTCTTGATGATAGTTTCTAGATTGCATACACATTTTCTTCTTTTTTTAATCTTGCCTGATGAAAATTCTTTCATTAGAAGTACAGTCCTTCCCTTTTTACCCCATTGTGCTAGTGCAGTGATGATAGCTGAAATTTTTATTTGATGTTACAGCCATCAGTGGCATTAAAAGAAAAACTCTGGAAAGATTTTTCATTTTCTTGGTGTCTATGTTGATAGCATCTGTTTTAGGCAGAGCTGTTTTTAAATCACTTTCATAATGGAAAGAATGCACATTATATTAGTAACTAAAACAGTTTTCCATTACTCTGTATTATACAACAGTACACCATATTCCCAACTGTGAAAGCTGCTGAGAACTCCTGAGGGGTTGTTACTGTTATCATTTGATCTGGTTGTTTTCTGAAAAAAGTGTATCCATTTTTTTTTTTTTTTTGAAGAACAATTAGAAATACTGGCTTTTAAAAGAACCTTATGCAGCAGTTGTGACCTTTTCAGTTGCATGTGATGATGTCCTGGCATGGACATCTACTTTAGAATAACCACATGTATTCAGAGCTTATAATTATGGCATATTGTTGTGAATTTTGTTCATAGAAGGAAGGTGCTAGATTTTTTTCCATTTCACTTTAAAAAGAACTCCACTGTGGTGTGTAGTGTCAAGAGCAGATGATATAATATGTTTTTTAAAGAAGTAATTGACATTTTGAAGATTAACTATAAATGAATTGGAAATAAGTTCAGAACAGTGTTAACAATCAGTGTTTGTTTGTTTCTGTTTTTTTTTTTTTACAATGTTCTGTGACCTGCCTTCTTTTATATTTGTAATAGGAACTAGATTTTGGCTATCTAATGCATTATACAGCATAACAGCCTAATACATGGTTAATTGTTATAGATAACTTATGGCTATCTGTACCATTTTTTACTTCTGTTCTACCCATTTTTTCAGGATCTCAAACACCTTTTCTGAGCCTATTTGATATATATAAGAGTATTTTATGATTCATTGCATACCTTATTTTGAAATCCATTCCAAAGGGTACTACTCTTCATCTATCTTTGTTCTCGTTCATTAGCCTAATCTAACATGTCCATGTAAATAACTTCCATCAGCACTGCAATAGATGGTTTTATGACGTTTTTTCAAAAGAAACATCACACTATAAATTCTTGATTGAGGGAACATCTTAGTAATTGGATAAAGAATGAAACACGAACATCTCTTATTCAGTACTTTCAAGATAATAATGCTTGCTGTCCCTGATTGGGACAACATAAAATTGTCAACTTCTCATAACACCCACAGAAAGATTCTTACTGCCGAGGCTATATTGACTGAAGAGACTAAAGAAAACAATTGTAATTCAAATGCACCAGTTGAATTGTCCAGCCCATTGAAGAATATGATTGAGCACAAAAAACATCTATCAATCCATGCTAAACAATCAAAGATTATTTACCAACATAGATATGCACAATAGACCTTAGGTCGCAGTGTTGGGGCAATGTCCCCCCCTTCCCATTGGTACAAGTACCAACATAGATTAGGAGCCAGATGAACACCAGATGGCGGCACCTCCTGCATACGTAACATACAAGATAACAGACGAGGTAAGGTTGGCATTAGTGGAACGATGAGATTGACCTTAGTCTTGAGCACAGAGTTAACATCACCTGCAATCTTCAGAATGGCCGCAAAGTATTCGAGCCGAAATGCGTCAGGAATGACGATGATGTGTCAATTCTTTATTGTTTTTTGCACATGTTTTAAGGTGATGACTTCGTTAGGTTTTATTCCATCATCTTTTGATTATAGTTTTAAATTTTGGTAAGTGTTTTAATGTCAAATTTGAAGCCATTTTTTCCTTGTCTTCGAATCATTCTATTTCGTTTTTGTCCTATCGTCATTGGATAATATTCATATATCCTTCACTTATCGTTCATCTATATGATTTGCGAATGATGACGGAACTTTGAACATACCGATATTCATGTACAGAGTGTTCCATAAGTATAGACAGATGGGCAAACAGACTTGAAACGATGGGCCTAACCACATAAGCCTAATCTTCGTGTGAAAGACAAAGAACCAGAGGAACTGAAAATTCTACTGACATGACGATGGATGGCGAGGTAGATTTGAAGAGGTGAGCATAAACATACTAAGTTCATAATTTCCATCTATGGAGGCTAATTGACACATAAAATTTTCACTGTTAGACATTATATATTGGCCAGTCGATCTTTCATTTCAACTTAACGTGTGTAACAGAAATAAAGAAATATGAGATGATTGTTTCATATACTATATTAATGTTTTTATGGTATTTCTTTAAAAGAAACATTGTCAATTTCTGTGCCGACAGAAGTTATTTACGCACACATAAGATGATACACCGGTTAAAGCATGTGTAAGGGCAAAACAATGTGACAATTGTTCATAAACATAACTCCGTTAGGAGTAATTCAAACTTAACAGAGTTGCTATTATATGTAGTGAATTAGTTTTTTGATGAGAAACCTTCTGAGGTTAAACAATATTGCATGTTGGAAAACACTACATATCTGTTATGTAAATATGAAAAACTTTGTGTGTATACTCCAGAAAAAATTCCAAACTCAGTCTGTATTCTCTTTTTTTTCCTTCTTTTTCCCCCCATACTCACTATTTTTTTTTTTATGTCACATTTGCCCATAGGTCAAGGGTCATTCATATTTAAACTTATTTTAAGTTATGTTTACCTCTGCCATTTTGAATTCATTCCATTTATTTTTTGAAGTTTTGATGTATGTATTTCAATTCATTTCACTGGTTTTAGAACACCCAGCATGAAGTGGAGGATGTTTTGAAATATGCATGTATAAAATGTTATGTAGCTGGTATAAATTTCATAATTTTCCCTGCAATACGACTGAAATAAATGACCATGTTCTATGAATGTGTCCTGCTGTGGCCAAAAAAAGTTTTGCACAGATTTTAAACAGCTGCCCAGTAAAAACTATATAGTAAACAATGCCAAAATTTTTATGGGTTTTGTTCATCTTATTTATATGGGTTTTTTTTTTCAATCTCTCAGCCAAATTTCATGAATTTTTTTCAGTTTTGCTCTTCCTTAAGTTTTATCTCTTAGCCAAATTTAATGAAATTTTGAAATAGGTGATATCACAGCATGCTCAAAGTGACACAGAATAATTTAGATTTTAATGTACTACTGCGTGTGTTGATATTATATGCACAGAAATTATTTTGTGTTATATCTGATTCATTTTTTTCTTTCTTATTTTTAGAGAGGGCAACACAATACATGATTTGGAGAAGAAAAAAATCACCTTGGTTTGGGTCATGTCGACGCAAGCTGATACGCCGTAGGGTTGCTTATGCTGAAGATATTCCACCCAAAAGACTTAGGAAGAATGCTAGTTTGTCTAGAGAAAAATGTTGTAAATCTTTAAGTCCTATTTTAGAAAATCCCTCTCAAGAAAAACTGAAAGAAAAGTCTCCTGTTAAAGACGTGAGTAGTGGTGCTTGTAAACAGACCTCAAAAATTAATTTGCATGAAGACCCAAACATTCATTCATCTAGTGTTGTACAAAGGAACTGTAGACAAATCAGAGACAGCTCTCCAAATACTCGTCCTGAAATAGTGTTATTAACTGCTGTGAAAGAAAAGCCATCAGGTGAAATCACTTGCTGTTCTACCTCAAAATGCAACACTGCCAGTAACTGTGATAAAAACAGCGATTGCTCAAAAATCGTATGCAACAAGCGCTCATGTCTGTTGGGTCAGGAATTTGAAAAGGTATGTCATACTGTTGCATAAAAATGTGTTTATTTATTTAGTTTTTTGTGATAATGAAAGCTGTTTTTATGTGAAAAAATGGTAAAATGCTAAGAATGATTCATTTGAAACAGCAGAGTGCACTATTGAGAATGACAAAGTTTTTTTTTTGTGTCAGTAGTGGGTAGATTCTCTGTTTCTTTATGTTTGTTTGAAAAAAAGAAAATCCTTGCTCAAGTGTCATGCCAGGCCAAAGAGCACTGAAACATATTACAGACATATATTACGAAGGTTAGCTGGAACCATGGGGACGTTGCTGCAACCTCCCTCCGCCCCCGCTACTTTACTAAAAAAAGTTCACTTCCAGAGATGAATTATTGCAGTGAATAAGAGACTTGAAATTCAGTCGTGTTCTCACGGACCACTTGATTTCATTAGGTCTTGCATAATACGTTCACTGCTACTGTATTATTTTAGCAGTTGGCAGAAGGTACTGGTAAGAAAAGGGAAAATATCTCATGACACCACAACACATACATTTGGAGCAACCTAGCCACATGTTTGCATCTCATAGGTTTGCTTGATTTCAGTATCTTAAAATACCAGAAAATCTATCTATAACTGGCACTTATAATTCTTCCAGTAATGAAATATTGTACTTATTATACTGATACAGGTGTAGACATTTGTTCAAAATATATTTCGGACACGGTTGCGTATAAAACAATGGAAATAATACTTGCAAAGGCCAAGAAACTCCAGTGACTAATAAGTGATAAAATAATATACTACAGAATAAAAACAAAATAGACAGTCTGATTTAGGTTTTAAAACGCATGCATGCACATTCTGACGCATTTTCACGCTGCATAGTTGGATAAAAAACAAACATGCAGTGTTATTCATGACATGCTCTTTAGCAAAATAGAAAAACAAAACATTTATCCCTTATTTATGATATAATTTGAAGCATTTCTGAAAACACTGCAAGATTTTCTGGGCGCTGGATGCGGTAATAGACAGTTCCTCTGTGAATCTGTTTGGCATAAATCTTGCTCAAAGAAAGTCCCTTTTTATTTTATTTTTCTTTGATTGGAAAATGGCCACATACTTTTAGTGACTTAGATATCTTTCAGGCAGTTGATCATCTTGTATGCATAAACTGGTTTACAGTGGACGTCTAAAATTATAAAGGCTTATCTTGTGTCCTGAAAATCTGTTACACAAATTATGGGAATTGATAACCATCATTTGAAATATATGAACAGCTAGCTTTTTATACCCTCTTACGTAGTGCGATCAAAAAGTTCCGAGACTAGGTACGTAGCGTGCCAACATATGGCAGTATGTGGAATGTGGATGCGTGAGCAGCGGTTGAGGGCAGTGACCTTCATGAATCATTGTGCCGAGTGGCATCATTCTGTTAACATCAGGATCTGGGATGCATGATATTTGGTGACCACTTGCAGAACACAGCTGCGATTTCGGTATGGACTGCAAACTAGAGCAGTGTGCGAACTTCAAATTCTGCGGCAAATCGAGAATGGAGACACATAAAATGTTGCGGCAGGCTTATGGCAATGAAGCAATGGGTCGTGCAAGGTGTTTTGAGTGGCACTCACACTTCGAGAGTGGCAGAACAGCACTGGAAGACAAAGAGAGGTCAGGGCGACCATCCACGAGCAAAACACCCGAAAATGTGGACAAAATTAGGGAACTGGTGCATGAGGAACGTCGAAGAACCATTCAAGACGTTGCTACCATCGTCAATGTGTCATACAGAATAGTGCAAGAAATTCTGACGTTGGTTTTGAACATGCACCACATTGCTGCAAAGTTTGTGCCAAAGATTCTGAACCCTGAACAGAAGGAGCTCCGTGTCAAACTTTGTCAAGATCTTCGTCAGCAGGTGGTGAATGAACCAATGTTTCTGTCATGGGTCATAACTGGGGACGAGACTTGGGTCTACGGTTACGACCCGGAGACCAAACAACAGTAATCGCAGTGGAAGAGTCCGGCATCTCCACGACCAAAGAAGTCCCGACATGTCTGGAGCGCAACCAAAGGCATGCTCATCGTGTTCTTTGACATTTGTGGGGTTGTGCACCATGAATTCGTTCCCCAGTGCCAGACCATCTCTGCCCTTTTTTACTGCGATGTTCTGCAGTGTCTTAGGGAGGACATTCACCACAAATGACCTGAAATGTGGTGCAGGGGCGATTTCCTGCTCCATCACGACAATGCAGCAGCTCACAGAGCGTTAGCAACAAGCCAGTTTTGCAGCCGCAACAGCATGACTACCCTTCCGCACCCACCTTACTCGCTGGATTTGGTCCCCTGCGACTTCTTTCTGTTTCCAAAGATGAAGTTGAAGCTCAAGGGTCGCCGTTTTAAAACCGCAGACGAGATCCAGTGTGTATCGTAGACGGTGCTTGACACGATTCACGAACAAGACTTCCAGGGAGCGTTCCAACAGTGGCAAAAACGCTGGCAGTAGTGTATCACTACCCAAGGAGTAACATAAGTACTTGTTGTATATTGGCCTAGTCTCTGAACTTTTTGATCAGACCTCGTATAGTTTTCCTTTCACAAGAATCTACCCCTGATATGAAATTATTATTGTTAGCCACAAAGGACCAGCTATAGCATATTCAAATTGATCCATTGTTTTGGCAAAACTATGTTTTGTAGTCAATGTGTGGTTTCTTTGAAATCCCTTTAGCCTCCTTAATAGGCCATTCCAGTACATCTAAATGCTAACTAGTGAATACATTTTATTGCAACTCAAGTATTTGTTTATTGATAGTACCATTTGCCACAAAGCCAAATTATTCAAAGAGAAATAAACATTGCTGTGTTATATCTATGGGGAGGCTACTTAATTTTTCTTCCCTAAACCATGGGGGGGGGAAATTCACTACCCATAAACCATTGTCATTTCTAGACAGTTGGGAGTCTCATTCTCTCTGCTAATAATGAAAAATATCTTCAGATGCCAAAGGGTTTAGAAATGGAAATGTGATGCCTTATAGCATCATCAGCACCTGGGGTAATTATTGTATGATGCCTTGAGGTGTCACATGGCAGTGAATGTATTAGGTAGAATTTCACCATCTCATTTGGTCCATTGCAGGATTCTGTCCCTGTTCTGCAGGCTTGAAAATATTCAGTTGCCTGCTTGCCCAGAACGACTAAAAATTTCAGTGGGCAACTGGAATTTCCATGTTCTTTTTTTCTAAAGGGATAAAATAAAAATGCACACTCAAAATTCATTTAGAATTTCCCACACACAGATATATCAGAGCATTAAAATTTAGCAGAAATGGCTAATATTGTTCTTATTAGGCAGGAAAGAAGGGTTGAATATGAAACTTGCTACAATTATTGGAGCAGTGTCTTTCACCTTGGTATTGCCTGATTTGGTGGTCTGACTAAGGGGTGAACTCTTTTTTATCCTTTTCATTTTTGTAAGTAAATACAAGGGATGTAGTATTTTTCATTACTATAAGGAAAAAGTGAATTAGTAAAAAAATGTCATTAAAAGGAAGTGTGCATTAAAAAAAGAAAAAGAAACGATTTGATGTAAATGCATTTTATAGAGCACATTTTTGCATTTCTTGCTGCATAGATGTTTGGCTGTTTTATCAGTTTTTACCATGCACAAATTCAATGTCTAAATGTAGTACATACATACTGTACATACAAACATTATCACTAAACTGTTCTCTGATATTCAGAGGTTAGCTCCTCACAGAAGGAACTCACTGTTGCTGTATTATTACATACATTACATATCACAAAGCTGTTCTCTGATATTCAGAGGTTAGCTTCTCACAGAAGAAACTCACTGTTGCTGTATTATTACATACATTACATATCACAAAGCTGTTCACTGATATTCAGAGGTTAGCTCCTCACAGAAAGAACTCACTGTTGCTGTATTATTACATACATTACATATCACAAAGCTGTTATCTGTGATTCAGAGGTTAGCTCCACAAAGAAATACAGCTGTTCTCTGAGATTCAGAGGTTAACTCCACAAAGAAATACAAACTACCAGATAAATTTTTAACTGATTATTTACTTACCGTTGCCGTATCATTTCATTTTTATTTTCAGTTGTGACCATATACACCAAAAGCAGTACCATAATAATAACAGTGTAACTAGTGACAACTGGGAAGCATGAGGGGAAAGGCCTGAATTGGCCTAACATAGCCCTTGGCACCCATAATAAAGATCGCATAAGTCAGGAACAGACATAACTAATTTTGTGATATCATATAAGTAAATTGGTAAGTAGTAAATAAAAATTATAAAGGAAAAAAGGTCATCATGTTTAATTTAGTATTGTGTAAGTAGAATTTTATCCTAGTTTCACAATTTTTCACTACAAATAAGAGCATAGGCATATAAAATTCCAAAAGTAAACAAGATAACTTCAAAGAGCTAGTCAAAAAAAAAAAAACTGTGATAAAGCTAGTTCTTCCCCAATCCATTTTATTCTTTTAAACATAATCTTTCCCAAGTTGCATTCATATAATTGTTGTATAGTTAATATATTGAAAGTATTGGGATGTGTAGTTGTTCTATATGTCAAATTGGAAGATTGATTAGTATTCATTTTTAACTCCAATAACCTGGCAAATTTATTTTGTAATTTTTGTAGTTTGTGAATGTTATATTGTGTTGTTTTCCCCATATCAATATACAGTAGGTAAAACAGGTCTGTATGATGGAATAGTATAATGCCAGCATTAATTTAGGTGATAGATGTCTAAGAGTGTGACTAATAACTCCAATGTTTCTCAAAATTTTAGTTGAAAGCAGACAAACTTCAATGAAATTTTAGTTGAAAGCATCAAACTTCTCCATTTACAGTGATCTTGACACACAACTCGAGCTTCACTGACATTCATCACACAATGTACACAAGACCTTCTATACTTCATACTCATAATCTTTTTCTCATGCAGACACTCCTGAACTTGAATCTGATCCTCCCATGACTTCCTTGGCCTTCCTTGGCCTTCCTCTGCCTCTCCTTCCTGCCACTTGGGCTAAAAAAAATTCTTAGTAAGCATCTTATCATTCATTCTTTCAGCATGGCCAAACCATCTAAGAATATTAGTCTCCACCTTGCTAACAACATTTTGCTTCACATTACACAACTACAACACATCTTCATTCCTCACACGATCAGAATGCCCCCCCCCATAAGTAACACATCTCCCCAGCACAGAAACGACTCCTATGTTTTTTCTGTAATGCCCAAGTTTCACTACCATCCATCAGAGTAGGAACAATTACACTTTCATACACAGCCTCGCAGGAATCTCTTGAGAATCCATCATCCTTATGAAAACCTCACAAAGGAGCTATGACTTTCAATGAAGAATTCACTTGCCCACTAATTTCACCATCCATCTTTTTCTCACTGTCAAACATGATTCTTAAATACACAAACTTATTCACCTGGTCAATCACTGGGCCATTTAGACTTATATTATATTCAGTGCTAACACTTCCTTGCTCAAAAACCATAACTTTGGTTTTTCCCTTATTTATACTCAGTTTGAATTTCCTGCAAACTTTGTACCTTCGTACATCCTGGGCAACATACTCTGCAACTCAATTTTGCTCTCAGCCAACAGGACTGTGTCATCAGCATACAGCAGTCTGCACACATGGATATTACCAAGACATAAACCAGTATTGTCCATCTTGGCATTACGCATGCATGCATCCATAAATACATTACTGGTGACATTACACAACCCTTGTCTGACTCCTGCACCAATAGAAAACCATTTTGATAAAACACCATTCACTCGTACACAAGCTCTACTGCCAGCATACATGGCTGTTACACTATTAAATAGATTCCCAGTAAAATCGTATTCATTCAATACCTTGCATGAGAGTGTCCTATTTACTCGGTCATAAGCTTTCTCTAAATCTATGAAGGCAGCAAAAACTTTCATACCAACAGCCAGTTACTTTTCAATCATCATGCGTAATGCAAAAGTTTTGTTAGTGTAGCCTTTATCAGGCATAAAACCACTCTGAACATCCCACACTTTCTCTGATGTAAGACCCTGTACTTTTTCAATAACAACCTTACCAAACACTTTCCCTGGCACACTCAGTAGGCTAATACCACGATAGTTCTTGCATTCAGTCTGATCACCTTTTCCCTTATACAAGGGAACAATAATAGCATCCTTCCAATCCCGAGGGACCATCCCTAACTCCCACCACAACTGAAAAATTTCAGTTAACCAGTCAATTACAGGGTCACCACCATATTTCAACATCTCTGCACTTATGCCATCAACTCCCTGAGCTTTACCATTCTGAAGAGAATTTAGAGCTTTACACACCTCTTCTCTTTAGATCTCTCCTGCGCTTCCATCTTTCACTGTGACATCATCTACTTCTGCCTCAGAATCACCTTTGCTTTCTTGATCTAATAACTCACAGAAGTATTCACCCCGTCTTTCATTTAATCTTTTTGCTGTCATGTATTTTGTGCACACACAGACCTTCTGTGTCAGGTTTTTGAGTAACACAAAAATGCTATGTCGGCAAATACAGTTATGGCACTTAATTATATCAAAATAGTTAACCAAAATGCAATGTATAGAAAGTACAATGGTGTTATAAGTCATGTTACATAATATTCAACAATAATAATATAATAAGATAATAATTAAAAATGCATCAGATTGTGATATTCCGCAAAACAGGGAACTACACGTAGTCCAACATCACAGTGTGGACACATATAAAGTAATTCCTTTCTTCTCTTGTCCTTTCTCTTGGTTTGGAAACAGACCATACAAACACGAGCATTCTTTTTCTTCTCCATAGCAGGAACCAGGTAGGGGAAATGTCAAACAGTGAGTCTTGTCAGGTTGTCTTGAGATGTCAATGGTCTTTCTCCTTTCAGTTTTGGTGTCGGTCTGTGGAATCTCTAGATTAGCTGATGGATAAGTGCCAAATGATAGTCAGCCAGTGATGGTTTCTTTCTTGTTTTAGTGCAGTACATGAAGTGTGAGTTGAGCAGCATAAAATTGATGAAGTGGAATGCAATTTCTTGTACCATTTTATGCTTTTACTCATACAGTCCAGTTTGCTCAGCATCATATTGGTCTGGTCTATAGAGCCCATGTTTTCACCATATGCCAGTAAACAGTTAGGTTTTTGTTGTGGTTGGCTTGTACTTCTGTCCGTCTTTGACGTCGGTGTCATCTTATTAGTATGCATCGTAGTCAACATTCGTACTTCTCTGTGGTCCATCCACTTCAGCACTATCATAGTTCCATTGTGGTACGCTTCTGTCGCACCCTTGTGCAATTTCTGGAGCAGTTGAGGCGTTCCCTTTCAGTTTTGTTTTACAGTGCCACAGGCATTAGTTCGATGTTTATGCAGAAAGTCAAAGAGAGCGGGACTGGTATACCAATTATTCACAAACAAAGAATGTCCCTTATCAAGGTAAGGTTCCATAAAGGTTGTGACAACTGCACCAGATATTCCTAAAGAGAATTTATCTGCTATGTCTGTTCCTTTGCCCGGTATATACAACAAAATCTAATATGAAACTGGTTTCCACATCACAAAGAACAAACAGCTGTATTCCAAATCTATGTCTCTTGTTCGGTATGTACTGTTTGAAACCCAGCCAACTTCTGAAAGTGACAAGTGATTCATCAGTACATAGATTTTGGTAGGGGTGCAGTGGTTGTTTGAACATAGTCCAAAGATGATCTATGAGAGGTTTCAATTTGTACAGTTTATCAGTACTGCCTACAGGGTTGAGACTGAAGAAATGAAACATACTGTGAATATTTAGGTACCTGTTTATGGACATTGAGAGAAAATTGGGGTGTTAAGCAGGGATTTTGTGGACCAATCTTGTCATCAACATGGTAAGGGCAAAGAACAAATACATTTCATCGACATTAGTGTCTGGCCACTTGTGAATGTGAAGTCTACTGGTTGAAGAGATTTGGGTACCTCTCAAAACCTTTTGATAATACTCATTCATTGCTTGTACGAAAGTCTGTATCAAATCAGGAGTCAGGAAACAGAAGAAAAAATCCATTTCTCGGGAATGATCAGTTAGTGAAGCAGTTGTAATTCCTGAATTACATGCACAGAACTTGTGAACAATAGGATGAAACTTTCCAGAAATCCAGGTAAATAAAGGATACTTATTTATTTATTTATTTATTTTTTTATGCATTTAGCTGGTGCAGGTTGATTTCTGTCATCATCTTGTACTCCCGACTGGTCACAGGCACTATCACTGTCACTCTCTGCTGATATTTCAATTACTGTATTATCAGAGTCACATTCATTGTCCAAAAAGTCACCTTCTGAGTCGCTGTTAACTATAATAGTGTCCATTTCATCAACCCGTAACATCGCTCATTTACTTAGCTTTGCCATCTTGTTCTCTGTGACTCCCAGCAGGTATATATTTCAGTCATCAATCACAACTCCGAACTATAACTATTCTGTGGAAGTGTGCAGTAGCTTTCCTTTACAACCACTTTGCATGTTATGTGCAACATTCAACTAGCTCCGCTGCTCCATGTATATATACGAGTTTGACGAACTGAACCCTGCCGAGAAACATACATTTACAGGTTTGTTGCAATCGGCATATCAGGCCACACCATATAATTACACGTTTCACAGGGAAACCAATATGTAAGGGGTTGACACAGTGCAACGTACATTTACGGAGTTGGACAACACTGGCATATTAGTGCACCATGTGTAATTGACAGTGAAAAGGTTAACTCATTGGGCTCCCATATTATTTTTCCAATCCTGTTCTTCGCACAACTTACAACTTCAGTTTCTCCTATTTTTCCTGAGTCTCGTGTACTTTCAAAAAGTTTTTCTATCTTTCCAAAAAGCTAATTCATGCCTTTCCACCTTCTCCTTCCTATCTTTTACCATACTCTGGCAAACCAGCGTAGCTGCTTCAAGCTTCTTACAACAGTATTCATCCACCGAAACTCTACCTTGCAACATCCCGAAATAGGCTTCCTTCTTTCTCTTTACTGCATCTTCAATCTCACTATTCCACCAAGCATCACCTCCATTATTACCCACTGTTGTGGTGCCACAGGCCTCTTTAGCAGCAGTGACAATACAGTTCTTAAAACATTCTCACTTCTTTTCTACATCCCTCTCGCATGACCCTTCAGTCGTTCTCTGAGTAAGTTAGAGTAATGCTGATGATCTTCAGGGAGCCTTTCAACCTTCATTCTTTCCATCCTAGGCCTCTTCCAATCCCTTTTCCTCCAACCAACATTGAGTTTCACTCGTGACACTACCAAGTAATGATCAGAGCCAACATCTGCATCTCTAATCACATGAGAGTGAACAACTAAGTGTGTCAGACACTGATCATAAACAACAAAATCTATAACACTCTTTTGACCAAGAATACGATTTTCCCTAGTAGATGTGTGGATATACTTGTGGTTAAAAAATATATTAGATATACACAAACCATTCTCAATGCAGAGTTCAATTAATCTGTCACCCTTATCATTCACACAAGGATTATTAAACTTACCCAGAACATTATCAGAAATCGCATTCTGCACCCCTACACTAGCATTGAAATCCCCTGCTATTATAACTTTCTCTTTAGCACCAAACTGGCTCAAAACAGCTTTTAGCGCATTCCAGAAATCTTCCTTTCTATCAAAAAGTTCTGAGTCAGAAGGAGCATACACTACAACAATTACTATTCTCTGAAGTTTTACTTTCAAACGAATCCAAAGAATTCTCTCACTTATGCAGCTATGGTGAATCAAGTTGTTCATCTTTTCACTTAAAATCACACCTACACTAGCCTGTCCTCATATTATCCAATACTCCAGACCGCACACTCACTGTTCCCTCCACTTCTTCTATCCCAATTTCCTTCTTTTTGGTTCCACTTACACACAACACATTGAATCTATACTTATTCGTTTCTCCAATCACCTCATTCATCTTGCCAACATCTCTTTCTTCATTTCCTTTTGCCCAATATCTCTTTCTTCATTTCCTTTTGCCCTTGCCATATCATTTCTGTGGTGGACCGTCCTTCTCAAGGGTGGTAGGTCCACTATATCCCACACTAGAGTCCAGAGCATACTTTATTTGTGTCTTTTTAATCAGGTAAGTACACCAGTGTGGGGGATTAATCCACAGCTGACTGTTCCAGATGGTCATTCTACCTAAGGATTCTGGAACAAAACCCAGTGAGTTGGGGTCTTTTCGCTAATGTCACACAGAACTAGCTGGTTCCTCTCCTCTTTACCTCACTGTGTCAGGCGTCTCCAATTACAGCTGTCTCGGCATACAGCTCGAGCTTCATTGGCATCCATCACATATCGCACGCATGACCCTTTGTTCTTCATACTCATTATATTTTTCTCATGCAGACATTCCTGAATCTGATCCTCCCATGATTTCCGTGGCCTTCATCTACCTTTCTTTCCTGCTACTTGGGAATGAATTATCTTCATAAGCATCTCATCACTCATTCTTTAAGCATGGGCCAAACCACCTAAGAATATTAGTCTCCACCTTACTAACAGCATTTTGCCTCACATTACACATCTTCATTCCTCACATGATCAGAGTGTGTCTTAACCCCCCCCCCCCTCCCCTTTCCCCATAAGTAATACATCTCCCCAGCACACAAACGACTCCTACGTCTTTTCTGGAGAACCCAGGTTTTACTGCTATAAAAAATGTTATAAGCTGTTGCCCGCTGCAAGTTTTCCTTATTTGTGGCAGGAAGGGGATATCCAGACCTGTTTGTAATCTGGACGTAACCCGGCATTCCGGGGTTTTGTCACATTCCAAAGCCGTAAATCCGGGTTTTTAAGTTTTAGAAGAATTCATGATGCTTCGGACATTTCATTTCTAAAAATGCTATGCAATGATAATTCAGAGTTCAAGTTCCATTTTCGTTGGGAATTACAGTGTTTAATTAAAAACACTGCATGTCAGTGGGGATGGTGAATTAGACGGTTTGTGACACCTTGAAAGTTTCTTTTGTTATATAACAAGCTCTCAAGATAACAGCCTGCTGAATGGAAGGCTTTTTTTCATTATTTTGAAAGTTGCATCAACATCAAATAATCTGATTATATTACCTTCAGTTAATTCAATGAGCTGCTTTTAGAAATTGAATGGAATCCACTGTAGGCCTCAAGTAAACCTGTTCCACATAGACTGCTCAATTAACATATAATGTGAAGTGCGAAATTTTATTTCAAAGATGCAATGCCTGAAGGATTTTGCACAATAAAAGAAAATTGGGTATATGGAAAGATGTGAAGCTTAGCTGCACAAGCACTAGGGCCTATTTGTTGTGTAGCTGATTTATATGTGTGTAATATATATAAATATTCATAATATGCATTATATGTATATTGGCACTGAGCTGAGAGTTTCTGGGTTTCTTGTGTCACCTCACAATCACCCCTGGATATCGCCAATTTTATAAGCTTATCTGGTAACGGAAATTTTGCGATCGACAAAAGAAAATAGCTATAAATGTATCTGGAATAACCAGCTTCACAGCAACAGGGTGCTATGCAGCTACTTCAATCTTGTTTGTATTAACTGTTTGTTAAAATTATGAGTTTGGTGGAACCGTTTGTCAAATTCTACATTTGCTTGAGAAGCTCCATAACATAGCAGACATTCAACAGTTCAGTACTGTGTTTCTTACTTCGTGTTTTTTTTTTTTTTTTTTTTTAATTTTTATTTCAGCTTCATCTGGACATAATATAAATATTCTGTTCCAGTAAGCCAGGAAGCTTAGTTCAAATGTAGGAGAGTTATCTGTTCACTTAAACAAAATAGCTCCCGTATTATTTTTCTTTTTTTCAGTTTTGATGAAGTTTGGTTGTTGTGTTATGAAGTATTACCATAAGGTTGAACTTACTGAAAATGGATGAGATTGGCAGTTTGCATGGCCATTAGTTGGAACTAACATATATATCACTAAGCTGTTCTCTGAGATGCAATGATGAAGTTTGATGATACGGCAACAGTAAGCAAATATAAGTTAAAAATTTATCTGGTGGTTTGTTTCTCCACAAAGGCAAACCACCAGATAAATTTTTAACTTATTATTTGCTCACTGTTGCCATATCAAACTTCACCATTTGCAGCGATCTTGACCCACAACTTGGGCTTCACTGACATCCATCACACAGCATACACAAGGCCTTCTATACTACTTACAAATAAATAATTTTTTCATTGTGATTCATGACAAAGAGACTCAAATTAAGTAGCGAATTTAGAATTATGATTGAGGCATGTATTATTCCAAAGATTCCAAATCGAAGGTTTCTTCTCCATTATCTGTTTGTGGTTCCTGAAGAAACAAAGTTTTCTCATTTGAGGAAATATGTCCAACCAGCTTTTTATTCCTTCTCTAATCGAAGAAGATATATTTTTTTTATCATTTCATACCTCTTGGAAGAAAAGTATTTCTTTGATTAGCCAAAGATAGACACTCAAATATGAGATGATGCACGTTGGACACTTGTGATCCACAAGGGCACTTTCAGGTCTTGATTTTAAATCTTGCAAAGTAGGCAGGACATGCTCCGTGTTCTGTGAAGAGTTGTATTAGATATTTATTCGTTTGACACCACTTGGTGGAGACTGTTGGGAAGTATTTAAAGACTGATCTTTCCTTAACTTCATCGTTCCAGTTTTGTTGCCATTGTTTCATCATAGCTTTACTATATGACGTCTTCACACTTTCAAATGGAGTTTTCACTTGAACATCGATTTTGGGCCGTTTTGTTGCCCTTTTAGCCAATGTGTCCACCAGTTCATTTCCATGGGTCCCCTGGCGAATTTTAACCCAATGAAAATAAGCATGTGAGTTTATGTTAACGAGTATTTGTTTTATTTCAATAACCAATTAATTTTTGTTTTTGAAGTGCTGAAGGGCTTGAAGTGCAGCCTGGCTATCAGAGAAGATATGTCTGTTTTCTCTATTTGAATTTGTTGATGTCCAAAGTAGTGCTTGTTTGATGGCCACGAGCTCCACTTGAAAACTCAGGGCATAATCTTAAATCTTAAAAGGATTTCAAAATAACTGGCTCTCCATCAGACGCAGGCACAATACTCAGCCCCAACTCTACCATTTCATTTGGAACCATGAGTGTAAATTTCTTTCTTTAGGTGGGTCAGAGCATGTTTATCTCAAAATGGGCAAATTATTTTTGCTGGATGTATGGACAAGGATCTCTTTTCTGTCTATATTTGACTTGCAGTGTATCAGACTTCCTCTAGCTGTATGTCTTCTTTTAAGAATTTTAATTTTAAAATATGTGCTTCTCCTTCTATTAGTAAGTTCAGAAGTTCACATCCAGTTAAGATTTGAAGTGTCGAAGTCAATACCATCCTAAAACATCCCAAAATACTCAGCAGGGCTCCATGTTGGATCTGGATTAATTTCTTTCTCATCCGTTGTGAGTCTTGCCACCAAGCACCACTACCATATGCAGTAAGGCTCTGGATACCATACTTGTAGATAACATTTAGAGTATTTCCGGGACACCCATTCCTGTGACACGATTTATTAATTTTAACAGGGCAGGGATGCTTATTTTCCGGAAATTCCGAAAATTTCGGCATTTTTTTTCTACATTTTTCTCTTGAACAAAAATTTAAAACAGAAGTCAAACTTTTTTTCCCCTGTTCCCTTGATTGGTGGCCAAAGCAAAATTCAATTCCACTGGGAGTTGGGAAATCCCACTGCCAATCTACCTCCACAGAGGAGAAGAGACAGAGGTCCACTTTGTGTCTACCCAATTCCACTGGGAGAGATCCCCTCACCCCTGTCCAATGTTATGTTTCTCTTCTGGTAGTGTGTGTCTCTTTATGTTTTCTAATGTATGATTTGGAAACTATGTGTGTACAGCATATGCGCGTTCGTCTACATTCTGCTACTCTGCCTACCTACCTGCCCACCTTCCTTCCTTCCTTCCTTCCTTTCTTTTGTTCCACAAATACATATACAATCGTCCTTGGTTGGCATAAATAGCCAGCTTAAATATGTTGTATAGGATGTTCTTCATTTTGTGACAGCTTTACTCAACCATGCTGTCTAAATTGGATGACCTTATGTAGTGCCACACTTCATGATTCACTCAGTGATATTTCAGTTCCTGTAGAATGTTCAACATCCTATAGAAATCATGCCTTACTTATGTTTTTATGAAGTTTGTCAACTCTGATGCATTTGATTGTCTGGTTTGGTTTCTTAATCGTCTGACAATTTCTTTTAATAAGAATAGATGCAAAATAAAAAGTGGTCACTATTTATCTCAAGTCCTAAAACTGCTGCATTTCTGAAAATATTTTATGGAGGCAATGAAGAGTTTCTGTGATCACTAATGTTTAGCTTTGATCACTATGAACTTTCACAAATGTACTTTCAACATGCTGTGATTCACTTTTACATAGCATATAATCACCAACAATTAGATAATGAGCCTGGACTTACCACTTCCCCTGTGAAGAATTTTGTTGGGAACTAAAGTGATCACCTCAGAAATAATTCCCTTCTGCAGTGACACACAAATTTCAGCAATGTTCGGAGCAGCGGAAACAGTTATTGAAATCGTTTTTCTGTAGGCTAAGAACCACTGTTGTGTGCTTCTGAGCCTGTTGTTTTAACCTGTGTTTAAGCTTATTTTGTTACTTCCTATATATGCCATTGGAGGGTTTCTGTAATAGGAATTGAGTAAATACCTGCTTTTTCTAACATTTTTGTTTTTTCATTATTTTTGATTACTATATTTTTGATAGTATTTACTTTTCCTCCCAATTTGAATGTTATGCTTTTTACAAATATTATTAATTTCATTAGTAGTACCTTTAATGTAAGGAAAACCATTTAGATATTTGATTTCATTTTTATTTATTACTGCATTATTTTTTATTTTCTTTAGTACTTCTGTGTTCCATTTTTTTATTAAATGGTTTGGATAACCAAAACTACCTGCAATTTTTTTTATGAATTTAATTTCTTTATTAATGAACTGAATATTTTCAGAGTGCGTATATGCTTTCATGAATGAAGAAATTAAATTCATAAAAACAATTGCAGGTAGTTTTGGTTATCCAAACCATTTAATAAAAAATGGAACACAGAAGTACTAAAGAAAATAAAAAATAATGCAGTAATAAATAAAAATGAAATCAAATATCTAAATGGTTTTCCTTACATTAAAGGTACTACTAATGAAATTAATAATATTTGTAAAAAGCATAACATTCAAATTGGAGGAAAAGTAAATACTATCAAAAATATAGTAATAAAAAATAATGAAAAAACAAAAATGTTAGAAAAAGCAGGTATTAACTCAATTCCTATTACAGAAAACCCTCCAATGGCATATATAGGAAGTACCAAAAATAAGCTTAAACACAGGTTAAAACAACATGTAAAAAATTAGCAAGAAAAAAGAAGAAAAAAACTGCACTTATTCAATATTGTCTGTCTAATCAAAAATATCCTAAATTTGAAAATATAAAAATCATAAAAAGCTGTAAATCCGAGAAACACCTCAGAATAGCAGAGTCGGTAATGATAGAAAAAAATAGAGCAAAAAAACCGGAAAAGTTCGAAAAATGAGATCGCTGGCCAACAAGAGATGGCGCCACAATGCCCAAGAGGAAGTGATAGCCGTGAACAGATGCAACCTACGAGAACCACCTAATGCTCTGCCGACACGGTCCATGCTGGTCGGAGCAAAACGTCCCCTAGATGACGGTAACGGAATGTTACCGAAAGTACTCGGGTAAAAAACGTATCGAAATGTAGAGGTGGCAAAGGAAAAGAATTTGTTTAGTGACGAGGCCAATGAAAAAGGAACAGCAACCGAATGAAAAAAAAAACCCCATGCCGCATCTATCTACACAACGGAAATACGGAAACCAACACGTGCGGTAAGTGTTCAACATGGATTTAACGGTAAGTCCAATAATTTTATTTGAATCAATTATACTCCTTTAAAAGGCCTGCCCAGACAGCACTGTGATATATTGATTACAAAGCCCAGAACAAAACGTTTTAAATGCTTGATAACCTCCTTAGAGTATTTCCACAACTTGTTAATCTTTATGTTTGCGTGCCATCAACTCAAATTTTAGATCAAATCAAATGTGTTCTTTATTACGTTTCTCATCTTTTCCACATTTTCATTTGTCTTCAATGTCAATTAGGCATCTAGGATGGCTATCAAACTGCACTGTTTGTTTCTTCTGAAAACTGTTTAAAGACACGTGTTCTTGATATGAATTCAACCTTATTTAACATCTTTTAACATTTCAAATACTTCCAATAGTTTGTTTACGAGGATTACTAAAAATTTCAGGTTGTCTTTGTTTAAAATACTTGTCATTGTGATCCATTTTTGTGGCAAATAATGGGATACTGCCTTCTAAAATGTTTCACAGCTGTGTACATGCTACATCTTTCAAGACGATTTTACTATAAGACAGAGTTCATACACAAGCCAGTGATCATTCGTTGATCTCGACCTCACAGTGTAACCAGGCTTGTTATTTAACTGTTGGAACTCTTATATTTTATGTAAAAATTAAATATTTCTCTTGTGTTGATACATTTTATGTGAAAAGTTATTTGAAACCAGTAATTTGTATCAAAAGCCTGTATTGAAGAAAAAAATTGCTGTAGAGGGTATCTAAACTCTAAAAATTCCAAATTCAACATTTTTTTTTCTTTTTTACTAGATAATGAATAAGTCATTCGTGCAAATGTAAAGCTGAAGCAAGTATGAAATTGTGTCATTTTTGAAAAATGAAGAAAGTTATTTGTTTGATTTTGTACATGAAAAACTTTTGTGTAAATAAAAACAATGCATTTTCCTCCAAAATTTCAAAAATCATAGTGCATGTCTTTTCATTATAAACACATAAATGAAAATGTCTTCACTATATTCAAGAAGGACATATCTTTTGAGAAACACACATTTATTATTGTGAAGTAAAATAATAGTACTAATAGAAAACAAACTTTTTTCTCCAAAAAATTAGGAGATCCTAACCTAGTTTTCTTTTTTTTTTCTTTCTGTCATATTTTTCTGTTTCTTGTAATTAGGGTGATGGTAAAGTATATGTTAAAATAGCTACTCAAATCTCACAGGGCTATCCAGTGTCTGTTTGGTAACATAGTGTATATTGTGCTTTAGAGTATTGGATGTGTGCAAAAGTTCTACACGTTTTTGTAATACATGCAAATTGTGATCAGAGTAGTTACGTCTCAGATGACGCTGCGATGCCAAATTTTTGGCCAATAAAGCATGGAGCAGTAGATCATATAGAGGCACTAGGTTTGTCCAAGTAAGTCATTTGTAACGGAAATCATGGACCGTGTAACATGGCATGCGATAAGGAGCTCGATAGACATTGCTTACTGTACGAGTTCAATAAAGGCAGTACTGTAGCCGCAGCTTGCTGCAACATCTGTCAAGTGTATGGGGAGGATGCAGTTGAAGATAGCACATGTCGCCACTGGTTTCAGAAATTCCAGGATGGAGACAGAAGCCGTAAAGATCAACCACGTCCTGGACGTCCATCCGTGGTTTCTGACGAGGATGTGGTCCAAGCCATAACAAATAACCCACATCCAACCATTCAGGAATTAGTGGAAACGTTGTAAGTACACACAACAATAGTCAAAAGACAGATGCATGCGCTTGGGTTCATCACCAAGTTTGATAACTGGGTTCCGCACCAGGTTTCTGCAAAGCAACGAGAGGAGAGAATCCGTACCTGTGTTTCTTTGCTTTCTCGTCACAAAAATTAACTGTTTTGGGGACGAATTGTAACGGGTGATGAGAAATGGGTACTGTACCAAAATGTAAAGCATCGATGTACTGTGTGCCAAGGTACGGAGTCTGCTCAATCGACCTCAAAAGGAGGACTGCATCCCAAAAAGGTTTTGTTGAGTGTTTGGTGGGATGTCCAGGAAATGATCCACTGGAAGGTGTTGGCGCCTAACTGAACGATAATTGCTGACCTCTACTGCCAACAGTTGGGCAGATTGCTAGAGCAACTGACATCGAAGTGACCAGCACTTGTCAATCGCAAAGGCGTGAGCCTTCATCACGATAGTGCCAGACCTCATGCTGCTTTAATTACTGTGCTTTGGTTGGGAAGTGTTACCTCACCCGGCATATTCCCTTGACCTGGCACCTATGGACTACCGCCTTTTTCAATCGTTACAGAACGTCTTCGCTCTCTAAACTTTCAATGATGTGGATGATGCGAAAACGGCATTACATGACTTTTTTTACTCTAAAACACAGGAGTTTTTCCGGGGTGGGATTCACCTACTCATAGACAGATGGCAAAAGGTCATAAAGAAGTCATACAGAATGATGGCAATTATGTGAAATCCTAGGTACGTTATTTGTTGTGTTCTCCTTTCTTTGTAGCCTACAGAAACGAGTAGAATGTATGCACACACCCAGTATATAGTACTAATAATGACTTGTATAGAAATCTTATATAGTTTTGTAGTTGTTGTGCTAAATGGTTTATATTTCATTAGGTTGAAACCAAAGTTAAGCATGGAGCAGATGCCAGTGCCAATGAAGACAGGACGAATCATGAGCTTTTTGAGCAGAGTAAGTAGTGATGGAATGTACAAAAGCTCTTTAATATGCCTTGACTTTTTTTAAAAAATTGGGTTTAGACAAGGGTTTTTTTTTCTTTCTTTCTTTCTTTTCTCTCTGTCTCTCTCTTTCTTCTCTTTTTTTAAGCATGGCATAGTCAATGTAGCATTATCAGTACAAAACTATCCTACTTAAGAAACACTTTATAATAGCGTAATAACTCTTTATTTTCATGGTGTAACATGCATAAAGATTCGCCAAGCTTTCACACTCCACTGGGAGACCTTTTCAAGGCAATGTAGACATAAAATGCATTTTATGTCTACATTGTCTTGAAAAGCCTCCCAGTGGAATGTGAAGGCTTCGCGAATCTTTATGCGTATTACAACATGAAAATAAATGGATTTATTATGCTGTAAACGCTCCTTAAGTATTTACGACCTGGTGTATTTAAAATAACTAAATATCACATTTTATGATTTTAACACTGCTGTGCTAAACTCAATTTTACAAATGTGCAGCTCTGAAATGCAGCATTTAACTAGGAAATGCTATCCAATGAAGGCAGTACTATTTGCTGTGTGGGATGATCGTGTGCTGTGGGAAGCCCAACGTCACACATTCTCTTTGGTACTGCTTGTGTCCTGTGACACGGTCTTCATAGTAACTCGGAATTTTTGCTCTTTATTAACTTGAAAGTGTTGCAAAAGGACTTTAAAATGACAGAGGGAAATGATAGAAACTATTACTTTGGACTGCCATGTTATTCCACAAATTACATCTTTTCTGTAATAAATCACATTTCATGATCAACATTGCAGGTGCAGATTATATGGCAATTTTGTTTTCTGAATTTCGTGTTCTGTGGATTATGCAAAGAAAAATGTGGTGCTTGTGAAGCAAGGAATGGTAATTACTTGTTGTGGTACCTGTGCCAAAAATTTTTGACCCATTAAAATTGTTGATTACTTGGGAAATTTATATGGTGAGAGTAATGGTAATGTTAGCACACTTATATATCAGTTCAGACACTTTTTGAATGGTATGAAATGGAGAGGGAAGGCAAACCTAGAAGTGTAACAGCAATGGGAGAAGTTAAGTCGATGACTAAGCAGAACTGCTGCATAGTATCCTATGTGCTGTCTGCTGCATAGTATCCTATGTGCTGTCGTGTAATCGCATAAGGAGTTCAGAAAGTTTTTAACACTTCTGAATTTGCACTCTTTCTTCTGAAGTCAACAAGCTGCTTTGTTCGAATACTTGTTGCAACTTGTCATTACTTGCATACATGAGATTCTTCTGCGGATTCGCGGAATTCCGCTTTTTTTTTTTTTTTTTGTCATTATTTGGAGTTATTTTCAAGATCGATGCAAAACTGAAGAGAAATTTTGAAGGATTAGTTGGGGGGGGCGTTTTGTGGTTTGGGGATGATATTTCGTTTTTTGAAAACGGAAGTTAAACAGAGTGAAATTTGTTCCCGTAATCGAGATTTCGTTTTCTCATGATGTTTCATCTCTGCAGTATTATTGTTAAATATCATTTTTTCCATAAATATTTGCATTTCAGCTTGAAAATGGAAGAAAAATTTCCGGAAACGGAAGTTAGATGGCGTGGAAATTTACCTGTAATCTTCAGGCATGAGATTCTTCTGTGGATTCGAAGAATTCCGCCGTTTTCATCATCATTTCAATGGTTTTTGAGATCCATGTGGAAGTGAACAGAAATTTGGGATGCATTGGTGGTGGTGGAGGGTGGTGGGATCGTTTTCCGTCGGAGGACGGCATTCCAACTTTCAAACCTTTCGGAAATAGAAGCTAGACGAAGTGAAGGTTTCTCCCGTATCGTAATTCTTTTTCTCTCGCAATGTTTCTTCTACCCAATAGTTTTGTGAAATGTCATTTTATTCCGTAAATATTTCTATTGCAGCTTAAAAATGAAGCAAAAGTTTCCTAAAACAGAAATCAGACAGAGCAAAGATTTCGCCCGTAATCGTGATTTTTTTCCCCTCTGCGATGTTTCATTTATCCTGTGTTTTTGTTAAATGTAGCGTGTGTGTCTTGCTCATGCCGCGTTATTTTCATGCTGTTTTGCTGTACGTGCTTTTTTTTTTCTTCATCAGTCTCATTATGTACTTGTTAAGAACAAAGATTATAACTTTTCTCTCTTCACTGCGGGCACTTAAAGTTGAGTCTGTGATTTATGTGTGAAGGCTACTGAAGATGGGAACATTTTACATTTGCACAAGAATGCAATTGGGGGATGACCCCCCCCCCTCCTTAAAAAATCCTGCTTATTTGTCACAATTGTAGGGGGATCATGTCTATTCATAAAGTATTGTTGCAGGATGGAAACACGAATTCAGAGAAAGGCAGCAGAGCTTTGAAGAACTCTATAATGCAGGAATATTGGTGGCAATGAACATGAAAGCAATCATTGCTGTTCACAAACTCATTGAGGAAAACCCACTCATCACCATTCAGGTAATAAGCTTAGATTTTGATCTATCAGTTGGCAGTGTGGAACCAATTATTCATCAGCATTTAAAGTTCCACAAATGGGTAACTGAGAAACTGACAAAATAGCAAAAGAGAGGCTATCATCGGCACTTGCAAGGAGATGCTGAACTTAATCGACACAAATAGTTAAAAAACATTGTCATAGGTATGGATTCTGTGGAAGAAATATTCTTTACTTAATATGTAGAACAAAGATCAGGATTATTTACTTAGCAATCAGGTATGCCTGCATCGCCAGTTTTTACTGCTAAATAAATGGCATCATCAATCAGAAGGTTAATATTTCTGACCTTTGTTCTACATATTAAGTGAAGAATATTTCTTCCACAGAATTTATACCTGAGATACTGATGATTTACTTAGTTATGCTACAAAAAAGCAAAATTGGCTTTGACTTGTAGAAATCTGAGGATATTCAGATTCTTCATACTCAGTTACTTGGAGCTTCATTGTCCTGCGTGATGTAGTGGATAGCATGCAGGTTCGATTCCTGTCCCAGGGCAATACAATTTTCAAGCTTTCTGATGTAACATATGTCACGTATACACTCAAATGACTCAATGTAATGTATAATTACGGTATTTGTAATTATACATTACAAATACTTACCTAATAGCATGTTGGCCCTCCTCTTACACAAATAACACCTAGGTATCAACAACTGCAGCTGGTGCCAGAGAGTATCTGGAGGTTATGCAAGCCATTCCTGTTGAAGCATTATCCGCAACTCCACCCAAGACGTTGGTCCGGGGTCACGGACCTGATGTTCTGCTCTAGGACATCCCAGAGAGCTTCCAGAGGGTTTAAATCTGGGAACCTTGAGGACCACTGATGGATCCAAACTCAGATGAGTGTTCCTTGAGCCATGCCCAGGCGATTATGGTAAGGGGAAGGGGGTGTGTTGTCCTGCTAAAACAGACCAGCTGCAGGATGTGCAAAGGCCATGAAAGTATGCAGTTGATCAGCTAGCGCAGGCCGGTAGTCCGCAGCAGTTAAGGACCTCTGCAGACACACTAAGGGACCTAACGTATCGCACGAGAAGACTTCCCAAACCACCGCAGAGCCACCACCTCCTTGAATAAAGCCAACCTGGTACAACGGGGCCACGCCCTCGCCCTCCCGTCAGCTTGGTACAGCCAAAAATGAAATTCATCTGAGCACATGACATGGTGCCACTCTGCAGAAGTCCAGTTTTGATGTTCGTGGCACCAGGCATGGCATAGTTTCCAATCGCAAGCAGTCAACAGTGGCGCACGCATAGGGTGTCGGCTTCCGTAGCCAGCGTGCACTGCACCGTTTGCTCAGTGACGATGTTTAGGCCTGCGACATCTAACCTGGATGGGATTTGCGCCGACATTGCCAAGTGGTCAGTCTGTATGAGATTGGATAGTCTATGTTAATCCTGGCCATCCGCCTCACGTGTGGTCAGCCACTACTTGCTGTCTTGGTGCTGGTATGTCTGTCAATTGTATACTGAACAGTACCCCCTTCATACAGTTCCTCTTGGAAACCCTAGGGTACTTGCCACTTGGGCAATAGAATAATGACCCATATCTGTCTTGCACTGACAATGAGACCACACTCAAGGTCACTCAGATCACCATGTTTGTCAATTGCAGTACACCGTTGGGATGTCCTGCTATCCACCTATTTATCACCTTCATCCGGTATGGAACAGTTCCACTCTGCATGGGATATGCCCATGCCAACTGCCCATCACCCCTATCTCTGGGCAATAGAATGGCCCATATCTGTCTTGCACTGACAATGAGACCACACTCAAGGTCACTCAGATCACCATGTTTGTCAATTGCAGTACACCGTTGGAATGTCCTGCTATCCGCCTATTTATCACCTTCATCCGGTATGGAACAGTTCCACTCTGCATGGGATATGCCCATGCCAACTGCCCATCACCCTTATCTCTGGGCAATAGAATGGCCCATATCTGTCTTGCACTGAGAATGAGACCACGATCAAGGTCATTCAGATCACCATGTTTGTCAATTGCAGTACATTGTTGGGATGCCCTGCTATCTGCCTAATCACCACCTTCGTCCGGTACAGATCACTTCCACTCTACGTGGGGTATGCCCATGTCAACTGCCCATCACCCCTATCTTCTAATGTTTTGTCTACTGAGTGTATTACTCTTGCTTTCAGATGCAGCTGCATACATGAAGAAAGCCATTGCCGATCTTTCTGTGAGCTTTCCAAAAATGATACATGTAATGTGTGTCATTCATGCTTTGCACAGGTTGTGTGAAAATATCAGAACCCTTCATCCTAATGTGAACAAATTAGTATTAGATGAAAAGAAAGTGTTTGTTAAATCATCGACAGGGATTATCTTTTAAAAAGAAGAATCCTGATCTCCCGCTGCTGCTTACACCCATAGTCACATGCTGGTGTACCTAGCCTAATACCATGGTGTACTGTGCAGATTCCGTATTTACCATTCTCTCATTCGGTCTAAGCTGGATTATGGCTGTATGGTGCATGGCTCTGCGCGTCCTACCGTTCTCCGGCCATTGGATACCATCCACCATCAAGCGCTGCGTCTTTGTACGGGAGCATTTCGCACGTCACCCATTCCCAGCCTTTATGCCGACGCGAACGAACCGTCGCTTCATTTACGCCGTCTGCAGCTATCTCTTCAATTTTACCTGAAACTTAAATCACTCTCAGACCATCCTTTATACGATGCAGTTTTTCATCCCCAGCATGCTCGTTTGTTCGAGATCCGTCCCTCGTGCATTCAAACCTTCGGTCTTCGTATGGCGGCCGTAGCTCGTGATGCAGGGCTCGACTTGTCACACGTTGGAGAGACCAGGGGCTTTGAGGATCCCCCATGGCATCCTCTTGGTGTCATGGTTGATACCAGCTTTACATCTTTTGACAAGTCTTCAACCCCTGCGTCAGTGTACCAGCAGCTCTTCGCTGAACACCGTTACGTCAATGCAGACTTGATTCCTGTTTTCACCGATGGATCTAAGGCGGCTGGTGTTGTTGGATCCGCCGCCGTCTGCGTTGACGAAGTTTCTGTTGCCCGCATTCCTACTGAGGCCACAGTGTTTTTGGCGGAGATGCATGCTGTGTATCTTGCACTTGTTCACGTGCAGTCGAGCTCTCATCAGTGTGCTATTGTGTACACTGATTCGTTGAGTGTTGTGCAATCATTGTCATCTTTGGATTTCACTGGCCACCCACTTCTTTTTACCGTACGGAGACTTCTTCGTTCTTTGCTCGAGGCTGATGTCCAGATTCGGTTCTGCTGGATTCCTGGGCATGTTGGGATCCCAGGGAACGAGTCTGCCGATGCTGCTGCTAGATCTGCCTCCTCTTTGGTCGTCACACCCTTGCCACTGTTTCACCGTGATTTTCGCTTTCTTGTTCACGATCATATCAGACGAACGTGGCGAAGTCTGTGGGACCAACAGGTGGAGAATAAACTGCACCGTATAAAACCTAACCTTGGAATCTGGAAATCATCGTGTCGCCGGAACCGTAGGGAAGAAGTTGTTCTTGCGCGTCTCCGCATTGGGCATTGTCGCTTCACGCATAGCTATTTGCTGTGTGACGACGCTGCCCCAATGTGTGAGGCGTGCGACTGTTTACTCACCATCTGTCATGTTTTATGTAGTTGTGTTCGTTTTTGTAATCATCGGTTTCACTATTTTCAGTCTCATCTACTGGATGACGGCGCAGCTACACTGCAGAAGCTTTTGGGCCACCACTGCGACACTTTCGCAGTATTTTCGTTCTTAAAGCAGATTGACTTTTTAAAACTTATTTAAAAAAAAAAATAATAATAATAATAAAAATAATAATAATTTATAATGATTATAACAGTGAATTAATAAATTTATTTATAAACCTAATTAACTAACTAGTCTTAACAGCTTTTATCATTCTCTTTTCTAACTTTTACCAAGCCTGTCTGCTCCTAACCATTTCACCCCGCCTCTAAAAAAAAAAAAAAATCTTTAACTGATAGTTCTGTGTCTGGCGCTCTTTGGCCAAACTTGGCCCTTGTGCCACTAAAATCAATTAACTAACTAACTAACTAACTGTGCAGATCAATTTCAAGGCTTTAGAATTTTTGTCAATGAAATGGACAAAGACATTGCTTCTTCAATTGCGATTGTTCAACATTTCATGAATGATACTAGTTAAAAAAGTGACTTGGCATTCATATGTGCAAATTTAACTTTCTTGTGTCATCCTATCAAAAAATTAGAAACAACAAACCTACTATCTGAAACAGTCAAAGTTCAGGATGTTGAAATTAAACTTAACACTATTTTGTGTTCATAAATAGAATCCCTAAGAAACAAATTTGTTTGTGTTTTACAAAAAAGATGCTCAAGTTTTAGAAGGCAAGCTTGTGCATGAAATTGGCTGTTTAAGTGTTAGTGACATCTCCCTCTTAAAATATGCAAGGTTGATTTCCTGTGATGTGGAATAATCGTTTTCTCAAATATCAATCACTGTTTTGTGGCAATAGACATAGATTTGCAATGGAAAAATCTAGAGATGGTATTTGTTGTCCATTGCAACTCCAAAGAACTTTTTCCATCAAATGTACTGCTGTGATTAGTAAGTTGAGTACTTTCACTATCTTTTAACATAGAAAATAACTAGCTACATTATTGTTGAAGAAAATATTTTTTTATTTTTAACAAACATTTATTTTTTATTTTTAGCAAATAGTTTTGTGTTTTTAGTAAATATTCGTGAAATTATTAGCACATAAAAAATTTTAAAAAAAATTGTTTTAGCACCTAAAAATTTATTCCCTAGTCATAACAGTCAATCTTGCTACTATATATATACACTAATGAGCACCTACCTAATAGGCTGTAGGACCCCCCTTTAGCCCGCAGAACAGCAGCAGCGAGGCATCGATTCGATGAGGTGGTGATAGGTATCTTGGGGTATCTGGTACCATAATGTCAACAGCAAGTCCTCCAGTTCCCGTACATTTTGGGGTGGTGGTGATTTAGTGTGAACCCGCTTTTCCAAGTCGAACCACAAATGTTTGATTGGGTACATGTTAGGTGAATTTGGAGGCTAGGGCATTAACAGAAAGTCACCAGCATAGCATGTTCCTCAAAGCACTCCTTGACGATTCTGGCAGTGTGGTATACCGCATTATCCTGTTGGTAATGGCCATTACCAGCAGGGAGCGCAGCTGTCATGAATGGATGAACTTGGTCTGCAATGATGTTCAAGTACCTGACAGCTGTCAGGGATTGTGCTATTGGGTTAATGGGGCCTAAAGGATCCTAGAAAACAACACCCACAGCATAACGCCGCCGCCGGCCTCTTTCCGCCAAACAGTGCATCCAGGTGCCATAGCCTCCGTTGGTAATTGGCATATCCGCTCTCTTCCATCTACATGATGCACCAGAAATCTTGATTCATCAGACCAGGCCACTTTCTTCCAATCATCCTCGGTCCAATCTCGATGATCTTGTGTCCATTTCATGCATTGAGCATGGGGACCCGGCTGGGTCTTCTGCTACGCAGGCCCATGCTCAGAAGGCTGAGATGAACTGTGTACTGTGACACATTGCCCTGATCACCACTGTTATAGCTCTGGGTGATTTGTCGCATTGTGGTCCTGCGGTCGCTGTGAATAATGCGTGACAGTCTCTGCTCCCCTGTGGCATCGATGAGCTGCAGACGACACACGGCTGGATGATGGTTCTTCGTTTGGCCATCTGTGCACCACTTTTGATACGTACTCACTACAGCGGCACGTGAACGACCCACAAACAGCGCCGTTTCCAAGATCGATGTTTCGAGGTGCCGTGCCATAACAATTTTCCCTTTATCAAACTCCAATAAATCGGCAGGTTGCCGCCCCGGTGGCGCAGTGGTCTAAGCAATGGCCTCTGATCATTCATCCGAACGGGGTCCGGGTTCGAATCTCGGTGAGGCATGGATGTTGTGTTTGTCTTACGGCACTGGCTCTCTCCCTTCCCTGGAACCAGTGACCCTAAATTAGGGACGGGCGACTGCTTATAGCCCATGAGTTGCTCATGGTGGTCGTTAAACCTCCAATCCAAAAAAAAAAAAAAAAAAAAGAAATGGGCAGGTTTTCTCAATCGGACTCCGAACACTGCTTGCTAACGGAAAGCCGGTCGTCGGGTTGTATATATGCTGCTCTGTGAACTTCACCTGCGTCACCTTTCGGACTCCAAACGAGCTCACTTCTCTAGGCTGGGGGTGGTCATAATGGAATGGCTCATTGATGTATACATATATATCTTTTGTTTCATGTATTGCAGTAATATCCATTTTAAATTCTTTTCATGCGCTTACCATTCTTTCCTTATTTTTAGGTTCATGTGTTTCAAGACAGGAGGTAGATGTTAATAAGAATGCCTTAGAAAACTTTTCTAAATGTGCTGTGAATGCCACCGAAGGTTGTACAGTAGATGCCCTGCAGCAGCTTTTTTCAGTTCTGCAGCACTGTATTTACAGGCATAGGCAAGAGTGGGATAAGAGTGACCTAATACAAGTAAGTAGATGTAACTGTGCATTTTAGCATTTTAGTACTTGGTGCACATTTTATGGAGCAGACTAATGTCATGTTGTGTAGGCTGTATGTTGAGAGTTGTGATATTGAAATCAAACTGTCTTATGCAAAGGATAATCAAAAGAAATCCAGATTGCCACTGTGGAACAAAATAACAGCTAATTTTTACCAATGGCCAATCACATTAGAGTTGGGCTTTCTCTGGATGGATGTATTAATTCCTGTATTTCTTCCACCATTAGAAGCGTCTTTCTGGCATAGGTTTCACTTTGTTGAAGCATTTCCATTTCAAAACATGTTTTGCCTTTCAAGGTTTCATTAACTTTTTAGGAGTAGAGAAAGGTAGCATGGTGCCACAATGCCTGGGGAGTAAGGGAATTGTCACATTTATATAATTTTGCATTTGAATGAAACATATTGTACATAGGCAAAGAGATGCTGTCATGATGAATTTGCCATTTACTGGCTACTTTTCCAGCCGCACAGAAAGAGCTTCTTTCTCCAGATGAAATAAGAGACATTCCAAAAGTAATGCCAGTTAGGTAATGACTTTTTTTATTAGAACAGTTAGTGGACCAAAATGCATTATATAGGTACAGTAAACATTTCTGTAGGGGAAGTTACTGTTCAAAATAATTTCTTTTGCAGGAAATTCTCTCTTGCACTGTCTCTGAAACAAAGGCTGAAAGCCTGTTTGGAAACACAGTGGAACCTCTATTTATCAAACCTCTGTTTAGTGAATTCTCTTTTAACACATTTTATGGGAGAACCTTGGAACTTGAGCTAAAATTCCTTCTCTCAAGAACACCTATATTTAGCAAACTGATTTTATATTTAACAAAGTCCTTCATGGAAGTTCTTTTCATTTCCCCCTATTTGTGTAGAATGTTGCTATTGCAGATCATTGTACTTGGTAGTATCATGAGTGAAAGTAAATGTTGGTTGGAGGAAAAGGAATAGGAAGAGCCCTAAGATGGAAAGAATAAAGGTTGAAAAGCTCCTGAAAGATCATCAGCATTACTCTAACTTACTCAGAGAACGACTGAAGGAGCTGAAGTCATGCGAGAGGGATGTAGAGAAGCAGTACACAAGTTTTAAGAACTGTGTTGTCACTGCTGTGGAAAAGGTGTGTAGCACCACAATAGTGGGTAACAATAGAGGTGATGCTTGGTGAAATAGTGAGATTCAAGAGGCAGACAAAGAAGGAAGCATATTTGAGGATGTTGCAAGGTAGAGTTTCTGAGGATCAATATTACTGTAAGAAGCATGAGGCAGCTAAGCTAGTTCTCTAGAGTAAGGCAAAAGATAGGAAGGAGAAGGTGTAAAGGCATGAATTGGCTTTTGGAAAGATAGAAAAAACTTTCTGGAAGTACATGAAACTCAGAAAAAATAGGGGAAACAAAGTTGTAAGTTGTGTGAAGAATAGGATTAGGGAAATGATATGAGAGCCCAATGAGTTAAGTGAAATCAGGGTGAATACTTCAGTGAGTTGCTGAATCAAGAAAGCAAAGGTGATTCTGAGGCAGAAGCAGATGATGTCACAGTGAGAGATGGAAGCCACTGGAGGGATCTCAGGAGAAGAGGTGTGTAAAGCTCTAAAATCTCTTCAGAATGGTAAGGCTCCAGGAGTTGATAGCATAACTGCTGAGGTGTTGAAATATGGTGGTGACTCTGCAATTGATTGGTTAACTGAAAGTTGGCAATTGTGCTGGCAGTTGGGAATGATTCCTCAGGATTGGAAGAATACTGTCATTGTTCCCTTGTATAAAGGAAAAGGTGATCAGACTGACTGCAAAAACTATTGTGATATTAGCCTACTGAGTGTGCCAGGGAAAGTGTTTGGTAAGGTCATTATTGAAAAAGTACGAGGTTTTGCATCAAAGAAAGTGTGGGATGTTCAGAGTGGTTTTATGCCTGGTAAAGGATGCACTAACCAAATTTTTGCATTACGCATGATGGTTAAAAAGTACCTGGCTGTTGGTAAGAAAGTTTTTGCTGCCTTCATAGATTTAGAAAAAGCTTACGACCAAGTAAATATGACACTTTTGTAGAAGGTATTGAATAAATATAGTGTTACTGGGAATCTACTTAATACTGTAAAACCCATTTATGCTGGCAATAGAGCTTGTGTATGAGTGAATGGTGTTTTATCCAAATGGTTTTCCATTGGTGCAGGAGTCGGACAATGTTGTGTTATGTCACCATGGTGCTTAATATATTTATGGATGTGTGCATGCATGATGCCAAGATGGACAATACTGGTTTATGTCTTGGTAATATCCATGTGTTCAGATTGCTGTATGCTGATGACATAGCCCTGTTGGCAGAGAGCAAAATTGAGTTGCAGAGTATGTTGTCCTGGGTGTACAAAGTTTGCATGAAATTCAAATCGAGTATAGATAAGAGAAAAACCAAAATTATGGTTTCTGAGCGAGGAGCTGTTAGCACTGAATGTGATATAAGTCTAAACGGCACAGTGATTAACCAGGTGAATGAGTTTGTGTATTTAGGAAGCGTGTTTGACAGAGAGAAAAAATTGGATGGTGAAATTAGTAGGCGAGAGAATTCTTCATTGAAAGTCATGGCCGCTTTGGGAGGTTTTCAGAGGAATTATGGGTTCTCAAGAGAGTCCCGTATGAAAGTGTTATTGTTCCTACTCTGATGTATGGCAGTGAAACTTGGGTACTACAGAAGAAACATGGGAGTAGTTTGTGTGCTGGAGAAATGTGGTACTTATTGGGGGGGGGACTTGTGGCAAGACACATTCTGATCGTGTGAGGAATTAAGATGTGTTGCAGTTGTGAAATGTAAAGCAAAATGTTGTTAGCATGGTGGAGACTAATATGGTTTGGCCATGTTGAAAGAATGCGTGATGAGATGCTTACTAAGAAAAATTTTTTAGCCCAAGTGGCCTAAATGAAAGGCAGAGAAAGGCCAAGGAAGTCATGGGAGGATCAGATTTCAGGAGTATCTGCATGAGAAAAAGATTATGAGTGTGAAGTACAGGAAGTCTTGTGTACATCGTGTGATGGATGTCAGTGAAACCCAAGTTGTGTGTGAAGATCGCTGTAAATGGAGAAGTTTGATACGGCAACAGTAAGTAAATAACCTGTTAGAAATTTATCCGGTAGTTTGTATTTCTTTGGGAAGCTAAGCTCAGAATCTCGGAGAACAGGTTAGTGATATGTATGTATGTATGTATGTGCTTATGAAGATATTTTACATGGTATTCCGAACAGTTTTGAGATTGCTGATGACTCTGAAGACGAAGACTGCAAATGTGAATCAAAAATTACTGAAAACTGATCAAAATATTTAAGTCACATTATTGTGACCATCTCCTACTTTTGACGTCAACAGCGACTAGCAAATGAAAGAAGGCATGTGTCGTGAGCTGGCGTGGAGGGTATATAAGGTGTGCTTGTAGGCACTCTGAAAACATATCACTCATTACTGTTCTGGGTAAAAGGAGTAATTTATCAGATTTTCAAAAAGGGATGATTATCGGCTTTCGGGCCAAGGGTGGCAGTATTTCTGAAACAGCACAGTTTGTGAACAGTTCACGTGCTGCTGTGATTAAAGTGTATCCTGATTGGAGAAATGGCACCATTACAAATAAGCGATGTGGAAACTGTGGAGAACCACATGCCGTTGATGTGATAGGTGAACGTCGGCTGCGAAGGTGCGTGCAGGCCGATAGACACACTAAAGTGGAGCAATTCGCTGACCGAATGAACCATGGAGCTACCTGAAGTGTGTCTAAAATGACAGTTCAGTGAACCCTGCTGCATGTGGGGCTCCGATGCAGACCGATGGTCACTGCACCTATGCTAACGAAGGTGCATCAACAGAAAAGCTTACATTTGCACATCAGTATCAGAATTGGACCTCCACTGATAGGCAAAAAATTGCTTTCTCTGATGAGTCACATTTTCCGCTTCATCAAATGGATGTACGTTGGCGTATAAGGCGAGAAACATCGGAGAACAAACACTCTTCAACCATTGCTGAAAGAACACAAGCTGGTGAGGGCAGCCTTATGGTCTGGGGAATGTTTTCGTGGCATTCTGTGGGTCCACTCGTTCTTGTGAAAGGCACTATGGACCGAATTCATTATGAATCCATCCATGTAGACCACATACACCCATACATGCTGATTGTCTTCTCTAGGGCGGATGGGAACTTCCAGCATGACAATGTGACATGTCACACAGCTAGAAATGTCAGAGAGTGCTTGGAAGAGCATGATAAAGACTTCAAAGTACTTTCCTGGCCCCCTAATTCCCCAGACTTAAACCCAATTGAGCATCTGTGCACCTCGATTGTGTTGTTCGCTCTATGGATCCTCCACCACGCACCCTCCAGCAGCTGTCGGATGCACTGCAGTCAGCATGGCTCCACATACCTGTGAACACCTTCCAGCTCCTTATTGAGTCACTCCCATCCCGTCTGGCTGCTGTGCACGCTGCACACGGCGGTTACTCTAGATATTAGCTAGTGGTCACAATAATGTGACTCGACCGTGTATAATGTGCATAAGGATGTATTCCAAGAAGTGTATAAATTGCTTTTTCCAGTTCTTATTTTACCTTCAACCACTGTGCCAGCAGAAAGGCTTTCTTGTTCAAAATAAATAAAAAATTAGTTAAGGAACACTAACTAATTTTTATTGAACGCTAACTAATTTTTTATAAAAAATTAGTTAAGGAACACTATTTCACAGCAAAGACTAACATCGTTATCTAATACTGTGATATAACAGTATTTGTAGTTAGTCAGGCAGTTTATGATGACATGATTGACCACTGTGCTTCCTTGTAAGTTAGAAGAATTGAACTTTATAAGAAATAGATGCATATTTTCATGGATTCTCATTTTGTAACACTTACCTGTTTCTCTTGTCACAAGCTGACTGTGCTTAAAATAATAAAATAATCATCAGTTTAGTGATTATAGCCAAATTTCATTCTGTATTGATATTAAAAAGGACCTGTTCTGTTTAGTGAATTTTCTTTATGTTAAATATTTTGCCCATCACCATGTGGCTTTGTTAAGTAGCTGTGTTCCACTGTATTTCAGACAGCACTGTTTGATCCATCTTTTGAAGAAGCATGGATGTGTTATCAATCCTTTATCCAGTGACACTGTCATTGTAAGGTGTAAGAATTAAAAGCCTAAAAGTGCACCCATATTTCATTTCCTGTGACAGCACTAAAAAGAAAAAAAAAATGGTCAGCTTGTTCTTCAAACATCGGCAACAAAAAAAAAAAAAAAAAAAAATCCATCATCTAGTTCTTCGAACATCTGCAGCAGCTCTATAAGTCTCCACCTTCTGTCCTTTCAAATTGGATATTAATTCATGGGGAATCGATTTAGCATGTACTTTTTAATAGCCTAAAGCTTTTAATATTCCCTTTACAGCATTGTTACTTGTGTTTAGTTAATCAGCAATCTTTCTGATGGTTATGCACAGGCATCTGTGTAAATCAGCTGATCTGCCCAGGATGTATGTGGTTTTCTTCTCTGCTTGAAGTTGATAGCCTAACTTTCCAGAGTTTATCTTGGACTGTTAATCTACTGACAGGAGCAAGTTTAAAGATGGCGACACTGCATACATTACATATCACTAAGCTGTTCTCTGAGATTCAGAGGTTAGCTCCAAAAAGAAATACAAACTGCCAGATATTTTTACTTACTGTTGTTGTATCAAACTTCTCCATTGACAGTGGTATGTTTATTAAATCTAGAGTCAACTCTTAAAATCAAAAGAAGATATCCAGACCTCTGCTCTGTGCTGAAATCCAAGTTGCTTGGCTATGTTGTAGCTTTAAGTTACCTAGAATCAACAAACAAATACCATAGCATTTGGATTTTTGACTGGTAAATACAAGCTGTGGCTATATGTGGAAGCATTATCAATAAGTTAAACATACAGTGGATTCCCTCTCATGTTGATCTCAAAGACAGTGGCTAAGCTAACCTTTTGGCTAAGGAAAGTTTTCAGGGGGTGTCATCACACTCTCCCAGTTTAAATATCAATGCAATTTTCTCTTGAATTAGAGCAAAACTGGCAATTTGGCTTGGATGGAGTGATCTACATCCAGTAGGTATTCTGGCCTGAAGCAACTCTCTAGTTTGTTGGCAATAGGAAAGATGAAACTGCCTTATCAAGACTAAAGAGTGGTCATTTGAGACCAGTGAAGATCAAGGTGGTTGCAAGATCTTTTCACCCCACCACAATCACAGCACAGCTTCTGCTTCACCCATCCCTATTTTCTTGCATCGATGTAACCAGCAAAACTTTCTTTCACCAATCAGAATTGGTCCTAAGTTGACTCAGGCCACATGGTCTTATAAGGATGTGATCTAACTTGAATAGTTCAAGGGGAATTTGTAACAACACTTTATCCTCAATGTTTGTTTCCCAGTCTTCAAATTTATTAATCCATCATAGTGAGAATAATTGGCAGTGAGACACATAACACATAAAACATTGTCATCATCAAGAATTATTCTAATGTTATTAATCCATCTTTGAGTATCACTGACATCAACTATCTCCAAGCTGCATACGCACACCCTGAGAACATCAGCTATTCTTTTAAGAGATGGGTCAAGCAGTGCTCTCCAGAAACTGGATTTCATGTTTTTAGCAATCAGATATGCCTGGATCCCCAGTTGTATACAGTGTTATCATGGTAAATGTGGAATGATTATAGATACTTATACACGGTCAAGTCACATTATTGTGACCACCAGGTAATATCCAAAGTAACTGCCGTGTGCAGTGCAGACAGCAGCTAGATGGGCTGGAAGTGGCTCAATATGGTGCTGGAAGGTGTTCACAGGTATGTAGAGCCATGCTGATTGCAGTGCATCTGACAGCTGCTTGAGGGTGCATGGTGGAGGATCCATAGAGCAAACAACACAATCGAGGTACACAGAAGCTCAATTGGGTTTAAGTCTGGGGAATTAGGGGGCCAGGGAAGTACTTTGAAGTCTTCACCATGCTCTTCCAACCACTCTCGAACATTTCTACTGTGTGACACGTCGCATTGTGGTGCTGGAAAATCCCATCCGCACCAGGGAAGACAATCAGCATGTATGGGTGAATGTGGTGTGCAAGGATGGGTTCATAATGAATTTGGTCCATAGTGCCTTCCACAGGTATGAGTGCACCCAGGGAATGCCACGAAAACATTCCCAGACCATAACGCTGCCCCCACGAGCTTGTGTTCTTCTAACAATGGTTGAAGAGTGTTTGTTCTCCAATGTTTCTTGCCTTATACGTAAACGTCCATTTGTTCGATGAAGCAGAAAATGTGACTCGTCGGAGAAGGCAATCTTTTGCCAATCAGCAGATGTCCAATTCCGATACTGCCATACAAATGTAAGCCTTTTTTGTCAATGCACCTTCGTCAGCATAGGTGCAGTGATCATCCATTGGCATCAGAGCTCCATACACATCAGGGTTTGCTAAACTGTCGTTTTAGACACACTTCTGGTAGCCCCCTGGTTCATTTGGCCGGTGAGTTGCTGCACTGTAGCGTGTCGATCAGCCCTCATGCACCTTCGAAGCCGACGTTTACCTCTCACATCAATGGCATGTAGTGCTCCGCAGTTTCCATGTTGCTTATTTGCAATGGTGCCATTTCTTCAATCACGATACACTTTAACCACAGTAGCATGCGAACTGTTCACAAACCGCACTGTTTGAGAGATACTGCCAGCCTTGGCCCGAAATCCGATAATCATCCCTTTTTGCAAATCTGATAAATCGCTCCTTTTATCCAAGACAGCAACAAGTGATATGTTTTCAGAATGCCTACAGCACACCTTTTGTACCCTCCAAGCCAGCTACGGCACGTACCTTCTTTCATTGGCTACGCGCTGTTGACCTCAAGAGTAGGAGGTGGTCACAATAATGTGACTTGAGTGTGTATCTTAAAGGCTATTTGGCCTGGAAAAGTTAAGAAGCCATCGTTTGATAGCTCAGTTTATCTTTCCAAAAAAATCATGGATAACATCACCAAGTGTCACAGAAGAAATGAAAAGAGCATTTTTGCTGTCAGCATCGGAGAACCCCAGAGGAGATTGCCGAGTTCCACGAACTCTCTTTTGTCCTTAGTCAACAAGATCAGCAGCAAGGTCGATAATGCAAAGGACCCCAACAGCATCCTTACCAAGCATAAGAAGCATTACTGTCACTCCCAAACCAATGGAACACTTTAGTTTGTCACCAGGGTGCAAGGGATGGTGGACAATGACCCCAGGAAATCAATGAACGCCTTATCCAAGGAGTTGGGTGTCGCTTAAGATACCATCCACCGCATCATCCATGACAACCTCCTCTACATATTCTACATTCTTAAAGGAGATCAGTTCATTAACTAGGCCACACAGGACAACGTGTTGAGATTCTTCTCAGATGAGAATAATTTTGACCAGGACCAAAAGGTCAATAGGAGGAACAACACTTGGTTGTGCAAAAACCCTGATGAAGTGCCCAGGGTCATGACCCAAAATTTTCTGCCACTGTCATCGTCCTGGGGTTCATCTCCAGCGAAGAAGATGTCATGCCTCCTCACTTCTTTGAGGAGGGTTTAAGTGTTGACGCAAACAAATACATTAAGGTGCTAAGAGATGTAGTGAAACCCGTGATGGACTCCATTGCTAATGGGAGGCCTTATGTCTTCCAACAAGACTGCACAAGGCCAAAGCGACTCAGAAATGGCTTAAAGGGAATGTGCCCTCCCACTGGTCTCCAGATGTTTGGCTCCCCTGACTTACATTACATAACATGGACTTTAAAAAAATTAAATTATTAAAATGAGTAAAAAAATGCACTCCCTTTCCTCCTCATAAATGAATAAAATTAATTTAGCCAGTCAAGAATAGTATAGCATGTAGCTCTCTGCCTGGGAAATGGAAAAGTAGGGGTGAGCTCAGGATGTCTCAAATAAATAAGGTAGGAAAACCTAGAAAACATAAAAAAAGACTGCCTAACCAATTTTGAACAGGGAAAGTTTGAAAACAGTGAAAAAAAAATGTTTTTTTAAAGGGTGGGAACCACCCCCACCCTAGCAGGCACAGAAGATGCAGGCTGAAGAGGAGCTTAATGGCTCTTTGGGGAAGATCTAAGCAGTTTCTTTAACTTGCAAATCATCTGTCAATTAAGCTCTTCATCTGACGAGTAAGAAGGGATATCTCGTACAAGATCTCCTTTGAGGTTCCTTGGAACGGGAACTGGATGAAGATTTAGGGGGCTTTGCACAGCACCTCTCCCAGGCTGCCTTAATAAATTTCTGAATTGCTCTCCCCCAACTTGAATCCCTTGGATTACCATAGGTGGAGTGTAGTTGAGAAGGAGACCAACAAACGTCGCAATAACACCCTCGACTCCATCAGGCATGATATCGCCAGTGTCATGACCCACATAAACAAGGCTCAGGTCACCAAGGCCTGCGACTGATTCCACTCAGGGATCGTGGCCGTTGTTGCCGCCAACTGTGGGTTCATTGAATAATTACGAAGTGTCCTGATCATAAGCTGCATTCAACTACTGTACAAGATCATAAGCTGCATTTGTACAAGATCATAAGCTGCATTTGTACAAGATCATAAGCTGCATTTGTACAAGATCATAAGCTGCATTTGTACAAGATCATAAGCTGCATTGAACTACTGTACAAGATTTTGCTTCAATGAAACATTTATTCACTAGGCCTGTTTGTCGTCCGGGTGTAGCCCAGAATTCCGGATTTTTGTGATATTCTAAACTCGGAAATCCCAGTTTTCAAGTTTTGTGTGGGAATCAGGGAATCCTCAATCATATGTTTTCTTAAAATTCCATGAAGTAATAATTAATTAAAAATGCCATTCCAGATTCAGAACTGTAGTGTAGGCTGAAAGGAAGGCTACTTTTATCACTTTGGCAGCTATATTTATATCAAATAATTTCATTACATAAGATTCAGTGAACCCAATGAGATAATTACAGAATTGACAAAAGTCACTATATGATGTTATGGCAGTATAGTCAAGCATACAGAGCTGAACTGATCTCCATAGTTTGCCTAAACATTCTGAAGTGCAAAATTTGACTTCAAAAATGCAATTTTTGAAAGATCTCTGACCTCACTGATAAAGTTCGAAAATGCATTTTTCGAAAGATGTCTAACATACTGGAAAAAAGTATTGGTACAAAAAAGGTGTGAAGTTACACTGCACAGGAGGCACTAATGGTTAATTGTTGTGTAGCTAGTTAATATAATGCATATGCAATCCATAAACAATGTGTACCTCTATTGTACATTACATATACAGAGACGCCAAGTACTACGGATTGTCCGTAGTTTCTACGGATATCATGTTCAAACTACGGACTACGGAGAAGGTGTGAAAAACTACAGATTTTTCCAGAAATCATGGATATTTCAGGAAAACTTTTTTTTTTTTTTTATTATTATTTGAAAAAAAAAAAAAGTCAAGCATAGTCAAATGTAGTGTTTCTTGCGGTAACGTCATGAAGCAGTTACATAGCAAGCATGTTTGGCTGGCCGACAAGCAAGCGGAAATGTTGCAGCAGAGATTGTTCTGTATGATCACGTGACTTTGTACCTGGCTTGCCGTGGAAAGGTGTTCGTAATGCACAACGTCTGTTAACTTCGGGAAAACCTTAACCGCGTCCTGAACTAGCGTAAGTTGTCGGAGGATGGAGGTAGACTAGAGTCGATTCCACGTTTTCTGTTCTTGTTGTTAAGTTGAGTTGATTAGTTGTGGTGTGACGTGAATTGCTGTAGTTATGAAGCGTGCTTCAGTGGCTTCCAGTTCCAGTGGTGTGAAAAAAAAAAAAAATTTGCAGCAGTACAAGGAATGTTATCGTTGGAATTTCCATGTTTGCAGCGGTTGCGTGTTTCTGTGAATTATGTTTTTTTTTTTTTTTTGCTAAAATATAATTTAAATAGTTAATTGCTATTGCATATTTGTTTCACCAAAGTAAGGGGCGGGCGGGGTATCAGAAAAATATAAATGCTCTGAGCAAATAGTCATCAGTTTGTTTTTTCCGGCAGAGCACATAACTAAGCTACCTGGATGTGTGGACACTGTTTATTGCTTGTTTTTATGTTATCTCCCCGAGAGTTTGTTCTTCGCGCGCAGTATGTTCTGCCCAGAGCAAGAGAAAGTCTCTCCATGTGTCTTTGGCAACCAGCCAAAGAAAACGTCTAGCGGCAGTTGCAATGAGACGTTTCTTAGCTGCTGGGTGTGTGCGCACAGTCGTGACCTATTTTCCCACGCTCCTCGCTGACAGATTTGCGAAGTGCAGTTCTTTTTTTTTTTCTCTTGTAAAAATGTTCTGCTAAACAAAGAGATGTTTTATTTTATCCTTTTGTTTTTCCAGAATTGATTGATTTATGCAATTTAAAATACCTTTTTGATTAGTTTTTTCGTATCATAAGCATTTAATGTTAATTTTCTATTTATCCGTATAGAAATCTTTCAAAGTTAATTGTTCTTCCTTTGCTCCCATTGTGTTTGTCGTGTACGAATTTACTTGCAATTGCGTCGGGTAAAGGGCCACCTGTCTCTACTAATATTCTTGGATCTAAAACGCAAAAAAGTTGTCAAAAATTCAAGGAAAGTTATTTGCAAAAATTTCCATGTCTAAAATCGTCTCGGGTATCCGAAAACCATGGGTTTTGTTCCCCGTGTGCTATTGATTTTTCAATCACACAGGGCGGAAAAGACGATTGCGGTCGGCATTTTCACTCTAAAAAACAGGAGGAATAACCATAAGTGTGTGGCATCACACACTTATGACATAACATATTTATTAACATAACATATTTATTAAAAGGTGGAGTTGAAATGGTATGTATTTTTTGTGTATTTACTCAAGTTTTTTTCCCCCATTTTAAGGGGACTTAAATATGTTGCAAAATTTATCCAAGTATTGTCCCCGATCGAGATTAATATATTGCTAAAAATGTAGCAGTGTATTCTGGGAAATACGCATGCTACCCTGCAAATTTTAATGTGGGAACTTGACTTGACTTTTGACGTCACTACGGAAGAACTACGGGCGCCGCGCATATGGACTACTGATGACTTCCTTCAGATGTTGGCATCTCTGCATATATACAGTGTAATATATAAATCATCATCATCATCATCATTGTCAACCATTATCAATCCACTGCTGGACGAAGGTCTCCCCAAGTTTCCTCCACAACGGTCTATCTTGTGCCAGTCTCCTCCCATGTCACTCCCGCATACTTTTCGAATTTCATCCACCCATCTTCCATGTGGTCTTCTTCTGGGTCTTTTCCTGTCCCTTGGAATCCAATCTAAAAATTGCGGCTGTCCATCGATGGTCTGTTCTTCTGGCAGTGATGTCCAGCCCATTGCCATTTCAGGGAGTTACAACTCTGATCATGATGTCTTCCACTCTTGTCATTTTTCGGATCCACGTGTTCCTCTTCTTATCTCTCCTGATTACACCAAGCATGCACCTCTCCATGCTTTTTTTGAGTTATCTGCAACCCTTTGTATATGTCTCTTTTAGCTAAGGTCCACGTCTCTGCACCATACGTAAGCACTGGAAGGATGCATTTGATCAAACACTTTTCTTTTAAGACATAATGGCACTATTGCTCTTGAAAATTATGCTGTTTCTTCCAAAAGCTCTCCAGGCAAGTTTTGTACGCCGATTAATTTCTTCACCAATGTGACCCTCACTTGATATCTGCTGTCCAAGATAAATGTACGTGTCTGCTTATCTCTAGCTTTTCTCCATCAATCGATATAAATCTTCATTTCTTGTAAAGCATTGTGCCCACGTCACTTTTGTCTTTCTGAAAGTTCATTTTTAATCCACTTCTTTACTCTTGTCAGCAAGTTCCTGGATCATACTCTGTAGCTCTGATGGGGTAGTTGCAAAAATGACTATGTCATCAGCAAAACGAAGGTGGGTTAGATAATCTCCATTAATCTTTATCCCTTTGTTTTCCCAGTTCAGTGATTGAAAGACATTTTCCAATGTGGCATTAGAAGAGCTTCGGAATGCCATTATGAGTGTCACCTTGTCTCATTCCTTTTCCAATTTTTATGTGTGTTGTGTATTTTTCAAACAGCCGAATCTTAGCACTTGCATTTTTCATAGATGTTATTAATAATATTAATGTATGCATCTTCAATACCGCATAGGATTTCAGAGCCATTGCAACTGCTGATGGTTTCACCCGAATCCAAAGGCTTTTTCATAATCGATTAAAAGCCATGCACAATGGAAGTTCATATTCCCTCAGCTCTTTCAGTTAGTTCTCTCGAGAGTACGTGGATATGATCTATTGTGCTGTAGCCACTCCTAGTCCAGCTTGTTCTCTCGGTTGAGCCCATGTCCAGTGTCACCTTCAAGCGGTGTGAAAGAACTTTAGTGAAGATTTTATAAACCGCTGATAGGTCTGTAGTTCCTAGAGATCCTCAATGTCACCTTTTTTATGTATAAAGATCATTGTACAGCGTTGTTCCAATCCTCAGAATTTTTCCCTTCATTAAGGCATCGAATGAAAATTTGGGCAGAGTACTGTTTCGATTTCTCCACTTGCTTCTTGTATGATGTCTACAGTAATTCCATCTTCTCCTGGAGCTTTTCCCGCTTCATGTTCTTGATTGCATGTGCAACTTCTGCTGGAAGGACTGGAAGAACTCTGGTACTGGTACCTTTCATGATGTCTGGAGTACATGTATCATCCCTTTCATATAATTTGGAGTAGAAGTCTTTCACTCTTGTCAAAATTTCGCCTCTATTTCTTGTTACAGGAGCATCTTCTTTTCTCAGTGCCATAATCTGTTTTTCTTCCCTTACTGAGATGTCCCTTTGCTATCTTTAGGCTTTGGTTGTTTTCAATTGCTTTCCTCACTAGTTCACAGTTGAATTTTCTTACGTCTTCAGTGATACTTTTCTTCTTACTGTCTTGCATAGCTCTATATATTCCACTTTGGAAGTCACATCTTCTTTAGTTGCTCCTCATCTCTCTTCTTTTTTGCATCAACATTTTCGTTTTTCCTGATCGATTTGTTTACATGCCGCTTTGTTCTTAGACCCAGCTAATTTTGTTGCTGTTTCCATAAGAGCTTTGGTTTACTTTTTCTGTTAACTTCAGAGATATCCACTTCTTCCGATGTTAGGCCTTCTAAGCAGAGAACCTGTTTTTCAGTTCCAACTTGAAGGTATTATGGTGTTTTTTAAGGTTGGTTATGTAAATTGATTTTGTTTGTCTTATGAGCTTGCCACGTTCCAAGTTTAGTGTTGAGGTGCATCTTACATCCTCACCAATCCTATGGTCACTACCTGTGTTGAACTTGTTTAGCACACTGCAGTCTTCTGTAAAGCAATTTTTTTGTTACACATTATAAAAATCAATTTCACTTGTCGTCCCATTTAGGATATGTCCATTTCCTGTGTGTGGCTTTTTCTTGAAGAGAAAGGAGTTCAAGATGAAAAACCCTTCTGCCTCTGCAAACTCAACGGAAATATTTCCACGCTGGTTTCTGTTGCCATTGTGACCGAATTTACCTACTGAAGTTTCATTCTGTTGCCGTTGCCCTATTTTTGCATTGAAATCTCCCATAATTATTTTCAGAAATTGCTGCTTACCTTTATTATTTAGATGACCAAATTTCCTCATAAAATTCTTCAATTTCTTCTTCAGGATGACTTGTGGTGGGTGCATAAGTTTGAATAATCTGAGCCTGGTATCTTTTCGAGAGTTGGATAACAAGTCGTGCAGCTCTGTCAGAGGAACTTTCAACTTCTACCAACTTTATCCTTCAGTTTCTTGTTTATTAGCCTAAATCCAACACCACTAGTTCTGCCAGTATCTGTCCCACGATAGTAGAAGGAGATGTCCACTTTTCCAGTTCGATGAGATCTTCTCCTTTTTCTCCCTTACCTCACTTAGCCCCCCGATGTCCCACTTGATCCTTTGTAGTTCCTCTTCCAATTCAAGCCTATGAATCCAGAAGATAAGGGAGGCGTCCATTATACGCCCAGCCAAGGTCAGCATCAGATGGCAGCCTAGTCCGGTCCTCCGAGAGATTCTGCCCAGCACCCTCTGCCTTCATGTCAGCACTGGCCGCTTGCCTTGGCCCCAGAGTACATTCCAGCTGCCGGAGACCGAGGCCAAGATTTAAGTTGTGGAATCATTTTGGAGAGGTTTGGCCACCAACTCACCACGCTGGCCAAGCGGGTTGGTGAAGTGTTTGAGTAGAATTTCCTCTAATCCCGATGGTATAGTTATACACCGCTATTGGCGGTGCGTCAGAGCTCCCTTTAGTGGGAACAGGATGCACCACGAGAGAAGGCGGGGTTGACATTTGTCAAGGAGAAGCTGTGATGTTACGCATCACCTGACCTTACATCCCTATGTTTACATACATCGGCATAAAGTAATAAGTAGGAAACTGTTACTGTTGTCTTTGACTCTATGATATGAAGTCAAAGACACCTAAAAACAGTTTTTTAGGCAATTGTAACATGCTGAAAGGAATTAACATTTTCAAGTAAATTAATGTGTGAAATACACATACATATACTCACACTACAATCATTGTAGGATTAACTGTATTTTTATAGCACCTTTTTTGTTTTTCCCGATTCGCGATATGAACCACATGTACTTTTTTGTCTTTTGTTTGAAACTAAAATATATATATTTCGAAGGATCAAATGATAATATTTTATTATATAATAATCAAAATAATAATTAGTCTAAGGAAAATACTGTTATTATTAATAAGAATTTTAATTTAACTTACTTTAAAACCATGTGATTTTAAGATACTTGGTTAATAGTGTTATTGTTGCTCAAATACATTTTTTTTTATACATACATACTTTTCTTATATATTACTCATTTTTTAGTAAATTTTAACCTAAAATATGGGTTGATGAGGTACACAGTAAGTTTGATTGTGAATGAAGCTTATGATCTCATAACCCAAGTTTTAAACTCAGATGGTGGCAAGGTCGCACCGAAAACCTGGGTTACAAGATAATAAGCTGCATTCATGACTGAACTTACTGTGTGTCTCATCTACCCATATTTTAGGTTAAAAGTTATTAAAAAATGACGAATATAAAAAATACATATTCGAGAATCAATAGCAAGTAAGTAACCTAAAACCACATGGTTTTAAGGTAAGTTAAATTTAAATATTTTTAATAGTAACAGTATTCTTAAATTAATTATTATTTTGATTACAATATAATAAAATATTAACATTTGATCTTTCTAAATATATATTTTTTTAGTTTCAAACGAAAGACAAAGAACACGTGGTTCATATCGTGAATCGGCACAACAAAAAATGTGCTATAAAAATAGAGTTAATCCTACAATGATTGTAGTGTGAGTATATGTGTATTTCACACATTAATTTACTTGCAAATGTTAATCTGCATAAAGGTTTCTAATTCAGTATGTGCACAATGTTTCCGAAGTGGATCGAGGAATCAAAGACATAGTACAAATTCTCATATCATTTATAAATCTAAAAATATTGATAACATAGTGTGTCAAATAAAAGATCTGGAACACTTTTCTTTTTAATTTGTGTACTTAACTTTTTATTTTAAGATTTCAGAAAAGCATTTGAAAATTTTTATATAAGCTTTGTAAAAAACATAAATAATATGTATTTTGAGTATCCCTGCTAATTCATATTATCTCTTTTTTTTTATTTCTTTAAGGATCTAGAAAAGGAAGTAAAAAAATTCTGTCAAAGCTCCTTGTCCTAGTCTTACAGCCTGACTAGTTCCCTTTTGAACTGTCAATTGCAGCCAAAGAGCTGTTTGTGCCGATTTCACAGTGATGAGGCATTACACTGCCAGTTTTATTGCCTGAACTGTTTATATTGTAATATCTGTAGAAGACTTGTAAAACATTGTACTAGGATTACATTTTGTAAAAATGTTTTTTTAATGTTTTATTATTAATATTATTTTTAGTTGTAAACTAATTTTTTCGTATATACCTCATGTGTTCTGATAATGCAAACTGATCTACACTAGTGTTCATTTGTAATCCGGGACTATTTCCTATGAAAATTAGCTCGGCAGTCTTGAGTAAAGTGTTTCTAATCTTGTAGTCACCTTTGTCTTGTGGAAGTTTAGAGAAACGATATGTACTGTGAGAAAAGTAATTTGAGAAAATTGAATGTGTCAGTCATGTGGCATTAATTTAGCTCAAAGTGCAGAGTAAAAACACATCATTTACATATCTTTAAGTAACTTTGTGGGTATGAAGAACAGAGACTGTGAGGAAGAAATGGTTTTACTTTGTAACTGAATTTATTGTACCATTACTCAATGTTTATGAAACCAGTTAACCTACTTCCAGAATGTAGGAATATACTGAAATATTTTTATCATCTTTCACTGTATTTTTGGTACCACAGCTTTACAGTTCATGATATAGTTTATCATTCTTCTTTGGTTATGTTGTATTTATTTAGAAAAAGAATGAAAGTGTTTAGTGAAATAGGAAATTTCTTTTACTTAGCAAAAACAAATTAAAAGTATTGAATGAATATGAGAAAAAAAGATGTTAAGTAATTGCATGCGTGAGTAGTTTTTTTTTTCTTCTGTCCTGTTTAAAAGCTGTTATGTGTTACTGTGTGTAAAGGTTTGCAATATTTGCATCACTGTCTGTGCATCACAACTATGTTAGTAGATTAGAAAGGTATGGCATACTTCTAGCAAAGTATATATGAAATCATCAATGCATAGCTAATGCTGCCAAACAAATTTAATAAATTCAAGTGTAAGTTTTTATAGCATTTCCAAAATATAAAATGTAATTATCATTGTACAAACAATAAATTTTCTACAGGGACCAAAACGTGATTCATTCCGGTGTTTAACTTTGTCTCTTTATCAGCTTTGGCATCATGTATCCATATAATCTACTTAATTAAAATCTTTCTGTTATTGCATACTTTCAATTGTTCCAGTTTAAGCTGCAAAATAATACATTCCATATTGGATCTGTGGTGCAATATTTCATTTAGAGTTCTTGAGAATTCTGTTTTTAAAATTTTACATCAATTAACAGTTATTTGAAATTTTGTTTCATCAAAAATTGAATTATTTGTAATGTATTATATATAGTTTAGTGGTAAATTTTGATAAATGAGCTGTGTTTCTGTTGGTACTGTAGCATGATAAGTGTGTTAATCTAAAAGCAGCTGTGGTTTGAATTTAAAAAAAAAAGGAAACATATCTTCGAATAAAATGGTATGAGTTACCAATTAATGGGGTTGTGGTGAACAACCTAGTTATGCTATCAAAACTGATTTTGATATTTGTTTGGCATGTTTTTTCAAAGGAAAATTTTGCTCTTTGAAGTGTAGACAATCAAATGATAAAAAATTATGTTGTATCATGAAGTACCATCATAAATTTCTCTTGAGTAGATCTTACATGGAGAGAGGATGAATGATGAACCCTGACAAGGTTTGGTTTTATCTTTCTGTGGCCCACTGACCCTCTTGTGAGGGGGGAAACAAAAAGTAGAAGCGTGAACAGATCACCCTGATAGAAAGTAAGATGAAGAGAAAAAGAGTGGAAAAATTAGAGTTAGGGGGAGTATGCTGTTTCCTGTTAAGAAAGAAAAGTTATGAACTCACTTAGCATACTTATCTAACCACAGTTTAAAACAATTTGCAGCTCATTGCTAGCCACAAGGAAAACTAAAGAGAAAATAAAATAAAACACCAAAAAAAACTGCACAAAAAAATGCCATCAAAAACTGCTGACCCTTAAGAGGGTCAGTTTTTTTTTTTTTTTTTTCATTTACCATGTGTGTGAAATTTGCACTCACCAACCTCCCCAGCTGGAGTTCAAACATAATTTAATGTGCAGAGACATGCATTTCATTTTGTATCCGCAAGAACCATGCATGTGTGTCACAAAGTATTTCACATCTGTATGGTGCATATAATGAAAGCATCCCAGTTTTTTTTTCACCAACTATATCTATTACGGAAGTTCCTCATCCAGATCTGATGTTTGTACTGGTATTTGTATTTCACTATTAAATGTATGTTGAGACCTAAAATAAGTATTTAGCTGTCTTAAAAAAAAACAAAATGTTTGTGCTGCATGTTAATAGAGCTAACTTTGTTTTTTATCAAGCCTCTAACTAACTAACTAACTACCATTATATTGTGGCTGATAACATATGTTCCCTGCACTGCTGGTTCTGTTATGTATTTCCTTATAAAGAAAATTTCCCTTTCTTTGAAAGTAGCTTAGTCTGGGTCATTATTGTGGGAGTTCTTTTCAGCAGTAAATAGATATGCCCGATTTCACAGGTAGCATGGAATAAAATACCACCTCACAAGACTCAAAATTCATGTACACAAAAGATCAGCAAATCAGCAGCAAAAATAATTGCAGCACCGAACATAGTAAAATGAAAAACACTTTGGTCTTTTGTAAATGAATCGTTCCAATTTGATTTCCAATGGAATTGGAATCTGTGCTTCAATTTCAGAGGCTTTACACTTTTTTTTTTTGCAAGAAAAAAATAGTAAAAGCACATAGTAAAAACAATTAGAAACTTCAGTAACTTAGAGCCTGTGAGTCCTTCCTCTCTCTCTCTCTCTCTCTCTCTCTCTCTCTCTCTCTCTCTCTCTCTCTCTCATGCATACACACTTTTACTCTTTTCTCCCTTGATATGTTGAAGTACTGCTTTACATTCTTTATTCAGTCAGCTTCCTATGAATTTGAGATATGCCCTTTCAACCTTTCAATTCACCCACCCTATCCTGCCTCCATGGTGGCAAGGTGGTCCTAGGTTTCTTTTTCTTCCAGTGTTCAGAAAGACTAATATTATTAATCTGATAGCTGTTACTTCATCTCCTTGGTGGCCAAGTGGTCAGAGTAATAGGTTTCTGGCTAATCGTCCGAGTTAGGTCTAGGTTTTTACGTCTTGAATGAGGAATGGGTGGTGTGCATGTCCTATGGTACTGGCTCTCTCACATCCCTTGAACCAGTGGCTGAAAATTAGAGATGGACAACTACTTTATAGCCCTTCAAGTTTCTCACAGTGGTCATTAAATCCAGAAACAAAAACAAACAAATAGGTATTGTTTTCTGTTTTCTCTTCAAGGAAATCCAAACAATGAAAAGTGAGTAAAAGTAGCCAAATTTCCTTCAAAATAGATATACTGCAGACGACAGAGTTTCCATAATAGGAAATTCCACTCTGGAATGGAATTGTTGTGCTCATTCTAAGCACATACTTTATTAGAAATTTAGACAAATAGGTATTACTTTCTATTTTCTCTTCAAGGAAAATCCAAACAATGAAAAGTGAGTAAAAGCAGCCAAATTTATGTAAAATATATATACTGCAGACGACAGAGTTTCCATAATAAGAAATCCTACTCCAGAATAGAATTGTTGTGCCCATGCTAAAGCACATTTATTAGAAATTTAGTTTCATCCTTGGTACAATTGCAGTTAATGTGGTAACAGGAGTTTCAAAATTGGCTCATGGAACCCCCATTAAATTTACTTGTTTTGGGGTTTAATTGCTGTATAAGCAGTCACCTGTCTTTAATGTAGGGCCACTGGTTCCTGGGAAGTAACAGAGCTAGTGCCATAAGACAAACACAAAACCCATGCCTCATCTGGGACTCAAACCTGGACCCAATTCAAATGATTAGCCAGAAGTCTATGCCTCTGACTACACATCCAGCAGAGTGGCATAGAAGCAATATTTGAGAGAGACTGTTCTTGTATGGGAGACATGGTTTAGATGCTAAGTTCTGCCACCATGAGGTATTTGCATTTCTGAAAGATTGTACTTGAATGGGAACTGTGTCATACAGGGATACATTTCTCTTGAAAATTATAGAAATTGTAAGTACTGTGTTTGTTATTTCACATTTTTATTTCATTTTGTAATTTCCATGTTGTTGTTTTTTTGTTTAATTTTTGTGGTTGCATGTGGGCAAATGTACCTTAGTGTGCTTGTATTTATTTGTTAGTGCATGATTAGCATGAATGTACTGTATTTTTATTTGTGTGTATGTTTGAACTTCTCTGAATATGCATTCAGGGCTGAGTTTCTCTTCATAAGTTGCATCTACCAAAGTTTGCCCCAAAATGTACAAAGTTTTGCATTACACGATGCAAAGTAAAGGAGGAGAAAAAATTTACTGAATAGAATTTTTACTGAAGCATGCTGTGATAAACAGTGCTGGAGAGGATTGTGATCTCAATTTTTTTTTCTTTCATTTGACTATGGATTATCATTGGTGGAAGGAAGTGATTGCTGTGGTGGAGATGAGGTCAGTACCCATTTTTCCTGTTTGTGGACTGTGTGCATTTAGCATCACTAGTTGCGGCTCTCAAAAATCTGCATAACAGTACTGTGGATGGTCTTTTCTTGCAAAGTTACCCAAGTTATTGCAAGGGCAATATTCTTGATGTGAAAAATACTCTATAAAAAATCAGTTACATTATTGATTGAGCATCCCTTATTCAATAGTCTGAAACCCAAAACTCTCTGAAATCCAAAATGTTTTTTGAGGGCTGGTATTACATCAGAAATGGGAAATTCAGAGGTTCCCAAGCATTGCAGAACCTTCAGAAGTTTTTATTTTGCATTGTATTGTAGAGAACAGGAGTATAAAACATACAAACTATGTGTAAAGTAACTACAGCATTTTAAGATGAATTGCAATTCTCTTGATGTATTATTCAATGAAGGTATGGGCTTACATGTAAGTTTAAGTAATAACAGCACATTAATATAACCTATTAAATGTGTGAATTGAAAGTATATACTTCAGTGCTTTAAAATTTGAAGGCCAGTATTCTTATTTTCATAATATCTGATATGCTAAATTAATTTTATGTTCTGGTAATTTTTAATTTTTTATTTATTTATTTATTTATTTATTTATTTATTTATTTTTTTTGCTCAGAAAATTTCTATAAAAGTAAAATCATAGTGTTCTGTACTTATAATAATTTAGTTTTGCATTTTGTAGTTATTTTGTTTCCTTACAAAGAGACATCAACATGCTGCTGCATCATTTACTACTGCTTGAGCACACATTTATTTATGTGTGCCCTCAAATAACTTTAATTAATAAGGGTGATCATAAGAAACATGTGGTTCATAAACAGTAATCTTTTAAAAATACATTTTTGATCAAAATATGACTTTTTTCCATTTCTCCAATGTTCTTGAAGGGAATTGGTGATTAATGAGTGACAGGTGATGTGCATGTGTATGTGTGTTTTCATTTTCAAGTCCTTTATTCTTGAAGAAGTTTAAGACTCCATGAATAATACTTGAAAAAAAATTTTACTTTGTTTTTTAAGTAATGATATGAAAGAGCATGTGTAAAATAATTGTTTGTGCTAAAAATTGTATAGAAGATTTTTATAGGAGTTTTTTTTTTCATGTAGTTCCAATAAAAACACCAAGCTGATCAAATATTCCAGAACTTGCTTTCCACTCAGGGGAGTGCATGGACAACTGTTACCTCAGCTATGACATCACTATGAAGTAAACGTCAGCCATGGGAGTTAAATAACTAGAATGATGTATTCATGAATCATGGTGGGCTTCTGTTAACTGGGGTTAGAGATGCGTTCTTGCCAGAGGGTGAATACGAATATAATGTACCCTTTCAAAATATTCCACAAAATAAAATGATTTCAAAAAACACTAAAACAGAGGGGCAATTGAAAATGAATAAAATAAACCAAGGGATGGGGGGGGGGGTAGAGGATAACAAGTGGGTCCTTGAAGGTGTGCCCATCCCAACTACGATTAATGCTTTGAACTTGCTAAATACCTACCTACTGACTGACTGACAACACAGACACACATGATAATTTGGTTTTGAAAAGTGCTTGAGTTTATTTTTCTTGGAAGAGTATAAACCTTGTTTATAATGTATTCTATATAAAATCATTAGGTAATCCGAAAATTTGGCAAATATGTAATTCATCGTAATAATCTCCATGAAATTGAAGTTAAATTGCAATGATAATACATCACTAAAGTTTACAGTGGCTTTATTAATCATTAGGTAATTTTTTTGCCATCATTTGCTAGCATGAAATATTCTCATGGATTATCTCCTTACACTCTTACATGCCAGAGATTTATCTCTGACCCTAAAATTAGTTGCCATCTGTTATTATATTAGGTGTGCAACTTAATTCTCGGCCACAGGCACGACACATTGACAGCAAATTATAGCAAATCTAATACGTACCTAATCAAAGAAATAATCCCCGTCGTGTTGGATACATTTGAGCCATCGGTCAGGGAGCTGCCGAATGCCACTGCGGAAAAAACGGCTGTTTCGAGTTGATAAAGTCATCAATACTTGTGTGGACCTCCTCAACAGAAGTGAAGTGCGTATCACTCAGGTGATGTTGCAGGGAGCGAAAGAAGTGATTATCTGATGGGGCGAAGTCTGGAGAATACGCCGGGTGGGACAAAATCTCCCACTTCAGGTCGGTGATCGTGTTTAAAGCCGTTTTCGCAGTGTGAGGACGCGTGTTATCCTGAAGCAACAGGACCAACCTTCTGCCCTTGCCGGTGTATGGCCTTTTTGCCTCCAGTGCGTCACTCACACGAATGAGTTACTGACAGTAACGCTGAGCACTGACCGTTTCACCAGGTTTGAGCAACTCATAGTGTACAACACCGCACTCATCCCACCATATGACCAGCAACAACTTCCTGGCATAGATATTTGGTTTGGCAGTACTGGTGGTAGGCTGACCTGGATAAACCCATGATTTGCGCCACTTAGGATTATCGTAGAGGGTCCACTTCTCATCACAGGTCAAAATCTTGTGGAGGAAATCCTTCTTCTTGAATCTGGAGAGCAAGGACAGGGCAACATTGTAGCGCCTAGACTTGTTTGCAGCTGTGAGTTGGTGAGGCACCCAATGGCCCTCCTTGTGAATCTGTCCAAGCTTGTGAAGGTGCTTTGCAATGGCTTGCCGTGTTACTCCGAGTTCCTGGGCCAGCTCTGACTGTGTGCGACAGGGATCTGCATCCAACAGTTGTTCCAGTTCCTCATCGTCAACTTTCTGTGGCTGTTCCGGACGTTCTGCATCACGGAGATCAAAATTTTCCTTCTCAAACCACTTCTTACACGTACTGTAGGACACAGCAGCATCACCCAAAGCAGCACAGATCATTTGCTGGGCTTCCCCAGCACTGTTTTTCAGCTGAAATATGAACAGGAGGCAGTGCCTCAAATGTTGCTTCTCGAACAACATTGCTTTCACCGTCAACTTTCACCCCTTCTGTCTCTACAGCTGTGAGTGGTTACGATTGCCTGAAAAGCTGTTGGATGGCGCTGCAATCAGCTATTATCGCACACAGCTATTTGCATTTGCTGACATTCTATGATCGCTTGCGGTTAGGGGCCGAGAATTAAGTTGCACACCTAATATTTAATGCCATAGAAAGTCAGTACTTGTATTTTTAAGTACATGCAGGCTGAACATCTAGTGCACACATCACTGTGTTCATTTGCATGTCATAACAGAGGCTGGAAATTATTAATAGATTTCTTTTCCCCTATGGATATATTTTTGTACAATACACTGGATTGGCTGCTCCAATGGTGCAGTGGTCTAAGCACCGGTTATGACCATTTGGCAACATTGGATCCGAGTTTGAATCCCAGTGAGGCATGGATGTTGTGTTTGTCTTTTGGCACCAGCTTTCTCGCTTGCCTGAAACCAGTGACCCTAAATTAGGGACGGGCGACTGCTTGTGGCCCATCACTTTGCTTATAGTGGTCATTAAACCCCAAACAAACAAACAGACAAAAAAAGATATGTTGTGTCATTAGGAATGCCTATAGCATTATAGGCCTTACTGATTTAAATAAAGGAAAACTGTACCATGTAGGGAAAATTTTACCTGGTAATGAATTACTGTGTCCTGATGCAGTGTAAAAAGGATTGAAGAGTGATATTTGATATTTGGGTTGAGGTGTTATATTCATCTCCTGGAGTTAAAGGTGTCAATGGTGGCAATGATCGTCTAGCTCTTTAAATGCTTGACAGAGTCATTTTGTAATAAAAGAGGGTGTATTTACTAACTATTTTGCCATTAATTGGGGCACTGACTAATATTATTTAGGACCCCACCCCCACCCCCTCTTGTATTCAAAGGCAGATGTGTAACTGCAATTAATTAAAACCCTCACTCCCAGCTCCCTTAATCACAGGAAGCTTTCGCTTGTTCTGGGGAGCCCAAAGGCATGGGGCAGAGTAATGGCATTTCGGCAGGAAAGGGAGATGAGAAGATGCTTCTGGAATCTCCAGGGCCTTTTTATACTGGGGACTGGGCATTGCATGCAATCTTAATTTTAGATTACCAACTAATTTCAGGTTGCAACAGCATCTCCTAATTCTCGACCCCGACCCTCGGTGTTATCAAGTATGTTTTGGCTGAAAATGAAATACAGGATTACATTATTGTACAATGCATGTTTTGAAGTTGTGAATCCATTTATTGGTGTAAATATGACATGAATGGTAGGTCAGATAATATCCGAAAACTTGAAAATATCCTGGAGCTGGAATCGAACCTGTGTCTCCTGGTTAGCACCCGAGTATGCTAACCACTACGCCACCCAGAACGACCAAGTCTCAAGTTTCTGATTAATTTGAATATAACCATCACAGGATTCACTAGTCGAAGCAACCGGCATTTATATAAAAAAGTGAATCTGGAGGATTGGAATTCATTCTCCGTGACTGAATTCTAATAAAACTTGAATTCTGATCCTCCAGATTCTCTCTCTATATATATATCAATGCCGGTTGCTTCAACTAGCAAATCCTGTGGTGGTTATATTCCAGTTAATTGGAAACTTGAAACTTGGTTGTTCTGGGTCGTGTAGCGGTTAGCATACTCGGGTGCTAAGCAGGAGACATGGGTTCAATTCCCACTCCAGGACGACTGACCTACCATTCATGTCATATTTACACCAATAAACAGATTCACAACTTCAAAATTTGTATTGAAATAAAGCAATTTCACAAAGCCTCAGGTGTTTCCAGTATTCTCCTCTGATCTGCAGCTTTTACCCTCATGTAGCCTTTTGATTTACTGGGAAAACTACCCCCTTACAATTTAATGGGATTCATCCATGATCATAACAGAAGGTTGAAATGTAAAAGCAATTCTTCCCTGTTAGTGTGTCCAATTTATGATTTATCTAGGGTTTAAATCTTTCAGAAGAAAAATATCACTTACATTACAAACTGATTTTGAAGCAAATGCACTGGAGTCATTTTTCATACCTTGACATTGTTTGCTTTCTCAGTAATGTGCAAGATCATTAGTTGCACTTCAGTGCCATTTCCTGCCTCTGTTGCAGCTCAATTTGTTACCAAATCATCCATTAATGTAAGTGCACAAAGACATTTCAAACATATTGTGTGTTCATATATATAGTTATTTATCTTTGTGTGTGTGTTGGGGAGGGGGGGTGATACTATTATTTTCAAATATAAAAAAAAACACTTTATATACTAATCAAAAACAACTATTATGGGAATTTTACTAGGATTTGTTTTTATTTAAATTGCAAATTTTTGGAGAAAACTCTTCTCCTTCTTCAGGCTGTCTTTTTTATGTCACTTATTCCCGTCACTTTAAAAAAAAATTAGGAAAAAGTTCTAATTTTTCTTTTAGCTGCATTGAATTTTTAATCAAGTTAGGTGGCTTTTTTAAAAGATTCTGAAGGTGTGACTTTAAAAAGTAGTTTAGATTTGGAAGAATTTAGTTTTTTGAGTCAATTATTGGTTTAATTGGTTGGTGTTCTTTATTCAGTTTGACTATTCCATATATTTGAGGTAATCTGAACTGTAATTTTGAGAATTGTTTATAGTTTTCTGGAAGCTGGCTTTTTGTTTTTTGAAGTGAAATAAGCTTTGAGACTTTTTTAATCAAATTTGGTAGTGGGTTTTCTTTTACTTCTTCATACATAGGCTTTTTAGTTCTTCCATCTTTCCTTGATAATCTTTCTTATCCATAATAGTAATCAACTTACTTTTTTTGTCTGTTTTCACAGCAACGACACTTTCATTTTTTCTGAAATTTTTAAGAGCTTTTAATTGACAGTTCTCAAATTTGTTTTAGGTTTCTTTACTTGCTTCTGGAATTTTGTAAGGCTAGTGTGGTAATTTTTTCTGAGGAGGTCTGCTTTAATTTTGTCTTCTTTTTCTAAAGTTCTGCAGATGCTTTCCAGTTGAATTACCAATTTTTCTGTATTTATTTTTTTCCTTGGATAGATTGAAATTACTTCCTTTATTTATCCCTTGTAACAATCCATGGCTAACTCCAGTAGCAGTGTTGTCCTTTACATGACTAAGAACTGCTGATTCTTTGTTTTGACTGGAAGATTTTCTTAAAAAAATTATTTTCTTTAAGGTTCAGCATTTGAACAATTTTTTTATTTAATAAGTGACAAGAAAAAGACAGCCTGAAGAAGGAGAAGAATTTTCTCCGAAAATTTGCAATTTAAATGAAAAAAATTCCTATAATAGTTGTTTTTGATTAGTAATTGAATTAAGAAACTAAGAAGCCAATTTGAAACATGAGCTTTATTCAAAGAAAAAAACTTGTTTAGAAACTAATCATTTAATTTTAAGTATTTAGAACTCTCAGAAACACTGTGCCTACTTTCAGCATATTTTATTATTATTGACTAAGTAAGATATGCAGAACAATCCCCCCTCTCATTTGCTCTTAGAAATCAGTTCAGTTTCTCACCTTGAACTTAAAAATTGATGTGGAAGAGCCTTCACTTGGAATATAATGCAAGTACTTCATAGTTACAATTAAGCCTTTACTTGAAATATAATGCAAGTATATTTATATACGGTTTAAAATTCAGGCTTCACACGACAATAACACCTAAACATATAAAACGAGCGAAACACACAGAGTCATGTATGGTAAAAGGCAAGACAAGGGAATCATCTCAACAGATCTGTCTACAGAAAGCCCTCTGCAATAGCAAACATAATCCCATTTTCATTCCACTCCCCAACTGCTCACAAATTTGCAGCCTTTAAAACTTATGTCAATCATGCCAGGATTGTCTGCAACACTGAATCTTCCTTCAATGAAGAAATTGACACCATAAAGAAAATTGCAGAAGCCCATCGGTTCCCACCTTCTACAATTCAAAAATTCCTCCAAAATTCCCACTTGAAAAATCTGTCTGCTCTCTCACCAATAATAATGGAAAACCCACCATTCATTGGTTCCATCCCTTTCCATGGATCCTTCTCTTATAAGATGTGTAAACTTTTCAAAACTATGGGCTACCCTCTCACAGTGAAACCAAACCCTTCTGCAATAATGTGCCTGCTTAAAGACAGGGATCATGTCTCACCCTTGGACACTCCTGGAGTTTATGCTATTCCCATTTCAACTTCCTTTGGTCTTTCAGTGTATATTGAAAGCACATACCGAAGCATCAAAACAAGACTTGGTGAACACAAAAAAGATATTTCCAATGGTCTTCCAAAGACAGCTTTATCTGCACTAACCCTTGAAGACACCTCTGCAGTTCCCATTTCGAAAGAAACCAAAAAAGTTGCCCCATTCATCAACAAGGCATCTCTGCATTTCCAAGAGAGCATTGAAATTTTGTTCACCAAAAACTGCAATTCAGAGACCCCTCACCAAATCCCAGTTATTTGGATCTCTCTTCTAAAATCTGGCAGCATTTCCAACACCCCAACTTAAAATTGTAGCTCTGGCAACCAGCTCATCCAGTCGATCGCGAGTGATCAAGGTCGTAGAAAGACCGAAAGCTATTGCTAAACGAACCTTTTACCATACGTGACTCTGTGTGTTTCACTCATTTTATATGTTTATATTTATATACCTTCACTGCAAATGCTAATTTAGTTAAAATGTAGTTTTATGTACTCAAGAGATGCATATAGCGTATTAAATCTTTTTATTTTTGTGGTGTAGTAAGCACAAAGATTCGCCAAGCTTTTGCACTCCACTGGGAGGCTTTTTCAAGGCAATGGTGGATGTAAAAATGTTCTTTTAGGCATTTTTGTGTCTGCCATTACCTTTAAAAAGCCTCCCAGTGGAGTGCGAAACTTGGCGAATCTTTGTGCTTACTAAACCACAAAAATAAACAGATTTAATTAAATTGAAGGTATATGAATATACTTTAAAACTCTATGCACATTTTCATCACTTGTGGCAAAGTGAAGGTATTACATCAGTGACAGTGACAAATGAACTTTTGAATAAATGAACCAACTTCCTTTTAATCTATGAAACATGCAGTTATCTCAATTATACATAATCCATAAACACATATTACAAGTCATTTAAATTTTGAACTATGAAGTACTTGCATTATATTCCAAGTGAAGTGAAATAAATTGCACACGTTATTGCAGTATATCAAACCAGTCTATTTAATTGAAACATAAAAGTTAGTTAGAAGCTATTAAACTATAAAAACCTTGTTCCTCTGGCTTCGGATGAACTCTCCACATTTGATATCAGTTTTAAAGTATATTTATATACCTTCAATGTAGATATCTTTCAGCACATTAACTTTGCCAAATAATTTTTTTGGTCTTAAACAGATTTAATACGCTATATGTGTCTCTTGAGTATTCACAGTCAGGTGTATTTATAATAATGTAGTTTTATGTGCCAGATCTCTGATGCCATCAAAGTTAATCAGTGTTTTTTTGTTTTGTTTTGTTTTGTTTTGTTTTGTTTTTTAATTATATTGTCTTTTTTTTATGTGCCATTGAAACTGCCATAATGTCAACTTTAGGTAAATTTAAAGCAAAGCTAAGATCTTCTCCAAAAATTGTGTTTTCTTTTGTTCACTTCATAATTTAGTAATTTTATGTTCATGCTGTGCAGTCCATTTATGTTGTGTTTGGCACAAAAACTATTCAGTTTCACCTGCAAATTAAAAAACAAAACAAAAAAAACTACAGTTTTGCTGGATATTAGTTTTATAATTGCAGGTAGTATTTTCTTAACAATTTTTATATGTAGTATAAATCTTTTTCATGTTACTACTGTCTTCTGTATTGCTTATCGTAATGTCTTGGCCCACAATAAGGTGAATTGTTTGACTTGCTTGCAGTAAAACATCTAGTGCAATCTATATTCACTAACAAGACATTTGTTTTTAGGTTACTGCAATTCTTGTATTTAAAGTGTCCTGAATTCTGTTTCAAACAGAAGTGTTTCATGATCAATAAGATAAAAATTGTCCATCTAAATTTGTGTTGAACATTTTAAAACTTGAAAAACTGTAATGATTTGATGTGCAATGTGGTCTTTGTTTTGTGGAAGCTGGAGCTTTTACCAGGAGTTAAAGATAATTAGGTATTTTATTCGGTTAATGGAACAGTTTGTGCAGTTAATCTACTAATAAATGGGCCCATAATATAGTGTGAGAAAGGGTTTTAGGAGTTATTTCTGCTGAAATGTTTTTGGAGTGCTGATTAAAAGAATAAAGTTTCCATGCTCGGAACACACACTTAAAATTCATAGGAGCATATTTTCTAAGTCAGATATTCTTCCATAACAGTCACCATTCATAAAAACTTTTTCGGTGTGCGTATGAATCAGATGTTTTTCAGTAACAGTAATCATTCATAAAAACGTCCCCCAAATCCTCCCTATTTTGTGATTCAGATTTTCACCAGTAACAGTCATCATTCGCCTTTTTTTTTTTTTTTAGTCTGATCTTCGTTAGTAACCGTAATCACTCACAAAAACCTTTTTTTCTGAGTCAAATATTCTTCACTAACATACCTTTCTTGATGGGAGGCACCATACAGAAATAAGTCTGTGGTGTGGTTTCTTAGTTCTCTCCAAATCATCGGCACTTCAAAGGGCCTAGAACGTCCTTTACTATTCACCCATGCACTCATTTTTTAAGCACTGTATTGCAGCATATGTGTGGGACACATTTCTTGTCAAAATTGCTGATTTTGCAACCGAAATACAGGAAATGCTTTTTTTATTTATACATTTTTGTATGTTGTTGCACTTAACACACACTTTCTTGTCACAGATGTCACGTCTCATTTTTTAATGTCACTGCTGTTTTTAAATGTTTAAATTTTTTGTGAATAGTTTTCAAAAGAATTTTCATGGTAAATACCATTTGCAGTAAAAGTGAGAAAGCAAAGACATGAAATTTACAAGAGTTCAAACATGCTTGAAATGATTTTAAATTAAAGTTATTAGTATTTATTCAGTTTTAATAAAATGAAGCTGGCCTTTGCATTTATTTCTCTTTAAATTTTATTAAGCCTGGATGATTACTAAATGTTGACTTAATTATCAATTGGTAAATGGTTTATTTGCTAAGTTTGCAGTTTTTCTTGAGCTATTTAAGCTAGTGATTTGCTTAAGTCATTCATTCTTGAGAGTTAATTCATGAATGCTCATTCACTTTGATCCACTACCAGCTGTTTGTCTTGCTACACTCATTGAGCCAATCGTTCTTTGCTCCAAAGTTCCTGCAGTGCAAGGCCAAATAGAAATTGGCAAATTGTCCAAAAGAGCAGATCTCCACCATTCACGAGCAAGCACATTTAAAGTTATTTTTGGCAAACTGCCCGAAAGAGCAAGAAACTTAGGAGAGTCATTCGCCATTCATGGGACAAATGAATGGCGTTTACATATCATTTCCAATCTTAAGTTTCAATATTATTTGCTCACTCACATAATGGTTGACACTTGTTAATTCACCACTTTACTTTTTGTATTTATAATCTGTTTTAGAACTCATCAGGGTGGAAGAAATTTAAGCATGCTGCAACTTCATGATTTGTTGCAGTCATGGCAGATTGCATTATCATTCACAGTGGTGAGAGGGAACCATTCACCGTAAAAAGTCATTCGTTGTGAATAAATCATTCATGAATGGTCCATCACTACTGTAGACATCACAAGTTCAAGTTAAAATCTATCATAAAAGAAAAATCAATTTGTTCTTTATTATATCTTGCTAGTTAACTGGAAAAAGGCAGGTAAAGGCATTTTAAATTAGATGGGGGGGGGTGTTCTGCTTTTCTTTCTCACTTGGTAATAATTGAGTGCATGACTATTCCTAGATTAATGCATATAAATATCTCCAAAATATGTTTTTTTTCTAAGGAATAAAAGGAAATGTCGAATTTCCGGGTTGCACCCCCTACCCTTTCTCAGCACTACAGCTATTATAGTAGGTGTTGCCATTCATGAGATAAATTCCAATCTTTCAAATCATTTAATGTTGTATCTCTGCTCTCTATTTCCAGTCCTGATAATTTTGTTTTGAAAAAGTGCTGTTGACATATGTGAGATTCTTCCGCGGATTTGCGGAATTCCACTTTTATCGTCATCATTTGGGCCATTTCGAGACCTAAGCAAAACTGGAGAAATTTTAGGGGTATTAGTTGGGGGATTAATTTGTTTTCCATCAGGAAATAATATTTCATCTTTTAAAACTTTCGAAAATGGAAAAAAAAAATGTCCCACTATTGTTATGCCCTTTTCTCGCAATGTTTCTTCTGCCCAGTATTGTTTTTAAATATAATTTTATTCCATAAATATTTGTATCACGACTTGAAAACGGAGAAAAAATTTCTGCAAATGGAAGTTAGACCGTAAATGCGTGGCAGATCATTTCCCTGTAATCTTCAGGCATGAGATTGTTCGGCGGATTCGAGGTATTTCGTCTTTTTCATCATCATCTGTGTGGTTCTTGAGATCGATATGTAACTGAACAGAATTTGGGGAAGGGTTGTTTTCCATCGGAGGACGGAAGTACAACTTTCGAAAGTGGAAGTTAGGCAGAGTAAAGATTTCTCCCATAATCGTACCTTTTTTTTTTTTTTTTTTTTGCAATATCCTTTTGCTCAGTATTGTTAAATATCATTTTATTGAATAAGTGTGTATTTAAGCTTGAAAATGGAGAGAAAATTTCCGAAAACAGAAGTCAGACGGTGCGAGGATTTTGCTCGTAATCGTTATCTCCCCTGCTTTGTGCAACTTTTTCTCTGTCTTGTGTTAAATATTAATAATTTTATATTTTGAATAGAGTGATGTGCTCCAGTTTAATATTTATATAAATAAATTTATGTGAGCAATTTTGTCTTACTCACAATGTGTTTTATTGACACTGTTTTGCCGCACATTCTGATTTTTTACCCAGTTAAAAAGTTCAGCTTTTTTTTTCCCTTCATAATCTCATGTATATGTTGATGTGTCAGAACTTCTACAGTGTCCCAAAGCACTTTATGTCCTGTATTTTGAACATGTCTGTCTGAATCTGTTTTGTTTGTCATATTTTTAGTTGCAGCATTATGTTCTCTGCCAATCTGGTTTTAAGCTATCTGCCTGTTTTTCCCACATAGCTGAGACCACACTCACATTTAATGTTGTAGACCACACATGTGTGTATGTTTTCTTTTTTGCTTTAATTTCGGAAGGTAGTTACTAATTTTATTTTGTAATCCTGGTGCCAGTCTGATTTGAAACTTCTCACTAATCCTCTCTGAAGTTTTTCAAACAGTCCTTTATGGTAAGTAATTTTTCTAGTTAACTGAAACTTAGTTTTTGACTTCTGATTCTTTTCTTTTTTTACAAAGGATGTTGTTGAGCAGTAGAGAAGGGTAATTATTATCTTCCATGATTCTTAAAAAATGCTCAAAAGGAAGAATTGATAAAAGTTTTGGAAAATAATAATTACCCTTCTCTACTAGTCTACAAAATTCTTAGTAAAAAGGAAAAGAATAAGAAGTCAAAAACTAAGTTTCAGTTAACTAAAAAAATTACTTACCTTTTTTAGGACTGTTTGAAAAACTTCAGAGGATTAGTAAGAAGTTTCTAGACAGACAGGCTCCAGGATTACAAAATAAAATTAGTAACTGTCTCCCAAAATTAAAGCAAAATGAAGAAATCACACACAAACACATCATTTTATATAAAGGTGTGCCTTAGCTATATGGAAGAAACAGGTAGACAGCTTAAAACCAGATTGGCAGAGAGAAATAGAGAGGGAGAGAGAGAGAGAGAACATAGGGCTGCAATTAAAAATATGGCAAACAAAACAGGTGTGGACAGACATGTCCAAAATACAGGAGATTAACTGCTTTGGGACACTGTAGAAGTTCTGACACATCAAACAGCACTTTTTTAAGAGAAAATTGTCAGAAGGACTGGAAATTTAGAGAAGAGGTACAACATTAAATGATGTGAAAGGTTGGAATTTATCTCTTGAATGGCAGCACGTACTATAGCTGTAGTCCTCAGGAAGGGTAGGGGTGCTACCCGAAAATTTGACATATTATTTTCTTTTATTCCTTAGAAAAAAAACCAACATAATTTTGAGATATTTACAATTTCTCACTTGGTTTATGCCACTTCGTACAAAATTACATGTATGAGCAAGTAATTTTTTTCGTGTTTGACTGCTTGAGGGCATTATAGCTTTATGGTTTGCCTACTAGGGTGTAATTGCAATGTTTTCTTAATTTAATATTTCGGAGGCTTGTGTATTGTCTTATGTTGTTTAAAATGGTGTAATCGCTGTGCATTACTAAATATTCTTATGTCTATTTTGTCTCTTTTGGAGCATTGGAATTCTTTAATGAAAGTATTTTGTTCATAAATTAATTTTGGTGTGTTTTTTAATTTGAGCTGAATGAATCTGATAATATTTTGTCCATCAAAAATGTCATGAAGTGTCACATGCGACTGTGATTAGTGCTAAATTTAAGATATTTACTTCAAGACTGTCGATCACAGGAAAAAGTCCTTTTATGTATATGGTACATTATTTATTATTTGTTCATTATTTGTGTCCTTTATCATTTGTAAACTATTTGTAATATTTTGACTCATTATTTTAACTGTTTTATACTGAGAAACCAAAGGTGACTTTGTGTGTATTTAATGTGGGTATGACCATATCATTTTGGTAACTTATGTTTTGACATGTGTTCATTTGTGCTATGCGTTTCACAGACACCATAACATGTCTTACTACTACAGTTCAAGAAAGTACTGCCAGGCTTTGACTGTTATAAGAATTTGTAAACTATTATAATACACTTTTTTAATTGTTTTCTATGGTGATGACATTTTATACATTTTCATCAGAGGACAGTTCGTATTGCTTTGTGTAATTGTTTCTTTTGCTGCAATGTTTGCACACTTAATTTCGGTGTTGCAACTGTTTTTTTTTTTTTCTTCTTCAAATTCAGCACTTGTGTATTTCTTGTGCCGTTGAAATTTTTGTAAAAAAAGTTTTAAATATTTAAATGCCAGATCTCCATTCTTCTTTTGAAAAAAAAAGTCTATTGTTCTCTTAAATTATATGAACTGTATTTTAAAACTGTTGTGAATGTCTGTATAAGTTGTCTAGCTTTTCCTTAAAGTGCCCATTAGTTTTGGTGGATGTTCATACAGTTACACATTATAACCACCCACATGTTTTGAAAAGGTAGGAAGTTACATAGCTTTGAAGAAATTCAGGAGAGGTTTCGCTTCTTTCTTTTTTTTTTTTTTTTTTTTTTTGTTAACGGAATTATAAAATGTAAATTTATGAGTGTGCTTATAATATAAATTATTGAATGTAATAGTGCAAATGAGATAGAAAAATGAAAAGAATAGATATGTTACATAAAAAGTCTGAAAAAAGAGAACTATGTGGGATACTATTCTATGCACAACTAGAAGCATAGTAACAAAAAAAAATTAACAATATGCAAAGCAAAAATTGCAAGTAGCTAGGATTACATCATAACAGAGATGATATGGAAAAGAAAAATTATTTATAGATTACAGTTGATGGGGAGGGAACTACTGATGAACTGTATCTCTCTTACATGATTGATTCACTACATTTAGTTTTGACGATGAAATTTTGGTTCTCCAATTTCTGACATGGAAGAACTATAATTATTTTGAAGGCGTGAGCTGTGTAAAGTTCCAAGTGTTGCCTGTTTGGTTTTGCTGATGTCTAGAAAATGAAAAAGAAAATAAATTATTGAAAGAACCACATTTAATCCTAATTCAGTGGCTTCCGGTATACCCCCAGATAATTTGCAATACTTTAAAAACTTTTGGTTATTTGGGGAGCTATTGTAATGAAAAATGTGGCACCAACATGCAAACCTCTGTAATATATGATAGATTTTTTTCATCTTGGATAACAAACAATAGCAATTATATGTGCCTCAGAAACTGGGGTTATGATATTAAGAATTATTCTTATTTATTGTTCTTGCCTCTTCAAATTGCAGCCTGTGTCAAATGTATAGAAGTAATATAAACACCTGTTTTTATCTCCCATTGTTTTGCCCAAAAGACATTTTCTGAAGCATACATAAACATGATTCTCAGAATACTTTTTTTAAATATTGATTTTTTTAAAGGTATTAGTGCTAAGGAGATAGGAAATATAAAGAGAAAAAGAGATAAGAATATGAAATCCGAAAAACTTTTTGACCTCAAAATAAAGAAATGAAATCACAATTTTTTTTTATCTCTCTTTCCCCAAGTATGCTATTTTCATGTATGTAAGCTATAAAAATTCCCTCGGATCTTAATGCTGTCATTGCCATTTAGTACTATACTCATAAAGTGAAGGTATCCACTGCGAATTATAAAGGCTATTTTTAGAAGCAGCACAGTACATCAGGCATTTGGTACCATCAAGCAAATTCATTTAAAGCCCCACAGGTATCAGAATTTAGTCTTGGTGTGGTTTAAGTTACTAGATGTATGACCAGATGACTGCATATTGCAGCAAAAAGTAAATTGATAAATAATAAAGTGTTGTGCGATTTTTCATTTTTTTGGGGGAGGGGAGTGCAGTACATCACCATAGTTCACTAGTTTTGGATGTCCATCAGTATATTAAAGCCCAATTATTCAGCATAAAGGCATGCAAGAACCTGGTACCAGCCAACAGCTTGTAGTTTTACTAAGTATCACCCTCCTTTACTTCACTTCAGCAGGTTTGATGAGAATCAATGGTTGGCTGGAGTACTGATAATTTCTTGATAAAATGCATGTTTCATTTTTTACACAGCACAATTCTTAAATTATTCTACTTGTTGCACTTTTTTCTATTTTTTACTTCACGGTTTGGGGTCCAACATGTTTTCAGAGAATGCTTTGTCACTGGTATGCTTAGAGTTGGTGTAAAACATCTCAGTACTTTCTAAAATTAGACTGTGGAAATGGGGCCCTGTTCGTTTTGTCCTTTCGTCAAATTCAACCAGTATTTCACTCTAGAATGTTTTCAAAAATGTAATGGACAAATTCAACGCATGTGTGAAATAGACTGACATCACTAAGGGAGAGATCTGCTATAAACAAAGGCATAGCTCTTTCCACGTTTTAGCAACACATAGCAACCGAAAAATTGTTATTCGGTTACTGCTGGGGAATCAAATCCCATCTCCCTCGATATCTAGCCGAGTGCGCTAGCCTTACACCACGGTGGTCAACAATCCACGGCGCTACGTGTGTTTTTCTGTCAGCTTCTGGCATCATAAATTTATAAGATGGGCTCAGCTACTTAGACATCTCCATCTTGTGGGCATTAACAGCACTGGCTGTATATTAATTACAACAGTTAAATCCAAAGGGCGAGATCCAAAGTGACAATTCCTCCAAATATGTGGCGTCAGTGAATAAACAAAGGCATCGGTCTTTCAATTTTTTGGTTGCTATGTATTGCTAAAATGTGGAAAGAGCGATGTCTTTGTTTATTCACGGACACCTCGTATTTAGAGGATTTTCACTTGAGATCTGCTATTTTATAACATTTATGAATTGAGTACTTCATTGTTTTATTAATTAGGGAAAATGTAATGCTAATCCAAAAAAATAAAAAAAATTGAGCAACAGATTACATATGGTAATAGATTTATTTACCCAGATAAAGGAAATTACAAAGATACAGCTGCCTGTAATGCTATTCTGTAATGTCCCATTGTCAAAGTGAGTGCCCTCAGAAAATGGGGGTTATTGTGTCATTGGTAGTTATGATATACATATATCGATTTCACATGGTTTGTACGCTCCTTGAAGTACTTGAAAATGTTTAAGGCTCCATAAATAGCACTTGAAAAAAATTCTGTTATGTTTTTTCAAGTAATGTTATGAAAGAGCATCTGTAAAATAATTCTGTATACTAAAAAGTTGTATAGGAGATTTCTGTGTAGTTCTGATAAAAACACCAAGCTGATCAAATAGCGCAAAACTTGTATTCAATTCAGGGTAGCTCATGGACAGTGGGTACCTTGGCTATGACATCACTATGGAGTAAAACGTCAGCCATGGGAGTAAAGCAAGTAGGATGATGTATTCGCGATTCATGATGGGCTTCTGTTGTCTTGGGTTAGGGATGACTTCTTACTGGAGAGTGAATATGAAAATAATGTACCCTTTCAAAATATTCCACAAAATAAAATGATTTCAAAAAACACCAAAACAGAGGGGCAATTTAAAGTTAATAAAACTAGCAATCGTGCTCGTTCTCTGAACGGTGAATCTATAAAATCATTTTTTGAACATAAAATTAAAGAAAGGGGAAAGTAATTTAAAATCTGTAACTGTTTTACGATTTAGAACAGCATCGTGACGTCAGTGCATACAGTTTGACGTAAAATGGAGCAGGCTTTGCCACCCCTTAATTTTAAATCAAAATTTGAAATTTTCAAAGCATGATAATTAACACAGCAATCGGACATCGCCGAATTGACCATAATTACTGTTTCACACGTGAATTAAATCACATCCAAAGCCACCATATTTTTTTTTTTTTTTGGTGCTTTTCTGAGTCTGATGTGATTTAATTCACGTGTGAAACAGTAATTACAGTCAGTTCGGCAATGTCCGATTGCTGTGTTAATTATCATGACATATTTACCACGTATTATGAGAAGAATATTTCTTCAACTCTGAATATTTTCAAAGCATTTCAGTGATTCTGACAGAATTATCTTTAAACCTATCAGCATTTTGAAACAGTAAAGCTAAGCCACCCTTTTGAAGTTTTTGGTTTTCAGACTTTTTACTATATGCAGAAGTTTTAGAAAAATTCAAGCAAACAATGTCTCCAAGTGCTGTCTCTTTTTTTTTTGGGGGGGGGGGTGTGCATTTGCAGGTATCTGGACTTTTAAGACCTACCAGCATGCCAATTTTTAGATCTCTACGTCATTTAGAAGTGGTCAAACAATTTGCAAAAAATTCAAGCAGACAGTGTTCCAAAGCCACCATATATTTTTTTTCGTACTTTTCTAAGTATATGGACCTTAAGACCTATCAGCATGCCAATTTTCAGATCTCTTGGTCATTTAGAAGTGGTCAAACAATTCACGGATGAACACACTTGTACTTTCCCTCTTTGCTTTTTGTATATACGAAGCAAAATCCTATATTTACATAGGTATTCATGTATGCCGGCAGAAAACGCCGAACTTTAAACGCCTCCCTACATCATTAAGCATTGTGTCATTACCAGTTTGATTGTAGCCTGTCCTTTCACCCAATGAAAAGAGAGTGCTAAAAATAGCTGCATCACCATGGCGGCAGATCATGAAACCAGAACTGTCTTGTGTTGTTAACGCTGAAAATAGAGTAAAATGCTCGTCCCTTTCGTTTGCGTCTGTAAAAGATGCTTAAAAATCAGAAAATTACTTTTTCTTAAATTGAAAGAGGGATGATACAAAATGCAAGAGCAAAATTTCATTAATTTAATACTTTGCTGAAACCACTTTGTCATTATATAGAAGGCCTAGGAACTGTGTGCATTGCCTGGATTACACACATTTCTGGTAATATAAACATATTTACATTTTACAGTAGAATATTTCAGATACAAGTGCACCAAGGACGTTGCCAAGGGAGAGAACCCACCCAGCTCAAGATGTGCCGTATTTTAATTTTTTTAACTTTAAAATATAATCTTGAATTTGTCAAGGAATGGTGATTCCCGTGTTTTTCATTATGTAGCCATACGTATTTTCCCCTAGAAAATGCGTTTTTCCTTCTCTGTAGAAATGTTATCAACATAGCATGAAAATTCAGTTGTTCTCCACTCGTCCAAATCCTCAATTTAAGCCCTTTTTTTTTCAAGTTAGTGTGACCAGGAGTGAATAGGGCGGGGGGAATAGGAATTCACTGAGGTCATTAGTAATTGCTCTGCTATTTATTTGTGCTACTAAGCAGGGGAATCCTACACAGAAACTGAAGACTGAAGCTACACCAGCACTCTTAAGGCTGTCCTAAGGTAATGAGAGAGCAAAGCAAGGTTCTGGCTTCAAGGAAAGGAGTTAAGGAGGGGAAGGTATTGGCTGCATGTTGGAATCATACCAACTTGAACTGTTGAGGGAAATGTGCAAGTTAATCATATTAACTTGAACATTTCCTCTCAACCCTAATCCTTTTTTAATCAGAGCGTTTTACTGGTGCTGGTGGCAGTGTATCGTGTTTAACATATGGGTATGTAACTCTTTAGGTTTTACTAATTTTATTAAAAATGGATGGACGGAACATTCGGAAAAAATGACTCCAAACTTTTGATTCTTTTATATTCCAAAAAGTGCAAAAACTTCAAGACAGTTCCAAAATTAATGAGTATGTATGCAGGACAGGCAGGGGATATTGTACTAATACTTTTGCAGCCTGTAGGGAAAGCAAAACAAATTCTTTCTTTCAGAGTTTTGTAAATAAAGTTGCTATCATACATGCCCCGACAAAGATAATACTCGTCCACCCATCGCCCATCCTAATTTCGAAGTCTGGCGATGTCCCTGATATGAAGCCTTCTAATTCTTGTAGTTGATAGGTCATTTGGTAATGAATTATGATACTCACATTTAGTGCCAAGTTTATATATTCAAGTTCCAGGTAAGACGTTGGTTGACTTTATTTCCATTTTTGTAACCAGAGCCTCAAAGTTAAAGATCCTAACTTCCTCTAACTTTTCCTGTTCATTGAAGTCATTGCACCCTTAAAAAAAAAAAAAAGAAGAAAAAGATAGGTATTGAAAAACAGATTTTTACTGGTGTAAGATTCCTTTGTTTTATTTCTTGATAACAAACTTAAGTTAGCCAAAAAATTAGTTCCTTAAATATTAATTCTTAAAGTATATTAAAGAAGAATTAACTTTGGTGGTACTTAAATTATGTTTAACTCTATGTTATAAAACTAGCTTCTTCCATTCAGGACCTGAGTTCTAACTTCAGCTGAAACATGAATATGCATTAATGTGTTTATTCTTAAGATTCTCTCCCATTGCTGGTGCCTAAAAACCTAGTTCACTCTCATAAGAATCATTTAAGTAATTTTTTTTTTTTAATTCTCATTCTTCCTTGATAAAATGTGGTATGTGTTAAAGACACAATATTGTCTGCAAAGCCAGAGAGATATCTAAATTTCTAACATGTCATTGTATGTTGTGCAATTTTGGAAACCATTTTTGTCCATGGGTACAATAAGTACTTTGCAGATTTTTGTTCTTGCAGAAACATTAAATGTTTGGCTAAAAGAAGGTTGTCGTGGAATAGAGGACCACAGCAGCTAAAATGTTTTTTATTTTATTTTTTTCAAGAAGGTCTTGCTGAGACATTCTGTAAAAAAAAAAAAAAAAAAAAAAAAAAAAAGAGAAGGAAAAGATAGTGAAAGTAAAATTAGTATTTAAACATAAGTAAAATAAAATGAAACATGAAAGGAAGAACTCTTGGAATAAAGTCTATTGAAACTGAAAAAAGAAAGAAAAGAAAAGAAATAAGGAAATGTTACCTGAAATATTTTATTATTATTATTATTATTATTATTATGTGTTTTGTTTATATTTAGGTAGGTGTTTCCCTAATCTTTATTCTTACATGTCTTGATTTTATGACATCCTTGCACCATGAAAATTATCCAGGCTTTCATTTTTTTCCACTGGTGTGCTCAGTGATGTAACAGATGATGGCATGTTCTAATTTGGGAAAGGGAGGAGGGGGGCAAATCATTTTTATGATAATCACCTGCCCATATTTTTCAAGGAGAAATGGAAAAACATCCCCTATACTGATTTTTTTTTTTTTTTTTTTTTTTTTTTTTTGTAAAGAAATATTGAAGATCAATGCTCCCCAATTTTTGTTTTGGGGCACAAAGTTGTACCCCTTGTCATTTTAGAATGTATGCTTTAAATGCTGTAGCATGTCACTTTCCAGAACAATAGTTTGAAAATATAGTCAATATTTATTTTCCATATATGTATTTGAAATGCTTGTAAAAATAGATTATGTTAAATTAAAAAATGTGGCAAAGACTTTCACATTTTCCTTGTGTTTATGCATATTTCAGTGCAATTTTGCATTAAATTTTTGTGATTTTTTTAAGTCTAAGCAATATTTGCAAGTGTTAAAATGAAAATTGTACATTTCTGTGCTATCAAAACCAATCAATACTCATCAATATCTTCATAGAACTAAAACATCCCATTTGCAGGCAGAAGTATAATTGTAGCATTGCCTGTAAAAACGTGAAAGCAGGATACGAAGGTTTGAGCATACATGTTCCTCTGAAATTTATCCAATAGCAGTCACTGCCATTTATATAGTAAGTTTATTGTCATCAACTCCTTTCAAGACCAAAGTGAAATCACTGCCACAAAACATTGCCTATGTTGTAATAACTTATCCAGCACTGAACACCTTCAAAGACCAGAACTAGATTTCCGCCATGGAATGCGTCTCGGTGCTGTTATCACTTTTGCAAGGTCAATGTAGCATAAAACACTGCCATATGTTTTAAGGATACATGTGTGTATTGTTGTTTCAAGTATCTGTTATATCTTATTAATTCCAATTATTTAATTTGATTATAGTCACGTTTATGGAATTGACTAGTATGTTGAGTGATTTTGCCTTAAAAATTTGTCCCTCTCTTGTGTGTAATGTGTTAATGTGTTAATTAAAAAGTATGGAGATCTTGTACAGTAATTATATGTTTTGAAAATTTGCTAGCACTGGACAAAAGTTTCTTTGTAAATATATATATATATTTATATTGTATTCTAATATGCAAAACATACCTTATGCAGATGGTGATTTTTTTTTTTTTTTTTTTGACATCCCTTTATCTTGATAAATAACACAGCAATCAGACATCGCTGAATTGACTGTAATTATGTTTCACACATGTGAAACAGTAATTACAGTCAATTCAGTGATGTCTTGATTGCTGTGTTAATTATCATGATGTATTGGCCATGTATTATGAAAAGAGTGTTTCTTCCACACAGTATACCCCTTATCTGTTTTGATATTTACTGAAGCAGGTAAAATGCACATGTTAATATTTTGCCACGAACCAATTTTACTACGTATTTTATCTGTGCAAAGTCAACTGATTAAATGCAGATCCCCCTCCCCTCGATAAAAAAGCGCATTTTGTTTGCTGAAAATCTGGTAATTTTATTATGTAATCCTACAAGTACTGCATGTAGCCATGTACCAGTAAAAATGCTTTTAGATGAGAATGTTTGTGAAAATGTGAATAAGTAGATGGTGCTAAGAACAGAAGTCAGCTTATATTATTATTCTACTGTATAAAAAATTTAATTCACCAAGAAAATTGCATGAAGGAAAAGCAAAGTGAAGGCAAGGAATACAACAGCATTCAAATGAATCTCATTCAGTTTATTAGTGCATTGTTAGCCATGTGTAATATTTGTTTCAAAAATTATTTTAAATGATGTGTGAGTTTCTTTGGTAAGTTAAGGAAACGCATGTCATGAATTGCTAATGGGGTGAAATTGATGCAGCTGATTCATAGAGAAGTAGTCTTTGGTCCTTTTTAGTGTAAACAAAGTGTGTGTCTGTGTGTGCATGGGTGCCCATAACTTAGTTTTCAGGAAGGGGCAAACAAATTGTAACTACGAATAACACATATAAACACCATCTTCAAATTTTTACTGTGCCTTCTTACCTAACCCTTTTTGCCACACTCTCAACACATAAATTTAATTGGAAACCAGAAGCCCCAGAAACTACATAAAAAAAGATAGATTAATGAAATTAGGCTGAATGTGAAGAGAATAAGGAAATTTTTTGTCATTTTTTTAATCCTTTTGGCCACTTGTGACACATGCGCCACGAAGTCCCAGATATTACCATCCAGTTGCTGCTCACAAAGAATGAGAAAATACACTCCAGACAAATTTCTAGGGAAAAAAATCAAGATATATTTGTTAAGCAGTGAATAACTGTAGCAAAAGGTGACATATTTTCTATTTCTTCACCTTTCATACTTTTCTATCCTGTACATACATGTATGTACGCTGTTCTCAAAATACAGTAGAAAATTTCATTATTACTTTCTACTGGAAATTTCTGCCATTTCTATTGGAAATTCCCAAAGTTTTTTCTGTTCTTACTGCATGCACATGTATCCAGAAGTTCTACAGAAGAATGAGTAGTTTTGCAAAAATCTTTGTAGTTCTTTCCAAGAACACATAGAACCCAGTCTAATTTCCAGGGAGGGTGAATGCCCCCTCATATAGGCTCGCATGTGGCTAGTGCAGATGAAATGTCTGAAATGAGAATGCCACCTGCAAACCCTTATAAAGATAGAAAGCACATATCCACCTAGTCAAAGTAGTTCCCCTCTGCATCAATGAATGTCTGCCAGCAATTTATGCGGAGGATCCTATGATGATAGGAGTCTGTGATGCAAAGAAGATTGCAGCAGCCTGACACATGAGTTGGTTGTTTTGTGAAGGTCTTCTCCATTAGGAAATGGTCCAGATACAGGAAGAGGTGATAATCTATAGGAACAAGGTTTGGGATATGTACATGGTGCAGCAGAGTCTCTTAGTCCAACTGGTGGTTTGTTGGAATGTACTTTGGGAGACATAGGTGAATGTTGTGCAACAGAAGGATCCCATGTCTGTTGACCAATACTGCATGCTTGGTTCAGTTTTTTTGTGCATATGTTGTATTTCAGCACAGTAACTGTGTAAATTGATGGCGTCACCTGTTTAGAGAAATAAATGATTGATCAAACTCAAACCAGTAGCAGACCACCATACAAGAACAAGAACCAACACAATTTACATTCTGACAGTTCATATAACAAGCTTATCTGACCTTATCTACATGGCTTATGTCATTTTATGATAGCTATCAACAATATAATTGTGACGCTTGTATTACTGTTTCACACGTTATTCATAAAAAAAAAGGGGGGGTGCTCGAATAACATGTGAAACAGTAATATGAGCACCACAATTATATTGTTGATAGCTATCATAAAGAACCAGCACTTTCTGCTGGTGTATAGGTGGTATTGCATAGTGTTTAGATGGCTTCATAGTATCCAAACACTATGACAATAGCTTAAGATTATTATAGTAGACTCACTTTTCATTAAAGGTTATGATCTGATTCAGGAATCTGTCCTGCCTGTAACTGGCAAGGAGGGAAATCCACACCTTCAGATGACATGTCTTATTGGCTGCTGTCAGTTCATGTGATCTCCAGCTTTTTCACCTTCCCCAGGATGGCAAGGCAAAAAAAAAAAAAAAAAAAAAGGAAAAAAAAACGTTGAAATGATGCTTAGGGCACTTTACTGTGGGTCATCCTCCACAATATTCTTCATCTGTTGCAGCTACTGGTGGACAAGGGACATGTCTCATGCTTGGAATTTTATGAACCATTGCCATAGATGCTTTCCTTTACAGTACCTTTCCCAAATGCCACATTAATGTTTTGGGCTGCATGCCCACAGAATGCCCCAGTTTGAACTCATACAGAAAAATTTCATGCAGCTGACCTTTCACCATGGTTCATTTTGACTGAAGCTTGCACTCACCTTGTCATAAAATGAGGCACAGAATGTGTATGCCAGATATAAGCAGACCTTGTGACGTAGTTGGGTGACGCCATTCCGCTGGAGGGGTTATCTACCCACTGAAAGCGAACATTTCATCTGCACCAATCCAATATGTATATATATATATATATAATTACCAACAACTCCCTAAGTTTTCTGTGTTACAGAAATTTATTTATTTCATGTTCTATGTAGGATCAGAAATGACAATTTGCACACTTTATTATCATCCACGTTTAGTGTTGTGCCAGTCAGTGTGGTCATTGTGATGATAACTACAGCAGTAAAGATTATTATATATGTTGTTCCCATCAGAGGAGACTGGGTTTAAAGCATTGTAATTTATGCCATAAATTATTATTACACTGTAGTGAAAAATTGTCAGCTTTGGAGTAAGCTCCTTATCAAAATATCAACAGATAATCAAAAAGTGTCCTTTATATGCATGGGTGTGTATGTTACAGGTAATTATCATCAACTGTGGTCTATCTGTTCTGCATGAAGGTCTTCCAATGTTTCTTTCATTGCCTTCTATTTCAAGCACTGCTCATTCAAATGGTTTGTGCCTTCCATATTCTAATTTCTTATGATAGTTTTTTGGCCTTTTATTGCTTGCCTTTGCTAAACTTCCTAATATTTTAGAGATAAATGTAAGTGGAAGGGATTTTAGATTTTTTTTGGTGTGCCAACTGTTTAAGGATATATGAAACATTTCGTGAAATGCTATATGTGCTCATTTATAAAATCAGAAGCAGTTAGTATATTTCTGCATCTTTTTATTGCTACTTAAGCAGTTGCATCAGAGACATTTTCTGTGCATGAAGCCTTCATAATTATGGTTGCATGCAAGTTCATTTTAATTCCATTAGCTTAATGGTTTGCAGACTTTTTAACCAAGGTACCCTCCCCACTCCAGAAGATTGATCAGGTCCTCTCTCACATCTCCCTAAGACTATTGTAGGCATGTAATGCTAAGAAAGGGATGATTTTTTGTTTTTTTCTACATACACTGAAATAGCAAATCATTAAAAATATCTGTCTAAATACATGTTGGTCCACTCTTGGCCTGCCTTAATTCAATAGGGCATGAATTTAACAAGTTCTTGATATCACTGTACAGGTGTGTTTAGTCAAGCACATGTGATGGTTGCTGTCAATTGCTGAATGTTCACTGGAGGAGTATCTCAGTCTTGTCCCCAGATCTTAACACAATTGAATACCTGTTCAATTTGGTTAAGATCTGGGGAAAGATTTAGCACTTTGGAATCACTGTTGCACTCCTGGAACTACTGTGTAATGATCAAAGCCTTGTGGCATAGCATATTATTCTGCTGAGAGTTGCCCTCTTCATCAGGAAATGCCATGAACACATACACATACAGGTTTGTCTGCTCTTCAATGATGTTAAGATACCTAGTGGCATCCAAATACTATTTCAGACAGTAGCTTGTATTCGTTGTATGCAATGCGCACATTCATGCCCTAAATACATGCACAAAGTTTTTTATGGTAAATTTTAAACGATGTACCTGGTTTCAGAAGATTTTTATTTTAAACAAAATTTGTCTATTTTGCATGTATTTAAAAAAAAAAATGGTGCTAATGCGAAAATTACTTTGACATCATCATCAAGCTCATGGTCATGTGAGATTGTGCTGTGCGAAGGAGCCATTCCTAGGCAATTACTTTTTGGACCTCGACCAATTAGATCCTTTACCTCTGTCCCCACTGTTTATTTCTACGTACAATTTGCCTATGTTAAGTACCAGTGAAAAACTTCCCAAAATGCGAAAGAGCGTATTGCATTAACCGATGTAAAGCGGAATTTCTTTCGATTGTGATCTTGCCTGGGATTTACTGTCCAGATAAATCTTTTATGATACAGTTGGGAAAATACTTTCTGTATACTCATTGGCTTTTTGAAGCTCAATAGTGCTTCAAGATAATTTAATCAGACTGCAAAAGTAAAATAACGAAATAGGGGATGCAAAATTAATTAATAAGACTTTATGCTCGAGGCAAGGCTAACCTGACTATGGAGTTAAAGCTACGGAGTGTGCACTTCCATATAGTTCCAGTTGAAAAGCTCATGTTCAAATTTGAAGTGAGAGCTAAGAAGCACATGGATGTATTGATGTATGTACGTACATTAAAAAAAAATTAAGATCCCAGTTTAAGTCTTGTTTCTAAAAAAATACAAATATTCGTATTTTCGGGACGCCATTGTCACATCTGTCTTGCTTCAGACACGCTATACACATGGAGGATATTTACTGAGCATGCAGGAGGTGATAATTAAGCCAGAGGGTAAAAGGGGAGATAATGGGTTCGCAGTCATCACTAAGCTTGCCACTTTCTTCCTGGGTGCTGTCTCAAAATACTCATTCTGTCTTGGACTTTGATATTTATCAGTACATCTGGAAACATAGTGCAGCCCAATGTATTTCTAATGAAAAAAAAATGCGTACTGCACACACGTTTAATATGTAACTAAAAAAATTTATCTTTGGAACACTTTGGGAACACTGGAAGTTTACGTATAACTGATGAAATGGAATAGAAAGGAATATGTTTAACGAAGGTGTTTATCTTATCCATACCCAGATGCATTTTTGAAAAGAAAGAAATTGTTTGTCTAGTGGTTGACGGGGGGGGGGGGGCGTCATGATGGAAGCATGAGCAGGAAGATTCCTTTTGTCTTTACTCCCATCCCCTTAGGGTTTTAGAGGGAAAGGGTCAGTGACACTTGGCACCCTATTGGTGCGCGGAGAAATGCAGATAAACAAAAAATACGGACTGGTTGGTGAATCAATTTCACAGCGTTAACAGTGTAATCAGGTTAGCTTTGCCCCGAGTATAGAATCCCTAAGTTTTACAGAAAAATTGTAATGTGTAAGCAACGAAAGACCAACCTTCAAACCTGATTGGCTTAACATTGTCGTCCTTAAGTATGCAGATAAAAACATACAAACTTATTACATATTTAAATGCTTCTATTTATCAAACAGACAAGATTTGTAGTGTTTTAAAACTCCAAAAGCTGTTTTGCTGGCCGTGTTTATTTTGTAATGAAATTGTGAGAAACTGTTTACCCTTTTCTAAAGAAAAAAAATGTAAAATTCAAAAAATAATCAAAATTCGTGTACTGCGTATTTTCCTGCACTCATCTTAAAGTGTATTTTAACATTCCGTATTTTGTAACCAGAGAGGGATAAGTTTTCCCCCCCTGGTAATTCCCAATTCATAATCATACTCTATAAATATCCTATATGGAAAGCTTCTGGTAAAAAAATTACGATACAAAAAGCATAGAGTTTCCTGAAGAGAGCCTGAATTCATTTAGAGAAGCATGTCTTACTCGATTTCACTTTGCTAAGTTAAAAAGTGACTTTTTTACCCTTCTTGCTGGATAAAGCCATAAAATGTTCTGCAAATTGTTCAAAGCTTCACACGAACTTGGTTTGGATAAATGCTTTAGGAAAATAACACGTTGTGTCATTAAATTGAGCGAATAAAAAAACCTGCATTTTAAGGCAAAGCAACTCAAGAATGAAAAAAAAAAATAGCAGGACGGAATTTCCTTACAAATGAGTTATGTTTTTTTTTTTTTTTTTTTTTTTTTTGCATGCCTACACAACTTTCACTGCATGCCACTGATTTCAGAGGTATTGAGAAACTATTGCATGCCATGGAAACAGATCCCATACCATTACATAGTCTCCACCAGCTTGTACAGTTGAAGCTGTGCACATCATTGATTCGTGCTGTTGACGCCATATTCTTGCACGTCCATCAGTGTGTATTAGCTGAAAACATGATTCATCAGACCACATGACCTTTTTCCAGCCCACAAGGCCCAGTTTTAGTGTCCTTGTGCCCGCTGCAGACAACTTTGTTGGTGCTTGTCGAAGGCAAGTGGTACATAAAGAACATGTCTACTGTTGTAGCCCATTAGTGCAAGCATGTGGCAGGCTGTTTATCCTAAAATTCTGTCTTGATATCACTGTTATATTGTGTGTTTACCTGATGCAGTGGAGCTCATCTGTTATCTTGTACAATCCCCCTCTAGCCGCCATTGCCCCTCAAACATCAACCAGTTATTTCAGCCCACGGGGAGACCGCTAACTGCTTGTTTTGTTATTTGTGCATCACTCATTCTGCACCCTCAACACAGTTGTTGTTTCGTAGCTAAGAAGTTTTGCCATTTCTGAGATACTTGCACCTACCTGCAGGGTGTGGGTGTGCATTATCATGCCTCTTTCAAAGTCACTTCAATTATGAGTCTTTCCCATATTTCCTCTGTCTATACTTCAAACACTTCTGAATCCTTTGCAGTGAGCTGTTTATAAAGCCATCTCAATGCCTTCATTACATTTACAAGTGAACATGGCATGCATCTGATTTCTTGGAAGTTCCTAACAGGGCCGGATTGAGGGGGGGGGCGCTAGTGGGGATATAGCCTAGGGACCTACCATTACCAAGGGCACAGGAGGCATCCCTCTACACCAAGAATAATACGCAGCTTATGTATTTATATATAGGAAGTAAAATAGTTTTAATTTTGTCTCGTATGATTTCTACTCGGTCATAAACAGCGACTAGAAGATGAAGAGATTTTAAGGCAGTGGTACTGTGTACAGCGGGGTCGGTGAGACAGTTTCAGCTTTTTCACTACCATCCTCCCACACCTCCCTGTTTGCACTTGGAAACGTCAATGAGCAATATCCACTGTAACTTCATTTTGCGTAACAGAAATGATGCAGCAAGGAAAGCATAAAATGCTAAATTATTAAAAATTCAGAGACAATATCTGGAAATCTTAAGCTTTTAAAAAACTCATGCCCTTGAGTGAACTGAAAAACACACTGACCTTTTATGAAACTCCACAGGTAATTTATTAGTTTGAAGAATATACTATGTTTTAATTATCACAAGCATATTGTGTGTTTTAACAGACTTTGATAATAATTCTCCTTCATAAGTTCTTTGGGGGGCCCACTGAGATGTGTTTTAGCCTAGAGGCCCACTAAGGCCTTAATCCGGTCCTGGTTCCTAATGATTTGTTACTTCAGTGTATGCTCTGTGTTATGGCGGAGCCAAAAAAAAATTATATATTCATTGCTCTTGAAATTTTGAACTAAGAAAAATGTATGAATGAGACTGTAAATTAACAAGTTGAGACTTATCTGGTGAATCTAATGAGAGACCTGTGCTGCGACAGATTTTGAGTGATTTTGCTGAAATGGTTTGTTGAAACTGATATAAGTAAGTGACAGCTAATGTCCACTGAAGGCTCAAGTCTGTTTCTCTTCTTTTGATTTTGTGTCACAATATCTTGGCAAACCCACATTCCTTTCAGTATGTCATCACAAAGAGTAAAAGTTTATGAGCTGCTATATTAGTGAAAGAGCATAGGCCCAGAACAAAAACAGTGGAACTCTAGAAACCTTTTCTTTGAGTGATGTGTCATAAGAAATATCAATCAGTTCTTTTGTAGACGGCACGGGAGTTTCAGTTTTTCAAGAAAGGATTAGCTATTTACCTGTAGCTTTCATTGTCTATATCGACAGGAAAACATTCTTCAAATAAAATCGACTGCTGTGTGAGGTGTTTAGGTAGGGTTTTCTCTGTGTCTCAGGTTTGTGCAAACTATGCCATTTTAGGGACAACACTAGAAGTGCCTGCAGTTGAAACTGCTATACTAGTGGAATGCAAAGTTTATTATTTACAGTGTTGGCTGTGTTAAAGTAGAAATCAACTTGGGAGGGATTGCCCCCAGTTGCTCTCAACTGGATCCAGTACTGTGACATGAGGTCAATTTGGTATTTAGAGAAAGCTGGCTAGCTGCAGGGGTCTAAGCGCTGGCTTATGATCATTCATTTGTCCATGAAGGGTCCGGGTTCGAATCCCGGTGAGGCATTGATGTTGTACTTTGTCTTACGGTACTGGCTCTCTCCCTCCCTGGAACCAGTGACCCTAAATTAGGGATGGGTGACTACTTATAGCTCATGGTGGTCATTAAACCTTCAATCAAAAAAAAAAAAAAAAAAAAAAAAGCTCGCTCGGTGGCAGCCTGAGACTGAACTACCAGGAGAGACAAAGTAATAACAGTAGTGTGTGTTTGACTTGATTGAAATGATACTATCATTATGTGACTAGTGATTTTTTTTTTTTTTTTTTTTACCTGATTGTAAAAATGACCTCATTCTGACTGTGGCTTATGTAGACAGTGTCACCAGTCACTTTCAGGTAATTTCACCTCATCATTCTGTAGTTGCTTTTTTCCATGTGAAAGTTTTAAATGTTTCCCGTGCTGTAACTCAATCCTTAATCACACATCTATTTGTAAAGTTGTACGTTCTCTTTGCAGAAATATTAACAAGTGTAGGTTTGTCATCATTAATTATTTCCCCCATCTGAATTCAATGACCAGAAGACATTTGATGGAAATAATAGAAACTTTTTGTAGGAATCTGCACAATGATGGACTCATTTTGTTCATTTTTGAACAGTTTGTAAAATTAAAATATGTTCTCTTACCCTGAGGGTTAATATTTTCTTTAAAGAATATTTCATTTTGACACAATATACAAAATTGATTGTCAACTGGTCTCACTGACAAAATACTTTATTAGATGGTAGTTGTAAAAACAGTCATCAGTGTGAAATCCATTTATTTCTACTATAATGTTGAAGATAAAATTGTTACACTCAGAGATTTAAATTCATTCACAATGAGTGTAATTGTAGTTTGATGTTTCATTTGAGCTTTTGTCTGTGTTTTAGCTATGCTAGTAGCAATCTTTTGGAAAGAAGTTCAGTGTGTGATATATTATTGTTCATCATCCTGTACTGATGTACTGGTTCATTCATGTGATGGATAGGCCTTCCCATGGTGCTTTGTCACATAATTTGACATCATTTCTTTGCCTTGTAACATTTCTTTTATGTGCTGTCTTCTAAATTCTTCGTCTTTTTCATTTCTGCTGCAATAAGTAATTTCTACAAGTAGGGCAACATCTGGATGGACTTTTGCAATCCAGGGCTTCGTTTTTGTTGCTCTATTTATTTTTCTTCACTGCATCTTACAGAGAATATCTGAAAAGCATGAAACTTACTCATTTTTGAAAAGGTATTAAGTGTTTCATGTATTGATTACTGTGTGTGTACACTCATCACTTTAAATATGTTACAATGATTTTCACATGTACAGTAGAAGGTATGTCAATAAGGTTTGGTGAATGCTATCATAACATGTAAAAGGAAAGGTTCGGTAACGTGCACAATGCAGTCAAGAACATGAGCGAACATGCCTGTAACTATCTTGGAGCTTTGAGAAAGGGTGTAATACAGAGAGCATCTTGGAGCTGTGAGAAAGGACGTAACACAGAGAGAGTCTTAGAGCTGTGAGAAAGGGTGTACAGAGAGCATCTTGGAGCTGTGAGAAAGGGTGTAACAGAGAGTATCTTGGAGCTGTGAGAAAGGGTGTAACACCGAGAGTGTCTCGCAGCAACTGATGGATGTGCACATCGTTATAACACATAAATGCTATTGTAACATGTAAAAGGAAAGGTTCGGCAAAGGACCAATGTAAAATTTTTATGGCTGAGGAAGGTGTTGCTGCATTGAATCACCTACTGTATTTGCCTGATCTGGCACCAGCTGACTACTGTTTGTTTCCTCTACTGAAATTAGTGCTAATTGGACATTCAAGAGAACATAATGATCCAACTGCAGATGATAACAAGCAAGGACTTTTCCCAGTAGTGACGCCAGAAGTTCAGAACTGGGTGGGCTATTGGGGGTAGGGGGCAAAAATTTTGCAGAAATATTCCGTACATGAGATTTAACCTGACATTGATGATGTTATCTCCAGTATGAAAAAAATAAGCTTTCAGGTACATATTGTACTTAGTACCCAGTAGTGACGCCAGAAGTTCAGAACTGGGTGGGCTATTGGGGGGGGGGGGCAAAAATTTTGAGGTGCTTGGCAAAAATTTTGCAAAAATATTCCGTACATGAGATTTAACTTGACATTGATGATGTTATCTCCAGTATGAAAAAAATAAGCTTTCAGGTACATACTTACTTAGTATTTATTCGGTGTATGCAGTACTGGGAACCATTGATACGAATTTTCATGGCCTTTTAACAAGTTACTATTTCCTTCACTATTTTAGACATACTTTTAACATTTACTGTCATAATGGTTTATTATTTACTTTGTAATCTGACAAGGGATATTTCATCTTTTTAAACTGTGATTGCAAAAATGATTGGTGTCTTTCTACTATTCTGTTATCGACTTTCTCTGAGGAAATTCCCTTCAGTTTGCAGAACAGTACAACACAAAATTTAACGAAAATTTTATTTTATATAACAAATATTCTGTGAATTCGAAAAATTCACATACTTTTACTGTATCTAAGTTCCTTAAAATCCTGCATGGCTGTGCTTGCCATATGTTCTAACTGCGTACATATTGGGGGGTGGGGGGGGGGCTGGAACCCACCCTAGCCCCCTCATAACATCATGCCTGGCTTTTCCCATAGCTTCCTGCAGTTATGCAGTTATATAAATGACTCCAAAAGTGTCTGTATTGTATTTTAAAGGCCAAATACCCTGTTGTTATTACCCTTTTGTTAATTTTTATTGTTCATTCAGCCAACTTTAGTGACACACCTTGTGTGCATAGCCATAGATAGCTACAGGGGAAAGAGGGCAGTCTCCCTCCCAGAAGGGTCATACTAGGGCCATGAATTCATGAACGGGGTCGTAAAAACTAGAAATGTCCAACATGTGAATAAATTTACTGAGAAATATAACTCAAAATGAAAGTTATATATTTCAGTATTTTTATTTTTGAAGCTTTAGTCAGTCGTGTGCAGTATTCTGAACAGCTAACCATGGTGCAAAATTGGCGCAAGTACCTAAACTGTGGGAGTGGACCCATCATGTGCACAAAAGGAATTATCTGAGACATCAGAGAGAGGCTCATAGAACAATACAAGGATGCTTAACCTCCATGACCTTTCTGAATGCACCATCGAGATAAAGAGCTAAGTAGCCATCTATACTCTGTTGCAGAAAGCCCCCTGAGTTTTTACATATGATCTTGAATGGAATTTTTCCAAGCTCTACCCCGAAAGCATCTTCCTGTTGTTGCACTCACTCTCCGTTACTCATTCATTCTTTTCTTCAATTTGCATTTCTGTGGAGCACTGTATTGATGGCATTCACATAATTTTTACATTTCATGTGATATTTATTACCAATGACTGTTTGGTATTTCACATTTTTAGTAAAATTATGTCAAAACTGGAGGGGCAATTTTTGAAATAATATATATTGCCAGTGATGTTTTAAATGCGGCTTCCTCTAGTGGGAACTACCCTTGTACATATGAGATGTGGATGTCTTAAGCAAGAGTTATGTGAACCTTCAATTTTAGCATATTTTTGCATGGTAAGAACAAAGCCAAAGAAAAGTTATTACCTTTCATATTCCAGTTGTTTTTTTGTGTGTTTGTTTGTTTTTTAAGAACTGAATGTTTAAATAGAAAAATCCTTCCGTAATGGAAGAAAGTTTATTCAAGTTGTTTTCTGTATACTTGTTGCTTTCACTTTGTTCGAAAAATTTCTGAGGATAACTAATTTTTCTGTAGCACTAGAAACTGGTGCTTTTGATACAGTGAATTACCAAGTCAATTTGGCATATAGCAAAAAAAAAAAAAATTACCTGACTAAAAGAAGTAAAATTATGATGTTGATTTAGGAAGCATCAGTCAATAATGCCTTGAACTGTTATTATTATTATTATTTGTCTGTTAAAGTGATGATTGCTGTATTGAAATTCCTTACCATGACTGGCAGTACGCACTCGTACTCTTGTGTACACGAAATTATGTATGTTCATAACTTTAGGGTGTCTAAATAATATCCCCAAAAAATAAACTGGGGAAAATCTTTTTATGGGTGTATATTCTTTTCTTTGTTTCCTATGGAAACTAAGGTATGCAACATCACTTTGTGTCCTATGTAACTTTAATCTTTATGATTTCATAAGATTTTACAATGTGCTTCTGACATGCAATGGCTCTTGATTTTCATTCCACAGTTCTAGTATGGAAAGAACATGTGGTTCCTTTTGTGGTTGGAAAAGAAATTCTTGTACTATATAACCCTGTACCAGTGCTATCTTTTCTCAGTAGTAGATGGTTGAAATCAATAAATTATTTCTTCATACCTTGCCTTTTATATTAAATATTCCTACACGATTCGGCTGTGATAAGCATATGTAACAACACATGATGTGGTTTGTTATATAGAAAATTGTCTTTGTGTTTGAAAGATTACAATCTGTAACCTGGGAATAAGTTGGGAATACATTTCAAGACGTATGGGATGGTTTATTATACAGGGTAGTCAAAAACGTCTTGCCTTGATTTTCGAAAATTAATGAAAAATAACTACATCACTCATAGAAATAAGATATCCAGTGTTTGAAAGGTGAACATCAGAAGTTTTGTTGTTAGTCATTGCATGTAGATGGCGCTAGTTGTTCTTCCTATTCCTAGACCACATCATAGATATGAGCTGTTCATTGTCCAGTTCAGCTTGTCCGCTATCACATGTAAAACTGTCACTAGGTGACGCTGGTCGCCTAGCTTACTGAATCCAAATCTGTGGTGTCTAGCAGGAAAGCACATGATTCTTCGAACTGTGTTTACTACTTCACCAAATAATTGCGGCATTTCTTGAGATGGTAAATTTTTAAGGAAATTCTTTGGTGGTCTGTTCTTTTGAAGAGTGCTTCATTCTTTATGTACACTACATTGACAAAAGTCACCGGACACCTAGAAAAGAAAAACAACATAGCATTTATTAGCATGCATTAGTACGGTGTCGGTCCAGCTTTGGCCTTAATGCATGCAGTGACCGTTCGAGACATGTTTTCGACAAGGTTTTGAAACACAGCGATAGGGCCGCCCCGGTGGCGCAGTGGTCTAAGCGATGGCCTCTGATCATTCGTCCGAACGGGGTCCGGGTTCGAATCCCGGTGAGGCATGGATGTTGTGTTTGTCTTACGGCACTGGCTCTCTCCCTTCCCTGGAACCAGTGACCCTAAATTAGGGACGGGCGACTGCTTATAGCCCATTGAGTTGCTCACGGCGGTCGTTAAACCTCCAATAAAAAAAAAAAAAAAAAAAAAAAACAGCGATAGGTATGCGCTTCCACTCAGTACATAATGCTGCCACTAACTGTTGCTTAGTAGTAGGCCTTGGTTCCAAACTTCTTATGCGGCGCTCTAATATCCCATAGGTGCTCTATGGGATTAAAATCAGGAGCTCTGCGCTGGCCAGTCCACACACGGTACGGAATTATCGTCAAACCACGCCGTAACAGTCCTTGCTTTATGGCTCGGTGCATTATCCTGCTGGTACCAACAAGGCTCGGTTCCGTAGTATTGCCACAGAATTGGTCGGGCATAATTGTCCAGAATATCGAGGTAGACGTGCTGGTTCCCAGGTTTGTCCACGATAACCAATGGGTCGGGACCATACCACGAAAAACACCCCCACACGAGTACACTGCCAGCTCCAAACCTGACCGTTGGAACAGTACACTGTGGTAAATAACGTTCCCCGGGCGGCCGCCATACCCACTCACGGTCATCAGTCCATAGGACCCGTTTCCATTGATCAACGATCACGATAAACGTTATTTACACCATGCTAAACGCCGAGTAGCATTCCGAGTGGAGATTAGAGGTTTATGAGCAACCGTACGACCACGGTAATCCATGGAATGAAGTTCTGTGCAAACGGTGCGTGTGCATACCGAGGTTCCAGCATTTTTACTCACCTGTACACTGAAATATTGTCCAGTACTCCGTCGATTAGCTGTAACGACTCCTGAGGCTTCCACGTCCTCTATCACTGATTTTCTTTGGTCTGCCGGTACGTTTTACTGCCCCAGGCACGCCATGTGTCTTCCACTTATTCAGTACATCCAAAACAGTTGCTTGGGTATGCTTAAACGCCTCTCGGTTTCTCTTATGGACAGCCCACTAATATAACACCCAACAATTTTTCTATTCTCAAAGTCAGTTCTCTCCCGCCGCGACATTTTCACTCAACCTCACAGTGCGATATGATCGCGGTCAGCTGCAGGCTTGTTTTTACACCGTTTGCAGCTGTACCGCGTATCTTAGCAACGCAGCGGATCCGTTCATTTGCTTTTGAAGGGGTGTCCGGTGACTTTTGTCAATATAGTGTATATTACTGCTCCCAAACACGGTGGCCTAAAGTGCGCCCAATATCATAGTGCATCTATCTGCAAATGCTCAGTTTTCCAATATACCTGGTGTGGATTAAGATAAGATTTTTTTTCCTCTCTCTTCTTACTATCTCATATAAGTACCACTTAAACCTTGTATTACTTGTTGGTGTTTGCTTTGCCTCGTGCAGCTAAATATTGCTGCATGGGGCAGTATAAACACTCAAGTAAAAGTCAAGGTATGTTATGTAGGTAGCTGCTAACATTCTATTACTACACTGCTGACCACCCAAAATGCAGTACCAAGAAGGAAGCATCCGATTGTCCTGAAATTCGCAGCATGCGTTGCCCGCGAGAGGACATGCAAACGATTAGCGTTACAGGGCATATGCAAATCATGTGCGCCCGGCGCGCCACCGAGAAGCACTATAAGAAGGGTGCACAGGAGGCGGGGTGTAAGTAGTGATAGTGTGTTGTGCTGCCGGTCCTGTGCGTGGGAAGCTTCCTGATGCCTCGTCGCTGAATACGGCAGTCATTCCAGTACGTTTCGGAGTTCGACAGAGGACGAATAGTGGCTTATCGCGACAACGGTTTATCGTACCGAGACATCGGCGCCCGTGTGGGACGACATCCAGCCACAGTGAGGCGAGTATAGATTCGGTGGGTGCAGGAGGGACGGACGTATCGACGTGAGGGATTGCCGCAGCCGCGGCACACCACCGAACGACAGAACCGGCATGTTGTACGGCGGGCATTGACGGCTCGCACCGCCACATCACGAACGGTAGCGCAGGAATTAGTGTGTGTTGCGCAACAACGTGTGTCAGCACGTACCGTTCGACGTCGTCTGCAGGAGCGGGGACTTGTCGCACGGCTCCAATTACCATTGACGTTACACCACCGGCGAGTGCGGCGGCAGTGGGCCGTTGAACGCCGCACCTGTACTACGGAAAGGCACGAAATTGTCTTCGACGAATCCTGCTTCGGCCTGCAACACCACGATGGTCGGATCAACGTGTGGCGGCGAGAGACTGTATGACGCCTGCGTTATGCATCGCCATACCGGTCCGTCGTCTGGCGTTATGGTTTGGGGCGCAATTGGATATGACACCCGCACCACTCTGGTACGCATCGGCTGTACACTCAACAGCCACCTCTACATCTCCAACGTTTTGGAGCCTGTAGTCCTCCCTTACCAGCAGGACCTGCCAGCGGCCACGTTTCAACAGGACAATGCGCGCCCGCACGTGGCACGCATCGTGCGACAATTCTTCACGGCCCACCAGGTGTCACTGCTGCCGTGGCCCGCCTGTTCTCCCGATATGTCACCCATCGAACACGTCTGGTCGCTGATCGGCAACCGAGTGGCCCGGGAAACACCACCAGCGGCTACGCCTGATGAACTGTGGCAACGTGTGGAAGCAGCCTGGACCGGCATACCCCAAGCCCACATCCGAACCCTCTTTCGTTCGATGCCGCGGCGTGTAGCGGCCGTTATTGCCAGCCATGGGGGCCACACGAACTATTGATGTCTGCGTGTTCCGCAAGTCGCATGGGCCTGTAAGCTCAATCGTTTCATCTTTGTATCTGTTGTTATGTATCCAGTAAATCTGGCTTTGCTATCTCGTGTCCTTCTGGGTGTTGCATTTTAGGTGGCCAGCAGTGTATATAGTAACACTCAGTTTGAGCGAGTAGATTTTGTGCTTGTGTTTAAAGTAACTACTACTTTGCGCATAAGGAATTGTTGAGTTCTACTGTATTTTCTCTTCTTCATAAGAATTTGTCATACATGTATTTTGTGTGTGTGAGGAATGTTCCCAGTGCTACAGCAATGGACTGATTTCCTACTGGCCTCTTGAATGAATAAATGCATTAGGGCGTCGAAATTCCGAACTAATTAGGACCACTGGTAGTTCGGATTATCGTACATGTAAAAAAATACAAATACGCTAACGTTTCTACATTGTATCATCCAAATACCAAAAATAAGCAACTGTACACAAAAAAATTGCATAAGACAAATATGTTTTTGTTATTATGCAATACGAAAGAAGTTTGGCATTTTTACTACTGCTGTGAAATTTTTAAACATAAAGTACAAATTGCAAAACTTATCAATCATTACAAGCTGGTTCCGTTTGCAAAGGGGTGTACTTTATGCTGAGTGCAGGGGTCCTCCCAGCTCACGGTAATAATTGAGGCTGAGGGATGAAACAAGGGGTGGTAATGGGTCGTAAAATCTTACCCCCGCAGGGAACAAGTGACTAGGAGAGTTTTCGCCTTTTGTCTCTGAGTATCAGAAATCACCTCCACCTTCGACACGTCGCTCCAAAAATTAGGCAATTCCATTATCATCAAGTGCCAAGTTAAAACGAGCAGACTAGAGTACATATAAAAGACATAGACCTAAGTCATTGCACGATCCAATTTCATGTAAAAATATCCTCAAGTACTATACTGAACTATATTTATTACATGAGGTTAAAAAGCTATATCATCATCATTGTCAACCATTATCAATCCACTGCTGGACGAAAGTCTCCCCAAGTTTCCTCCACAACGGTCTGTCTTGTGCCAGTCTCCTCCATGTCACTCCCGCATACTTTCGAATTTCATCCACCCATCTTCCATGTGGTCTTCTTCAGGGTCTTTTCCTGTCCCTTGGAATCCAATCTAAAATTTCGGCTGTCCATCGATGGTCTGTTCTTCTGGCAGTATGTCCAGCCCATTGCCATTTCAGGGATTTAACTCTGATCATGATGTCTTCCACTCTTGTCATTTTTCGGATCCACGTGTTCCTCTTCTTATCTCTCCTGGTTACACCAAGCATGCACCTCTCCATGCTGCTTTGAGTTGTCTGCAGCCTTTGTATGTCTCTTTTAGCTAAGGTCCACGTCTCTGCACCATACGTAAGCACTGGAAGGATGCATTGATCAAACACTTTTCTTTTAAGACATAATGGCATATTGCTCTTGAAAATTACGCTGTTTCTTCCAAAAGCTCTCCAGGCAAGTTTTGTACGCAGATTAATTTCTTCACCAATGTGACCCTCACTTGATATCTGCTGTCCAAGATAAACGTACGTGTCTGTTATCTCCAGCTTTTCTCCATCAATCGATAAATCTTCATTTCTTGTAAAAGCATTGTACATCACTTTTGTCTTCTGAAAGTTCATTTTTAATCCCACTTCTTTACTCTTGTCAGCAAGTTCCTGGATCATACTCTGTAGGTCTGATGGGGTAGTTGCAAAAATGACTATGTCATCAGCAAAACGAAGGTGGGTTAGATAATCTCCATTAATCTTTATCATTTTGTTTTCCCAGTTCAGTGATTGAAAGACATTTTCCAATGTGGCATTAAAGAGCTTCGGAGATATGATGTCACCTTGTCTCACTCCCTTTCCAATTTTTACGTGTGTTGTATTTTCAAACAGCCGAATCTTTGCACTAGCATTTTCATAGATGTTATTAATAATATTAATGTATGCATCTTCAATACCGCAGGATTTCAGAGCCATTGCAACTGCTGATGGTTTCACCGAATCAAAGGCTTTTTCATAATCGATAAAAGCCATGCACAATGGAAGCTCATATTCCCTAGCTCTTTCAATTAGTTCTCTCAGTACGTGGATATGATCTATTGTGCTGTAGCCACTCCTGAATCCAGCTTGTTCTCTCGGTTGAGCCATGTCCAGTGTCACCTTCAAGCGGTGTGAAAGAACTTTAGTGAAGATTTTATAAACCACTGATAGGAGGCTGATAGGTCTGTAGTTCCTGAGATCCTCAATGTCACCTTTTTTATGTAGCAAGATCATTGTAGCGTTGTTCCAATCCTCAGGAATTTTCCCTTCATTAAGGCATCGAGTGAAAATTTGGGCGAGTACTGTTTCGATTTCTCCACTTGTTTCTTGTATGATGTCTACAGAAATTCCATCTTCTCCTGGAGATTTTCCCCACTTCATGTTCTTGATTGCATGTGCAACTTCTGCTGGAAGAACTCTGGTACTGGTACCTTTCATGATGTCTGGATTACATGTATCATCCCTTTCATATAATTTGGAGTAGAAATCTTTCACTCTTGTCAAAATTTCGCCTCTATTTCTTGTTACAGAACCATCTTCTTTTCTCAGTGCCATAATCTGTTTTTTCCCCTTACTGAGATGTCCCTTTGCTATCTTTAGGCTTTGGTTGTTTTCAATTGCTTTCCTTACTAGTTCACAGTTGAATTTCCTTACGTCTTCAGTGATACTTTTTCGTACTGTCTTGCATAGCTCTATATATTCCACTTTGGAAGACACATCTTCTTTAGTTGTCCTCATCACTCTTCTTTTTTGCATCAACATTTTGGTTTTTCCTGATAATTTGTTCACATGCAATTTGTTCTTAGACCCAGCTAATTTTGTTGCTGTTTCCATAAGAGCTTTGGTTACTTTTCTGTTAACTTCAGAAATATCCACTTCTTCCGATGTTAGGCCTTCTAAAGCAGAGAATCTGTTCTTCAGTTCCAATTTGAAGGTATTATGGTGTTTTTTAAGGTTGGTTATGTCAATACATTTTGTTTGTCTTATGAGCTTGCTACGTTCGAGTTTAGTGTTGAGGTGCATCTTACATCTCACCAATCTATGGTCACTGCCTGTGTTGAACTTGTTTAGCACACTGCAGTCTTCTATGACGAATTTTTTGTTACACATAATAAAATCAATTTCACTTGTCGTCCCATTTGGATGTCTCCATCTCCATTTCCTGTGTGGCTTTTTCTTGAAAAAGGAGTTCAAGATGAAAAACCCTTCTGCCTCTGCAAACTCTACGAGAGTATTTCCACGCTGGTTTCTGTTGCCGTGACCGAATTTACCTACTGAAGTTTCATTCTGTTGCCGTTGCCCTATTTTTGCATTGAAATCTCCCATAATTATCTTCAAGTGCTGCTTACCTTTATTATTTAGATCACGAATTTCCTCATAAAATTCTTCAATTTCTTCTTCAGCATGACTTGTGGTGGGTGCATAAGTTTGAATAATCTGAGCCTGGTATCTTCTCGATAGTTGGATAACGAGTCGTGCAGCTCTGTCAGAGGAACTTTCAACTTCTACAACTTTATCCTTCAGTTTCTTGTATATAATAGTTTAAAAACACACAAGATCTTTTGCAGTAGCAGCTACCGCATCATCGGGTGACACACAGCATATGGAACCAGAGTTCTTAAATAGTTTTGATATGATGGTACTGAAGAAACTATAAAGCACCGCCTGACGGTACAGTAATGACATACATCACTGAAATACATTCGTAACGCCCTCTGCAAAAATAAACTCAGAATAGTAATTATAAAGGTAATGATAGTCCATTTAACAAGTTCTTCCACGCCCGAGAAATATGGTACGGCATATCATCATTGCAACATTTATCACCGAATTGGTAAATAAACATGCTTTCCATATACAATAAAGAAACTTTGTCCTTTGGGCCGTAAGTAAACAGATGCGAAGCATTTCAGTCAGGATTGTAAGTACCAGCACTGACCAGGCGTGAGAGAGAAGTATCAGTAGATTTACGTAAGACACTATACTGATGTTCAGCCAACCTGATACCAAAATTTCTAAAAGTAGAACCTATGTATGTACTTACTATCAGGCACATCAGGAATAACCGACCTAAGTGGAACACAATAAACCCCATGTCTGGAAAGTTTCTGATGAGGGTCCCGATCTTTACGAATAAAAGAAAATAACGACCTAGGCCAAATGGCAACTTCGGCACAGACTACTCAAACCAGAGCAAAACACTAGGTAAGTAATCCAACGAACCCACAAATCTGATTTCACGGGACGGGCGTGCAAGAGTAGTAAATCTCAACCTCGAGACATGAGCAATGATACGGGAGATACAGCTCTGGGTGTACCCACGGCTAAGAGCACATGTGCCCTTAGCCATGGGTACACCCAGAGTTGTATCTCCCGTATCATTGCTCATATCTCGAGGTTGAGATTTACTACTCTTGCACGCCCGTCCCGTGAAATCAGATTTGTGGGTTCGTTGGATTACTTACCTAGTGTTTTGCTCTGGTTTGAGTAGTCTGTGCCGAGGTTGCCATTTGGCCTTCGGTCTAAAGGCTAGGTAGTTATTTTCTTTTATTCGTAAAGATCGGGACCCTCTTCAGAAACTTTCCAGACATAACTTTCCAGGTTTAATGTGTTCCACTTAGGTCGGTTATTCCTGATGTACCTGATAGTACATACATAGGTTCTATTTTCTGAAGTTTTGGTATCAGGTTGGCTGAACATCAGTATAGTGTCTGGCGTATATCTACTGATACTTCTCTCTCACGCCTATGGTCAGTGCTGGTACTTACAATCCTGAATGAAATGCTTCGCATCTGTTTACTTACGGCCCAAAGGACAAAGTTCCTTTATTGTATATGGAAAGCATGTTTATTTACCAGTTCGGTGACAAATGTTGCTATGATGATATGCCGTACCACATTTCTCGGGCGTGGAAGAACTTGTTAAATGGACTACCATTACCTTTATAATTACTATTCTGAGTTTATTTTTGCAGAGGGCGTTACGAATGTATTTCAGTGATGAATGTCATTACTGTACCGTCAGGCGGCGCTTTATAGTTTCTTCAGCACCATCATATCAAAAACTATTTAAGAACTCTGGGCCGCCCCGGTGGCGCAGTGGTCTAAGGCGCTGGCCTCTGATCATTCGTCCGTAAGGGGTCCGGGTTCGAATCCCGGTCAGGCATGGATGTTGTGTTTGTCTTACGGCACTGGCTCTCTCCTTCCCTGGAACCAGTGACCCTAAATTAGGGACGGGCGACTGCTTATAGCCCATTGAGTTGCTCACGGTGGTCGTTAAACCTCCAAACAAAAAAAAAAAAAAAAAAAAAAAAAAGAACTCTGGTTCCATATGCTGTGTGTCACCCGATGATGCAGTAGCTGCTACTGCAAAAGATCTTGTGTTTTTAAATTATTGTATATAGCTTTTTAACCTCATGTAATAAATATAGTTCAGTATAGTGCTTGAGGATATTTTTTACATGAAATTGGATCGTGCAATGACTTAGGTCTATGTTTTTTATACGTTACGCATAGCACGAAATAATGTTATAATGATCAGACTAGAGTACTTAAATTTTCCACCACCACAAAAAAAGGAGGAGAGCTTGTTCGGATTTTCGACGCTCTGCTGCATATGTTAAACTTCTAAAGAAAAAAATTACGTATCTATTATAAACAGTCGAGTCACATTATTGTGACCACCTCCTACTTTTGACGTCAACAGCGCGTAGCCAATGAAAGAACGCACGTGTTGTGAGCTGGCTGGTAGGGTATATAAGGTGTGCTGTAAGCAATCTGAAAACATACTGCGGATGGCCAACGTTTTGACTGCCACGGAGAAACCAAGTTCGATCCCAAGCAGATACGAACGCTCGAACCACTAAATATCCGCCGTGCGTCTGATGGGCACGATAAGCCGACGAGCCGCGGTGTTGGCCCACCGGTAATGAATATGGACTTCTACCTCGCTTCCGTGTCACTTTCTTATCGAGCATTCTGTCCCAAATCTTTTGGCTTCCTATTTCTAAGGGTTGTTTAAGACCTGGGTCAGACACACTCTTTCTAAAATCCTGTACATATGGTCTGATCTGAAAACATATTCGTTGCTATCATGGATAAAAGCTATTTATCAGATTTGCAAAAACGATCATTTCGGGCCAAGGGTGGCAGTATTTCTGAAAGAGCGCAGTTTGTGAACTGTTCGCGTGCTGCTGTGGTTAAACTGTATCGTGATTGGAGAAATGGCACCAATGCGAATAAGTGACGTGGGAACTGCAGAGCACCACGTGACATTAATACGAGAGGTGAACGTGGGCTTCGAAGGTGCGTGAGGGCCGATCGACACGCTACAGTGGGCCAACTGGCCGAATGAACCAGGAGGCTACGAGAAGTGTGTCTAAAGCGACAGTTCAGTGAACCCTGCTGCGTGTGGGCCTCAGATGCAGACGGATGATCACTGCACCTATGCTAACAAAGGTGCATTGGCAGAAAAGGCTTACATTTGCACGGCAGTATCGTGATTGGACCTCCGCTGATTGGCATAGGATTGCCTTCTCCAATGAGTTACGTGTTCTGCTTCATTGAACGAACAGACGTTGGCGTATAAGACGAGAAACATCGGAGAACAAACAGTCGTCAACCATTGCTGGCAGAACACAAGCTGGTGGGAGCAGCTGGAAATGTTTTCGTGGCATTCTCTGGTTCCACTCATACCTGTGGAAGGCACTATGGACTGAATTCCTTATAAATCCATCCTTGCAGACCACGTACACCCATACATTGTCTTCCCTGGGGCGGATGGGATCTTCTAGCACGAAAATGCGACGTGTCACACAGCTAGAAATATCCGAGAGTGGCTGGAAGAGCACGATGAAGACTTCAAAGTACTTCCCTGGCACCCTAATTCCCCAGACTTAAACCCAATTGAGCATCCGTGTGACCACCTCGATCGTGTTGTTCGCTCTATGAATCCTCCAGCAGCTGTCAGATGCACTGCAGTCAGCAAGGCTCCGCATACCTGTGAACACCTTCAAGCACTTTATTGAGTCACTCCCAGCCCATCTAGCTGCTGTCCGCGCTGCACACGGCGGTTACTCTGGATATTATCTGGTGGTTACAATGTGACTCGACCGTGTAGTATATTGGAAGTTAATATATTAAGCAATTAACTAAAACTGAAAGAATATATCAACTGCTTCAAAGTGAAAAGATCATTCCCCTGTATAGCCTTCCCGTCCCCTTCAATATTTAGAGAATCCTTCTTGATATGTATTTCAGTTCCTGAAGGAAAGTCATAAATCCATGTGCCGCTTTCATCACCACCTCTTTCACCGATGCCCATGTCCTCAACTGGATCGATTTCCCATACAATTAAATTTATTTAAATCCACAATCACAAGACGTTATTCTGGACGCGAAGACTGAATTTTAGGGTAAACTCTTAAACGAATTAATTTGACAACATCCAACTAAAAACAGGTCGAGAGATTACTATTTCTACACAGTACAAAAATAATTTAATAGATTATAAAAGGCATAATTTTTGTTGATTATATGAATAGATAGCTATTGTTAGTTTTAGGTGTCCTTTTGACCGACATCTAATTTCTGATCCAAAGTTCTTCTATTGAAATTAACAGTTCAGTTCACTCCAGCATGCAATAGTTCTCTATGTACTTGGGAAACAGTTTCTCATCAGTTATCTATCGTACTACAAATATTAATAAATTGTTTTACTTACAGTTAGCTGGACGCAGGCATAAATCCAAAAGAAGAAGGTAATTTCACCTGATATCGGTGTACACACACTCAACACGCGGACATCACGATGATCATGCTTCGCTCTGCTGCGATCATAGATTACGTCTTCCGTAGTCAAACGCACGCACATCACTTTCGCCCGGGGAACTTTGCTTCTTTTCGAAGACTTCTGCCACCACAGTAGCTGGGGGAGGGGATGAAGGGGGTTTAATAGACCTTGGTGTCCCTACTTGCACTTGTTTCCCTTTCGGGTGAAGAAAGAAAGATGTCCAGCAGAGTGCCGTAACCTACTGTGTTGAACATCTCCCTCTGTTCCAGTGACATGAACTTTTTCTCACAATTGACCGCTTCCAGTTGACCGCTTCAGCAGTTCGACGATTTCTATTTCTCACGGATCCCCGTGTACTCAAACGTACCTTTAAGCATCCAGCTTTCTTCACAGCAGTACCTTACTGCATTCGTTTCGACGTGTTGTTCCAATTCAAGGGATTCGTCCGGAGTGTAGCAGCCTCCTTTCTTAGGTCTTCTTTCCTCAGACCCAAACCAGCAACTGAAATTTCTTACTTCTCTTCAACGTCAAGTGCTGTGATCTTGCGTACAGATCAGACCACACAGAGAGAGCAATGGTACTCGAAATGCACTCAACCAATGGACAAATTTATGGTTATTCGCTAACCTTTGCCTCCTTTTTCCATTAAGCCTTGAAAATGGCTTGTAATGCCTTGCTTCGAGCCGCAACCGATGTTTAGTCTATACGTCGCCCACAACTGGCATTACAGTGATTTACGACTTAAAAGCGTTAGTAGCTGAGACCACACGAACCGCGCGAGATGCCTTCCCATTTCTCCCTCTTTCCCTGAATAACACTTTCTCTCTTCTTTTGATTTTCGACAAACACAAAATATAAAATTAATTAATGCTTAATTAATTCGATACGTCTGCCACGCCTATTATTTCCAGAATTAATGGGGGTATATCGTAACAATATATCATCATCATCATCATTGTCAACCATTATCAATCCACTGCTGGACGAAGGTCTCCCCAAGTTTCCTCCACAACGGTCTGTCTTGTGCCAGTCTCCTCCATGTCACTCCCGCATATTTACGAATTTCATCCACCCATCTCCCATGTGGTCTTTTTCTGGGTCTTTTCCTGTCCCTTGGAATCCAATCTAAAATTTCGGCTGTCCATCTATGGTCTGTCCTTCTGGCAGTATGTCCAGCCCATTGCCATTTCAGGGATTTAACTCTGATCATGATGTCTTCCACTCTCGTCATTTTTCGGATCCACGAGTTCCTCTTCTTATCTCTCCTGGTTATACCAAGCATGCACCTCTCCATGCTTCTTTGAGTTGTCTGCAGCCTTTGTATGTCTCTTTTAGTTAAGGTCCACGTCTCTGCACCATACGTAAGCACTGGAAGGATGCATTGATCAAACACTTTTCTTTTAAGACATAATGGCATATTGCTCTTGAAAATTATGCTGTTTCTTCCAAAAGCTCTCCAGGCAAGTTTTGTACGCCGATTAATTTCTTCATCAATGTGACCCTCACTTGATATCTGCTGTCCAAGATAAACATACGTATCTGTTATCTCCAGTTTTTCTCCATCAATCGATAAATCTTCATTTCTTGTAAAAGCATTGAACATCACTTTTGTCTTCTGAAAGTTCATTTTTAATCCCACTTCTTTACTCTTGTCAGCAAGTTCCTGGATCATACTCTGCAGCTCTGATGGGGTAGTTGCAAAAATGACTACGTCATCAGCAAAACGAAGGTGGGTTAGATAATCTCCATTAATCTTTATCCCTTTGTTTTCCCAGTTCAGTGATTGAAAGACATTTTCCAATGTGGCATTAAAGAGCTTCGGAGATATGGTGTCACCTTGTCTCACTCCCTTTCCAATTTTTATGTGTGTTGTATTTTCAAACAGCCGAATCTTTGCACTTGCATTTTCATAGATGTTATTAATAATATTAATGTATGCATCTTCAATACCGCAGGATTTCAGAGCCGTGGTAACTGCTGATGGTTTCACCGAATCAAAGGCTTTTTCATAATCGATAAAAGCCATGCACAATGGAAGTTCATATTCCCTCGCTCTTTCAATTAGTTCTCTCAGTACGTGGATATGATCTATTGTGCTGTAGCCACTCCTGAATCCAGCTTGTTCTCTCGGTTGAGCCATGTCCAGTGTTACCTTCAAGCGGTGTGAAAGAACTTTAGTGAAGATTTTATAAACCACTGATAGGAGGCTGATAGGTCTGTAGTTCCTGAGATCCTCAATGTCACCTTTTTTATGTAGCAGGATCATTGTAGCATTGTTCCAATCCTCAGGAATCTTCCCTTCATTAAGGCATTGAGTGAAAATTTGGGCGAGTACTGTTTCAATTTCTCCACTTGCTGCTTGTATGATGTCTATAGTAATTCCATCTTCTCCTGGAGCTTTCCCCTGCTTCATGTTCTTGATTGCATGAGCAACTTCTGCTGGGAGGACTGGAAGAACTCTGGTACCTTTCATGATGTCTGGAGTACATGTATCATCCCTTTCATATAATTTGGAGTAGAAATCTTTCACTCTTGTCAAAATTTCGCCTCTATTTCTTGTTATAGAACCATCTTCTTTTCTCAGAGCCATAATCTGTTTTCTTCCCTTACTGAGATGTCCCTTTGCTATCTTTAGGCTTTGGTTGTTTTCAATTGCTTTCCTCACTAGCTCACAGTTGAATTTCCTTACGTCTTCAGTGATACTTTTTCGTGCTGTCTTGCATAGCTCTATATATTCCACTTTGGTAGTCACATCTTCTTTAGTTGTCCTCATCTCTCTTCTTTTTTGCATCAACATTTTGGTTTTTCCTGATAATTTGTTTACATGCAACTTGTTCTTAGACCCAGCTAATTTTGTTGCTGTTTCCATAAGAGCTTTGGTTACTTTTCTGTTAACTTCCGAAATAGGAAGAAGAAAGAAGAACAATATATACATACTTTTAAATCTCAAATTAGATTGTTGACGCTGATCGAAAAAAAATCGAAATTTTTTGTGGCAGAAAAGGGAAATTTGAGTGTGCAGATTCTTGCTGAAAGCACCAAAGAAGTGAAAATGATTCGATTGAACAAGTAAGTGAAAATTATTTGATTGTGGAAGCATCTGATGTAGTGGCAAAAGCAGTTTGCAACATCAAAGATTTTTACTCTTTAAGCAGTTTATGTACCTGAACCAAACGGGGTGCAGAAGAATTTCTGCACTCCCCAAACTGAAATGTTCCACACCGACCGGGTTTTACGAAAGCTACAGCAAAGCAACCCCCTTCGCACTCGCATTGCAGCAGTACTGGCAATAAACCTGTTATAGGCAATAACCGCTCGCTTGTAGTCCTTCACTCTCCTCTCCATGGCCGAAGGCATGATGGGGAAGAGTTTTAAAATAACCCTCACACATGGACATCTTGCCGCCCTGCGGAAACAATCGAGTCGAACATCTCTATCCTTTCTCAGGCTCAACGCTATTGTTATAACCCTTTAGCAGGTAATCAATCAGATTTGATAAGTGGAAATCATCCCCTAAATGATCACTTTGAATAATAAAGCACACGATCGAGTGCGGTTGGGATCACTATACGTAACGCGAGTGAATTCGTTCCAGTCACGTTCGGTCCACTTCTCAGACAGCGAATATATCTACTCCAGCTGATGTCGGCCCACTTTGCGTAACCCGAGTTAATTCCTTACAGTCGATTAAAGACGTACAGTGTAGCGAAGTCACAAAAGGGTTTTTTTGTTGTTTTTTTGTTTTTTGTAAGTGAAGGGAATTCGGGGGATTGGCATTACTGAAGAATTTGAAAATACATATTGAAAAACAAGCTATGAATTGCGAAACAAAAGAAAATGTTTTTATCAGTTTTGTTTTATTTTATTTTGCAGCCATACATTGCTGACAGATTAAATTAAATAATGAACGATGATTACGTACATATGCTGGTGTGACATCTTGATTTTACTTTACATTTCATAATTTATAATTAAAATTCAATAACTATGCACCCAACAAATCTTCCATTGAAGCTTCGCAATTGTTAGTATCTTCGTAGTGCCAAATTTTCTTGAAAAAAATGTTTTCTCCCCGTAGCGAGCGTACATACACTTTCCATTTGGAGCTGCGGTCCGTAAAATCCCGTTTGAAAATAAGAATTTGCATTAGCCATGAGCCAAACTTTTAATGTTTTCTGATCGAAAATTTTCTCGTTAAATGACGTATGTCTTTTTTATTCGACAGTCCCTCAACATGTAGAGGTTCACAAAAAAATATTTCAGCGTTCGTAAGAGCCAACCGTCGCGTCGTAAGTGCCGTCTAATTTTCTAAATACCTAATTTTTGCATGAGCCCTAACAATTTATAAATTCGCCCCTGTACCTGTTCTTCCTAAACTCTGATTCTTAAATATATATTTTTCCTGCTGCTGTTGTGAGGAAGAGGATATTTGTATACGTTCTGCATCTTTCCGGAGCAAACATTTCACGCTGGAAGCGTAAGATTCGACATTTTTAGCACGTCTTATGAAAAAAAAAACAAGAAAGATAACAACGAATTTTCGGGTGTAATAAGCACGTCTTTTGAATCAGTTCTAACGCAAATTAAATTTATCAAAGCTATTCAAAGTCAATGGGCCGCCCCGGTGGCGCAGTGGTCTAAGCGATGGCCTCTGATCATTCGTCCGTAAGGGGTTCGGGTTCAAATCCCGGTCAGGCATGGATGTTGTGTTTGTCTTACGGCACTGGTTCTCTCCCTTCCCTGGAACCAGTGACCCTAAATTAGGGACGGGCGACTGCTTATAGCCCATTGAGTTGCTCACGGTGGTCGTTAAAACCTCCAATCAAAAAAAAAAAAAAAAAAAAAATCAAAGTCAATGGAACTGGTATGGAAAACAATAGTATCTGACGGAAGAAAGAAGTTTTTCAATCGGGTTTTTAATCTCTCAGATATTGCTGTAATCGGAATCGTGAGCTTACGCCCTCTGGTTGCAGACGTGTGCGTTAAGAAAAACATGAATTTATATGAGAAACATTTCGCACCGGAAACGCTCTCCAACACCGAAAGAATTTTTCAAATCGGACTCTTAGAAACAGAGATATCGACGACAAATATAAGATATGACTTTACGTCCCCTGGTAGGAAAATCATGCATTATTTTAGGAGAAAAGCATTCTCAAAAGTTTTTTCCATATGAGCTGTATCGGTTTCTACGCCAGGGGGTGTAGAAACCATGAAATAATGCATGGTTTCTACGCACCCCCACCCCCTTCTGGCGTAGTAGAAACCATGCATTATTTCAAGAAGAAAATGTTCCTAAAAGGTTTGTCGACATGAGTAGTATCGGTCAACAAACGATTTTTTTTGCAATCGAGATTTTAGAAGCTCATATTTTGCTGCAAATACATCAGAAACGGAAATTAAGATTTACACCCCCAGGTAGCCAAACCATTTTTTTTACAAAAATTAGAAATTATGTGCAAACGATTTTCCATCAGGAGCTGTATCCGGTGCAGAAATTTTTTCAAATCGGAGATTTAGAAGCAGAGATATAGGGGAGCAGGGGGGGACGAAATTTACCTTTACGACCCTAGCGGAAAGTCTATGAATTACCTGAAATTTTTGAAATTACATGAAAAACATGTCTCACTGAAAACACTATCTAACAAAGAAGGAATTTTTCAAATCGGATTCCTAGAAGTAGAAATATTGACAAAAATTAGATATACATCTACGCCCCTGGCGGAGAAACTGTGGACTATTTTAAGAAGAAAATATACCGAAATGGTTTATCGATGTGAGTGGCATCAGTCCACGAAAGAATTGTTTCAATCGATATTTAAGCTCAGATTTTATGGCAAATACATCAGAAGAAAAAATTAACACTTACGCCCCCTGGTGGCCAAAGTATTATTTACCAGAAATTTGAAATTATATGCAAAAGATTTTCCATCAAGAGGTGTATCAGCTGAAGAAAAAAATTTTCAAATCGGAGTTTTAGAAGAAGAGTTATCGGGAAAAATGTAATTTACTTTTACGCCCCCTAGCGGAAAAACTATGAGTAATTTGAAAAAGTAATTATATCTAAATTACTCTTCGACATAAATGGAATCGAAAGATAAAATAATTTTTTCAATCGGATGTTTGAAGCAAATATGTGGAATAAAACGTATTTTTGAATTCGACATGATCAGCATTTACGCCCTCTAGCGGCGAAATTGTACATCGTAAAAAAAAACCGAAATGAAGGATCATCATTCGCATATTTCAAGCTTCCCAATGCAAAAAGATTTTTTTCAAATCAGACTAATAGTTGCAGAGATATCGTGGGTACAGACGGACGGACAAACCGGTAACATAAGCACGATCTTTTTTTGCAAAAGACGTGCTAAAAAAGGACGTGCTTATAGTAACACTACGTCCGTCCTTCTATGGACACCATATCTCTAAAATCAATTTCCCTTGCCATGGGGATGCCGCTGTGTCCATTTCATATGTGGCGCTTTCTTGAAAAAGGAGTTCATGATGGACAACCTTTCTGTTTCTGCAAACTCTACGACAGTATTTACACGCTGGTTTCTGTTTCCGTGACCGAATTTACCTACCGAAGTTTCATTCTGTTGCTGTTGCCTTATTTGTGCATTGAAAATTACCCATGGTGATCTTCAAGTGTTGCTTGCCTTTGATAAAAATATTTAGATGCCGAATTTCCTCGTAAAATTCTTCAATTTCTTCTTCAGGATGAATTGTAGTGGGTGCGTAAGTTTGAATAATCTAAGCTTGGTATCTTTTTGAGAGTTGGATAATGAGTCATGCAGCTCTGTCCGAGGAACTTTCAACTCCTAGTACATTGTCATTCAGTTTCTTATTTACTATAAATCCAAGACTACTAGTTCTACCAGTATCTGTCTCGCGATAGTAGAAGAGATGTCCACTTTTCAGTTCAATGAGATCTCCTTTTCTTCTTATCTCACTTAGCCCGACGACGATACAAGGATACTTGAATCAGAAGATAGAGATCGTCCGTTAAACGTAGCCAAGGTCAACATCAGATGGCAGCATAGTCCGGTCCTCCGGTGATTCTTAGCACCCTCTGCCTTCATGTCGCACTGGCTTGGTACATTCCGGCTGCCGGAGACGGAGGGCCAAGATTTAAGTTGTGGAATCATGTTTGGGAGGGAGGTGTTGGCCATAACTCACCACGCTGTCCAAACGGACACTATATTGACAAAAGTCACCAAACACCCCTTCAAAAGCAAATGAATGGAACTGCTGCGTTGTTAAGATGCGCGGTACAGCTGCAAACGGTATAAAAACAAGCTTGCAGCCGACCGCGATCATATCGCACTGTGAGGTTGAGTGAAAATGTCGCGGCGGGAGAGAACTGACTTTGAGAAAGGAAACACTGTTCGGTGTTTTATTAGGGGTTGTCCATAAGAGAAACCGAGAGGCGTTAAAACCTACACAAGTCAACTGTTTTGCATGTACTGAATAAGTGGAAGACACATAGCGTGCCTGAAGCAGCAAAACGTACAGGCAGATCAAAGAAAATCAGTGATAAAGAACGTCGAAGCCTCGGGAGAGCCGTTACAGCTAATCGATGAAGTACTGCACAAGATCTCACAGAACAGGTGAGTAAAAATGCTGGAACCTCGGTAGGTGCACGTACCATTCGCAGAGAACTTCATTCCATGGGTAACTGTAGTCGTGCGGCTGCTCATATTTCATCTCCACTCGGAATGCTACAGAATGCTACAATGAGAATTTTTCCGTGACTTACTTATAAAAACATGGAAAGAGCGATGACCTCTGTTTGATGTTCCTGGTCCATGTCAAATGTCTGTATCAATTATTCATTCGCCTTCTAATTATTTGTTCAGTTGCTGCTTACCATCTTTGTTGAATCCCCAGCATTGTGCTGTGCTCCAAGAAGCAACCTGTCAAATTGACTTGGCAGTTAGTGTGTGTGAGTCTGGATGAATTCGAGGTCGCTGTGGTGCAGTGGAAGCATATCCGGCGCGTAACTGGAAGACCCTGGGTTCGATTCCCGGTGGCGGCCAATGAGAATTTTTCCGTGACTTACTTATAAAAACGTGGAAAGAGCGATGACCTCTGTCTGAGGCTATTCGTCGTTTAGCATGGTGGAAAGAACATTTATCGTGGACCGTAGATCAATGGAAACAGGTCTTATGGACTGATGAGTCCTGATACACGATTCATCAGTCTAATGGCCGTGTGTGGGTATGGCGGCAGCCGGAGGAACGCTATTTACCACAGTGTACTGTTCCTACGGTCAAGTTTGGAGCTGGTAGTGTACTCGCGTGGAGATGTTTTTCGTGGTATGGTCTCGGCCCATTGGTTATCGTGGACAAACCTGTTAACCAGCACGTCTACCTCGATATTCTGGACAATTATGCCCTACCAACTCTGTGGCAGTACTACGGAACCGAGCCTTGTTGGTACCAGCAGGATAATGCACCGAGCCATAAAGCAAGGACTATTACGGCGTGGTTTGACGATGATTCGGTATCGTGTGTGGACTGGCCAGCACAGAGTACTGATCTTAATCCCATAGAGCATTTATGGGATGTATTAGAGCGCCGCATACGAAGTTTGGAACCAAGGCCTAATACTAAGCTACAGTTAGCGGCAGCATCATGTACTGAATGGAAGCGCATACCTATCGCTGTGTTCCAAAACCTTGTCGAAAGCATCTCTCGAAGGGTTAGTGCATGTATTAAGGCCAAAGGTGGGCAGACACCGTACTAATGTATGTCAATAAGTGCTATATTGTGTTTCTTTTCCAGGTGTTCGGTGACTTTTGTCAATATAGTGTATGTTCCATTTCAAAAGTTTGTTGGCCCCGCCACCTTGCCCGCATACTAGCTGGAGTCTATAACGCATGCGCCGGTCTTCGGGGAGCCAGGCCATTTCTTTTTTCAGGACCGCACCACTGTGTGAAGGCATCGTATCGTGCTAGTCTTAATGTCCATTTAATAGTTTTACTTATTGCACGTAGAAGTTTCTCCAGATTTTCTGAGACGCAAATACAAGGCTGTACTGTACAGTGCTGGAAATCTGTTTTCGACGGCGTAGAATTGAACTGGTAGTTGCGAATTACTTCTTTCCTGTTTGCATTTGACAGAGGGGGAACCAAAGCGATGCTTGGCCACCTGACTCTCACTTTCCGACTCAGGACAGGTTGAGTTGAAGCGACGTTATCACAAAGAGTGTGTGACGTGCCTGCCCAGCAGGACGCACACGACATAAAGGCAGATAGCAGCGATAACGAACGTCCGCGTAGCTCAATTGGTAGAGTGACTTCTTCCGGAATGAGGAGACCCGGGTTCGAGCCCCGGCGTGGACTAAACATGACGGAGAAATTTTCTTCGTTATAATGGCGCCCGAACTTTCTGGATGACCCGGCAGTTCAAGATCTCACAATGGTGTGATGTTCTTTCCACACCGCCAGATAGGAAAAATAAGAGAATCTCTTTTTCAGCGCTTCGAAAAATAAATGTGTGGGACGTTGCATTCCACACACTAGATTGACTGGGAGCTCTCAAGTGCACGTTCTACAGCGGATGGCTGCCTTCAACGCTTCGTGATCACGGCTGACCCGTGGGCCATGCCCCCGGCCCTCTTTCGGGGGGAGATGCGACGTGCCTGCCCAGCAAGACGCACACGACATAAAGGCAGATAGAAGCGATAACGAACGTCCTCGTAGCTCAATTGGTAGAGCGACTTATTCCGGAATGAGGGGACCCGGGTTCGAGCCCCGGCGTGGAATAAAACTGACGGAGAAATTTACTTCGTTATAAGTGCGCTTTTATTCTAGTGTATTTCAGCGTAAGGGGTAAAGACCTTTGTTTTGTCCTTAACAGTAATGTTCAAAATTCCTGCTCTGTAACTTGAGATTTTTCGAGCAAGCTGTAATGGTGCGAAGCAAGTTTTGTGTCCCTGAGTATTATGTGTGTGTGCATCTCCCACGTTCCTCCATATGTCTCTAGATTCGACGTTTTATATTGGGTTGGGGCTAATGAAATGTCCGGCAAAGGAACCAGTACACATGGATGGCGAGAACGGAAAAGTGGGACAAATTACCAAGGCAAAATAATCCCGCTTGGCATTGACACATAGCTGCCATCTATCCGGCAAGGCCATGATCCCGGAACGAAAAAAGTCCTGTGGCTGGGACCAGAAGAAGTCATCAACTGCACGTGGAACCTCGTTCTCTGTCGTGAACTGTTTCCCGGACAGGAAGTGATCCAGGTGACGAAACAGATGACAGTTTACGGAGACACGTCCGGAAATAGGCAGTGCTTAGGCACTTAGTGTCAACATCGTTCGTTGTGCGACATGATGGCGGACGTTGTCCTGGAGCAGAAAAACACCATTCTGTTGACCAAAGCCGGTTGTTTCTGTAGCAATTTCCGGTGTATCTGGTGGAATTTAGCACAATAATGTTCTGCAGTGATGGTTTGGCCTGTTACCGAGAAACTCCGATGAATTATCCTGGCTGTGGACCACCAGACAGAGAGCATTATCTTCTTGGTGTTTAGGGGTAGCTTAGGATGCCATCCATCAGGCTGTGCCTTGCTTAATCGTTGTGCAGATGGTTTCCGATTATTATAAAGGAACCACTTCTCGTCTCAGGTGACGATTCGGTGGAGTAGAGGTTCCTGTTTTGTTCCTGGCAAGTAGCGACGTGCAGACTTTCAAACGCCTAGTCTTGTTGGCAGTTGTCAACTCATGAGGCAGCCACGTGTCCAGCTTCTTGACCTTACCCAGCGCAGACAGACGCCGAACAACTGTCGTGTGGTGGACACCTACCTCTGCCGCTATCTCACGACACGTTTTTCGGGGGTACGCTTCAACCACACGTAACAGAACATCGTCAGAAACAGCAACAAGTTGGTGACCATGTGCTTCGTTTTGCAGGTCCGTATCTCAGGTTCGAAACTTCACAAACCATCGACGAATGGTTCGTTCGTTGGCTGTATTCTCCCCAAACGCTTTTTTAAAGTTTCGATCTGCAGTTCCTTCAGCATGGCCCAGTTTAAATTCATACAGGAAGATGACTCTGAAATCCGGTGTCTGCATGTGTCCTTTGCAAGCCACGTTACGTCCAACACAAACCACCCCTGAACCTTGTTCTTTGGACACGTGCTAGCTATTGATAGTAACTCTGTGACGTAATGCCCGCAACAACTGTGGGTGGTTCCATTCCGCTGTGGTAGGGACCTATCTCCGCTGCTCGTTCGCGCCGGACATTTCATTCGCACCAACCCAATGGATATGAAAATTGAACTCTGACTTAAGTATTCAAGGGGCCGATGTACCTCAACCAAATTGTACCGGAACTTTTCTGCGCTTCCCAAAACAAAAATGTTCACCTAGTGGCTTGGTTTTACGAAAGTTGCGGCAGAATAATCCCCTCTCACCTCAGCAGTACCAACCATAAACCTGCCATTGGTGATAAGCTCTCCCTTCTGGTCCTTGATTCTCTGCTCCGCATGATGGGGAAGGGCTAGTCCCCTTGACACGGATATCATGCTACTGGATGTCGAGAAACAAGTGACTCAAACATATACAGTCGAGTCTCTATTTAACGAAGTCCCATCGTTCCACCTAAGAACTTCGTTATAAAGAAAATTCGTTAAATAGAAATTAGTAACTGAAATTGAAAAAACGAGAAGCAAACAAAGCCTGAAATTTACGTCTCATCTCTAGCACTTTCTGAAAACTGTAACCCCTTCGCATTGTATCAAATGCTTTTAGCATTTCTTCTTGCGAAGGTTTTGTAATAGCCTCTTCATTATCATCTTCATCACTCACTGTAGTTTCTTCACTACATTTCCTAACATTTCGCAAGATGTCGTGCTCCGTAGGATATTCAGCTATCACAATGTCTTCATCAACGTAGAGAAAATTAGAAAGCTCGACTGTACCTTCTTCAACAGCTCCCATGTCTTTCAGATATTGCCATTTTCCCTTCAAATCTGCCAGCAGGCTCATTGTATTGAATTCAGCATCACCTTTGAAGCCGGCTTTAACAAAATAGCTGTGTATAGTGGATGAAGTCACTTCATACTTCCAAGTTTTCGTCATCTCCGATATGGAGATTCTCAAGTTAATAACATTATCTACACTGAAGAGCAATTGAATTAGAGACAGCTGGCGTTATGCAAATGTGGCGCTGTGGGCGGCCCTGTAAACGGAAACGACATGACGTATGCGGCGATCCGACAATATAAGGAGTGATGCAACGGGAATCAGTAAGAGTCGGACTCCGTATGGGTAAGACGAAGGATATAAGCGCATTTGATCGCGGGAAAATTGTCGGGGCCCGACGAATGGGTCACTCCATCTCGGAAGTCGTGCAAGCACTGGGATTTTTCACGAGCCACTGTGTCACTGGTGCACCGTGAGTACATGGAATCCGGTAAAACCATCCCTGCAAGGGCCAACTGCCTTGGACAACGGCGTGTGGATGAGCGAGGTCATCATCGGCTAGCTCGCATTGTAATAGCGAATAGACGAGCGTTAGTGCAAGAAATCACTCGGCAATTTAATGCTGGTGCACAAAAACGTGTAAGCAGCCACACCAGCAAGAACTATTCCCTCGCTATGGGGTACAGAAGCCATCGTCCCACGAGGGTACCGCTGCTGACCGCAAATCACAGGGTGCAAAGATTAGCAAGGAGGCGGAAACATTGCCACTGAACCCCAGACATGTGGGAAAATGTTGCCTGGACTGATGAGTCGAGATTCACGTTGGTACATGCGGATGGCAGAATACGAGAACTGCGCAAACCACATGAAGCGATGGATCCTTCTTGCCAGCAGGGTACTCTTCAAGCTGGTGGGAGTGGCATTCTCGTCAGGAGACTGTTTACGTGGACTGAAATGGATCCCCTGGTACGTGTGACATCGTCCCTCACAGGTCAACGTTACCGGGATATCCTGGACGACCATTTTCTCTCGTTTGTGCGTCTTCAACATCCCACTGGGGACCTCATTTTGCAACAAGACAATGCACCGTGCCATCGCTCCCGAATTGTATCCGAATGGTTGGATGAACACTCCACCGACGTGACCTCGCTTCCTTGGCCAGCTAGGTCACCTGCCCTCAATCCCATCGAACACATCTGGGATGCCATCAAGAGAGATGTTCGAGGCTCTGACCCCCCTCCATCAAATCTTCGTGAACTGTGGGAGCTTGTTCCCGGGTCGTGGATCCGTATGGCTTCCCAACGCTTGTGGTGTCTTCTCGAGTCCATGCCGAGACGAATCGCCGTCGTCATGAGGGCGAAATGTGGTGCTACACGTTACTAGACCGGTATCTCTATTTCAATTGCTCTTCAGTGTATACACTGGCTGCTCTCTAAGGCAAGAATAAATTTTTGCAGGATCCTTTTTCGATAATGCACTTTAAGATTTTTAATTATGCCTTGGTCTAATGACTGAAGTTTCGAAGTTGTGTTGGCAGGAAGAAAAATAACTTTTATATTCTTCAATCTGCATTTTGAAGCACAGTGTGGTGGATGTGCAGGGCAGTTTTCTATAAGCAACGCAATTTTGCGATGCTGTTTTCTCAACTGTTTATCTCATTTTAATAGCCACTTTTCAAAAATCTCCAGTCATCCATGATTTTTTATTGAATTCATAATCCACTTCTAAAGATTTCGTACCTTTGAAGCATTTCGGGGTTTGTCTTTTACTGATTACTAACGGTTTTAATTTTTCATCGCCAGTCGTATTCGCACATTTCAAAACATTTAGTCTTTGCTTGCTGTGTTCCCTCTGAAGCACTTGTCGTCTTGAAATGTTAAGGTTTTATTGGGTAGACACATAAAACTAATCCGGTTTCATCTGCGTTAAAGATGTCGTTGCACCATATTGTTCCAAAAGTTTTGCAGCTTCTTTTTTCCATTTTTCACACACCTATTCTGAAACATCTGCGCTTTCTCCTGATATGGTTTTATACGAAATTCCGTGTCTCTTTTTAAATTTATCTAGCCATCCAATGCTGGCTGGAGAATTTGAGTGTCCTAAATCCTGAGCATAATCGATGGCTTTTTGTTGGATCATTGGACCGGAAAGAGGCACATTTTTATCTCGAATCATCCTTACCCATTTTAAAACACCGGCATCGAAGTCTTCATATGAACATTGTTTAAATCTTTTTCTATTCACATTCATACTGCTTTCGTTTTGAATTATTGCAGAACGATTTTTTTCATTGTTGACACACTGCTTGCTGCTATACCATACTTTATAGCCACATCTTTCTTTTTCATTCCTTTATCAATATCATCTAAGAGTTGCACTTTATCCGAAAAACACGAACACTTTGTTTTCGTTATTTTGAGCGAGTTAACACACAGACGAGAGATACGCGGACTGATTGAATAAGAATGTGTCTTCTACAAAATCAGGCCCACACCGGATGCAACGGGTGCTTCCACCTTTGAATAAAAGCCTCTTGCCGTATGCATGATTGATTTGGCGGTCGCCGCACGTGTCGGCGTTTGCGGAAGACACTGAAGTGGCAAGAAACTCGTGATGAGAAGAGAGAGAAAAAAACGAGAACTTTCACACGGTTTCCGAATCTCGGAGAACAGAACTGCGTGCGCGCGCGTCCTCATAAACACTCATGGCTCAGTGATGTTTTAACTCCCGCTTCCAAAGACGACCTTCCAGCCCCGCAAAGATAACGATTTAAGGCAGCAACTTGCTTCCCTTTGTTATGGGTCGGAATGAATTTCGTTCTTCCCTCTTTACTTTTATGGTTGTGCACGCACATATCACCCCAAAAGGAAAAACCGTAAAAAAAAAAAAAAAAAAAAAAAAAAAATTACATTTTAGTCGGAAAAAACTTCGTTATATAGAAATTGGTTTTGGTAATATGAAGAGTTATTTGCATGTAAGTGCCGTTAAAAGTCAAGGTTCCGCAAAAAATTTCGTTAAATGGAAGTTCGTTATATGGAGACTACTGTATTTCGTTAAATAGAAAACTTCGTTAAATGGAAGTTCGTTGTATGGAGACTCTACTGTATTCATATGGAGACTCTACTGTATTTCGTTAAATAGAAAACTTCGTTAAACGGAAGTTCGTTATATGGAGACTCTACTGTATTTCGTTAAATAGAAAACTTCGTTAAACGGAAGTTCGTTATATGGAGACTACTGTATTTCGTTAAATACAAAACTTCGTTAAACAGAAGTTCGTTATATGGAGACTCTACTGTATTTATATGGAGACTCTACTGTGTTTCGTTAAATAGAAAACTTCGTGGAATGAAGTTCGTTATATGGAGACTCTACTGTATTTATATGGAGACTCTACTGTGTTTCGTTAAATAGAAAACTTCGTGGAATGAAGTTCGTTATATGGAGACTCTACTGAATTTCTTTCTTAAGTTCGTCGCCATTGTTATATGTGTTCTAGCAAGTAATGAGTCAGACTGGATCAGTGTCAACAAATGACCACTTGGAATAACAAGTCTAAGGGAAACAAAGCTTCCTGATATGCAGGTACACTCCTTCCAGCTGCGTTTGGTCTACTTCTTTGACAGCAAATATGTTCGTTCGAGCTGATTTCAGTCCATTTTGCTAACACTGAGTTAATTCGTTCCAGCTGGTTAAAAAGGTAACGGCCAACTCATGGTGAATGAAAATTTCCGATGTTTCAATTGATGAACAACTCGTGATGAAGGAAAATCTTCGACGTTTGAATAAACGACCAACTTAAAGTGAAGGAAAATTTTCGACGTTTGAATTAACGGCTTACTTAAGGTGAAGGAAAATGTTTGACGTTTGAATTAACGACTAACTTAAGGTGAAGGAAGATGTTCGACGTTTGAATTAACGACCAACTTAAGGTAAAGGAAAATGTTCGACGTTTGAATTAACGACCAACTTAAGGTGAAGAAAAATTTTCGACGTTTGAATAACGACCAACTTAAGGTGGAAAAGTTTGGACGTTTTATAGTTGTGAAAGTTGTGTGGATTAATCACCAAGACATGGTGAACAAAATTTCTTTGGAATGCAGTTTCAATCTTTTTAACAAATTTCTTTTTCACGCAGGGTAATCAATAAGTAACTTCCGATAACATTTAGTAGCAGATTATAGATATGCAAATCGGTGTCTCCTAACGTCATTACACTCTCCTAACTATTTTTTTTTTTTTTTGATTGGAGGTTTAACGACCACCGTGAGCAACTCAATCGGCTATAAGCAGTCGCCCGTCCCTAATTTAGGGTCACTGGTTCCAGGGAAGGGAAAGAGACAGTGCCGTAAGACAAACACAGCATCCATGCCTCACCGGGATTCGAACCCGGACCCCGTTCGGATGAATGATCAGAGGCCATCGCTTAGACCACTGTGCCACCGGGGCGGCTCTCCTAACTATAGGGTGACAATTGTTTGCCACAGGAGTTGGTGTTGGAGAATAGATTTAAGTGAAAATGCAGCCAGCCTGGAAACATTTTCTCATTGGGAGACGCGCTCTGTGATTAGTTTTCTAGGGCAAAGAAACGCTGGCATACAGACATCCATTTTCAACTGCGAGAAGTGCAAAAACATTCCTGAAGTTCATGAACCATTTTACGTGATTACGTTCATGAATTAACGAAGCATATTCCTGATTCAACTTTTTCCGTGAAAATCTGAATTTCAGGGACATACAGTACGTGAACTGTTCATATTTTCCCGGTTAACAACAAAATTGCCCTTTTTAAGAGGTGTTATCCGAAAATCCATGGTTTTCAGGTTGTTTCTGTTTGTACATTAAACGGAAAATATTCTGTTCTCAATTTTTTCGTTTCTATATGACAGAAAATTGCTGTTAATAGAGCTGTTCGAGGGAATATTTGATAACTATTAAATTTCGATCGTCTGTTGGCGGGTGAGGTTCTGTAAGGCGAGCGGATATTGGGGATAGCATATCACACAATATATTAAGGTTATTATATGGCAACGGATATTCCTTCCTCTTCCCCTCCCCAGTTGATGATTTCTATATATCAGTCTGTGGACACTTTACCACAAAAACTATTATAGATAGCTATCAAAATTAAATTTTATATTTAGAGGTATTGTGTAATAATACTACGAAGTAGAAGTATTTCACCTTTTCTTAAACATAAATGAAAGACATCATCAGTTACAAAAATCTTGAGATCCAAAATATTCCGTTGGTTTGAAAAATCATGAAAAGAAAATGTAATTTGTGAAAGTCCTCCACCAGAAAAAATAAAATTATCATAAACCTATTCAGAAAATCAATGAATGAAATACGGAATTACACCATTATATTGCAATACAATACAAATTTGGAAGATGTGAATCCGTTTATTGGTGTAAATATGACATTGATGTTAATATCCGAAAACTTGAAATTAATATCGAAAAACTTGAAAAACTTGTCAGATAATATCCGAAAACTTGAAAAATTTTAAAATTTTCCCCCTCTCCAGGACGACGAAATTTTCAAGTTTTCGGATACTATCTGTCTTAACATCCATGTCATATTTGCACCAATAAAGTTCGAAATTTGTACTATTCAGAAAAATAATAAGCTTCTACTGAAAATAAAGACTAATTAACCCGCACTAATAGCGAAAAACATTTCATCATTGCGCGACTCCAGTCCTCTTTCCTTCAACCTTAATTGCACGCGTGTAGCGAGGACTACTGACTGAGTAGCATGTTACCTGGTGGTGTCTTACTAGCTCAGTCAGTAGCGCTCATATGCTTGATCACACCGTTAGCAAAGGGGAAGGATTTCTCGTAAATCAGGAAAAAGTCCTACAATGTGACTGGTGCATTTAAGGCTTAAGAAAAGAAAGGACCGGAAGCTTCTGTATAGGGACCGAAAACGTCAAAATCAAAGTTTTTGGAAACTCAGGAAATTTCTATATAAAAACGGGAAAACGCGAAACTGATATTTCTGTAAAAAAGGAACGGAATTGGTGACAATGGAAGATCTATCAAAATACTTATGTTACTCTTATTAGAAATGGAATCGTTTCAAAACGGAATTTCGTTAATTGTCTGAGATCTGCCGTCAACTTTGGTGAACGTTATTTTCAGGAATTTTCCGTGAATTCACGCTGCTTGTTTTTTACAGTGTGACACTGAAATCATGAACGTTCGAGAGATCCATAATGGTGTTCAAAATTCGCGGACGGGTTTAATGCGTTGACAGATGAAAAACGCTGTAGTAGACCTTCAACAAACCGCAACGAAGAGTGCGTGGAAGTACTGGTGCAAGAAGACATGCGTATGCCTGCGTCAAACTGCAGCAAATGTTTCACTACCGCACGACACATCGTTCATGATGTGCTGGGGTATTGAAGATTTTCAGAGAAACCGGTGCCGTCAGAACAGAAAACCTTGCGAAATGGGACTAAGCCTTTCACGCCTACAACGTTACGCGGAAGAAAACGATAAATTCCTCAGCTGCATTGTCACCGGCGATGAAACGCGGGTGCTCCACTTCACGCAGACGTCAAAGTCAGCGAGCGAACAAGAAGTGGAAGTCCACATCAAAACAAAGTGTTCGTGTTTAGACTAAAACAAAGTGTTCGTGTGTAACGAAAACAAAGTGTTCGTGTTTAGACTGGGCCATTTGCTAAGAAGGTGATGTTGACAGCTATAACGAAGTAAATTTCTCCGTCATTTTTGTCCACGCCGGGCATCGAACCCGAGTCCTCTTATTCCGGAATAAGTCGCTCTACCAACTGAGCTACGCAGACGTATTTTCTCGCTGCTATCTGCCTTTACCTCGTGTGCGTCCTGCGAGACAGGCACGACTACAATAAATGAAGAAGAAATTATGACGGATTGAATAGCTATGCATTAATACAATGCTGAAATATGGAGATACATGTATTTCACACAACCTTAACAATATACTAGGTTGGTGCAGATGAAATGTTTGCTTTAAGCAGATGGACATGTTCAACTTCTCCATCAGGGTGGTATTGTACAGCAGTGTTGCGTGGCATAGGTCACAAGGTTGATATACACTGCTGGCCACCCAAAATGCAACAACAAGAAGGACACGAGATAGCGAAGCCAGATTTACTGGACACATAACAACAGATACAAAGATGAAACGATTGAGCTTACATGCCCGTGCGACTTGCAGAACACGCAGACATCAATAGTTCGTGTGGCCCCCATGGCTGGCAATAACGGCCGCTACACGCCGCGGCATCGAACGAAAGAGGCTTTGGATGTGGGCTTGATGTATGTCGGTCCAGGCTGCTTCCACACGTTGCGACAGTTCATCAGGCGTAGCCGCGGGTTGTGCTTGCCGGGCCACTCGGTTGCCGATCAGCGACCGGACGTGTTCGATGGGCGACATATCGGGAGAACAGGCGGGCCGCGTCAGCAGTCACACCTGGTGGGCCGTGAAGAATTGTTGCGCGATGTGTGCCACATGCGGGTGCGCATTGTCCTGTTGAAACGTGGCCGCTGGCAGTTCCTGCAGATAAGGGAGGACTACAGGCTGCAAAACTTCGGAGATGTAGCGGTGCTGTACCGGCGATGCGTACCAGAGTGGTGCGGGTGTCATATTCAATTGCGCCCCAAACCATAACGTCAGGCGACGGACCGGTATGACGATGCATAATGCAGGCGTCATACAATATCTCGCCACGGTGCCGCCACACACGGATCCGACCATCGTGGTGTTGCAGGCAGAAGCGGCATTCGTCGGAGAAGACAATGTCGTGACATTCCGCAGTCCAGGTGCCACGTTCAACGGCCCACTACCGCCGCACTCGCCGGTGCTGTAACGTCAATGGTAATCGGAGCAATGGGCGCCGTGCGACAAGTCCCCGCTCTTGCAGACGACGTCGAACGGTACGTGCTGACACAGGTTGTTGCGCAACACACTCTAATTCCTGCGCTAACGTTCGTGATGTGGCCTGTGCGAGCCGTCAATGGCCGCCGCACAACATGCCGGGCCTCTCGTTCGGTCGTGTGCCGCGGCTGCGGCAATCGCTCACGTCGGTCCGTCCGTCCTTCCTGTACCCACTGAATCCATACTCGCCTCACTGTGGCTGGTTGTCGTACCACACGGGTGCCGATGTCTCGGTACGATAAACCGCTGTCGCGATAAGCCACTATATTCGTCGTCTGTCGAACTCCGAAACGTGCTGGAATGACTGCCGTATTCAGCGACGAGGCATCAGGAAGCTTCCCACGCACAGGTCCGGCAGCACAACACACTTCCACTACTTAAGAAGAGTGCCTTCTGTGCACTCTTCTTATAGTGCTTCTCGGTGGTGTGCCGGACGCACATGATTTGCGTATGCCCTGCAATGCTAATCGTTTGCGTGTCCTCTCGCGGGCGACGCATGCTGCGAATTTCAGGCCAATCGGATGCTTTCTTCTTGGTGTTGCATTTTGGGTGGCCAGCAGGATAGATGGAATTCCCATAAAAGAAACGACACGTGGTTTAAATTGCAGACATGAAGAGAACGGCAAAGAAAATACCGTCGATTATGAAAATACAGAAATGTGGCCAAAAGCGTGGGTACTACTGATCTGAAAAAACTATGAGTCCGGTTGACGTTAGAGGAGAGGTAGGTTGTGAAATGCATTTGATCGATTTTATTTCTTTGTTCTTGCAGTGAAGCATTTCCTAAGGGATGGTCTTTAAAAAAAGCATATAAATGTAAAAACCATATAAATGAAATTTTAAAAACTGTGAAATGCTATTGTAAAATTTATGCTTTGAAAGAGTATAAGATGTTCCTTAATAATGATTTATTTAAAGTCGAATCGACGGCGAAAGAAAAAGAAAAAAGGTTACAAATCATAGTATAATGTATCGCAATGCGAAAATCATAAAGCCTATGAAAATCAAACTTCCCTTTGCACGACTCTGTCTGTAAAAATCGTGATTCAAGATGAAGTGAAATTCTCACAACTAAGAATCTGAGTGCAGTGCTTCAGTATGGAACCCACGAAATAACGTTTTTTTTTTTTTCTGCGGATCCTGTGTGCATCCATTTGAAACCGGAATGTTGAATATTGAGGATACATTTAGAATTCTATTCTACCGCGCCACGAAATAGTGAAGCCACAAAGTTACGACCTACAGATATATCCATTTTAAATAGCGCATATGTGTGTGAGTTATGAAACGCAAAATCAATTTTTCATCGGAACCGAAAGTAAACAACATACCCTTTTCTGATGGGATCAAAGTTCAAGTTCGGGTGTACCATGAAGGAGCACAACGACGCTGTCTCAATTCCCTCAAGGTTGTAACATTCCGGGATACGCATAAAAGAATCAAAGAACTGTGTATTTTTAATAATCTGAAATTAAAATTTTAACGTATGATCGTAAAAAGCTTATAAATGAATTACCTATAACCGAGTACAAAAATGTTTGAAATTACAGTAAAATATCAGGGCTAACGCAGTATAAATCCTATATAATAGGTTACGTGTGCCCCTTATACGCTCTGACATCATACAGTACTTGCAGCGCCATCTGCTTTAATCCGGTGGCCGAAGTCGGAACTAAGCTGAACGCTATCGCACGACACGTAAAATCAAGGAGGAATACCGGTAAATAAAATAAAGTTAGTAAGACAAACGACTCATCTCTGGCAACACGCACATGCGCCAACGATTGTCTGCGACGTTTGTTCTGTTACGTAGGTATTATGTCGTATTTTATTTCATTTTCTTCACATTGCAGAGTAATTTCATCTGAATTCAAAAAGGGGACTTTGCGATGGAACAGCCTTGGTAATCAAGTTTCTTCAGAACAACTTTCTCACTACACAAATTGTTTCTGAATGTAATCGGGGTGACATTGTCTTCATTCCAAGAATTGACTTAACTTCAAGTGACGCAAATCTTCCTTTTATTCTAAAGCTGCGCCAGTTCCCCATAATTCCAGCCTATGCAATGACTATCAATAAGGCACAAGGTCAATCCTTTGATCATGTTAGTGTCACCCTTACGAAACCTGTTTTTGCTCAAGGTCAACTCTATGTTGCGCTATCAAGATAAAGAAATCCACAGCACATGAACGTTTTTGTCAAACACAATAAACTGCGAGGAAATCTTTCGAACAATCAAATGACAATAACGCAAAACATTGTATATCAAGAAGTCTTTCATGACCTTTAATTAACATCATTTTTGAAAACCATCTAAATACGTGGCGTCAGTGAATAAACAAAGACATCGCTCTTTCCACGTTTATCAACACATAGCAACCGAAAAATTGTTTTGAGGCCATTACTGGGATCGTACCCCACATCTCTCGATATCTAGCAGAGTGCGTTCGCCTTACGCTACAATGGCCAACAATTAACGGCGCTATGTGCGTTTATCCGTCAGCGCACTTATCTGTCAGCGCACATAGCGCCGTTGATTGTTGGCCATTGTAGCGTAAGGCGAACGCACTCTGCTAGATATCGAGAGATGTGGGGTACGATCCCAGTAATGGCCTCATAACAATTTTTCGGTTGCTGTGTTGATAAACGTGAAAAGAGCGATGTTTTTGTTTATTAACATGATTTTTATTACCTAAATTCTTACATTATATGATTTTTAACGTGCTGTAACGAGATTCTGAAGGCCCGGACCACTTTTTGTGACGTCAGCAGCGCCGTCCCTTGTTACACAGAGCACTGCGATTTTTCGGAAGATTATTACTTCTCTGGGCAAACAGTTTGGCTCATGGATCAACAGGAAAACAAATGTAAACATAGAATCTTCAAGTTAACAGATGAAACTGATATTGTCGCTAAATCTGTTCATTCCTGCAAGGTTTACATGATTACTTTCATGTTCGAAATTCAAATAATCTCGATTAACTCTAACTACAACCAAACACGTAAACTAAAGTGATACACACATTACCAAGCACATAATTATATGAAATTAAAAAAATATATATATATACCTAATTACTTAAAGTAGCAAATAAGTACTTTTTATGTAATTAAACTAAATCTCTTTAAAATAACCTTTTTGGAAGTTTAATAAGTTTCTGAAAATTTAAATGACTTACGTTTTCTTGGCGTAGGATCGAAACAAACTTTTAGGAGTTTAAAATATTCTGACCTTTGTTCCGAAAAGACATGGTTTCAATAACAAAACAGTCATTTTTGAATTTCCATTTTATAGTTGAATTACTGGCACTTGAATTTTTTTTTCACTTTTCTTTCATGAGAAGCATTAAATTAGCGGTCAGCTAAAACTTTAGTGTAATTCTTCAAGCATATGTTTGCAAATGTTCTAATAACTTTGATGAAAAAATAGGAAAATCCACTTTCACACTGAATGTATTTGCTGCAAAAAGAGATGTCTTTACTTTTCTCCAAAAACATTTTAGTTAGTTGTACAACTATGGAATGCTGAGCATTGGATTTAAAAAAACAAATCTTCATACTTTTTGGAGAGAAGTTTCTGGAAGATCACGTATGCTACTGAAATAGCATTAACTGCTTAAGGCGAAGGATATTTCAAGCCACCTCGGTTAAGCAAGTTAAAATACACTTCATCGTTTGTTAAATGTTTCTCTACGTCATCACCAGTGATTTGCATATTTGCTTCCATGCTTGAGAAAAAACCGATCTGCATGCAGGACATCTATAACATCGAGTTTATGAATGCAGTAACCTGCTATGTAAATCAAAACGGCTGAGTCATCTCTGCAAATCATATTAACAGCAATTTCTTCCAGTATATTGAAAAACGGTGTTGTATCTATTTCCGTTTTACATTGTCCTGAAAAAGATGAAAACAAAACTTTTACAGGAATATTTCCTAGACTGTTTGAGCGCAGTCGGAAGATACTTTTTATTTGCAGTTTCCTCTCCGATTCAAAAATTTGCTGTACAGAGATATGATAATTGCGGCCGCTCAATTGACGGTACTGCCCAAATCTCATCTCTAAGTTATCAGTTTGAAAGTTTGCAGTAAGTACATATTTAGCTCCCTGTTCCAGTAAATATTTTGCCATCTCAACCATCGTACGTGAAGTATGTTTTAAGGCGAAAAATGTTTCTTCACTTAATGTTCCTGATCGTTTTTAACCCTGCCATTTTTTTAACCACTGTACAAAATTTTCTAAAAAAACAAGAAGTTCATCATCAGAAAATTCGGAAGGGGCGCTTTTGCTATTTCTAGTAAATATACCTTTACACCGGTGACTTACATTCATAATGTCCCACCATTTTTTAATAAAAGTCAAGAATGCTGCTGTGTCTTCCCAGTTTATGAAAGCTGAATGCTGGTTGGAACATATTTCTAAAGCTTTAGCTTTCGTTTCGTCAAATATTTTTAAAGCTAGATTAACATTCTGCCGCTCAATGTTGCTGGGGTACAAGGCTTTAAATGTCAGTCGATGGGCAAATTTCACCACAGATTTCTTTTTCCAAATTGAAAAGCTTCCTAAGTAGGCTAAAGTGAACTTTCACTTCATGAGGTTTAGAAATATCCAGAGAAGGGCACTCAAAGGGTTTTTTTCTACATTTGATTGATTTAACCAGTTGTTTCTTATTGATTTAATGAGATGAACAGAATCAAAAAGCAAAAACATAGTAAATAGTAACACTGTACTAGTGGTCCGATTTATTGGCGTAGAAAGTAGACACATTAGCGTTTTCAAGCTTCGCGCATCAACCTGATGGCTTTTTCAAGGAAGTTAGACAGAAACTGCAACTGAAAAAATCGGACCACTAGTACAGTGTTACTATTTACTACTTAACTGGTGTACTGTTCCTTGTTATCAGTTTGTTTTTAAGCAATAACATATTTTTGGTTGAATTCACTGGATTTTTAATGCGCCCCTTAGACTCATCGCTTTCACAAAGCTTCGCAAACATTTCCCTACTGACCCTATTATTATCGGAAATAATACAGAATACTGTACATCCAGAATTTTCGAGTACCCACAGAGCCTGTTTAGTTAAGCTATACGAATCTTCTGCGGTCATCCTGAACACAGGTACCAAACCAACTATATCTTTGAAATTTGAAAATAATGAGGATACCATGAACGTCTGAATGGTTGTTGCCTCCATGTTAGCTTTATTTTGAGCAAATCCTGTTAAAGATCGTCCTTTAAAGGTCACCTTGGGTTTAACATGAATTTCATCAATGAATAAGTTCATAATTTTTTTGTCGTTCGTCAGATTACTGCGTTTTTCTTGGATGTAACTGGAATTATCTGCGCATAGTAGGCTATGGTTAAGTTTCAGCTGACTCGATATTCTTCTTAAATGATCAGTAGAAGGAACTGATATCATTTTGCTGTCGTACAAAAAATTATAACATGACTAAAGAATGAATGGAAAGTGCAAAGCGAAAAGCAATTAAATCGCTACTACATCGCTTAGTCATTTTGTTGGTGTTACATAGCATCATTTGTTGAAGTACAAAACACCTACCGTCGTATTTCTCTAAAAGTTCAGTCTCGGAACTCTCATCACAAAATGTTCTCCAAGAATTTACAGCTGCACTGTAGCTAGACTCGTCACACATATTTTCTTTTGGCAGGTTTTGAAGATAACATAATATGTTTTTCAGTTCAGTCCAGAAATTCAATTTTCCGGATTCACTTAGCATGTTGCTGTAAGCTGAAATTTCTGTTTTGTCATTTCCAAGATATGCGTATACGTTCATAGAAGATGTGATTTCCAAACTTCTGTGTATCGATGGTGCATCATCCAAATCTAAAAATAAATAAAACACTTCTGTTTCCATTTTATACAAAAGTACTCCTGCATTTAAACTAAAAACATCAGACTTTTTTTTATATTTCCTTTAGAAAATCTGTGAAAGAGTAAATCTTAGTAAATCTTATCCATTGCCATGACTTGGTCCTGTAGTATTTTTTCTTCTTTTGCTCGTTCGTTCTTTGGGTGGCTTCACAGTGAGGTAATACGGACAAACAGGAAAAATGCTCACATGCGCTCCATCCTTTAATCTAGGAAATTTCTTAATTAGTACTACACTGCCATCTTTATCTGGAAGTTCGTCATATCTTATAATCATTGATTCTTCAAAATGTTTCTCGCACACGACAGCGCGTTTCCCTGGAACGTAATCCTTTCTTGGAATCTTCCTCACCCATAAGGCATGTTGATCAGCACATTTCGGAAACCGGAAAACAGATGCATATTCTTTTGCCTTTTTATAATTGGATCGGCAAGATGGGACACAACACCGATCAGGCATTTTTAAATAACTACAAAGATTTCAACAAATGTAAAATAATAATAAAACAGCCATGAGCTACACCGAACGACAAGTTCTGTGAAAAAAACAGGAAACAATGCACTTCCGCGGATTTTAAGCAGATTGAAGAATGCGCCGGAGATAAGACTAAAGCGATTAGAAGGGACGGGCGGTGTTCGTGACGTAGCAGATCGGGCCGCGGGTGGCCGAGTGGTCAGCGTTCGTGACCGCCACGGGGATGACCTCAGGTTCGATTATGGGCAGGTACGAACGCTCGAACCACTGAATACCCGCCGTGCGTCGGATGGGCACGTTAAGCTGTCGGACCCCGGGTACTGGCCACCAGGTAATAAATAAGGGCGTCTTCTTCCCCTTTCTAATTCGCTTCCGCGTGACTTTCGTATCGGGCACTCTAGCCCAAATCTCCTAGCTTCCTATTTCTAAGGGTTGTTTAAGACCTGGGGTCAGACACTCCCTTCCTAAAATCCTCTACATATGATCTATGATGTAGGAGCTCTCTTCACCCCAGCAGCCCAGTAAATAAAGCACAATTAAATAAATATTGATGAATGGTGCTGTAAGCCATGCAATAAAAAACATCTTTCTGGTATAAACAACACTGAGAAATCGTTGAATCAGAATTCCTAACAGTAATCAATGAAAATAAGAAGATATTCGGAGCTAAAACACTGAATAAGGCTGCAAAATTGTCAACAAACGACCACTTTCTCGTCAGCGTACAAGAAATCGCAGTGGAAGGAGATACCTTTCTAACAACGCTTCTCATTGGTCGAATGGGAGACGCCACATAAGGGACCGTATATGCGATAACCAATTAGTGTCATACAATCGCAAAACATTATACATCACCTCACTTATCTCGTTGGCCACGGTTAAAATCTATTAACCTATATAATAAACTTCTGTCATGGGAATATTATGAAAATTTTGTTGTTGGTGACCTATCTTATAGACTGCCCATTAATAATTCAACCGTTTGTTATAGTTATGTATATGTATTGTACGATTCGTGTTATGAAACTTTCAGTCGCAGCTCTTTCAGCAGTGCGTGGCACGCTCTATGAGCTAGTTACGTATAAACGCGGAAAACGTATAATCGAAGTTCCACTGTACTTTGAAATGCTCTAATTATACAATTAACATAACAGGGATTCTTTTAGGGAAAAGATGATAATCGGAAAAAAAGTATTCGCGTTTCATTATTATTTCGCGAAAGGACCTATCCATGCAAAAGAAAAGCGCCTCGCGGGTATGCTGCGTATTTCTCCGTTCTTGTCCTTACATCGTCAGAGGGTAATTCGTGAGCGGAAAATTGTTAGAGGGATTTCACAATCGTTAAGCTGTGCGATTGGCACAATGTAATGTGATTTACCCTTAATTGCCCGCTCTTTACGGTAAGGGGACACGAACGAACCGAAACTTTGGGCAATCGATTCTTTTCAGCAATAAGAGTTATTAAAGAACAATCCACCCAGATGATTCCATTACACAAACGAGTCCTTTGCTGATACCTATCATATGTTCCGATAAGTACGACTATGTAGCTGGAGCTGTCATCTCCGCTCAGGTTTCGGAAGCAACGTTGTGATCGACCGGGTATTGAAAGATGCTGAGACGGAAAGGATACTGTGTCAGTTAGCTGCACATTTTCAAGCTACCTGACTAATTGGATGTCTTAGTTGGAGATGTAAGCCCGTTTCTTGGGTGGCACATTTTACTTCAATTAAGAATAATGGAAAGGGGGGGCTTTAAACTGTGTGGTTCGGCGGTGACCGAAACAAAACGTCATCAATTGCTTTTCTCATAAAACACCTGTAGCATGTTTGACTTCGACATTTTTGTGTCTCTAACATATACACTTTCCATTTTAGTTCCTGTCTCTATATAAATTTGATTTGTTCTCCTTAAACAATTTTCAATTTTGACGTTTACATTTTCTGTCTCGCCCGAATATCTCTTGGGCAACAAGTATCGAGGTCAGTGGGTAAGTGACGTAGGTAAAAGGATGAGATAAGAAGGTTGTTTTCAATGTATATTTGCTGGCTTATGAGCTGTAGGCGATGTTTGGCTTTAGGCTGTTTTTCGTTGAACTGTCTTCAGATAATTTGATTTGCGTACGGTTAACTTGTGTTAGAATATATTGAATAACTTCGTTTAAGGAGTTTCGTTCAACTAATTTTGTATTTACTGACTCACGTTAAATTAAAATTCAAGTTATGAGATAGTTCATGCCAGAGTTGGAAACGGGGAAAACATTTTTTACCCTGACCAGGCCGTCACATAATTGGGCCCGACCCGGACCTGACCCGGACAAATCTGCTGTGAACTGTAAATTCGAATACATCATTATCATCATCATTGTCAATCATTATCGTTTCGTGTGGTGGGCTTCTGAGTCTTTTCCTGTCCTTTGGAAACCAGTCTAAAATTCGGTTGTCCATCGGTTGTCCGTTCTCCTTACCTGAAATGGCTATATCGAGCCCATTGCCATTTCAGGGATTTTACTCTGATTATGATGTCTTCTACTCTTGTCGCTTTCCTTATCCACGAGTTACTCTTTTTATCTTTCTTGGTTACACCAAGCATGCATCTCTCTATGCTTTTTTCAGTTGTCTGCAGCCTTTGTATGTACACTCATCGTCAAAAAAATAGCTACACTCAGAAGGAAGCATCCTACAGGAATGAAACTTGGTGGATAGGTTTAACATCGTCAGACATGCAAATGATTCAAGTATCACGCTCGGCCGCGCATTTGACGCCAGCAAGGAGGGGTCGTAGCGTTGTGCCTGACAGGCTATATGAGATCGTTCCGTTGCGCGTGCTTGCCATTCTGACTAGTGTTGTCGTGTTGGTTGCATCCTTTGCAAGTGAAGTATGCCTCGGAGAAAAGTTCGAAAGCAATTCGAGCAGTTGGAAGAGTTCGAGATGGGCAGCGTCACCGGGAAGCTGGATGGACTTATCGCCGTATTGTGCCCCATACCGGTCATGCGGATATCACCATAACACGCTGTTTGGCGGCAGTGGGTAGAGCAAGGCTCGCAGCAGCGACACGAAGTGTCTTGGAGACCTAGACGAAACACGGAGCGAGAGAGGACCGACGGGTTGTCCGACATGCGCGGAGTGACCCAACAGCCACGATTGCGGATATTCAGCGGGCAGTGGTACCCTCCGTGCGTCGTCCGATCAGTGCCAGCACCATTGGCAGATGGCTGCACGACGTAGAACTATACACATGCATACCATTACGGCGACTGCTCTAAACACCGTTGCATTGTCGCCAAAAACTGCAATGGTGTCCTGCTGCCCCACTGTCCAGAAGCCACTCAAAATGACAGCGGGTGATCTTCAGTGACGAGTCCCGCTTTTGTCTTGGAGGAGACGACTAACGAATCCGTGTGTGGAGGCACCGTGGTCAGCGCCAAGATGAACGCTTTGTTGTCGAGCGTCACACGTCCAGAAGGACTGATGTCATGGTGTGGGGTGCAATTGCCTACGATGCCAGATCACCTTTGGTGTTCATTACTGGCACTTTGACAGCCCAACGTTACGTTAATGAGGTCCTGAAGCCAGTGTCCCTACCTTCTATGAACGCTCACTCCGGTGAGATTTTCCAACAGGACAACGCTCGTCCGCATGCTTCTGCTGCTGCCTCGAGAGCTTGCCTTCAAGGCACTGACACTCTGTCATGGCCAGCCGCATCGCCAGATCTATCGCCGATTGAAAATCTGTGGGATGCTATTGGACGCGCTATCCACACTCCACCCCTACCACAAAATCTACAGGAACTGTGTGAGAAGATTCAAGCTGCATGGGATGATTTATCGCAGGACACCATGAGGAACCTGTACAACTCCATGCTGAGACGTCTGGCAAGATGTGTGAGCAAATACGGCGGCCTGACGCCATACTGAGAGACACTACTTATTGGCGTGTAGCTCAATAAATATTACCCATATCAGTCTGAATGTTTTATCATTTATTGTTCCTGGTAACCTTTACTTTTCCCCCGAATAGCATACAATCTGGCACGTCCTTCTGGGTGCAGCTATTTTTTTGACGATGAGTGTGTTTTTTAGTTAAGGTCCAAATCTTCTCCGTACGTAAGCACGGGAAAGATGCTATGATTAAACTCTTTTCTTTTAAGACATAATGGCACATTGCTCTTAAAAATTGTACCGTTTCTTCCAAAAGCTCTTCAACCAAGTTTTCTACGCCGATTAATTTCTTCATCAATGTGACTCTTGCTCGATATCTGTTGTCCAAAGTAAATGCACGTACAATGGCGTGCAAAAATTAAGGACGAGACGGTTTTTCGAATGTAACGTAGTGCAGAAGTGCTCCACATCGACTCAAATGACCATAAGATCCCCAAGATGTAAGAATATGGGACAAGTGAGCAAACCCGTCCAAACAAGGAATCCAAAGGATGCAAAGGCCCTTTATTGAAAAGGTATCTTCGAGCACAACTGGACAGAAGACAGAAGCGTCCATGTGACAGGCGGCTGCCAAGAAAAATCCAGTCTTTAGTAGGGGATATGATCACCCCTGACTGCGTTGCAGGATTTACAACATCTGTCCATGCTGAGGACGAGGTTGTCAAGGAGATTTTGAGGCATCGCGGCCCATTCCTCTTGTAGCACCAATCGCAGCTGCGGTGCTGGCGGCTGGTGATGTGCTGCCAAGCGTCTCCCGAGAAGGCCCCACACGTGTTCGATTGGATTTAGGTACGGGGACCTTGCGGGCCAATCCATGCGTTAAATATCTTCACTCTCCAACAGTTCTGCGACAACCACTGTACGATGAGGTGTAGCGATTTCGTCCATGAAGAGGAACTCAGGACCCACAGCACCTCTAAACAGATGCACGTGAAGCAGGAGAACCTCGGTACAATAGCGGACACCAGTGACTGAACCTCCTTGGAAGATGTGAAGGTCAGTACGGCTACCAAGCATGATACCGCCCCAAACGAGAACTCCGCCACCTCCAAACCGGTCCCTTTCGATGATGTTGGAGGTGTGATTGCGTGTTCCCTGCTCTCTCCAGATGTGTATACGTCCAGAATCGCTTGTCAGACTAAATCGGCTCTCATCCGTAAAGAAAACTCGACCCCATTGCTGATGTGTCCACTTCTTGTGTTCCTGGTACCACAGAAACCACCATTGTCTCGATGAGCAGGCGTTAATGGCCCACACCGTACTGGTCGTCATGCAAATAGACCTCCTTTGTGTAGCCTCCTGGCCACGGTAAAGCGCGATAACGGACGTCCAGTTGTCTGTTGCATGTGCCTTGCGATTTCTCCCGCTGTCTGCCGTCTGTCTCTTCTCGCCTGTAGGACAATATACCGGTCGTCCGCCGCCGTGGTTGCTCGTGGACGACCACTGCTAAACTCTCGGACAGATGTTCCTGTCGTTTGAAATGCTCTCCAAGCTCGTGAAACGATGCTGTGAGCGATCCGGAACTCCTCGGCCACACTAGGCACACTTCGACCTTATTCCAACTTCCCAATGACTCGACCTCGGGTAAAGTCATCCAGATGTCGTCTACTGGATTGCCTGCTGGCCATATCACACAGTGGCAGCAACTCGACGTCGTTCAAACCGATGTACACCGTGCAATAGCTTTCCCCGAATTGCTGAGCGTACACCGCCCGTGTACTTTATACTCTTCCGACACTCCCCCACCCACATCATGCTGCATATATGCGCATGCCCTACCGTACCAAATCCTAGTCTATCTCCTGAGTGGTCTTTCGGTATTATTTCAAAGACCCCTGAATGGTCCTTTGAAATATTTTTTTCTTTTCAAAAATAAAACGGAAATAAAACTGGAACGAAATCGGGTCAGGAACAACTTGACCCGACCGGCTTGACCCGGAAGTAATCGACCCGGTGACCCGTTGACCATCTGACCAGTGACCCGTTTCCATCTCTGGTCAGTGCACAATGTCTGAATTAATTGCAGGGTGATTATTTATTGGAAAGAGTTTCATTATCCTGGAAGTAATATTTTGTATCAACGTGATGTGAATATGGACTACTGATTGGCTGACTCGAATAAAGAGTTGAAATGTTGTAAGTAGAATTATTGACTTTTTCTTGAAGTACAGTTTTAAAACTTAATTTAGGATATTGAAATTAAGCTATCCTGGGTTCCTACTAATTCAAACCAACTACGATATTTAAAAGCAAGATTTACATAAAGCAGTGTTCTAGTTTTTAAACTGACTTTGCACATAAAATTATACCCTTAAAACCCAAGAACAAAACATATCATAAGGAGAAAAGCTGTGGAGGGTTGATATTGACAATCCTTCAATTCTATGTCAATTCGGCGGCTGGGAATATGTGCAAAAGTGTGGAAACTCCCTTCGGCCTCCTGGAATCGTCCCACAGTGCATCCAGGTGAGAAGGCTTCCTTGGGTAATCGTCACACACGGGCTCCTCCGTCGACGTGGTGTAACAGAAAACGGGATTCGTCTGACCATGTGACCGTCTTCCAGTTTTCTATGGTCCAATGTCGATGATTGCGTGCACAGTGCAAACGTTACGCACACGAATGGGTCTGAGGCTTCGGGGACCCCTATCCAAGAGTGTACGATGAACTATGTGTTCGGACACATTAGGCCCTTTCCATATTTGAAATTATGGGTAAGGTTATCCACAGTAGCCATCCTGTTGCTGCGGACAAGACGAGATAGTTTGCGCTGACCTCTGGCATCAATGAGGCTTGGCCTGCCTAAGCCTTGTTGACAGCTCGAAGTGTCACATGTTTCGGACCATCTATGATAAGTACTAACTATTGCAGAGCTGGAGCAGCCTGCCAGCGTCACTGCTTCGGAGGCGCACTTACCAAGGCGTCTTGCCATAACGATCTGGCCTTTGTCGAAATCAGATAAATACTTTGCTTTTCCCATGTTGAGACGAAACGAACTACTGACTGAAAGAGCTCCGACCCAAGTATAAAACCTTTATAATAGGCTACGTCTGTCCCTAATGCTCTGACGTCATGCAGTACTTGCAGCGCCATCTGCTTTTATCCGGTGGCCGAAATCGGAACTAAGCTCACCGCAATCTCACGATACGTAAAATAAATGAGAAATCCCGCAAAATAAAATAAAGTTAGTAAGACAAACAACTTCATCTGTGGTGACATGCACGTGCTCGAACACAACTGTGTGCGGCCTTTTTTCTGTTACGTAGGTGTTATGTCGTGTTTTATTTCATTTTTTCGCATTGCAGACTAATTTCATAAAAAGAAATGAAATTGCGGAGTAATTTCATAAAAAGGGATCAGCGTTATTTTATTTCATACGAAGGAACAAGCAAAATTGTAAGAAAGTAACTGCAGGCGTAGTTTTGGTTCACTGTGATGGAAATCTAAATTCACAAAGGGGATTTTGCATGGAACTCGCTTGGTAATCAAGTCTTTTCTAAACAACTTTCTCTCCGTGTGAAAACACAAGTTTCTCCGCGACGGGCATTGAACTCATGCCCCCTCAATCCGGAATAAGTCGCTCTCCCAACTGAGCTACTCGGACAGAACATCGCGCTGCAGATTTTTCGTCTCGACAGATGTTTTCACCTCTGTAGTACGTCACAACTGCAGAAATTGTTTCTGAATGTAATCGAGGTGACATTGTCTTCATTCCAAGAATTGACTTAACTCCAAGTGACGCAAATTTTCCTTTTATTCTAAAGCGGCGCCTGTTCCCCATAATTTCGGCCTAAGCAATGACTATCAATAAGGCACAAAGTTAATCCTTTGATCATGTTGGTGTCATCTTAACAGAACCTGTTTTTGCTCAAGGTCAACTCTATGTTGCACTATCAAGATCGAGAAATCCATAGCACATGAAAGATTTTGTCAAACACAATGGACTGCAAGGAAATCTTTTGAACAATCAAATTAAAATAACACAAAACGTTGTATATCAAAAAGTCTTTCATGACAATAACGCAAGGAACTATACACCAACTATACATACGATAATATAACTATACTAGTTATCCGAATTTATTAGCGTATATAAAATCAAGGTTTCCAAGCTTTCGCACATCAACCAGATGGCTTTCTCAATGAAGGTAGACATCAAACTACAAATTGGGTAATAGAACGCTTCAACAATTTGAACGCGGTGACTTGACAATAAACGAAGAGATACGAATGTAATTACTCAATAAAAACACGAGGCATCATGTCCGCGTGCAAACGAACAGGATGCCTCGTTTTTTTATTTGATAATTACATTCGCATCTCTTCGTTTATTGTCAAGTCAAGTCACCGCGTTCAAATTGTTGAAGCGTTCTATTATCCAATTTGCAGTTTGCTGTCTACCTTCCTCGAAAAAGCCATTTGGTTGATGTGCGAAAGCTTGGAAACCTTGATTTTATCTACGCCAATGAATTCGGATAACTAGTATAGTTATACTATCTTATGTCTTTCATGACCTTTAATTAACATAATTTTTATTACCTAATTTTACATCATAACAATTTTTACATACTGTGATCGTCACATAACGGGTTAAAATCTATCTCTCTATATATAAAAGTGATAGTTTGTATGTTTGTTCCGCATACGTTCCTAAACGGTTTAATGGATTTGCCCCAAAATTGGCATATATACTCTTCAAAATACAGGCGGGACGATTTTTAGAAATTCCATCCCTAAGGGGGTCAAATGTGTTTTTACGGGGCCCTCTATAGACTGGGTGCAAGTCGGCTGCTGCGATATTACTCCGCGTGTCAGAGCAACGGTCGTCAGTTGACGCCTCACTCCTCGCAAGCTTCCGCGGTTCAAGCATACGGGCAAGAGTCCAATTTTTGAAAACACAACGCACCGCCGGAACATATTGTCATAAGTATTTTTTTGTTTATGTTACCATGCCATTTCTTTTTAAGGATTATGATTCATTAGACTCCCAAAAATTGGCGCAGGAGTCTAAAATATGGGTGGAGCTACAGATTTCCACCAATAGGCGTGGTCCTCTCAAGTATCGTGAAGGATAGGTTGAAGTTAAAACAGACGGTCATCTTCATACATAAAATTTAAATACAAGATTATTATTGGTATTAGTATAGATAAAAGAAATAGCCTATGTCCACCGGAAAGAAATAAGCTTCCCAACGGTGAAAGAATTATCCGAATGGGTTTAGTTTTCGAGATTAGTAAAAAATATTCCGTATATTATCGTGAACTACTTTCTTTCACGTTGGGTGTGATCAGGCTGTATGTAAACAAAGCGAAACGGTACATGGGAAATTGCAAACTACTTGAAAGCGATGTTATTCGGTAGTACGGTCAAAAATAATAAAAACATTATAAAAAATAATAGTAAATAAACAAAATAGCATATGTCCTCCGGAAAGCTTCCCAACGGTGAAAGAATTGTCCGAATCGGTTTAGTTTTCGAGATTAGTAAAAAAATTTCCGTATATTATAGCGAACTACTTTCTTTCACGTTGGGTGTGATCAGGTTGTATATCTACACTCTAGAAAGCTGAATGAGGAGTGCAGAAAGTGCATCATTGTGCATGTTTGCTATTTCGAGTTTTTAGGGCTCAGAACGGCCATTATAAATTGTGATTTTTATAATAGAATTTTCATGAAGTGTGCTGAAATGCCTCCAAAAAAAAAAAAAAAAAAACGCAAACCCATCGGACAAGTTCAGCCGAAAGCAAAGAAAGTAAAATTACTTCGAGAGAGTGAGACAACCGAACAACGTGATCGAAGACTTATGGATCAGCGGGAGAGGGCCAGTGTATCTAGGGCGGCAGAGACTTAGGAACAGCGTGAGGCCCGACCTGAGCGTTGTTCATCATGGTAGGATTTTTTTTATGGTGTGATTACATTGTTACTTGAAAACAAACTGTATGTCTATCCCGGGCAACGCCGGGTATCTCAGCTAGTTAACCTATATAATATGCTTCTGTCATGGGAGTAGTGAATGGGAATATTACGAAAATTTTGTTGTTGGTGACCTATCTTACTCGTATAGACTTCGCCCGTTAATCATTCAACCGTTTATTATAGTTATGTATATGTATTATACGATTCGTGTTATAAAAATTTCAGTCACAGCTTTTTCACTCGTGAATGGTACGGGCTACGTACGCTGATTGGCTGCACGACCACGGCACGTACGCTGATTGGCTGCACGCGCGCTTATTTCAATAACGCAGAGGTGGTTTTAATGTTTTGGCTGATGGGTGTCAGTTCTAATAAAAACAATGAATCAAATCGATTTTGAGCTGTTCCTGCTCTCATGTGTAGGGGCATCTGGTCGTATGAAGCAGAGGCAACGCGAATCTCTCTGCACGAAGAGGGAAGAATATCAGCCAGAAGGAATCGACATTTTTCACTTGAACCATATCAGATGATGGAGGTACGTTGTTTCACCTGTGATGAACCTAATTCGTCACCTGTGGGTATCACGGAATTGCATGGAGTTCCATGTATTTCTTTACGTGCTATAATGTAAATTTCTTTACACAATGAAACTTTTCTAACAAAGATGTTTCACGAAGCTCTTATGCCTGCAAGATTTGTCAAACATTTTTTTTTTCCTTTCTCTCTTTCTTTCTTTTTGCTTTTGATGTCACGAAATTTGTGCAGATGCAACAACACCAAACAATTTATTGAATTCCATCCGGAAAAAAGTTTGAGGCAGGAGTTATAGACATGAAGTGTACGAATAAATCTCCCCCCCCCTTTTCAGTACTCTCCCTCAAAAAGGAAAGCAGACGCCACCTTGACGCTTCTCAATAAATCAAATCGACGATAAGAGATGGTGTTTTTATCTTGCGATACTTTATCGTTTCCAAATTCGAAAATGATTGATTCAGGAAACGAATTTTATTGAGGAACGCATTTATTATTTACGACTGCTGTTCAGTATCGGACAGATTGTCGTTTTGAAAGTCTTTTTTTTTTCTGACGTTCTGTTTGCCGGAAAGGTATCTTTGTTCATAGAATGCGAACCTTACGAAGACAGAACGAATGCTTTCGAAACGAAAAGAAAGGTGATATTTGAATTTGTTCCTCCTTAATGGGATAAAAGTACAATCGACGACTTTATTTAACACAACAGGAATGTATTACTATACAGAATAATGATAACAATATATTAATATTTATATACATACACAGTCGAGTCACATTATTGTGACCACTTCCTACTTTTGACGTCAATAGCGCGTAGCCAATGAAAGAAGGTACATGTCGTGAGCTGTTTTGAAAGGGTATATATATGGTGTGCTGTAGGCATTCTGAAAACATATCACTCGTTGCTATCATGGATAAAAGGAGCGATTTATCAGATTTGCAAAAAGGGATGATTATTGGCTTTCGGGCCAAAGGTAGCAGTATTTCTAAAACAGCACAGTTTGTGAAATGTTCGCGTGCTGCTGTGGTTAAAGTGTATCGTGATTGGAGAAATGGCACCATTGCAACGACGTAGAAACTGCGGAGCACCACGTGCCACTGATGTGAGAGGTGAACGTCGGCTGTGAAGGTGCGTGAGGGCCGGTTGACACTCTACAGTGGAGCAACTCACTGGCCGAATTAACCAAGGTGCTACCCGGAAGTGTGTCTAAAACGACAGTTCAACGAACCCTGCTGCGTATGGGGCTCCGATGCAGACGGATGGTCACTGCACCTATGCTAACGAAGGTGCATCGGCAGAAAAGGCTTACATTTGCATGACAGTATCGGAACTGGACCTACGCTGATTGGCAAAGGATTGCCTACTCCGATGAGTCACGTTTTCTGCTTCATCGAACGGATGGACATGGCGTATAATGCGAGAAACATGGGATGAGCAATTGTCTTGCAGGAATACTCCTTTGCCACCGGGCTGCATATTGGATATGAATGGGTAAATATGGTCGGCTTGGATGTTCACATGTTTGGGGCACTCAAAGTTGACTATACACGTACGTGCCAAAGGTTCCAAAGCATTCCTTCTGAAGACACCCGAGATCATCACTGAGCGTCCACTAGCCTGTACTTTTCGAACTTGACATGAAAGGTCCATGGTTTTCAGATCTGCATTCTCTCATCGGCACGATGGAGTTTACATTTGGATTCCCCATCCCAGGCTATCCGCTTCCTGTGCTCTGTGGTCCAGTGTCGGTGTGCTTTTGCCAAGGCAAGGCGTTGGGCCCGGTGTCGTGCCGTTAACGATGGGACTCGCGTGGGCCGGCTTCTCCTGAATCCCATGCGTTTAAGAGTACGTTGCACTTTTCACTGACATGGAGATTTGATCCACTCTTCAAATCAGTGGTCATTTGTGATATTGTTTCGCGCATAACACTTCGAACAATGCAGCCCAAACGGCGTACACCACGAGCTGTCAAGGCTGGAACACCTCTGCAATTTATTCGGCAGCTTATTCTTTTGCCAAACGTTTCCTATTCCCGAAACACTCTGGAGAGTACAGAGCGGGAAAACTCTAGTGTGTTGACCACTTCCCAGATGGAGTGACCCAACCTGCCTTCACCTACAATTTGCCCTCTGTCAAAAGCATCACGCCTGTAATCGATCACTATTGGGAAAGCCGCGAAAAATAGCGGTATTTTTCCACAGTTTCGGACGCACATGCGCAGTCATGCAGGATTAGGAGCCAAGCATATAACTTCTGCTGTTTCAAATTCAGTGGTACTTCAGTGTGTGTATACACTGAAGAGCAATTGAATTAGAGATACCTGTCTAGTAACATGTAGCACTACCTTTCGCCCTGATGACGGCGGCGATTCATCTCGGCATGGACTCGACAAGACACCGGAGGCGTTGGGAAGCCATACGGATCCACGACCCCTGAACAAGCTCCCACAGTTCACGAAGATTTGATGGAGGGGGTCAGAGCCTCGAACATCTCTCACGATGGCATCCCAGACGTGCTCTATGGGATTGAGGTCAGGTGACCTAGCTGGCCAAGGAAGTGAGGTCACGTTGGTGGAGTGTTCATCCAACCTTTCGGATACAATTCGGGAGCAATGACACGGTGCATTGTCTTGTTGAGGGTGAGGTCCCCAGTGGGATGTTGAAGACGCACAAACGGGAGCAAATGGTCGTCCAGGATATCCCGGTAACCTTGACCTGTGAGGGACGATGTCACACGTACCAGGGGTCCCATTTCAGTCCACGTAAACAGTCCCCAGACGAGAATGCCACCACCACCAGCTTGAAGAGTACCCTGCTGGCAAGAAGGATCCATCGCTTCTTGTGGTTTGCGCCGTACTCGTATCCTGCCATCCGCATGTACCAACGTGAATCTCGACTCATCAGTCCAAGCAACATTTTTCCATATGTATAGGGTCCAGTGGCGATGTTCCCGCACCCATGCTAATCTTTGCACCCTGTGATGTGCGGTCAGCAGCGGTACCCTCGTGGGACGATGGCTTCTGTACCCCACAGCGAGGAGATGGTTCCGGATGGTGTGGCTGCTTACACGTTTTTGTGCACCAGCGTTAAATTGCCGAGTGATTTCTTGCACTGTGGCCCGTCTATCCGCTGTTACAATGCGAGCTAGCCGACGATGACCCCGCTCATCCACAAGCTGTTGTCCACGGCATTTGGCCCTTGCAGGGGTGATTTTACCGGATTCGATGTACTCACGGTGCACCCGTGACACAGTGGCTCGTGAAAATCCCAGTGCCTGCACGACTTTCGAGATGGAGTGACCCATTCGTCGGGCCCCAACAATTTGCCTACGATGAAATGCACTTAGATCCTTCGTCTTACCCATACTGCGAACGAATCTTACTGATTCCCGTCGCATCACTCCATGCATTGTCGGATCGCTGCATACGTCATGTCATTTCCGTTTACAGGGCCGCCCACAGCGCCACATTTGCATAACAAGCTGTCTCTAATTCAATTGCTCTTCAGTGTTTATATATATTCTTATCGCTAATTTGTAGATGATTTCTTCCGATTAATTTCTGACTCATTTGTACATTATGCAAAATTAGAATTTAAAACCGCTGACTTCAGAAAATGCGGAAGTCAAGAGCCGCAGTAAAGCATCTTTCCCATGCGTAAGCATGAATTCTGCGTCATAACCCTAGTGTAAAAGCTGGGGTGTTAAGCTGAAGGGTCGGTCCAGTAAATACAGCATCGAATATCGTTAAATCTCAATTTCAAGCCTTGTTATTTAACTTTCCTGCTGCCCTAAGGTTGCGTGAGACGAACTTCTGATACTATCTCAGTTTTTTGACGCTTATAGAAGTGCTGATTTTTTTTTTTTTTTTTTTAGGTGAAAAAGTTTCGCAAATTATGCTTGCTGCCTTTCCCTATTTTCTTTATCGTTACCTGATAAGAGTTCCGCAGAGCTGCTTAAATCCCGTTGTTGTGTCACGATCCCCTTCGCTGCGTAACAATGTGTCTTTGCAAAGGTAACCCAGATTTGGCACGCCAACGTTCTTTCTTGTTTTTCGTTTTGCGTGTAACAATTTTTTTTTTGAACAACAACCGGAGGAAAGTTTTCTCTGAAATGATTCAACCTTAAACTTTTAAAGTTCATACGAGATAAGAAAAAGGGCTTTTCGGGGACACTAGCATCTAAGCTAATCTTATCAAACAATGGTCTTGTTCAAAATTAAATAATAATTCTGTATAAGTACTCCCTACTCCCTGCGATTCTTACTACATGCTGTGAATCAAATATACAGGGCTGCCCCGGTGGCGCAGTGGTCTAAGCGATGGCCTCTGATCATTCGTCCGAACGGGGTCCGGGTTCGAATCCCGGTGAGGCATGGATGTTGTGTTTGTCTCGCGGCACTGGCTCTCTCCCTTCCCTGGAACCAGTGGCCCTAAATTAGGGACGGGCGACTGCTTATAGCCCATTGAGTTGCTCACGGTGGTCGTTAAACCTCCAATAAAAAAAAATATATATATACAGGGTGTCCACAAAGTCTCTTTACAGATTTGCACATTTATTAATGATAGATACACTGTATGAGATAGACTAATGTGGTTGAGCAAAGACTAAAGTTTTGTCTACCTCATTACAAAAGCTCAATATTCGCACAATTTGTTGCGCATAGAACATCTAGCCGAAACTCCATGCAGTTCCAAGCATGTGTGTTGTACCATGTCCTCAGTAATGGTCGAAATTGCATTGTTGATCATCGATTTAAGGTCATCGATGTCTTGCACCTTCGTCTGATACACGATATCCTTCACATATCCCCATGCAAAAGTCCAGAAGTGTGATGTCGGGGGAACGGGGTGGCCATGCAATTGGACCATCCAGTCCAATTCACCTGCCAGGGAATGTTGTGTTTAAAATGTCCCGAATATGCCGTCCCCATATGCATAACAACGCACCACACGTTCACTTTAAGACGGTCTCTCGCAAGTTTCATTAACGCATGAGGGTTTTCAGACCCAAAAATCCTGACATTGTGTCTGTTTAACTGCCCAAGGAGATGAAAAGTTGCCTAATCCGTAAAACAAATATGTGTGAGAAACTCGGGATCTTCACTCAGTCTAACCAGCATCATTACTGCGAATTCTTTTCGTCGTGGTCTATCGTTCGCCTCAAGTGCTTGGATTTGTCGCACTTGGTACGCATATAAGCGAACCTGTCTATGTAGCACCCTTGTGGACCGGGGTATTTGTAGTTCTCTGGCAGCTGAACGAATGGACTTCTTCGGGCTTCGTGAAAATGAATCACGAACACGTTCGATGACTTCTTTCGATGTTCGTGGGCGGCCATTACGATCTTGATCCAACGTGGACCCAGTCTCCATGAATTTCTGGTGCCATTGGCGGATACTAGGAAGAGATGGCGGGGTTTTTCCCATACTTAGTCCGGAAATGTCGTTGCGTTTGTGTATCACATTTTGTTTCGTTGAACCAAGCGACGCACTGCGCTCTCTCTTGTGGGGATCACATTTTCATAGAACAGCAGCTGCATTCCGTGATTCACTTACAAACGGGGAAAGAGCGGTGACTTCTGTTTTATGTTCCTGGTCCACGTGAAATTTGTTCAGTTGCTGCTGTTCATCTTTGGTGAATCCCCAGCATTGTGCGGGGCTCCAAAGAAAGCAACCTGCTAGGTGGTTCGGCAGTTTGTCGTATGTGAGTCTGGAGAATTTCTAGGCCGCTGTGGTGCAGTGGAAGCATGTCCGGCGCGTAACTGGGAGACCCTAGGTTCGATTCCCGGTAGCGGCCGATGTGAATTTTTCCGTGACTCACTTATAAACGTAGAAAGAGCAATGCCTTCTATTTGAAGCGTCTGCTACGCCAGTGAGGGACCTATTACAAAAAACGATAATGTCAATTAAAACTTTATTTTTTACAGTATATTATACAACAAATACCATGAACGGACATAATAGATGGTGTCCGTAATAAATGTGCAAAGTGGTAAAGAGACTACGTGGACACCCTGTATAACCTGATCCACTTAATATTGCGCTCTAATTCCAAATTTTTTACACTGCTGTTCGTGAATATTGTAACACCAAGAAAAAATCGCGCTATTCAAATACAATTTATGTCAGATATTCCTCATGTTATAGGACATAACTTATTACATTTGTGGAGCTCCTGACGTATGCTATACTTTAACTTTCATGTTTAGTTTCTTTCTGTATGTAAATTTGAGATCATTCTCTTTTAGCGTTCTAAACCTTAACGTTATATTATCTCACTCTCTGAATGTATGTTGGCAACAATATTGTGGTCAGAGAGCGTGACGTATGCATGTTGAGAGGTAAGAACGAGAGATATTGGGTTAGCCAAAAAGTCGTTGCGTTTTTTACACATAAATGGTGACACATGTCTTGAAATGTAACTAATCGTCATTTCAAACCGCAAGTTCATTATGTAACGTGACAGCTGACGGTTCAAGCTTGTTTTAGGCACAGAAAGTGAAAGATTTCGTTAACAAGTGTTTGTTTGGCGCCGATTTCAAAATGGGCGCAGTGGTCTAAGCAATGGCTTCTGATCATTCGTCCGAGGTGAGTCCGGGTTCGAATCCCAGTGAGGCATGGATGTTGCAGTTTTCTCCCGGCACTGGCTCTCTCCCTTCCCTGGAACCAGTGGCCCTAAATTAGGGACGGGCGACTTCCTATAGCCCATTGAGTTGCTCACGGTGGTCGTTAAACCTCCAATCAAAAAAATGTGATAACACATCCACCATATTCGCCACACCTGGCGATATCAGACTACCGTTTCTTTCGTTCGTTGCAAAACGCATTGAACGGTCAAAATGCACAATCAAAAGGAACATTTTCGTCGTGTTTTGCTGTGTTACTTCCGAAAAGGAAAAAACGCTGTGCAAGCTCATAAAAAGCTATGCGATGTGTATGGTGAAGATGCCTTAAAACTACGGCAGTGTCAGAATTGGTTTGCGAAATTTTAGTCTGGGGATTTTGATGTGAAAGATGCACCACGTTCAGAAAGGCTAATCGAAGTTGATGACGACAAAATAAAGGCACTGATCGAATCCAACCGCCGTTTACGACACGAGAGATTGCTGAGAATCTGTTCATATCGCAATCGAGCTTTGAAAACCGTTTAAAGCAACTGGGATACGTTAGTGAGCTCGGTATGTGAGTACCACACGAGTTAAAGAAATTCATCGCACTAAGCGCGTCGACATCTGCTATTTATTCGCTCTCGAAACGTGAAGAAAACGATCGATTTCTGAAACGTATGATAACAGGCGATGAAAATGGATCGTCTACAACAAAGTCGAACGAAAATTATTGTGGAGCAAAAGTGATGAACCCGCTCAAAGCACTTGAAAATATGCAGATATGCACCAAAGGAAGGTTATGCTGTCAATTTGGTGGGGTTTCAAAGGTATTGTGTATTCTGAATTGCTTCGAAGGAACCAAACCATTCGGACGTGTAGTGTCGTCAGCTGGATAAATTAACTGATGCAGTCAAAGAGAAACGTCTGGAATTGGTGAATGGCAAATATGTTGTGTTTCACCATGATGACGCAAGACCACATTCAGGTTTGGTCACTCGTCAAAAATTGTTGTAGCTTGGATGGGATGTGTTATCACATCCACCATATTCGCCACACCTGGCACTATCAGACTACCATTTGTTTCGTTCGTTGTAAAACGCATTGAATGGTAAAATCTTCATTGCTGATGAGGCTATCAAATCTTTCTTGGAACTGTTTCTTGCCGAAAAAAAAAATGTTTTGGAGCATGGAATCATGAACTTGCCTGCGAGATGTCAAAAGGTCATCAAACAAAATGGACAGTATGTTGTTGACTTAAGTTTTTCTTTCCCATTCAAAATTCGCCTTTCATTTACACAGGGGAAAATGCAATTACTTGTTGATCAACCCAATATACACTGACGGAAAAAAAATCCCAACACCAAGAAGGGGTTGTGTTAGATAAACGACAATTAGTAGGCGGTGAGAGTACATCTGTAAGATGACGTCTATGCAAATTTCGCGCTTGGCGCATACGTGTGGCGCTAGTAGCGCTCCTCGGAACATGCAAAGCAGGTTTGCTGTAAATACGCGCTGTAACGTTCGTGAGCGTTAGTTATCGTTGAGATTCGACGTAGTGTGTTGATGTTAGTCAAGAATGCATTTAAGAAGACGAAGAAGCCATTATCAACAGCTCACGGAGTTTGAACGAGGTCGTGTAGTAGGGCTACGAGAAGGTGGATTTTCTTTCCGCAATATTGCAGAACGACTGGGTAGTAATGTAGCCACTGTGCAAGATTGTTGGCAGCGGTGGTCAAGGGAAGGTACTGCCTCAAGAAAACCGGGTTCCGGCCGACCACGTGGTACTACTGAGAGGGAAGACTGCCGTGCACGGCGTATGGCCGTGGCGCATCGTACCACGTCTGCGACAGCAATTCTAGCTGTAGTTGCCACCACAGTGACACAACGAACTGTTACAAATCAGTTACTTGAAGGACAGCTCCGAGCCAGACGCCCTGTAGCGTGCATTCCACTTACTCAAACCACTGCCGTTTGCGACGTCAGTGGTGTCAAGCTAGAGCTCATTGGAGGACGGAGTGGAGATCTGCTGTGTTTACTGAATAAAACCGGTTCTGCCTGTGTGCCAGTGATGGCCGTGCGTTGGTTAGAAGGAGGCCAGGTGAGCGCCTGCAATCAATCTGTCTGCGGCCGAGACACACTGGACCTACACCTGGAGTTATGGTCTGGGGAGCAATTTCCTATGACAGCAGGAGCACTCTCGTGGTTATCCCACGCACCCTGACGGCACAGTTGTACGTCGGTCTGGTGATTCAACCTGTTGTGCTGCCATTCATGAACAGCATTCCAGGGGGTTTTTTCAACAGGATAACGCTCGCCCGCATACCTCTGTTGTAATCCAACATGCTCTACAGAGTGTCGACATATTGCCGTGGCCTGCTAGATCACCAGATCTTTCACCAATCGAGCACGTATGGGACATCATTGGATGACAACTCCAGCGTCACCCCCAACCAGCATTAACCGTCCCTGTATTGACCGACCAAGTGCAACAGGCATGGAACTCCATCCCACAAACTGACATCCAGCACCTGTACGACACAATGCATGAACGTTTGCGTGCTTGCATTCAACATTCTGGCGGTTACACCGGTTATTGATGTACCAACATTTCACATTTAAAATGGCTCTTCTCGCGCTTACATTAAGCTGTGATCTTGAAACCTTAATTGATTAAGTATGTTACCTATACAAATGTATTGCCGCCATTTCATTCCTCTACAACTATTTTTTCGTGGTGTTGGGATTTTTTTCCCGTCAGTGTATGATGCTGAAGCAAGCAGAAAAAAGTGTGGTGGTAAAAGTGCGCTGAAGTTGTGTTTACGTCAGAGGCGTAACCAGGGCGGGGCACGCTTGGCGCACCTCAAGAGAGGGCGCAAAACTCACAGCCTACAATCTGATTAAAATTGAAATTGAAACTTCCGCACTAGTTTCTGATAGTTTTTACGCGCGATACTTTGTCATGTGTCTATTTGCATAATTTTCTTAAATTATTTTCTACGAGTTTCTGTGGCCTTGTGAGCTTAAAATTCGCATTTCTTCCTCCAAATATTCAGCAGATATTATTTGCTCACATTCAGAAATGAAAGCGCGGCTGTACGTATGTTTGAAGGTAAGGACGTCATTCACGTTGGTGAAGATTCCCTGAGACATATCCTTTCATTTCTGCGATTGTGAGCCACGACTGTGAGCTGCATTCGGTCCGTTTCATGTAGTGCTGAAGGACTAAACTCCGAAGCAGTTAGGAATCTCGCCTCCCTCTTCCCTTTCTGTATTTCACAGTCCTAAGTGGCGCAACGCGTCCAGTTCGGCTTCACTACATAGAAATGTAAATTGCTCCCTCCCATTTTGTAACTTCTTCACCCGGTGGCACATTACATCGATTAGACATCGAATTCTTGATCGATTTTTGATCCCTATGAAACGTCAAATATAGATATCCATGTCCACTTTTGTTACGCTTTTTCTTCGTCGAATTTTTGATCGATTTTTGGTCTGTATGAAACGTCGAATACCACTTTGTTACGTTTATCCATGTCCACTTTTGTTACGTTTTTTCGACGTCGAATTTTAAACCTATTAAGTCGATATCAAGTCAACAGTAGACGAAGATTCGACCTTTCGAGATAAAAATATACATCGTTGCTACGTAGTGTAGACGTCGATTCTACGTTGATATTACGCAGTTTAATCATCGATTTTAGTACTTTTGTAATGTCGAATCTACGTTTACTCTACTTGAAACATGAAATTCTAAAGTTTTAATCGTGGTATAAAATGTAGAACGTGTGCGTATTTGTAGTACGATTCTAAGACGCTGTCTACGATTAAAAGATCATATAATTTTTTTTTATTGTTTCAACATCCAAGTCTTTTCAGACGCATTCTAAAAGACACATAATTCTTGAAAAATTTCCGGAATTTTTGGTGATCTGTCAGCATCGCGCTAGGCCTATCCCTGATTGGGATATGCGTACGTACAAATTTATATATTTTAAAAAGTAATTTCACTTAAAGAAACGAGAGTCATCTTCTTATAAACATACTTAAGAAAAAAAAATAACTTACAGTCGAAAAAGGAGACAGGATAAATAATCTCGTCTTACAACAGAAACGATACAACCGACCAATAGCCCAGCATCCAAAAAGTTTGTTTGGCGTAATGGTTGCAAAGGCGCACGCGCGCGATGTTCTTACAGATCGCATAAAAAACATCGATTATTCGACATAATGGAACTAAAGGGATAAACTGCGTAACACCGTCTACATGTATACTGAAATTCAATGTACTGATTTTTCTTGACTTTCCGTCTTATCGATTTTACGTCGAAAACTATGCCTCGAGGTAACCAAAACTCAACGTCGATTGGACATTACTGTTCTACCGGGGTTCCACTCAATTAGAGAAAGTAAAGTGCCGTTCCGCCGCCCCGCTGGCACAGTGGTCTAAGACCTGGCTTCTGATCATTCGTCCGTGATTGTTCCTGGTTCGAATCCCGGTGAGGCATGGATATTGTGTTTGTCTTACGGCACTGGCTCTCTCCCTTCCCTGGAACCAGTGGCTTTAAATTAAGGTCAGGCGGCCGCCCCGGTGGCGCAGGGGTCTAAGCGATGGCTTCTGATCATTCGTCCGAAAGAGGTCCGGGTTCGAACCCCGGTGAGGCATGGATGTTGTGTTTGTCTTACGGCACTAGCTCTCTCCCTGCCCTGGAACCAGTGACCCTCAATTAGGGACGGGCGACTGCTTATAGCCCATTGAGTTGCTCACGGTGGTCGTTAAACCTCCAATAAGCCGCCCCGGTGGCGCAGTGGTCTAAGGCGATGGCCTCTGATCATTCGTCCGAACAGGGTCCGGGTTTTAATCCCGGTGAGGCATGGATGTTGTGTTTTGTCTTACGGCACTGGCTCTCTCCCTTCCCTGGAACCAGTGACCCTAAATTAGGGACGGGCGACTGCTTATAGCCCATTGAGTTGCTCACGGTGGTCGTTAAACCTCCAATAAAAAAAAAAAAAAAAAACCTCCAATAAAAAAAAAAAAAAAAAAAAAGGTCGGGCGACTGCTTATAGCCCAATGAGCTGCTTATGATAATCGTTAAACCCCCAATAAAAGAAAACAAACAAACAAACAAACAAACAAAAAAACCAGCACAGATTGGTTGGTTGGTTAGTAGATAGAACGCAGTATTACAGTACATGGTATATAGAACGCAGTATTATGTGGTTTGCCCCGGGCGCAGAAATGCCTAGTTACGACTCTGGTTACGTGTTCGAGTTGTGTTGTTATACACTCAGTGTCATAAAAATCTACGCACCAAGAAAGAGGCGTCGGATCGAATTGCGATTTTAGTTATGAGATGGTACATACCAAGGATAGAAGTTATTACAACATTACAGCAGCAGGAAGAATTCCCGTGGACATACGGCACATATTCCGTGCTGCGTTTGTACCGCGTCGGACAGCCTCGTACTCGGATATATGCGGTGATATGGTCCGGCATAGAGTCAAAGAGACACCCTATGTTTTCCTGGGACAGATTGACCCATACTTCTTGCAACTGACGCTCTAAATCACGAATACTGGGACATAGAGAAAGCTTGCGTCCCATCTGGTCCCACACGTGCTCGATGGGATCAAGATCAGGCGATCTGGCAGGCAACGGAAGCGTCGAAGCATGATGTAGACAGTCCTGGGAAACCTAAGCTGCGTGCGGATGGGCGTTATCTTGTTGGAAAATGGCTCCGGGTCGCCCCGCCAGGAAAGGCAGCACACGGGGCCGGAGGATCTCATGTACGTAGCCCTGGGCTGTCAACGTCCCTCGGATCACTGCGAGAGAAGTCCGGCTGTCATACGCAATGGCTTCCCAGACCATCACAGTTGCAGTTCGGGAGTTGTAGCGCTGTACAGTGAGGTTGATATTGTAGCGCTCACCTGCGATCCTCCACACTCTGACACGGTGGTTGTCCGTTCCCATACAGAAGCGGGATTCGTCGCTATACGTCGCCAGTCATTAGCATTCAACGTTGCTCGCTGCTGACACCAAGGCAATGGAAGCCGACGATGGTCAGGTGTTAATGGCAGAAAACGCAAGGGCTGTCAAGAGTGCAGATTCGCCTCTGTCAGGTGTCTGGAAATGGTTCTGGCGGACACAGGAGTCCCTTGTACAGCCGGCACATGAATCTGGATATTGGACAAGGACGTCGATGCATCTGTGTGTTCCGCTCTCACGCTCCTACGGTTCTCTCTGCAGGTGGTGTGCCTGGGTCGTCCAGAGTCAGTCCGCCGTGTCTGGGCGCCATCCCGTGTCCATTGCTTTCAACACGATCGCACCGTACTGTCCGACCGGCCACCCGGCCTCTTTCATCCAGACGATACGGCCTCGTTCAAACTCCGTCAGTTGCCCGTACGCACATCTACGGCAGTTCCTCGGGATGTCTGTCGCTCAGGGATCTGACCTGACTCTTGCCGTGCACTTCGGCACGAACGAGGAGTCCCCAGCGCGGCGTCTTATAAGCCCCAAGGATTGCGATTGCAGCGCCGGTCTTGGACGTGCGGGCATGCGGAATAACACGAAACTTTAATCATTTGCATGTTTGCTCTCCCCGTAGCTTTTCGCCGAGCTTCGCGTTAATCGCACGGTTTTCTCTTGGTGCGCGGATTTTTATGACAATGAGTGTATATTCAGTGTTGGCGTTTGTTAATCAGGTTCTCTGCTTACTAACTTGTGTTAATCAGTTTTAAAATATTAGTACTGTTGGGAATTAGTTCTTCACAAATGTGGTAGTGCCCGAGTGCAGTGCTCATGCGATACTAATGGAATAAAAAGCGAATTGTAAGCAAATCTTTCTAGAACTTTCTTTCAATGACTTTGTTTCACTTTGATTGAGTGAATAAGAAGAGGAAATTTTACGTAATGCTCTCAAAGGTATAGACACACGTTACAAACAGTAAAGAACGTTACAAGCTATACCAAGTTTTTTCATTTCAAAACTCAGTATCGTGTGAAGCCACCTCGAACAAGAATAACAGCCTCTATGACTGTTGAGGGTCCCTCAATTCTTATCAGGCGAGATCGCGAAGTGAACCCAATGGCGACCCAAACCATAACGCTTGCCGTTGTGCCGGTATGACGCTGCAAGGTGCAGTTCACCACGATATCTTCAGACTCGCATGCGGCTATCATGGTGCATCAAGTTGAATCGTGACTCATCAGAAAACACGACCTGTTCCCAATCAGGGCGCCAGTGTCAGTGTTCGAGACCCCATTGCAGCCTTAGGCGTCTGTGGATGAGGGTCAAAGGAATGCTCAGAAATGGCTGCTAGAGATCAGTCCTCTGTTAAGCGGACGACGTTGAACTGTGCTGGTGGATAAAGCCTGACCTGTGACACTGCTATACTACTGCACTAACACCGTGAATGTTGCTGTGCGATCAGTCACTGCCGAGGGGTAGAGGTGGCTGTCATCCCGTGCAGTGGTGCGATTTTGCGATCCATTTCCCGGATTTCTGTGCATCCGAGCCTCATCTGTTTAATGACGTCACGTTCGAATCACTGTACTGGAGTTTCTTCCCGTACGAGTGTAAATTTCGTGGTACAAAAATCTAACTTCTCTCATCCCAATAATCCTTCCTCGCTCAAAGTCAGTCAGGTGTTCATAATGCGATCTTCTTCGGCGAAGGGGCATAGTGAAACACAAGAAATATCCTTTCGACTCAATGTCGGCTCTTCATTGTTTGCAACATCTGGTTTGAGCCAGCTTTTTATATATCCAAGACTGGACAGTTCAGAGGGTGCTGTTTCGAAACCGAATGAGCATAGTTAGACACAGGAAACACCCTTTCGACTCAATGTCGGCTCTTTACTGGTTGCAACATCTCGTTTGAGCCGGCTCTTTATACCCAAGAACGGACAGTTCAGAGGGCGCTGTTTCGAAACCGAATGAGAATAGTTGGATACAAGTAACACTCTTTCGACTCAGTGTCGGCTCTTCACTGATTGCAACATCACGTTTGAGTCAGCTTGTTAAACCCAAGACCGGACAGTTCAAAGGGCGCTGCTCCGAAACCGAATGAGCATAGTTAGACACAAGAAACATCCTTTGGACTCAAGGTCGGCTCTTCACTGATTGCAACATCTCGTATGAGCCAGCTCTTTATACCCAATACCGGACAGTTCAGACGCTGTTCCGAAACCGAATGAGAATAGTTAGACACAAGTAATACTCTTTCGACTCAGTGTCGGCTCTTCACTGATTGCAACATCTTGTTTGAGCCAGCTCTTTATACCCAAACCTGGACAGTTCAAACGGCGCTGCTCCGAAACCGAATGATCATAGTTAGACACAAGAAACACCCTTTGGACTCAATATCGGCTCTTCACTGATTGCAACATCTCGTATGAGCCAGCTCTTTATACCCAAGACCGGACAGTTCAGACGCTGTTCCGAAACCGAATGAGAATAGTTAGACACAAGTAACACTCTTTCGACTCAGTGTCGGCTCTTCACTGATTGCAACATCTCGTTTGAGCCAGCTCTTTATACCCAAACCTGGACAGTTCAGAGGGCGCTGCTCCGAAACCGAATGAGCATAGTTAGACATAAGAAACACCCTTAGGACTCAATATCGGCTCTTCACTGATTGCAACATCTCGTATTAGCCAGCTCTTTATACCCAAGACCGGACAGTTCAGACGCTGTTCCGAAACCGAATGAGAATAGTTAGACACAAGAAACACCCTTTCGACTCAATGTCGGCTCTTCACTGATTGCAACACCTCGTATGAGCCAGCTCTTTATACCCAAGACCGAATAATTCAGAAAGTGCTGCTCCGGAACCTCATGCGCATTTTCACTGACATTTTATTCATTTGGATGTCCCAACCTGTTGTACATATCATGTAAATTTCAAGTTAATACCAGCAGTCCAGTCCTTCATGGTAATGCAGTTTTCACAAAGAGTAGACTATTTTGTATACTTATCTGCAATGAATTTTGCTTATTGTGCCACAATAAGTAAAATTCATGCGATATCCAATCTCGCTGCAGAACTTCAAAATCACATCCTTTGACAGACGATTGAAGTTTAAGAGCTAATCAAAGCTCAAGTATTCCCGCGAATCGGTGCTATTACCGGAAGGTTTTCGTCATATGGATACGGAAAAAGTGAGAACGGAGTTTTACTGTTAATATACGAAAGGAATTGCGGAAGAGTTTCTGAATATTCGAAATTTTCCGTTCACACACCTTAGAAACGGCTATTTACCTTCAGTATTATCACGGAAGAACCGAAAGGATTCTGAAAATACGGAATTTTACGTTCACACACATTAGAAACGCAAATACAAGATGACAACACTCTGCCCACGTTATTATAACCAGCGCATAGCAGCTGAAATATTGTTCTTCCGACACCGCTGGGATCGAACCCCAGAACTCTCGATAACCAACCGAGTTCGTTCGCTTTACACTACAGTGCTAACAATTCACAGCGCTATGCGTAGTTTTATAACTCGCAGAAACCTGAATTTCACGGATCCCAGCGTTCGATCCCAGCGGTGTCGGATAAACAATTTTTCAGCTGCTATGCGCTGGTTATAATAACGTGGACAGGGCGATGTCATCGTCAATTTGCATTATCTCCACGTCTTTCTAATTTCTTCACCATTAGAAACGTCTCTTCACCGTCCGTATCATTAAGCAATTGCGAGAAGGTTTTTGAAATTTCAGAATTTTCCGTTCACACACCTTAACAAGAAAGATGACACTGAATTTTCGGGTGTAATAAGCACGTCTTTTGATTCCGTTTAACGCAAATTAAATTTATCAAAGCTATTCAAAGCCAATGGAACCGGTATGGAAAACAATTGTATCTGACGGAAGAAAGAAGTTTTTCAATCGGGTGTTTAATCCCTCAGGTATTGCTGTGAACGGAATCGTAAGCTTACGCCCTCTGGTTGCAGACTTGTGCGTTAAGAAAAACATGAATTTATATGAGAAACATTTCGCACCGGAAACGCTCTCCAACACCGAAATAATTTTTCAAATTGGACTCTTAGAAACAGAGATACCGACAAAAATAAGATGTGACTTTACGGCCCCAGGTGAGAAAACCATGCATTATTTTAGGAAGAAAGTATTCTCAAAAGGTTTTTCCATATGAGCGGTATCGATCCAAGAATAAGAAATTTAGTCGAGTTTTCAGGAGCCCAGATTTTGCTGCAAATACATCAGAAGCAGAAATTAACACTTATGCCCCCTGGTGACCAAACCATTCTTCACCAAACATTAGAAATTATGTGAAAAATATTTTCCATCAGGTCTTGTTTGCGATACAGGTAGAATTTTTCAAATCGGAGTTGTAGAAGCAGATATAACGCAGAAAACACAATTTACCTATGTGCCCCCTAGCGGAAAGTCTATGATGTACTTGAATTTGAATTTATAGGGAAAACATTTCGCATCGCAAACACTATCCAACAAAGAAGGAATTTTTCTAATCGGACTCTTAGAAGTATAGAGATATTGACATGCATTCTTTTTAGGAGAAAATGTTCCTAAAAGATTTGTCGAAATGAGTAGTATCGGTCAACAAACGAATTTTTTTGCAGTCGAGATTTTAGAAGCTCATATATTGCCGCAAATACATCAGAAGCGAAAATTAAGACTTACGCCACCTGGTGGCCAAACTATTTTTTACAAAAATTACAAATTACGTTCAAAGGATTTTCCATCTGGAGCTGTATCCGGTGCAGAAAGAATTTTTCAAATCGGAGATATAGAAGCACAGCTATAGGGGGAAAAGCAATTTACCATTACGCCCCCTAGCGGAAAGTCTATGAATTACTAAACATTTTTGAAATTATATGAAGAACATGTCACACTAGAAACATTATCTCGCAAAGAAGGAATTTTTCAAATCGGACTCCTAGAAGTAGAGATATTGACAAAAATAAGATATACAGCTACGCCCCTTGCGTAGAAACATTGCATTATTTTAGGAAGAAAATGTTTCCAAAAGGTTTGTCGATATGAGTAGTATCGGTCTACAAACGACGTTTTTTTCAATCGAGAATTTAGAAGCTCATATTTTTGCTGCAAATACACCAGAAGCGGAAATTAAGATTTACGCCCCTGGTGGCCAAACCATTTTTTACAAAAATTAGAAATTATGTGCAAACGATTTCCCATCAGGAGCTGTATCCGGTGCAGAAATAATTTTTCAAATCAGAGATTTAGAAGTAGAGATATAGGGGAAACGCAATTTACCTCTACGCCCCCTAGCGGAAAGACTTGAATTACTTGAAAATTTTGAAATTATATTTAAAACATGTCGCACTGAAAACACTATCCAACAAAGAATGAATTTTTCAAATCTGACACCTAGAAGTAGAGCTGTTGACAAAAATAAGATATACGTCTATGCCCCTGGCGGAGAAACTGTGGAATATTTTAAGAAGAAAATATTGCAAAAAAGGTTTATCGATGTGAGTGGCATAAGTCCGCGAAAGAATTTTTTCAAACGATATTTTAGAAGCTCAGATTTTATGGCAAATACATCAGAAGAAAAATTAACACTTACGCCCCTGGTGGCCAAAGTATTCTTTACCAAAAATTTGAAATTTTATGCAAAAGATTTTGCATCACGAGTGGTATCCGCTGGAGAAAAGAATTTCAAATCGGAGTTTTAGAAGAAGAATTGTCGGGAAAAATGTAATTTATTTTTACGCCCTCTAGCGGAAAATCTATGCGTAATTTGGAAAAGTAACTATATCTAAAATACTCTTCGACATAAACGGAATCGAAAGATAAACGGTTTTTTTCAATCGGATTTTTAGAAGCAAATATGTGGAATAAAACGTAATTTTGAATTCGACCTGATCTACATTGACGCCCTCTAGCGGCAAAATTGTACATCGTAAAAAAAAACGAAATAAAGGATCATCATTCGCATATTTCAAGCTTCCCAATGCAAAAAGAATTTTTCAAATCGGACTAATAGTTGCAGAGATATCATGGGTACGGACGGACGGACGAAAAAACCGGTAACATAAGCACGATCTTTTTTTACAAATGACGTGCTAAAAATGGTTATTTACCTTCAGTATAATTAAGGAATTGCGGAAAGGTTTCTTAAAATTCAGAATTTTACGTTCACACACCTTAAAAATGGTTAACGTTATTTTTAAAACACCACAATATGAATACTAAAGAAACGCATATAGCGCATCAAATCCGTTTTTGTTTTTTTCTTAGGGTGTAATAATCACAGAGATTGCATTTTTATGAAAATGCATTTTTATGTCAACCATTGCCTTGAAAAAAGCCTCCCAGTGGAGTGCGAAAGCCTGGCGAATCTCTGTGATTATTACACCATAAGAAATAAACGGATTTAATACGCTATATGCGTTTCTTGAGTATTAAAAATGGTTATTTACCTTCAGTATAGTTAAGGAATTGCGGAAAGGTTTCTGAAAATTCAGAATTTTCCTGGAGTACGAAGGATCCGTGAAATTCAGGTTTCCTTCCGTCATTTCACAGGAAATGTTGTATCATATACTGTATATGCTTCGTTCATTCACTCGTGAATTTCAGAAATTTTCTTACAATGTAGGAAATAAAATGGTAAAGCTTAAGAATGGGAATGGGAATGCCATTAATTTCAATACGGTGCGCGAATAGTTCCCCACGAGCCGGCTCGTGGATAATAATCATTCATCGTGAACGGTCAATTGTGGAGAGCTCTAGCTGCTTTGGGCAATTTGCCAAAAATAACTGTGGACTTGAAAGCACTTTGTCTTAGACACGGGATCCCTACAACGATTCATTTACTCGGTGAGCGTTAGTGATGACCAAAGTTAATAGACAGTAAGGTTCGCTGATCCCGCCTTCCTCGCAGACGAATAATCGTGACGTCACTGAGTGACATCACCGTCCTAACATGCGAATCGTAGATCCGAACTGTAGCTATGGAGGAAGATGTCTTGCTTACAAAATTTTCATAACTCATACACAGAACAAAAGCTTATGCAAAAGCACATTTACATGAAACACAGAAAAAATCAGTCATGTGAATATTTTAGTAACGGAGATTTCAAAAATATCTAAAGCACATTTTTTGTTACGTAAAGTGTGAAAACAGTTATACTTTTAAATATTAATTTAGTTACAACGGTAATTTTTGTTTTTTTATATACACTCATGGACAATGAAATTTGCGCACGTAGAAGAAAACATGCTACAACCGCGAAACTTTACAAATAGCTAGAGTTCGTGCTGGTATGTAAATGATCCACGTTCGGTGCGATTGCGCATGACCGCACACCCTGTAGTGCCGCTGCAAGAATGAACCGGAAGCCTTATAAACTGGCGTGTAGTCGATGCCCCATGAAAGCGAAAAGCACTGGCCGACGCAAACAAGAGTACAGAGTGACAAGAATGCCGGGTAGACGCCAGAGACGTCGATTTACGCAACTTACGGACTTTGAGAGAGGCCTGATCATCGGGTTGAAAACCGCAGGGCGGTCGGCGCGCCGTATAGCCAGCAACGTGGATCATTCTGACCATACCGTCCGACTGTGCTGGGAGCACTGGACCCGTGACGGCACTGCCACACGGCGGAGCGGCTCCGCACGGACCAGGAGGACCACCGGTACAGAGGGTCGACGGATCGTGTGCCAGGCACGAACGAATCCCACGGGGACCCTGTCCACTGTACAGACAGATGTAGGGGCTCCTGTGTGCCCACGAAGCATTTTCTCGACGCTTTGCGGAAGCGAATCTGCGATCCCAGCGCCCCTTATGTGTGCTGTCATTAACGCTCGAACATTGCCGGCTCCGTGTGCAGTGGTGATAGGCCAGAGCGACGTGGTATTTAGGGATGAGTGCCACTTCGTTTTGGGGACAGATGACCATCGTGTTCGGGTTGTGGAGGTCCCCGGATCAACGGCACAATCCCAACCTCGCTATCGAGCGCCATGCCTACGATAGCCGATCAGCTCTAGTAGTGGTACGTAGATCATTAACGAGCCAGCGGTATGTGGATGAGATCCTACGGCCTCATGTGCTCCCATTCCTGACCGGGATTACAGGTGCGCTCTACCAGCAGGATAATGCCCGCCCGCACACGGCTCGGGTTACCCAGGACTGCCTACGTCATGTCCAGACACTTCCATGGCCTCCCCGCTACCTGGACGTGTCCCCCATCCAACATGTATGGGGCCAGTTGAAACGCCGGCTGCCGCCATGCCGCACTATCCGAGATTTGAAGCGCACTGTTCAGCACGTATGGGACAGTCTGTCGTAAGTCAACATCAGGTGTCTGTTCGCCTCCATGCCGCACCGGGACGCTCCGGTGGCGCAGTGGTCTAAGCGATGGCCTCTGATCATTCGTCCGAACGGGGTCCGGGTTCGAATCCCGGTGAGGCATGGATGTTGTGTTTGTCTTACGGCACTGGCTCTCTCCCTTCCCTGGAACCAAATACCCTAAATTAGGGACGGGCGACTGCTTATAGCCCATTGAGTTGCTCACGGTGTTCGTTAAACCTCCAATCAAAAAAAAAAAAAAAAAAAATACCGGACCGTATTGCAGCATGTATCGCCCCACGAGGCGGTGCGACGCGCTATTGAAGATGACCGAACTGCGTGTCACAGATCACTCTGTAATTGTCCTGCAGCTCTGTTTTTGCCATCACATGTATCATCCATCTGTATCATCAGGTACATAAAATTTCATTTCAGTCCGATGCTTCCTTCTTGGTGCGCAAATGTCATTGTCCGAGAGTGTAAATTTAGCAGGAAAAACGCACAGGACATATTATTGTCATATCATCATCATCATCATCATCATTGTCAACCATTATCAATCCACTGCTGGACGAAGGTCTCCCCAAGTTTCCTCCACAACGGTCTGTCTTGTGACAGTCTCCTCCATGTCACTCCCGCATATTTACGAATTTCATCCACCCATCTCCCATGTGGTCTTTTTCTGGGTCTTTTCCTGTCCCTTGGAATCCAATCTAAAATTTCGGCTGTCCATCTATGGTCTGTCCTTCTGGCAGTATGTCCAGCCCATTGCCATTTCAGGGATTTAACTCTGATCATGATGTCTTCCACTCTCGTCATTTTTCGGATCCACGAGTTCCTCTTCTTATCTCTCCTGGTTATACCAAGCATGCACCTCTCCATGCTACTTTGAGTTGTCTGCAGCCTTTGTATGTCTCTTTTAGTTAAGGTCCACGTCTCTGCACCATACATAAGCACTGGAAGGATGCATTGATCAAACACTTTTCTTTTAAGACATAATGGCATATTGCTCTTGAAAATTATGCTGTTTCTTCCAAAAGCTCTCCAGGCAAGTTTTGTACGCCGATTAATTTCTTCATCAATGTGACCCTCACTTGATATCTGCTGTCCAAGATAAACATACGTATCTGTTATCTCCAGTTGTTCTCCATCAATCGATAAATCTTCATTTCTTGTAAAAGCATTGAACATCACTTTTGTCTTCTGAAAGTTCATTTTTAATCCCACTTCTTTACTCTTGTCAGCAAGTTCCTGGATCATACTCTGCAGCTCTGATGGGGTAGTTGCAAAAATGACTACGTCATCAGCAAAACGAAGGTGGGTTAAATAATCTCCATTAATCTTTATCCCTTTGTTTTCCCAGTTCAGTGATTGAAAGACATTTTCCAATGTGGCATTAAAGAGCTTCGGAGATATGGTGTCACCTTGTCTCACTCCCTTTCCAATTTTTATGTGTGTTGTATTTTCAAACAGCCGAATCTTTGCACTTGCATTTTCATAGATGTTATTAATAATATTAATGTATGCATCTTCAATACCGCAGGATTTCAGAGCCGTGGTAACTGCTGATGGTTTCACCGAATCAAAGGCTTTTTCATAATCGATAAAAGCCATGCACAATGGAAGTTCATATTCCCTCGCTCTTTCAATTAGTTCTCTCAGTACGTGGATATGATCTATTGTGCTGTAGCCACTCCTGAATCCAGCTTGTTCTCTCGGTTGAGCCATGTCCAGTGTTACCTTCAAGCGGTGTGAAAGAACTTTAGTGAAGATTTTATAAACCACTGATAGGAGGCTGATAGGTCTGTAGTTCCTGAGATCTTCAATGTCACCTTTTTTATGTAGCAGGATCATTGTAGCATTGTTCCAATCCTCAGGAATCTTCCCTTCATTAAGGCATCTAGTGAAAATTTGGGCGAGTACTGTTTCAAGTTCTCCACTTGCTTCTTGTATGATGTCTATAGTAATTCCATCTTCTCCTGGAGCTTTCCCCCGCTTCATGTTCTTGATTGCATGAGCAACTTCTGCTGGGAGGACTGGAAGAACTCTGGTACCTTTCATGATGTCTGGAGTACATGTATCATCCCTTTCATATAATTTGGAGTAGAAATCTTTCACTCTTGTCAAAATTTCGCCTCTATTTCTTGTTATAGAACCATCTTCTTTTCTCAGAGCCATAATCTGTTTTCTTCCCTTACTGAGATGTCCCTTTGCTATCTTTAGGCTTTGGTTGTTTTCAATTGCTTTCCTCACTAGCTCACAGTTGAATTTCCTTACGTCTTCAGTGATACTTTTTCGTGCTGTCTTGCATAGCTCTATATATTCCACTTTGGAAGTCACATCTTCTTTAGTTGTCCTCATCTCTCTTCTTTTTTGCATCAATATTTTGGTTTTTCCTGATAATTTGTTTACATGCAACTTGTTCTTAGACCCAGCTAATTTTGTTGCTGTTTCCATAAGAGCTTTGGTTACTTTTCTGTTAACTTCCGAAATATCCACTTCTTCCGATGTTAGGCCTTCTAAAGCAGAGAATCTGTTCTTCAGTTCCAACTTGAAAGTATTATGGTGTTTTTTAAGGTTGGTTATGTCAATACATTCTGTTTGTCTTATGAGCTTGCCACGTTCCAGTTTAGTGTTGAGGTGCATCTTACATCTCACCAATCTATGGTCACTACCTGTGTTGAACTTGTTCAGCACACTGCAGTCTTCGATGACGAATTTTTTGTTACACATAATAAAATCAATTTCACTTGTCGTCCCAATTGGATGTCTCCATGCCCATTTCCTGTGTGGCTTTTTCTTGAAAAAGGAATTCAAGATGAAAAATCCTTCTGCCTCTGCAAACTCAACGAGAGTATTTCCACGCTGGTTTCTGTTGCCGTGACCGAATTTACCTACTGAAGTTTCATTCTGTTGCCGGTGCCCTATTTTTGCATTGAAATCTCCCATAATTATCTTCAAGTGCTGCTTACCTTTATTATTTAGATGACGAATTTCCTCATAAAATTCTTCAATTTCTTCTTCAGGATGACTTGTGGTGGGTGCATAAGTTTGAATAATCTGAGCCTGGTATCTTCTCGATAGTTGGATAACGAGTCGTGCAGCTCTGTCAGAGGAACTTTCAACTTCTACCACTTTATCCTTCAGTTTCTTGTTTATTATAAATCCAACACCACTAGTTCTGCCAGTATCTGTCCCACGATAATAGAAGAGATGTCCACTTTTCAGTTCAATGAGATCTTCTCCTTTTCTCCTTACCTCACTTAGCCAGACGATGTCCCACTTGATCCTTTGTAGTTCCTCTTCCAATTCAAGAAGCCTTGAATCAGAAGATAGGGAGCGTCCGTTGTAGGTAGCCAAGGTCAGCATCAAATGGCAGCCTAGTCCGGTCCTCCGGGGATTCTTAGCACCCTCTGCCTTCATGTCGCACTGGCCGCTGCCTTGGCCAGGTACATTCCAGCTGCCGGAGACTGAGGGCCAAGATTTAAGTTGTAGAGTCATTTTGGAGGTGTTTGGCCATAACTCACCACGCTGGCCAAGCGGGTTGGTGAGTGTGGGATAGCATTTCCTCTGATCCCGATGGTATAGTTATACCGCTATTTGCGGTCGTCAGAGCCCCTTTAGTGGGAACAGGATGCACCACGAGAAGGCGGGGTTGACATTTGTCAAGGAGAGGCTGTGATGTTACGCATCACCTGACCTTACATCCCTTCTTGTCATATAATGAAGAATATCTTTATGAGGCATAGGAAAGACACCTCGGCAACATTTCCCAGATTTTTTAATTTAAAAATTGAAAACATTATGCATTAAAAAATCTCGTAGAATTTTTGAAGATTATTCCAGCTGATGTACTAATAATAATTCCGACTGCTATGGCGCAGATACAAAAAAAAAAAAAAAAAAAAAAAAAGACGTGGCAATTGGGTAGTCTTACGACAGCGATTTGGACAGTGACGTCACAAAGCAATCACCGGAAGTGCTGGATGAGCATGACATTCTCATCTACTAACCTTGGTGATGAACAGGAAATTGAATGCTCCTTCGTTTCAATAATCATTCGCGATACTCTTTTGTATGAATGATGAAGTCGTAGGAATGATTTATTCCATCACTAGAGCACTTGATGTATCCGTTACTTTGAAATCTTTTAGAATATTTTTCGTAGCCGTAGAATGTTGTTAAGGGATTTAGAATTCAGTCATTTTCTCCCTCTCAAATCCCTTCTTTGGTGACGAAAGGTCACATCCGTAAAGTAAATTTATGCATATCATGCGCCAAACGCTTTAATCGATGAGATCTTCGTAGCTTATTCGCCCAAAGTAAAAAAGTTTTATGTATAAGATCTTCGAAGATAAACTACAACGCGTTGACTTAACTTCAATTTAATGCTGTCATGTCGAATTTTACGCGAAAAATGGGGAGGGATGGGGAGGGAGCGAGTAAGTTACATCGAAGCTTGCACAGCTTTTCCCTTAACTTAAAATCGTTTCACATATTTCGTGCGACGGGAAAGCATTTCGCTCCACCACATCTGCGACATTCAACTCACAGAAAAAGAAACAGTAACAGTCTCTTGAGAATAAATTTTACTTACCGAAGAAATACATTCTAAGGAATGGCCTCGTTAGAAAATCAATACAGCCTCCTGGAATAGAAAATGCCCAGGAAAGGTTGAATGTCAAAGGGCAGTCCTTGAAGGAGGGAAGAGAAAGGAAAGTGAAAGGAAAAGAAAATAGTTCTCTAAAATTACTGTGAAGATTATTACTTTACAAAACTGGTGCAATTTATTTTCATTTATTCCCACCAAGATAATTTATTTCGGTTCCTAAATATACAGTAGTCTTTAATATTAGAGAATCGCTCGATGTGCAAACATGTCACAGGGGAATGGGAAAAGCAATAAATCTGAGATTTCATTTTAATGAGAAAATACCTCTCCGATGAAAGATGATACGTTTAGGATGTGTTTTATGTTTAGCTGAATGTGAAGCGTTAGCGAGAGATAAATTAAAGAACAGATAGAAATGAAATATGCTGAAAATGTTTTTGTCTTTTCGCCAGGATTCTAACTATTTACTTAAGATTTAATCAGCAGAGCTTCTGTAGATGGCAGGTGTTTTTGAACAGCCGAAGGTGTGCAAGAAAGATAACATTTTGTGTCACCACACGGAAATGAAACCAATTTGAAGCTTCATAACTTTTCATCGAAAAATGACAAAGAGGAATATTTACACAGATTATTATTTTGTTTGTTTCTGGGTTTAACGTAAGGGTGTAAGCCGCCATCTTCTGTTTCTAATCTGGGGTCACTGGTTCCACTGGTTCCAATAAGTAATCGATATACATCTCTCTGTATGAGCACGGAGCGGAAGGATCGCATCTTTCGGACTTTGGACTAGGCAAAAAGAGCGGACACGCGTGACGCCATCATAGCTTTGTTTCCGTGTGAGAAGAAAGAACTCAGTCCGTTCCTGCGCTGTGTTCGTTTAGTATAATCAAGGCCAGTTAGTTTTATTTGCCGCGTTCATGCGTCCGATTTCTGTAAATATGAGTGTGTGCTCCATTAGGCCTTCCATTTTGCCATGCACGCCAATGAGCCATTATTACATTATGACAACCTACCTAATAAGCTGTAGGAACTCCTACAACCCGCAAAACAGCCGCCAATCGGCGAGGCATCCATTCGAGGAGGTGGCGATAAGTATCCTGGGTGTCTGGTACCATAATGTTAATAGCAGGTCCTCCAGTTCCCGTACATTTTGGGGTGGTGGTGATTTAGCGCGAACCCGCTTTTCCAAGTCGAACCACAAATGTTCGATTGGGTTCGTGTCAGGTGGATTTGGAGGCCAGGGCACTAACAGAAAGTCATCAGCATGTTCCTCGAACCAATCCTTGACGATTCTGGCAGTGTGGCATGGCGCATTATCCTCTTGGTAATGGCCGTCACCAGCAAGGAACAAAGTTGCCACGAATGAGTGTTGGCCCGCAACAATTTTCAGATACCTGACAGCTGTTAGGGATTGTGTTATTGGGATAATAGTAATGGGGGACTAAAATGTCTCAAGAAAACATCACCCACAGCATAACACCTCCGCCGCTTGCCTACTTCCACCCAACAGTGCATCCAGGTGCCATTGCGTCCGTTGGTAATCGACGTTTCTGCGCTCGGCGGTCTACGTGATGCACCAGGAATCTTGATTCGTCAGACCAGGCCACTTTCTTCCAATCATCCACGGTCTAATCTCGTATGATGTTGTGCCCATTTCATGCGTTATTGGCGATGACGTGCAATGAGCTTGAGGACCCGGCTGAGTCTTCGGCACGCAGGTCCATTGGCAGAAAGCTGCGATGAACTGTGTGCTGTGACACATTGCCCTGATCACCACTGTTGTAGCTGCTGGTGATTTCTCGCACTGTGACCCTGCGGTCGCTGTGAACGATGCGCGATAGTCTCCGCTCCTCACTGACATCAATGAGATGCAGACGACAAACGGCTGGACGACGGTTGGTAGTTTGGCTATCTGTGCACCACTTTTGATACGTACTCACTAAAGCTACACGTGAACAACTCACAAACCGCGCCGTTTCCGAAATCGTAGTTCTGAAGCACCGTGCCTTCACAATTTGTCCTTTATCAAACTCTGATAAATCGGCAGATTTTCCCATTATGTCTATGAACACTCTACTAACCGAAAGCCGGTCCTCTGGTTGTATATATACTGCTCTGTGAATTTCACCTGCGCCACCGTTCTCTCTCCAGGCGAGCTCATTTTTTTCGGCTGAGGTGATCATAATGGAATAGCTCATCAGTGTACTACAATTCTTAATTAAACTTACTGCAGTTTGGATTAAATATAATGTATCACGGTAAGTCTAACTTGCGTATATTCAGAAGTACTATATTTCATCTACCGGAATAATAACCGCTGCTCGAAACTTACTACCGAATGCTACAATAGAGCATAACAATAACGTAGTATGTTTTGTATGCTACATAAAATATTTATTGTCACCAACAGGGACAGGGCGTTTGGGGCCAATGGTTCCAGGGAAGAGAAAGAGCATTTGGTGCAACTTGTTTCGCGTTCAAGTACCGTATTGAGATGGTTCTGGTACACTTTGCACTTCATGCCTACTACATGCAGAAGGAAAGCGGCAGGAGGTGATGTGGTCACCGAAGAATACGCAATAGGTAAGACATGTTACGTCACCGTCTGCATTCAGATACTAACGTGCAACGCTTTGCGTTCTCACTTTTACCCGGAAAGCTCTATCTCGCCCATATTAAATGCACCAACTGTATGTATCTTTTTCTCAGCCACTACGCTTTACACAACTTAGATTTTCGGCACACATATTAAACACACATTTATATTAAAACTGAACTTCAATCTTAGGAATTACAGCAAATTTAATATTTGTTTTCATTTTCTAAATGGAATTTTGCACACTTTTCAATATTATGTGACGGAAAAAATGTTCCTATCATAACAGCAGCAAAATTCTGCTTTAGTACATGAAGTAAGGCGTAATTCACAATAGCTGCAATTTTTAAGAGTATAGCATGTACTTGTTTCGAGAAAAAGGTACAAGAACCTTAAAAATACTGTTTTGAGAAAAATGCAGAGATGTTAGACATTTTATCATGCCTCTTTCGGTGCAGTACAGGTGCATTCCTGATGCATAATTATCATCATTTACAGAGTTCTTTAGCATTAATTTCTGCCTTTTTTAGCATGTCTTTCGCAAAAACAGATCGTGCTTATGTTACTGGTTTGTGCGTCCGTCTGTCTGTACCCACGATATCTCTGCAAATATTAGTCCGATTTGAAAAATTATTTTTGCCTTGGGAAGCTTGAAATATGCGAATGATGATCCATCCTTTCCTTTTTTTTTTACGATGTACAATTTCGCTGCTAGAGGGCGTAAATGCAGATGATGTCGAATTCAAAAATACGTTTTATTCCACATATTTGCTTCTAAACATCCTATTGAAAAAGTTATTTTACCTTTCGATTCCATCTATGTCGAAGAGTATTTTAGATATAGCTACTTTTTCAAATTACGCATAGAGTTTCCGCTAGGGACGTAAAAGTAAATTACAGTTTTCCCGATAACGCTTCTTCTAAAACTCCGATTTGAAAAATGTTTTCTTCAGCGGATACACCTCCTAATGGAAAATCTTTTGCATATAATTTAAAATTTTTGATAAAGTATACTTTGGCCACCAGGGGGCGTAAGAGTTTATTTTTGCTTCTGATGTATTTGCCATAAAATCTGAGCATCTAAAATATCGATTGAAAAAATTATTTTTAGGACTGATGCCACTCACACTGATCAACCTTTTCGGAATATTTTCTTCTTAAAATATTCTACAGTTTCTCCGCCAGGGAGCGTAGACGTATATCTTATTTTTGTTAATATCTCTACTTCTAGGAGTCCGATTTGAAAAATTCCTTCTTTGTTCATAGTGTTTCCAGTGTGATATGTTTGTCATATAATTTCAAAATTTTCAAGTAATTCATAGACTTTTCGCTAGGGGGTGTGTAGGTAAATTTCGTTTCCCCCTATATCTGTGCTTCTAAATCTCCGATTTGAAAAATTCTTTCTGCACCGGATACAGCTCCTGATGGAAAATCGTTTGCAAATAATTTCTAATTTTTGTAAAAAAAAATGGTTTTCCCACCAGGGGGCGTAAATCTTAATTTCAGCTTCTGATGTATTTGCAGCAAAATATGAGGTTCTAAATTCTCGATTGAAAAAAACTACGTTTGTAGACCGATACTACTCATGGAGAAAAACCTTTTAGGAACATTTTCTTCTTGAAATAATGCATGGTTTCTAAGCCCATGCATTATTTCAAGGGGCCTAGATGTATATCTTATTTTTGTCAATATCTCTACTTCCAGGAGTCCGATTTGAAAAATCCCTTCTTTGTTGGATAGTGTTTCCGATGCGAAATGTGTTTCCTATAAATTCAAAATTTTCAAGTAAATCATAGACTTTCCGCTTGGGGGCACAGAGGTAAATTGCGTTTTCTGCGTTATTTCTGCTTCTAAAACTCCGATTTGAAAAATTCTTCCTGTGTCGCATACAAGACCTGATGGAATATATTTTTCACATAATTTATAATGTTTGGTAAAGAATGGTTCGGTCACCAGGGGGCATAGGTGTTAATTTCTGCTTCTGATGTATTTGTAGCAAAATCTGGGCTCCTGAAAACTCGACTAAATTTCTTTTTCTTGGACCGATACCGCTCATATGGAAAAACGTTTTGAGAATACTTTCTTCCTAAAATAATGCATGGTTTTCCCACCAGGGGACTTAATGTCACATCTTATTTTTGTCGATATCTCTGTTTCTAAGAGTCCGATTTGAAAAATTCTTTCGGTGTTGGTGAGCGTTTGCGGTGCAAAATGTTTCTCATATAAATTCAAGTTTTTCTTAACGCACGAGTCTGCAACCAGAGGGTGTAAGCTTACGATTCCGTTTACAGCAATATCTGAGGGATTAAAAACCCGATTGCAAAACTTCTTTCTTCCGTCAGATACTATTGTTTACCATACTGGTTCCATTGACTTTGAATAGCTTTGATAAATTTAATTTGCGTCAGAACGGATTCAAAAGACGTGCTTATTACACCCGAAAATTCGGTGTCATGTTTCTTGTTTTCATTATGGCCTCTTTTGCAGCTTCTAATATTTGCTTTCAGAACCCGTTTTAAGCACGTAGAGCTGCGATGCAGTTTTATCATTCATTTTGATAGAAAGTTCTTGCAGTACTTTTTATTTTCCAACATTACCATTGTTAATACAAATTTGTAGTTGTGATTCCGTCTATTGGTGTAAATCATGACAAGAGTGGTAAATTAAATTATATCCAAAAACTTGAGATTTTCATCGTTTTGGGGTGAGAATCAAAACCGTGTGTACTCGGAAACTTGAGACTTGGTCGTTGTGGGTGGTGTAGTGTTTAGCATACTCGGGCGCAAACCGGGAGGCGCGGCTTTGATTCCCGCTCCAGGACGATACAATTTTCTAGGTTTCGGATATTATTTGACTTGCCACTCTTGTCATAATTTACACCAACAGACGGAATCACAATTTCAAATTTGTATTGTATACTGGTGTAATCCCGTATTTCATGGATTATCATTGTTGAAAGTTAGTACAGCTTCATAAGCTCCCAATTTCAAAGTTTGGTTGCTAACAACACCCTTTTTCGGGGGTATACGAGCCGACACTGCAGCGTAGAAACTTTCGTTATTGTTTTGTGTGCCCCATGCAAACACTTTTCTAGCAAATTATCCTGTGTTAAATCTCGAAAAATGGGCTTCACCTTATTTAAAACAGCAACTTGTTGTTGTGTTGATATGTTGGGCCCCTGCTTCCACTTTCCTGTATAGCCATATCAGGAATATGTAACGGGTGGATATAGCTCGTGCTGGGGGGATGGGGAGGCTAATGTCAAAGGTGAGTTAACTTCAAATGAATTTTCAACAACTTTCTAATTCTCCCAGAAACATAAATTTGGTATCATTAGAAAGAAAAAAGATATTATACATTTATTAATAAATTTAAAACAAAAAAGATCGAATTTTTGGTTCTGAATTTGGCCTTCTGGGTACCCCTTAAAACTAAGGGGTGACGTGTGCGTTCAGCTTTGCGACAAATCTCCAAGCCGCGCATTTGTAATCTCCTTTATGCAAAGAAGGAATGATCCTATTAGAAAGGTGCCAATGTCTTGACATCATATAATCAGTTTCATGTCATTCAAAGGCGTTGGAAAACGTCATGATTGTTTGTCTCCAACCAATTAAAGCAGTTTTTATTGTTTTCATGTCCTGTCAAGATGAAATGTGCTTCACTTGTCCATAGAATTCGTGAGGCCCATTTATTATCGGCCCCCAATAGCACATTACATCGATTCATCGTCGGATTTTTGATCGATTTTTGGTCGATATAAAAGGCCGAATATAGATTTCCATGTACACATTTGTTACGTCTTTTCGACGTCGAATTTTTAACCTCTTAAGTCGATATCAAGTCAACAGTAGACGAAGATTCGAGAGAAAATTATACCTCGTTGCTACGTAGTGTAGACGTCGCGTTGATTCTACATTGATATTACGAAAGTTTAGTCATCGATTCTACAACTGTTGTAATGTCGAATCTAGGTTTACTTTACAATTCAGATGTTGAAATATGAAATTCTAAACTTTTAATCGTGGCATAAAACGTAGAATGTATTTGTAGTACGGTTCAACGGCGCTGTCTACGAATAAAAGATCGTATATATACACTGAAGAGGAATTCAACGAGAGACAGCTGGCGTTATGCAAATGTGGCGCTGTGGGCGGCCATGTAAACGGAAACGACATGTCGTATGCAGCGATCCGACAATATAAGGAGTGATGCGACGGGAATCAGCAAGAGTCGGACACAGTATGGGTAAGAGAAAGGATCTAAGAGCATTTGATCGTGGGCAAATTGTCGGGGCCCGACGAATGGGTCACTCCATCTCGGAAGTCGTGCAGGCACTGGGACTTTCACGAGCCACTGTGTCACGGGTGCACCGTGAGTACATCGAATCCGGTAAAACCATACCTGCAAGGGCCAACTGCCGTGGACAACAGCATGTGGATGAGCTGGGTCATTGTCGGCTAGCTCGCATTGTAACAGCGGATAGACGGGCCACAGTGCAAGAAATCCCTCGGCAATTTAACGCTGGTGCACAAAAACGTGTAAGCAACCACACCATCCAGAACCATCTCCTTACCATGGGGTACAGAAGCCATCGTCCCACGAGGGTACCGCTGCTGACCGCACATCACAGGGTGCAAAGATTAGTATGGGCGCGGAAACATCGCCTCTGGACCCTAGACATGTGGCAAAATGTTGCCAGGACTGATGAGTCGAGATTCACGTTGGTACATGCGGATGGCAGGATACAAGTACGGCGCAAACCACATGAAGCGATGGGTCCTTCTTGCCGGCAGGGTACTCTTCAAGCTGGTGTGGGTGGCATTCTCGTCTGGTGACTGTTTACGTGGACTGAAATGGGACCCTTGGTACGTGTGACATCGTCCCTCACAAGTCAACGTTAGCGAGACTCCCGAATTGTATCCGAATAGTTGGGTGAACACTCCACCAACGTGATCTCGCTTCCTTGACCAACTAGGTCACCTGATCTCAATCCCATCGAGCACATCTGGGATGCCATCGAGAGAGATGTTCGAGGCTCTGACCCCCTCCATCAAATCTTCGTGAACTGTGGGAGCATGTTCAGAGGTCGTGGATCCGTATGGCTTCCCAACGTATCCGGTGTCTTGTCGAGTCCATGCGAAGACGAATCGCCGCCGTCATCACGGCGAAAGGTGGTGCTACACGTTACTAGACAGGTATCTCTAATTCAATTGCTCTTCAGTGTATATATATATATTTATTTATTGCTTCAACATCCAAGTCTTTTCGGAAGCATTCGAAAAGACACATAATTCTCAAAAATTTTACAGAATGTTTGGCAATCTGTCAGGATCGCGCTATGCCTATTCCGAATTGGGATATGCGTACGTACAAATTATATATCTTAAAAAGGAATTTTACTTAAAGGAACAAGACTCAACTTCTTATAAACATACTTAAGCAAAATAGTAAAAAATAAAAAATAAACTTTTGACTTACCGACGAAAAAGGAGACAGGTAAGAATCTCGTCTTGCAACAGAAATGATACAACCGACCAACACCCCATCATCCAAAAGGTTTGTTTGGCGTAATGGTTGCAAAGGCGCATGCGCGCGATATTCTTACAGATCGCATAAAAACACCGATTATTCGACCTAATGGAACTAAAGGGATAAACTGCGTAAAACAGTCTACATGTATACTGAAATTCAATGTCATGATTTTTCTTGACTTTTCGTCTCATCGATTTTACGTCGAAAACTATGCCTCAATTAAAATCGACTTGGTAACCAAAAATCGACGTCGATTTGACATTACTGTGCTACCGGGATACACTGAGAAAAACGTTTTGTTAATTCAGCAAAAAAAATGTTGAATCAACCAAAACATTTCGTCGATATGCAGACAACAAAAATGTTTGTTGAATTCACAAATGTATTTTGCTGAAAATTATTGTTGATTCAACCAAATTTATTGTTATCATGACAAAACGTTTTGTTCGTTTAACAAAATGCCTAGGTCGAGTTTTGGGAATTTGTTTGATCCAACAATATGTATTATTATCGTAATAAAACGTTTAGTTGAATTAACAAAATATAGCCAACGAAATAATTTTGTGTTGCCAACAAAACAATTCCGATGGAGTTTGGCTAAAGCTACAAAATAAATCGACAAAACAACTCAACAAAATTATTTTGTTGTTTCAAACTTTTTTTCTCAGTGTATGAGCTTCATCGAGCGTCCCAATGACCTTTGCTCACATCCGGGATTAGATGTAGGACTTTTAAGTTCCAGTGCTTCCAGGACAATGCATTTTTCAAGCTTTCTGAAAGAGTGACTACATGAACAACAGTGAAAATACGGCCCATGAGTGCCAATGATTACATTTGTATCGCCTTCCATGTATTTACGAATAATTATTTCTTCGGGTAAATTCGTTTCCCATTTATGTATGATGCTCAAATGCCAGAGCATCAGATTATTCAGCCCCCAAGGAGGTACAGAGGGGTATGGTACGATTCGTCCAACGACGATTGGTCCAATGCCGATTCGTCCAATGGACAATTGGTCCAAAGGTACGATTCGTCCAATGGTACGATTGGTCCAATGCCGATTCGTCCAATGGATGAGTGGTCCAATTCCGTCCTATCTGTCCGAAGTGTTACTCGTGCTATAAAAGTCTCATCTGTTCTGATTCTATCTCCGATGTTATACGAAAGTACCGGCAGTCCAAAGAATGTAAAATAATGTTACATCATTTCAAGCGTAATATTGTGGTTACAGATTCCTTTTTTCTTTTTTTTTTTTTTTTTGGATCGCGTTTTCTTGTTATACTGTCCTTGCTGCTGTATGAAGTTACTGTTGTACGAGCCGTTCTATCAACTTCAATGTTTCTCTTTTGCATGAAATAATATAAAATACTAGTGTTCCGTTTCTGTTTGTAGAATGCAGTGGGGTTTTCCGCCAACTGCCCAATGGAAACAACTGGTCGGGATTTGGACAGAGGCCTTTTCAACAGTTTTTATTCCAGCGATGTCATATTCATAACGTTTGCATATTAAATCAAGTTAATAATATTGCGCTTTTACTTAAACACGAAATAATTCATAGGCCCTAGGCCTAGGCTTTTTTAACAGTTTTAATTCTACCGATGTCAGATTCATAACGTTTACATATCAAATCAAGTTAATAATATTGCGCTTTCACGTAAGCACGAAATATTAATTCATAAGCCCGCGGCATAGGTGCCTAGCAAAGACCTCAGAAATTATACAATGAGTGCCTTTTATAAAGTTTTATAAAATGTTTACAATTACCAAATACCTAGGTTGTAACTTAAAATCTTCTAAAATGGTCCGCGGCCTAGGTGCCTTGGAAAGACCTCAGAAAGGATACGATGAGTGCCTTTTATAAAGTTTTATAAAATGTTTACAAATACCAAATATCTAAATTGTAACTTAAAATTTTCTAAAATGGCCCGCGGCCTAAGTGCCGTGCAAAGACCTCAGAAATGATACGATGAATGCCTTTTATAAAGTTTTAAAAAACGTTTACAAATACCAAATATCTAGGTTGTAACTTAAAATATTCTAAAAAGGCCCGCGACCTAGGTGCCTGGTAGATGGCTCAGAAATGATTCGTTGAGTGCCTTTTATAAGGTTTTATAAAATGTTTACAAATACCAAATATCTAGGTTGTAACTTAAAATATTCTAAAAAGGCCCGCGACCTAGGTGCCTGGTAGATGGCTCAGAAATGATTCGTTGAGTGCCTTTTATAAGGTTTTATAAAATGTTTACAAATACCAAATATCTAGGTTGCGACTTAAAATCTTTTAAAAAGGCCCGAGGCCTAGGTACCTTGTAAAGACCTCAGAAATGATACGATGAGTGCCTTTTATTAGGTTTTATAAAATTTACAAATACCAAATGTCTAGGTTGTGACTTAAAATCTAAAAATGACCGGGGCCTAGGTGCCTCGTAAAGACCTGAGGAATGATACGATGAGTGCCTTTTACAAGGTTTTATAGAATGTTTACAAATACCAAATATCTAGGTTGTAACTCAAAATATTCTAAAAATGCCCTGGGCCTAGGTGCCTCGTAAAGACCTGAGAAATGATAGGATAAGTGCCTTTTATTAGGTTTTATAACATACATATTTACAAATACCAAATATCTAGGTTGTAAATTAAAATCTTCAAAAACTGCCCGCGGCCTAGGTGCTTTGCAAACAGCTGAGAAATGCTCCATTGAGTGTCTTTTACCAGGTTTATGTAAAATGTTTACAATTACTAAATATACGGAAATTATCTTTCAAAAGGATATAAAGAGGAGAAAAATTTAAATTATTATTCCTTTCTGGAAAAAAAAAGGTTACCGTTGGTAAGATGATACCATTGGACGAATCGGCGTTCGACCAATCGTACCATTGGACGAATCGGCATTGGACCAATCGTCGTTGGACGAATCGTCCGGGACCGGGTACAGAGATCACTGCTAGTATGCTTGAGCTTCATATGCTGAAAAGGGAACGCGACATCTTGGTGCATTTTGGTATGTGATATGATGTTTGCTATGGTTAAACGCATTCGATATGTGCATCATTCGTGTCACGGACTAAATCACAAAGGCGTTCAGTTTCCCTTCACGCACTGTCTCACATATCAGGGAGATACGGAGACCATTACTGATGTGATACGCTCTTGCGGCTAAGAAATGTTCTGTAATTACAGTATGTGGGCTACATGTGGCCTTTCACATAACCTTACTGAAAAATTCGAGCGGAATAAGTTTCATACGAAGCTGAAGATTTAAGGAACAGATTTTGTTGTACAGTCCTTGTCCTTCCGCAATGACCTTTAAAACAAAGGAGATAATACGTATAAATGACAAGCGGAAGATCACTGAATAAAGTTTTCTTTATTTCGTTCTACATTTCAGAACGTTTTGGACCAGACAAAAAGAACAATAGGGAATTGGCAAATCTGATTAGCTGAACTCGGGGTTTTTGTATTCCTGCAAAGAAAATTCAACTCCCATTAGCGAAAAAGTTGTTCTCTACAGAAACTAGATTTCAGTTGGATGAAAGGGATTAAAGGAACTACACTACTCAAAACAATTAGGGGATATCGTAGTTTTGTATGAAAACTGTGAGTGACGGAAAACTTCGGAAGTTGAAATAGGAACTACGGACTATGTGAGAATAAAAATATGTCCGAAAAAATTAGTAATTTAAATTTAATAATTTTGGAGGAGATGAACGTAAAAATGCATATTTATTAACATATCATAAAAATGAAAATAAAGGTAAATTTTCTGCCAGAAAATTGGATTCAATAGTAGGTATATTTTCCCCTGACAGAAAGCAATGTTGCACGCCTGTGAGGCATGGAGTCAATCAGAGTATTAATGAGGGATTGGGGAATTCCATCACACTCCAGTAGAAGAGCACTTTCCAATTGCTGGATAGTTTGTGGAGGGGTTAATCGAGCAGCAACCATTCTCCCCAGGACGTCCCAGACATGTTTGATGGGGTTCACGTCTGGGGATGATGCTGTCCAGTCTATTCGCATGATTCCCTCGTCAAACAGGAAGCTGTCCCCACATCGAGTGCGATGTGGCCTGCAAATATCGTCCATGAAAATGAATTCATCTCCGATTGCTGCGACATAAGGGACGACTAAGGGTCTGAGGGTCTTATCCTTATACCGCTGGTCAGTAAGTGTTCCATTTCTGATGATGTACAGGTCGGTTCGACCATTGATAGAGATACCGGCCCACACCAGCATGTTGTTGTGTACTAACGACTTTTTTGCCGATGATGGCGTGCTGGGGTGTTAAATGAAGTGGAAATTTGCAAGTGGATTGTCTTCGCTGAATTCTTGGACGTATTATTATAGAGACTTTTCTATGTTTAAAACTTTTAAATTCAACAGACTGAGAATCATCCGGCTTCAAAAGATAGCTAATTCAGTAAGCTTCATATCTACAAGCTAAGCTTTAACTTAAGATTTATATTTTATTGAAGGTTTAATGACCACCGTGAGCAACTCAATGGACTGTAAGAAGTCGCCAGTACCTAATTTAGGGCCACTGGTTCCAGGGATGGGAGAGGGACAGTGCCGTAAGACAAATACAACATCTATGCCATCACCGGGATTCGAACCCAGACCGAGCTCGGACGAATGACCAGAAGCCATCGCTTAGACCACTTCGCCACCGGCGTGGCCAAGTTAAGATTCCAGTTTAAATGAAGTTAACCCTAGAGAGGCCAAAGCTTTAGTGTGTTGCAGTGAAGATAACACAACGTTAAAAATTCAAATCAACAACCGAATTCAAATTAAGACATTATATGTTTTGAAGCCGGATGATTCTCAGTCGGTGTACCCATAAAAACTGGAAAGGGAGTGAGACAAGGTGACACTATATCTCCCAAACTCTTTAATGGCTCATTGGAAAACGTCTTTAAATCACTGAACTGGGAAAACAAAGGGATAAAGATTTATGGAGATTATACACTGAGTGATCACTTTATTATGACCACCTCCTCAGTACTTCGTTGGGCCACCTTTTGCCTTTAATACTGCGTCGATTTTTCGTGGCATGGACTCCACGAGATGTTGATAGGGGGTTTGTGGAATCTGAGACTATGCTTGATGAATAGCACTTTCCAGGAGTGTGAGATTGCAGGGTTGTGGATCCAGCTGTCTGATGGCTCGTTCAACTTCATCCCACAAATTCTCAATGGGGTTGAGATCTGGAGATTGTGGGGGCCACCTAAGCAAAGTAAACTCACCAGCATGTTCCTGAAACCAATCCTGTACAATACGAGCAGTATGGCAGGATGCATTATCTTGTTGAAAGTTGCCATCGCCATTGGGATAAACCATCCACATGACAGGATGCACTTGGTTCGCAACGATGTTTAGATATGATGTGCTAGTCAGACGTTGATCAACACGAATTGAAGGGCCCAAAGCATGCCAGGAAAACATTCCCCAAACCATAGCGTTGCCTCCACCAGCTTGAAGGGTTGTAGCAATGCATTTGGGGTCCATGCTTTCGTGCTCTTTCCGCCAAATTTTCACTCGGGCATCGGCATGGTGCAACTAAAACGTGATTCATCGGACCACATAATTTGTTTCCAATTATCGACTCTCCAATCTTTGTGCTCCTGTTCGAACTGGAGCCGTTTTCTCTTGTTAGCTGCAGACAGCAAAGGTGTTCGAACAGGCCTTCGGCTGCCATATCCCATCCGATGCAGTGTACGGCGAACAGTGCGTGCAGAGATCATTTGAGGGGATCCTTGATTAAGATGGTCTGTAATTTACTGCACTGTTGCCCTTTTCTTGTCTGTTACCAGTCTGGACACTCTCCGTTCCTCCCAAGTAGTCACTAGTCGACGACGACCACACGTTGCACTTAGAGACCCAGTTTGTTGGCTGACAGTCCAGTCTTTAAACACTTTAACAACAGCTGCTCTAGAACATTTCACGTATGCGGCGGTGTCGATGATACTCGCTCCATTGCTCCGAGCTCCTACAATCATCCCACATCGAAAGTCCGTCAAATCGCCTTTTTTACACATCTCGTCACCCGAAAATCACTTCTACTACTGTCGCAAGCCCTAAGCTTTCCCTTTTTATACTAGCCTCGCCCTCTGGCAGCAACAGCGTGCAGCCATAGCTCATTTGTTTAAAACTGTCAGGTGGTCATAATAAAGTGCCCACTCAGTGTATAACGCACCTTTGTTTTGTTTATGACGTAGTCATTTTTGCAACTACCCCATCAGAGCTACAGAGTATGATCCAGGAACTTGCTGACAAGAGTAAAGAACATAAGAGATAAATGTCTTCGTGCTGAGAATAACTAAAGCTCCAGTACAAGTTGGCTGTCTGAAGCACGATAGTTAAAATCTTTAATTACTTGTAAATATTTTATTCATTAAAGATTTTAACTATCGTGCTTCAGACAGCAAAATTGTACTTGACCTTTAGTTAAGAGTAAAAAAGTGGGATTAAAAATGAACTTCCAGAAGACAAAAGTGATGTACAATGCTTTTACAAGAAATGTAGATTTATTGATTGATGGGGGAAAGCTGGAGATAACCGATACAGACATTTCTCTTGGACAGCAGATATCAAGTGAGGGTCACATTGATGAAGAAATTAATCGGCATATAAAACTTGCCTGGAGAGCTTTGGGAAGAAACAGTATAATTTTCAAGAGCTATATGCCATTACATCTTTCCAGTGCTTACGTATGGTGCAGAGATGTGGATCTTAACTAAAAGAGACATACAAAGACTGCAGACAACTTAAAGAAGCATGGAGAGATGCATGCTTGGTGTAACCAGGAGAGATAAGAAGAGGAACTCGTGGATCAGAAAAATGACAAGAGTGGAAGACATCATGATCAGAGTAAAATCCCTGAAATGGTAATGCGCTGGACATATTGCCAGAAGGACAGACCATCGATGGATAGCCGAAATTTTATACCGGATTCTAAGGGACAGGAAAAGACCCAGAAGAAGTCTACATTGGAGATGGGTGGATGAAATTCGAAAATATGCGGAAGTAACATGGAGGAGACTGGCAAAGACAGACCATTGTGGAAGAAACTTGGGGAGACCTACGTCCAGCATTGGATTGATAATGGTTAACAATGATGTAATACAAAGAATGGCGTTGATTGTGAGATTTTAATAGGAATTGATTTCTGTATGGAGTAAAGAATCACCTTTCACTCGTATTCCGATCGGGCAAATCCCCGGGAGAGCGTCTGCTCTGGAATGTGTTACGTCAGTGGCAAAGTTCGGAGGTGAAACAGTAATGGTACTGATTGATTTTCATGTTATTCTCTAGGAGCTTTTTTGATTATTCATTCGCTATACGTGAAAGCTAAAAGTCTACTATAATATTTTGGAAAATTTCGCGCTCCAAATGATGTCTGCTGTTTTGTACAATCAATGACGAACTCTGTATGCTATCTCATTCAGTCGGTAGTAAACCAGCTACAGAAATAATGTACATCCACTTGCAGTAAATCTGAAATTAGCTTTTTCTGCAATTGTCCAAGAACTGCGACTGGAGTTTCAAAAGGTTATTATATACCAGTATTCGATACCTATGTGCATGTACTACAATGTTTAATGCTCTAATATTCCGCCCCGGGGACGCAGTGGTCTAAGCGATGGCTTATGACTATTCGTCCGAGATGGGCCCAGGTTTGAATCCCAGTGAGGTATGGGTGTTGTGTGTGTCTTACGGCACTGGCATCACCCTTCCCTTGAACCGGTGGTTCTAAATTTCGGACGGGCCCATTGAGTTGCTCACGACGGTCGTTAAACCACCAATCAAAAAAAGTATTGTAAGTAATAAAGTGGAATTTTTCAGCAACACCTGTACTTTGCCGTCTCAGTGGCGCAGTGGTCTAAGACGCTGGCTTATGACCATTCGTCCTGGTTGGGCCCGAGTTCGAATCCCGGTGAGCCGTGGATGTTTGTGCTTGTCTTTCTTCACTGGCTCCCAATGTGTTACTTGTCCAACACTGGCTCACTGTGTACATTGGTCATTTAGCATACTGTAAAAACCATGTTTGATGTGTACTTGTTCATAACGTGATACTTGATCAACACTGGCTCTCTCTGTACGTTGGTCATTTAGCATACTTTACAACCATGTTTGATGGGTACTTGTTCATAACGTGTTACTTGATCAACACTGGCTCTCTGTGTACAATGGTCATTTAGCATACTGTACAACCATGTTTGATGTGTACTTGTTCATAACGTGTTACTTGATCAACACTGGCTCTCTGTGTACATTGGTCATTTAGCATACTGTACAACCATGTTTGATGTGTACTTGTTCATAACGTGTTACTTGATCAACACTGGCTCTCTGTGTACATTGGTCATTTAGCATACTTTACAACCATGTTTGATGAGTACTTGTTCAACCCTGGCTCTCTGTGTACATTGGTCATTTAGCATACTGTATAACCATATTTGATGTGTACTTGTTCATAATGTGTTACTTAATCAACACTGGCTCTCTGTGTACATTGGTCATTTAGCATACTGTAAAAACCATGTTTGATGTGTACTTGTTCATAACGTGTTACTTGATCAACACTGGCTCTCTGTGTACATTGGTCATTTAGCATTCTTTACAGCCATGTTTAATGGGTACTTGTTCATAAGTGTTACTTGGTCAACCCTGGCTCTCTGTGTACATTGGTCATTTAGCATACTGTACAACCATGTTTGATGTGTATTTGTTCAAAATGTGTTACTTGATCAACACTGGCTCTCTGTGTACATTGGTCATTTAGCATACCGTAAAAACCATTTTTGATATGTCATCATCATCATTGTCAACCATTATCAATCCACTGCTGGACGAAGGTCTCCCCAAGTTTCCTCCACAATGGTCTGTCTTGTGACAGTCTCCTCCGTGTCACTCCCGCATACTTTCGAATTTCATCCACCCATCTCCCATGTGGTCTTCTTCTGGGTCTTTTCCTGTCCCTTGGAATCCAATCTAAAATTTCGGCTATCCATCGATGGTCTGTTCTTCTGGCAGTATGTCCAGCCCATTGCCATTTTAGGGATTTAACTCTGATCATGATGTCTTCCACTCTTGTCATTTTTCGGATCCACGTGTTCCTCTTTCTTATCTCTCCTGGTTACACCAAGCATGCACCTCTCCATGCTGCTTTGAGTTGTCTGCAGCCTTTGTATGTCTCTTTTAGCTAAGGTCCACGTCTGTGCACCATACGTAAGCACTGGAAGGATGCATTGATCAAACACTTTTCTTTTAAGACATAATGGCATATTGCTCTTGAAAATTATGCTGTTTCTTCCAAAAGCTCTCCAGGCAAGTTTTATATGCCAATTAATTTCTTCACCAATGTGACCCTCACTTGATATCTGCTGTCCAAGATAAACGTACGTGTCTGTTATCTCCAGCTTTTCTCCATCAATCGATAAATCTTCATTTCTTGTAAAAGCATTGAACATCACTTTTGTCTTCTGAAAGTTCATTTTTAATCCCACTTCTTTACTCTTGTCAGCAAGTTCCTGCATCATACTCTGTAGCTCTGATGGGGTAGTGGCAAAAATGACTATGCCATCAGCAAAACGAAGGTGGGTTAGATAATCTCCATTAATCTTTATGCCTTTGTTTTCCCAGTTCAGTGATTGAAAGACATTTTCCAATGTGGCATTAAAGAGCTTCGGAGATATGGTGTTACCTTGTCTCACTCCTTTTCCAATTTTTTTGTGTGTTGTATTTTCAAACAGCCGAATCTTTGCACTTGCATTTTCATAGATGTTATTAATAATATTAATGTATGCATCTTCAATACCGCAGGATTTCAGAGCCATTGCAACTGTTGATGGTTTCACCGAATCAAAGGCTTTTTCATAATCGATAAAAGCCATGCACAATGGAAGTTCATATTCCCTCGCTCTTTCAATTAGTTCTCTCAGTACGTGGATATGATCTATTGTGCTGTAGCCACTCCTGAATCCAGCTTGTTCTCTCGGTTGAGCCATGTCCAGTGTTACCTTCAAGCGGTGTGAAAGAACTTTAGTGAAGATTTTATAAACCACTGATAGGAGGCTGATAGGTCTGTAGTTCCTGAGATCCTCAATGTCACCTTTTTTATGTAGCAAGATCATTGTAGCGTTGTTCCAATCCTCAGGAATTTTCCCTTCATTAAGGCATCGAGTGAAAATTTGGGCGAGTACTGTTTCGATTTCTCCACTTGCTTCTTGTATGATGTCTACAGTAATTCCATCTTCTCCTGGAGCTTTTCCCCGTTTCATGTTCTTTATTGCATGTGCAACTTCTGCTGGAAGGACTGGAAGAACTCTGGTACCTTTCATGATGCCTGGAATACATGTATCATCCCTTTCATATAATTTGGAGTAGAAATCTTTCACTCTTGTCAAAATTTCGCCTCTATTTCTTGTTACAGAACCATCTTCTTTTTCTCGGTTCCATAATCTGTTTTTTTCCCTTACTGAGATGTCCCTTTGCTATCTTTAGGCTTTGGTTGTTTTCAATTGCTTTCCTTACTAGTTCACAGTTGAATTTCCTTACGTCTTCAGTGATACTTTTTCGTACTGTCTTGCATAGCTCTATATATTCCACTTTGGAAGTCACATCTTCTTTAGTTGTCCTCATCTCTCTTCTTTTTTGCATCAACATTTTGGTTTTTCCTGATAATTTGTTCACATGCAATTTGTTCTTAGACCTAGCTAATTTTGTTGCTGTTTCCATAAGAGCTTTGGTTACTTTTCTGTTAACTTCAGAAATATCCGCTTCTTCCGATGTTAGGCCTTCTAAAGCAGAGAATCTGTTCTTCAGTTCCAATTTGAAGGTATTGTGGTGTTTTTTTAAGGTTGGTTATGTCAATACATTTTGTTTGTCTTATGAGCTTGCTGCGTTCGAGTTTAGTGTTGAGGTGCATCTTACATCTCACCAATCTATGGTCACTGCCTGTGTTGAACTTGTTTAGCACACTGCAGTCTTCTATGACGAATTTTTTGTTACACATAATAAAATCAATTTCACTTGTCGTCCCATTTGGATGTCTCCATGTCCATTTCCTGTGTGGCTTTTTCTTGAAAAATTAGTTCAAGATGAAAAACCCTTCTGCCTCTGCAAATTCTACGAGAGTATTTCGACGCTGGTTTCTGTTGCCGTGACCGAATTTACCTACTGAAGTTTCATTCTGTTGCCGTTGCCCTATTTTTGCATTGAAATCTCCCATAATTATCTTCAAGTGCTGCTTACCTTTATTATTTTGATCACGAATTTCCTCATAAAATTCTTCAATTTCTTCTTCAGCATGACTTGTGGTGGGTGCATAAGTTTGAATAATCTGAGTCTGGTATCTTCTCGAGAGCTGGATAACGAGTCGTGCAGCTCTGTCAGAGGAACTTTCAACTTCTACAACTTTATCCTTCAGTTTCTTGTTTATTATAAATCCAACACCACTAGTTCTGCCAGTATCTGTCCCACGATAGTAGAAGAGATGTCCACTTTTCAGTTCAATGAGATCTTCTCCTTTTCTCCTTAATTCACTTAGCCCGACGATGTCCCACTTGATCCTTTGTAGTTCCTCTTCCAATTCAAGAAGCCTTGAATCAAAAGATAGGGAGCGTCCGTTATACGTAGCCAAGGTCAGCATCAGATGGCAGCCTAGTCTGGTCCTCCGGGGATTCTTTGCCCCCTCTGCCTTCATGTCGCACTGGCCGCTGCCTTGGCCAGGTACATTCCAGCTGCCGGAGACTGAGGGCCAAGATTTCAGTTGTGGAGTCATTTTGGAGGGGTTTGGCCATAACTCACCACGCTGGCCAAGCGGGTTGGTGAGTGTGGGATAGAATTTCCTCTAATCCCGATGGTATAGTTATACCGCTATTGGCGGTCGTCAGAGCCCCTTTGGTGGGAACAGGATGTACCACGAGAAGGCGGGGTTGACATTTGTCAAGGAGAGGCTGTGATGTTACGCATCACCTGACCTTACATCCCGTTTGATATGTACTTGTTCATAATGTTTTACTTGATCAACACTGGCTCTCTCTGTAAATTAGTCGTTTAGCATACTGTAAAAACCATGTTTGATATGTACTTGTTCATAATGTGTGTTACTTAATCAACACTGGCTCTCTGTGTACATTGGTCATTTAGCATACTGTAAAAACCATGTTTGATGTGTACTTGTTCATAACGTGTTACTTGATCAACACTGGCTCTCTGTGTACATTGGTCATTTAGTATACTTTACAACCATGTTTGATGTGTACTTGTTCATAAGCGTTACTTGATCAACCCTGGCTCTCGGTGTACATTGGTCATTTAGCATACTGTACAACCATGTTTGATGTGTATTTGATCAAAATGTGTTACTTGATCAACACTGGCTCTCTGTGTACATTGGTCATTTAGCATACTGTAAAACCATGTTTGATGTGTATTTGTTCAAAATGTGTTACTGGATCAACACTGGCTCTCTGTGTACATTGGTCATTTAGCATACTGTACAACCATGTTTGATGTGTACTTGTTCAAAATGTGTTACTTGATCAACACTGGCTCTCTGTCTACATTGGTCATTTAGTATACTGTACAACCATGCTTGATGTGTACTTGTTCAAAATGTGTTACTTGATCAACACTGGCTCTCTGTGTACATTGGTCATTTAGCATACTGTAAAAACCATGCTTGATGTGTACTTGTTCAAAATGTGTTACTTGATCAACACTGGCTCTCTGTGTTCATTGGTCATTTAGCATACTGTAAGAACCATGTTTGATGTGTACTTGTTCATAACGTGTTACTTGATCAACACTGGCTCTCTGTCTACATTGGTCATTTAGTATACTGTGCAACCATGCTTGATGTGTACTTGTTCAAAATGTGTTACTTGATCAACACTGGCTGTCTGTGTACATTGGTCATTTAGCATACTGTAAAACCATGTTTGATGTGTTGTTCAAAATGTGTAATTGGATCAACACTGGCTTTCTGTGTACATTGGTCATTTAGCATACTGTACAACCATGTTTGATGTGTACTTGTTCAAAATGCGTTACTTGATCAACACTGGCTCTCTGTGTACATTGGTCATTTAGCATACCGTAAAAACCATGTTTGATATGTACTTGTTCATAATGTTTTACTTGATCAACACTGGCTCTATCTGTTCATTAGTCATTTAGCATACTGTAAAAACCATGTTTGATACGTACTTGTTCATAATGTGTTACTTAATCAACACTGGCTCTCTGTGTACATTGGTCATTTAGCATACTGTAAAAACCATGTTTGATGTGTACTTGTTCATTAGCGTTACTTGATCAACCTTGGCTCTCGGTGTACATTGGTCATTTAGCGTACTGTACAATCATGTTTGATGTGTACTTGTTCAAAATATGTTACTTGATCAACACTGGCTCTCTGTGTGCATTGTTCATTTAGTATACTTTACAACCATGTTTGATGTGTACTTGTTCAACCCTGGCTCTCTGTGTACATTGGTCATTTAGCATACTGTAAAACCATGTTTGATGTGTACTTGTTCAAAATGTGTTACTTGATCAACACTGGCTCTCTGTGTACATTGGTCATTTAGCATACCGTAAACACCATGTTTGATATGTACTTGTTCATAATGAGTTACTTAATCAACACTGGCTCTCTGTGTACATTGGTCATTTAGCATACTGTAAAAAGCATGTTTGATGTGTACTTGTTCATAACGTGTTACTTGATCAACACTGGCTCTCTGTGTACATTGGTCATTTAGCATACTGTACAACCATGTTTGATGTGTACTTTTTCATAAGCGTTACTTGATCAACCCTGGCTCTCGGTGTACATTGGTCATTTAGCATACTGTATAACCATGTTTGATGTGTATTTGTTCAAAATGTGTTACTTGATCAACACTGGCTCTCTGTGTACATTGGTCATTTAGCATACTGTACAACCATGTTTGATTTGTACCTGTTCAAAATGTGTTACTTGATCAACACTGGCTCTCTGTGTACATTGGTCATTTAGCATACTGTTAGAACCATGTTTGATATGTACTTGTTGATGTGAAATATCTATCTCCAGTCTATGTTTGCCTGTTTGTCATGTCTCTGTACCACCAAGTCCAATAAATCATTTAAACATCCAACAAAAGAAAATGCTCATCTACTGAGAGTTGTTGCCGCCAGGGTCTTCTTACCTCCAGTGAGCAAAAGCCAGTTTAAATTACCTTGAGGAACTCATTCAGTCACATGAAGTACAATTTCTTTGCTTGGAAGACCTTACCTGGGATTCCCCAGCTCCACTGAGGAAATGCCGGATTAAATAAGCTTGATAAATTCAGCTGATCATGATGTACAATTTCGTCGCTTGTATATCACCCAGTTTAGCGGTAAACCGACTTTCTTCTTATAAGGTAGAATGTCCATTTACAAGTGGAAAACGGCAAATGGATACTCGTACGCCTCGCAGTGTTAGCAATCGAGTCTTTTCGGATATTAAATTATGAAGTTGTATCACCGACGACTTAATGGACAAAACTTTTATCTGTCCAAAATGTTAAAGGATACTTCAAATTCAGAAATGAAGAAGACAGACCTACCTTTGAGTCACGTTTTCTGAGTATTAAATTGTAAACCTCGTATTAGTTATTTTTTGATTGAGAGTTTAACTACTACCGTGAGCAACTCGATGGCCAAATCGCCAGCCCGTAATTTAAGCCCACTGTTCCCAGGGAAGGGAGAGAACCAGTGCCGTAAGACAAACACGACATCCATGCCTCACCGGGATTCGGCCTCCGAACGGTCGTGGACGAATGACCAGAGGCCAGTGCTTAAATCATAACGTCACCAAGGCGACATTAAAACTCTGTAAGTACGATTTTCTGCGTGTTGTTTCTGCACCTTATATTAGGTTAGAATTTGCTTGAGGTTATCTTATTCTAACAGATTAATTTGTAAATTAATCTGTTAGAATTTAGTTTATATTATTCATTTATTATTTTTAAGCATTTTTATAACTACCCGAGGTGTTTTATTCATCTTGGAACTCCCTGGGACAAATTGAGGGATGCAGGAAATTTCGGGAATTAGCATCAGATTCACATTTCCCCATGAACAGGGTGATTGTAAACTCCTTCAGCCGCCCCGGTGGCGCAGTGGTCTAAGCGATGGCCTCTGATCATTCGTTCGAACGGGGTCCGGGTTCGAATCCCGGTGAGGCATGGATGTTGTGTTTGTCTTACGGCACTGGCTCTCTCCCTTCCCTGGAACCAGTGACCCTAAATTAGGGACGGGCGACTGCTTATAGCCCATTGAGTTGCTCACGGTGGTCGTTAAAACTCCAATAAAAAAATAAAAAAACTCCTTCAAAAAAACAAGAGGAGTGGTAGTACACATCAAGACGAACAATATTTACAAAGGAGCCTAGGGCTGCATTCCACTCCCAGTGCCAGAAAAGAGTGAAGTTACATATCCACGTTAAACCTTCAACAGTGAATACAAAGAGACACACCTAATTTATGAGTTGCACAATTCCAATCGCATCAGAGGAAGACTCAATGGAGCTGCTCAAACTGTCATCCAAGGGCGTCGTTACACAGCCCACTCCGGCGAATGAAGGACTGTCGCACCCTCTCGTAGACTCCCTGTGGGATGTTGATCTTGTCCGCAGCAACAGTGATTCGCTTGACGAGATCTTCCAGAGAGTCCACAGGTGTCTCGTACACCAATGTTTCCATGTGCCCCCAGAAATAGAAGTCCAAAGGATTAAGGTCCGGGGAGCGTGGGGGCCAAGCCACAGATCCATCGCGTCCAATCCACCGCCCGGGATATGTCGCATTTAGGAAGTATCGGACATCGGTGGCAAAGTGTGCTGGGGCCCCTATTCATGCATAAACCACATGTCCCTCCGTGTGATGAGCGGAACACCCTGCAACAAACGGGGAAGCACTTGCTCCAAGGACACATTGTACGCTCCGCCGGTCAGACGTATACGTCAATTCTCATGTGATGTTCGCACGGTAATATCGCTGAATGCGTTCGGCTCCGTTTTTAAATGTTTGCTCCTCATCGTCTACGCACGTATTCAGCGCACCTGATTTGCAAATTGTGCTTCTCATGCACTGGTTGGAACTCCGTGTGCTTGCTGGACGTTTTTCGAACGTGCTCTTTTCTGGCACTAGGAATGGAATGCCGCTCTAAGTCCCATTAAAAATATTGTTCGTCTTGATGTGTACTATCACCCCTCTTGTTTTGTTGAAGGAGTTTACAATCACCCTGTATAACGTTATACACTCAGGATTCAACAGATAAAGGATGTAAAACTGAACTCGGAGAAATACATATATCATCTTGAGACCTTCTATCGGTTCAAATGCTTTATGGTGTTTCCTTACACCAGACACTCTCAAAAATGTTAAGACTAACTAGCGTTGAATTTCACTTACGTTCAGGCTAAGTTCATTCGTGAAATGATGCAATTTCCTAACCAGTTTCCTCTCAAAGGTGACACGTTTGTCACCTTTTCTTTCTGAATGAATTTGTTTTTGGCAACCTTGACAGCTGGTCAAAGTGCAATTACGTAACCAAAAGCTAAAGTTAAGAATCAATGTGCTCAGCTTGGAGAGGCAATGTGCATATCAGTCGTCGAGAGGCAATGTGGTTATCAGTCTTTGAGAGGCAACGTTATTTAAGTTATCGGAAAGCAATCTTAACTCAGGTAGTTTGTTATCATTTTGTTGGGTTGGTGAGAGCGAAATGTCCGGCAAAGGACAAGCACACGTGAACGGCAAGAACGGAGAAGTAGAACAACTTACGTAGGCAAAATAATCCCCTTCGGCATCGACACATAGGTGCCATCTGTCCGGCAAGGTCATGATCCCGGAACGACTCTTGTGGCTGGGACCCGAAGAAGACATCAACTGCACGTTCAACCTCGCTGTCTGTCGTGAACTGTTTCCCTGAAAGGAAGTGATCCAGGTTACGAAACAGATGATAGTCTGTCACAGACGAGTCCGGATGATAGGCAAGAAGAGGCAGTGCTTCATAGCCCAAGGCACTTAGTGTCAGCATCGTTCATTGTACGACATGAGGGCGAGTGTTGTCCTGGAGCAGAAGAATACCATGTCTGTTGACCAAAGCCGGTTGTTTCTGCAGCAATTTCTGGTGCATCTGGTGTAATTCAGCACAATAACGTTCTGCAGTGATGGCTTCGGCTCTTGCCAAGAAGCTCCGATGAATTATCCCGGATGTAGACCAGCAGACAAGGAGAATCATCTTCTTGGTGTGTAGGGGGTGGCTTAGGATGCCGTCCAGCAGGCTGTCCCTTGCTTAACCATTGTGCAGATCGTTTCCGATTATCATAAAAGATCCACTTCTCGTCGCAGGTGACGATTCGATACAGTAGAGGTTCCTGTTTATTCCTGGCAAGCAACGACGTGCAGACTTCCAAACGCCTAGTCTTATTGGCAGTTACTCATGCGGCAGCCACATATTCTGCTTTCTGACCTTATCCAGCGCAGCCAGACGCCGAACAACTGTTGTGTGGTGGACACCTACCTGTGCTGCTATATCACGACACGTTTTTCCGGGGTCAGCTTCAACCACACGCAACAGAACATCGTCAGAAACAGCAACAGGTTGGTGACCACGTGACAGGTCGGTGACCACGTGGTTCGTTTTGCAGGTCCGGATCTCAGGTTCGAAACTTCACAATCTATCGCCGAATGGTTCGTTCGTTGGCTGTATTCTCCCCAAATGCTTTGTTAAAGTTTCGAGCTGCAATTCCTGCAGAATGGCCCAGTTTAAATTCATACAGGAAGATGACTCTCAAATCCGGCGCCTGAATGTTTCCTTTGCAAGCCACGTTACGTCCAAACAAACCGCGCCTGAACCTTATTCTTCACACACGTGCTAGCTACTCTATTTATAGTGACTCTGTGACGTAATACCCGCTACACCCGTATGTGGTTGCATTCCGCTGTGGTGGGGGCCTGCCTCCACTGTTCGTCCGCGCCGGACCTTTTATTCGCAGCAACCTAATATTAGGTGTAGCATTCTTTACTATTTGAAACGTGTATATATCGCTTATTGAACACTACATAAATTTGCTATTCTTAAGTACTTCAGTTAAAGTGAAACGAGAGTCGCTGAAGAAATCTTCAACGAAAAATTTACTCACAGTTCGTCTTTATTCAGCCAAAGCTCCGTTGGCACTTCAGTAATGCAGAGATACAACTCACTGTTAAACAGTATTATTAACTTAATCCAATTAATGTGAGTTAATAAACAGAAAACGTGATTCATGAAAACTCCGAAACTAAATATATTAGGTGTACAAATAAGTTTCAAAGCGTTTTAAGACAACGCAACATGTAATTCTGGATAAAACAATAATACCTTTACGAATCAAAATATGCGACGTCATTATCTATCACCTTCCGCCATTGTTCAGGCAGCTGACGGATTCCAGCCTTCGTTGTATGACGCGATGAAGTCGTCAACCCATTTTTGCACTTCGATACATGTTTGAAACCGTACAGCAGACAAACCATGTAACATCGATCGGAACAAATGATAGTCTGAAGGGACTATGTCGGACTATACGCCGGGTGCTCCAAAACTTTCCAGCTAAGCGTCAATAACGTTACCTTGACCGATTTCTCAGCATGCGGCCTAGAGTTGTCATGCAGTAATTTCACGGGACGCAATCCTTTTCCCGTGAATGGACGTTTCCGACAGATTTCCTGGTTCAATCGCAGCAATTGTTGCTTGTAACAATCAGCAATCACAGTTTGACCCTGTTCCAATAGTTCATAATAAAGCACACCCTTAATTCCCACCAGATGCACAGCAGAACTTTCTTGGAGTGAATATTGCGTTCCGGTGTCGAAGTCGTTGCTTCACCGTGGACTACGCAGTGTTTTTTGCGTTTGGGATTGTCGTACCATATCCACTTTTCATCACCTGTAACGATTTTCTACAGGAAATACTTTCTGTGTTGTTTTTTCAACAGATTCAAACACTTCATGACGCTCTCGTCTTTGTTCTTCTGATTCAAGTCATGTGGACCCATTTTACTTCTTTCTGAATTTTTCCCATTGCACGTAAAAGATTCGAATATTCATCAAGAAATGCTTGCAGTTTCTCATGTGCAACCTTTTGCGGGGCCCCGCTACGTTCTCGATAGCTAGCACCGAAATCACCTGCTTTGAACCGTCTAAAACCAAAACTCACACATGCTTTTCGATACAATATTCTCCCCCAGAACAGAACAGATCGATGCACATGCTTCTGCAACACTTTTTTCTTGATGAAATTCGTAGCGAATGCAGCGTCGAATAAATGCCGTATCGCTTGCCATCTTTCATCTACCGATGTGCAAGTGCGTGTGACTGTTGGGCAAACTTCTGTGTCACATTTTATACTCTGGACCAGTTACGGTCATATGACAACAACACGGGGAATCCCGGATATGTACCTTAGCGGTATACGTCACACAAAAAACGCTTTAAAACTCATTGTACACCTAATGTAACACCACCATTTGAACACGCAGACTGCGAGTAAACACAACTTCAAGTGAATGCAACTTCCATGTTCATAACATCACACCGCCATACCACACTTTTGGCTGCTGTTTCAGCATTATATACAATTTATATATATATATATTTATATAGTCATTTTTGCAACTAGCCCATCAGAGCTGCAGAGTATGATCCAGGAACTTGCTGACAAGAGTAAAGAAGTGGGATTAAAAATGAACTTTCAGAAGACAATAGTGATGTTCAATGCTTTTACAAGAAATGAAGATTTATCGATTGATGGAGAAAAGCTGGAGATAACAGACACGTACGTTTATCTTGGACAGCAGATATCAAGTGAGGGTTACATTGATGAAGAAATTAATCGGCGTTTAAAACTTGCCTGGAGAGCTTTTGGAAGAAACAGCATAATTTTCAAGAGCAATATGCCATTATGTCTTAAAAGAAAAGTGTTTGATCAATGCATCCTTCCAGTGCTTACGTATGGTGCAGAGACGTGGACCTTAACTAAAAGAGACATACAAAGGCTGCAGACAACTCAAAGCAGCATGGAGAGGTGCATGCTTGGTGTAACCAGGAGAGATAAGAAGAGGAACTCGTGGATCCGTAAAATGACAAGAGTGGAAGACATCATGATCAGAGTTAAATCCCTGAAATGGCAATGGGCTGGACATACTGCCAGAAGGACAGATCATCGATGGACAGCCGAAATTTTAGATTGGATTCCAAGGGACAGGAAAAGACCCAGAAAAAGACTACATGGGAGATGGGTGGATGAAATTCGAAAGTATGCAGGGGTGACATGGAGGAAACTGGCACAAGACAGACCGTTGTGGAGGAAACTTGGGGAGACCTTCGTCCAGCAGTGGATTGATAATGGTTGACAATGATGATGATGATGATATATACGTATACTCTAAATTAAATAAGATATAAGTTAATGTAGAGTATACGTCACGCATACCCTCTGAAAGAAGTAGCAATCAGCCACATGCCGTTTTGTTTGTGACGTGTGGTGCTGTTGTCTGCGTGATGTGGTGTCGCCATGCACACAGTCTCGTGGTGGATCTGCCACTGTCCCAGTACTCCACCGATTAAAAATTTTAAACTGAATTCTTTTTTATATTTTCCATTTTAGTTTAAATTGAGTTGCGTTCGTGACAGTTTGTGTGAACAGCACATTTCCACCAAACAATAGAACTTTCTGAAATTCAAATTTCATGTTTTTTATATCAGTACTAATTTATTTTAAATATAAACGCCGAGTCATACACAGGGTGTTCTGACCCTAACTAACGCCTGTGTAGGTATGCCACTGTACCTAGGAAATAAGTCATAGACGGGGTGTTCTGACCCTAACTAACGCCTGTGTGGGTATGCCACTGTACCTAGGAAATAAGTCATAGACAGGGTGTTCTGACCCTAACTAACGCCTGTGTGGGTATGGGTGTTCTGACCCTAACTAACGCCTGTGTGGGTATGCCACTGTACCTAGGAAATAAGTCATAGACAGGGTGTTCTGACCCTAACTAACGCCTGTGTGGGTATGGGTGTTCTGGCCCTAACTAACGCCTGTGTGGGTATGCCACTGTACCTAGGAAATAAGTCATAGACAGGGTGTTCTGACCCTAACTAACGCCTGTGTGGGTATGGGTGTTCTGGCCCTAACTAACGCCTGTGTGGGTATGCCACTGTACCTAGGAAATAAGTCATAGACAGGGTGTTCTGACCCTAACTAACGCCTGTGTGGGTATGCCACTGTACCTAGGAAATAAGTCATAGACAGGGTGTTCTGACCCTAACTAACGCCTGTGTGGGTATGCCACTGTACCTAGGAAATAAGTCATAGACAGGGTGTTCTGACCCTAACTAACGCCTGTGTGGGTACGCCACTGTACCTAGGAAATAAGTCATAGACGGAGGTGTTCTGACCCTAACTAACGCCTGTGTGGATACGCGACTGTACCTAGGAAATAAGTAATAGGCATGGTGTTCTGACCCTAACTAACGCCTGTGTGGATACTCCACTGTACCTAGAAAATAAGGTACAGCAAGTGCCGCGAGATTTCAGAAAAATATTGAAGATGCCCTGAAGTTTCGTTATTCATACTGTTATCCGAAATGTTCATTGAAATTGAGTGTTTAAAATAATACTTTTCTGAACGCACACACACACACACACACACACACACACACCATCACCGACCATTCTCTCGGTCTGTCTGGAACGCTTAACGTCACAACAACGTCTGCATCGTTGCGCCATCACGTATCGATCAATTCGTGTGCACTCTCAAGATGTCAAAGTGATCCCATGCAAATTTAAAAACTCTTTATTACCAATGACTAGAGTTCTATTTATCCGATCTACAAAATTCGAGTTGAAATCTTAATACCACAGCAAGTTGACTTTGTGTATTAATATAATTTAACACAATTCGGATATTAATTTGTACCCTTTAATTATTTTTGCGTTTTTAATTTAACTAAATTTCCAAGTTTAGTGCGGATTATATTTTACATCTAGCAAAATATCGATCTATATCTAAACGATCTTACGTACAGTAAAAACTGAAATCTTGAGATATCAAAGTGAGCAAAATTGCATTTAAAAACAGATGTCGCTCTAACAGCACATTGTCAAGAATTTAGATAGTTCCCACTGAAACGATGAAAGATTTCCGTCTTTAGCACGATTTAATGATTAAAGGATGAGAAACATATACAATTAAAACCATTACATTTTTGAGCACTTTTGAGGCAGCGGCTGCCTCTTCTTCAGATGTAATAAATAGATACACATTTAATCTATATATAATATAGATCATTGTATTGTGGGAAGCATTATAAGTTATTAGCCAATAGTAATCTACATGCGCCAAAATGTTGCGTATACTGTTGGCCCAATGGTCCGAAGAAAACATGGATATATATTTTAGAAATAAATGGTGTAGGGTGGGGTGAACATTCAATTTGAAGTTTATATTACAATTTATAATTTACTGTTTTAATAAAGGATTTCCAAACGTTATGTAACTCATAGGGGGCATGTTCATTACAATTGTCTCATCTCATCTTTTAATCATTAAATCGTGCTAAAGACGGAAATCTTTCATCGTTTCAGTTATTAATGTCGCACGAGTCTCCAATATTTGTTGCTTAGATAGTTCCGATTTGTAAGGCCAGATGTCGCATTATTTTGTAGAAAAAGTTTCGGTATGAAGTTTCAAACTAACCGTGGAATAGAAGAGCCTAAAACAAGCCGTGAACGGAATAACAAGTGTGCCGGAGAAAGAGTAATTTAACGCGAAAAATCAAAACAAAATTTATTAAGTTTACACGAAAACAACAGGTCTACAAGGAAAATTGTTAAATAACTACAAATTATCGATTATGAAAAAGCCTTTGATTCGGTGAAACCATCAGCAGTTACAATGGCTCTGAAAACCTGCGGTATTGAAGATGCATACATTAATATTATTAATAACATCTATGAAAATGCAAGTGCAAAGATTCGGCTGTTTGAAAATACAACACACGTAAAAATTGGAAAGGGAGTGAGACAAGGTGACACCATATCTCCGAAGCTCTTTAATGCCACATTGGAGGGTGTTTTTCAGTCGCTGAGCTGGGAAAACAAGGGGATAAAGATTAATGGAGATTATCTAACCCACCTTCGTTTTGCTGATGACGTAGTCATTTTTGCAACTACCCCATCAGAGCTGCAGAGTATGATCCAGGAACTTGCTGACAAGAGTAAAGAAGTGGGATTAAAAATGAACTTTCAGAAGACAAAAGTGATGTTCAATGCTTTTACAAGAAATGAAGATTTATCGATTGATGGAGAAAAGCTGGAGATAACAGACACGTATGTTTATCTTGGACAGCAGATATCAAGTGAGGGTCACATTGATGAAGAAATTAATCGGCGTACAAAACTTGCCTGGAGAGCTTTTGGAAGAAACAGCATAATTTTCAAGAGCAATATGCCATTATGTCTTAAAAGAAAAGTGTTTGATCAATGCATCCTTCCAGTGCTTACGTATGGTGCAGAGACGTGGACCTTAACTAAAAGAGACATACAAAGGCTGCAGACAACTCAAAGAAGCATGGAGAGGTGCATGCTTGGTGTAACCAGGAGAGATAAGAAGAGGAACACGTGGATCCGAAAAATGACAAGAGTGCAAGACATCATGATCAGAGTTAAATCCCTGAAATGGCAATGGGCTGGACATACTGCCAGAAGGACAGATCATCGATGGACAGCCGAAATTTTAGATTGGATTCCAAGGGACAGGAAAAGACCCAGAAGAAGACCACATAGGAGATGGGTGGATGAAATTCGAAAGTATGCAGGGGTGACATGGAGGAGACTGGCACAAGACAGACCGTTGTGGAGGAAACTTGGGGAGACCTTCGTCCAGCAGTGGATTGATAATGGTTGACAATGATGATGATGATGATTTTACACAGAATGTTATTTATCGCGAGGCCTTTTGAAAAACAGAAATAAATGGCTTATAATTTACAGTTTTAACATGAATGAGTTCTTACTGTATAAGGTTTTACTATATTTACTTACAAAAATCCAGTGTCTCTTTTGTTTGTTTTGCATCTGCATTTTATGGTGACGCAGTGGTCTAAGCGATGGTTACTGAGTATTAATCCGAGATGGGTCAGGATTTGAATCCCGGTGAGGCGTGAATGTTGTGTTTGTCTTACGGCACTGGGTCTGTCCCTACCCTGGAGTCAGTGACCCTATATTAGGGACGGGCTATTGCATATAGCCCACTGAGCTGCTCACGGTGGTCGTTAAACCTCCAATCAAAAAAAAAAAAAAAAAAAAAGATAAATCCGCTTCAATTAAAAACTTTCACCCCGTCCGAGGACGGGTAGTATCCCCTATATGTTAATATTTATTTAAAGTTTCAAAACAACCGTCTTAGAATGGGCTATAGGCTAATGTTTAAAATAAAAGAAGTTGGTAGAAATATTTTTATTTGTCTCTATGCCTTATTCTCGTCCGTAATTTTTGTCATTGTCTTGAAGCCCTTGTAAGTCAAGTTCCTTAGCGCTCTTCAATGAAATTTTCAGTCCGTCATCTTTCATTTTCTTCTGAGACGGTGTGAATTCAGCATGCGACTTGCTGACGATGTTCAATTTATGTAAACGAGCTTGAATTGCTATCGATTGCGGTATCTTTCTCGTTTCAAGAGCCGTGACGTTCCAGAGAAAATAAAAATTGCACCTCCATTCTCGAAAACGAGTCGGACAATATTTACCATTCGCAGAATCTAAAAGTTCGTGTTTCAGATTTAAAAAAAAGAAAGAATCTAGTATAATCCTATTCGCCCTGTGTCTCGGTTTATTTTCTCTCCCTTTTTCTCGTTTTAGTCATATTTATTCAGTCTATTTCCGCTAATTTAGAAGTTACAGATTCAATAATGTTGCCGTCAGAACGAACAAATCGTTCTTATTTGTTTCCAGCAAAATATTTTCCTTAGAGAAATTCAGCCACAGAAACACGTGTTCGGGAAGAGGATGACTCAGATCAATGTTACTATGGCAACGAATAAACGAAGTAAGATGAGCCCAAGGAAAGGGTATAACTCCCATGATTCCGCACTTGCGCTGACTGCATCAGTGCTCAATGACATTCCTTATATCTTTCTTTCGTGCGCTGGAAACAAAAAATGGACAGATCAAAAGAAAAAAAAATTGTGTAGAGTGTCTTTTGGGAGATAAGCTACATACTTTATGAAATAACATGTCAGTTTATTGACACTGATAGCAATAGCAGCTGCCCAATCGGAAAATTGAGGGTTGAGTCTCATTTGGTCCTCTGTACACTATACTTGAATGCACAGATGACGTAATGAACCTTGAGGATCAACAACACACAGGATAATTACATGAATCGTCAATTTAAGTACAGTATAAGGGTCAAACGCAGAGTCGTGTGGTCTTAGAGCTAGATGTGGATACTACTGGAGAGTTTTTTCCCCCTACGACTGTTCTGCCCTGCGTTGTTTCATTTTTGAAGATATTTTTTTCCACTCTCAAATAATCCCTCCATTTACAAAGGGCATCCTGAAAGTAATGCCTCGTCCTTTATAAAAAAATTTATTTGTCGCAGCAAAAATGTGAAACTTGGTCGCAGAATACTTGGACATATTGTTAATAATGCTACCGTATTCAAAGTATTGTCCATCACTTTCTATGGATTTCCGCCATCTTTGAACCCATTGGTAAAATCCATTTTGGAAAAGTTCCTGAGACTGTGGTTTCACCCATGAGTTCACACCCAGTTTAACATCTGTCACATCGTCGAAACGTTCCCCACGAAGGGTGTTTTTCAAAGGGGTAAACAGGAAAAAAGTCTGAGGGAGCCAAATCAGGAATGTAAGGGGGTTCATCCCATTTTGGCAATAGCCTGTGAAGTCTCCATTGAGGTGTGGGGACGTGCATTATCATGGTGTAAAACAACACTATGAAGTGGAATGTCACGTTTCTTCCTTCTGACAGCTTCCTTTAGCTTCTTCAATGTCTGCACATAGTGAGCACTGTTTATTTTTGCAACTCCTGGATGGTGATACGACGATCAGCTGTGATGAGGTCTTTCACTGGTTGCCTGTTGACATCTGTCACTGCAGTTGCGGATCTTCCACTCCGGTGTTTGTCTGACACTCAATTTTCTCCCTATCTAAAACTCTTCATCCATCTTCGGACATTACTGATATCGATTGTGGCAGCTCCATACACAGCGAGGAGTCTTCTGTGGATTTCTGGAGCCTCACATCCCTCTTTTTCCAGGAATTCGATTACGGCTCTCTGTTTTTCTCTGTCATTCATGGTATTTATTTCCGATTCTGAAAAATATTTGTTTCCACATTGGTAACATATCATAGTGCATGTCAATGCAGTTTCATTAAAATCACTTCAAAATTTCAAAAGTTATTAAGGAGGAGGAATTACTTTTAGGATGCCCCTCTTTTCCGCTCTTCTAATGGATCTACGTTCATAACCCACATATATCTTACATATGATAACATATCCATACAAGTCCAGTATGGTCTTTCAATCCTTCACTGCATGCGACTTTAAATCTTGCTTTGTAACTGCTCATTTCTAATCCTATCTATTCTGACACCGCTACACACCAACCACAGTATCTTAAATTATTTTTCGGAGCGGGGAGGGGTTGACTGGCGGTTTAACGACCACCGTAGGCAACTCAATGGGGTACAAGCAGTCTCCTATCCCTAATTCTGGGCCACTGGTTTCGGGAAAGAGAGAGAGCCAGTGCCATAAGGCAAACATAACCACATGGGCAGTTGAGGAATTGTAATGGGGTGGTGCTCCGGTCTAAAAAGAAGACGCAGAGAGAGAGTTTGTGGAGGCACAAACATAATATCAACTTACAACGCTGCCCTTCCTGGGATTTCATGAATTGTTAAACATTTTCCTTTAAAATAATTTCATCTTAATTTTTTAAATCACAAATTTAGAACAAGAACAGAAAAATTAGCACTATTCTCATGGTGTTCGAACGACGCCTTTCTAATGAAACCACCTTGATACTTTTTTAGCATGTCTTTGGTAAAAAAAGATCGGGCATATGTTATCGGTCAGTCTGTCTACCTGTGGACACCATATCTCTGCAACTATTAGTCCGATTTAAAAAATAATTTTTGCATTGCGAAGCTTGAAATGTGAGAATGATGATCCTTGCATTCCGTTTTTATTCCGATGCACAAGTTCGCCGCTAGAGGGTGTAAATGCAGATGATATCGAACTCAAAATTCATTTTACTGCATATACTTCTAAATATCCGATTGAAAAATTCTTCCTTCCTTTCGATGCCACTTATAACGAAGGCTATTACATGTGCAGTATCTTTTTCAAGTAATGCATAAATTTTTCGCTAGGTTGCGTAAAGCTAAATTATTGCGTTTTCCCCGATATCTCTGCTTCTAAAAATTCGATTTGAAAAATTATTCCCGCATCGCAAACAGATCCTCATGGGAAATGTTCTGCACATAATTCCTAATCTTTGGTAAGAAATGGTTTGGCCACCACTGGGGTGTAAGTGTTTATTTCTGCTTCTGATATATTTACAGCAAAATCTGAGCTTCTGAAAACTTGATTGAATAACTTCTTTCGCGAACCGATACCGCTCATCTCGGAACACCTTTTGAGGATACCTCTTCTGCTTAAATTAGCGCATTGTGTTCCCACCAGGGGGCGTAGTTGTATACCTTGTTTTTGCCTATATCTCTGCTCCTAAGTCCGATTTGAAATATTCTTTCTTTGTTGGAGAGCATTTCCAGTGAGAAATGTTCCTCATATAGTTTCAAAATTTTCAAGTAAAGCATAGATTTTCTGCTAAGGGGCGTAAAGTCAAATGGCGTTTTCTACGATATCTGTGCTCCTAAAACTCCTATTTCAATAGTTCTTCCTGCATCAGACACAACTCCTGATGGGACATGTTTTGATTATAATTACTAATATTCGATAATAAATACACAGTTGACGGGGATGAGGAACATCAAATAGAAGTCATCGCTCTTTCCACGTTTATAAGTGAGTCACGGAAAAATTCTCATCGGCCGCCATCGGAAATCGAACCCAGGGCCTTCCAGTTACGCGCCAGACATGCTTCCACTGCACCACAGCGACCTCGAAATTCTCCAGACTCACATACGGCAAACTGCCAAACCACCTGGCAGGTTACTTCTTTGGAGCCCCGCACAATGCTGGGGCTCTAAAGAAAGCAACCTAAACGTGGTAACAGCGATTACTTCTATTTGATGTTCTTAATCCCCGTGAACTGTGTATTTATTATTCATTAGCCTTCTAGTTATTTGTTCAGTTGCTACTGTTCATCCTTGATGAGTCCACAGCATTGTGTAGGGTTCAAAAGAAACAACCTGCCAGGTGGTTTGGCAGTTTGCCATATGTGAGTCTGGAGAATTTCGAGGCCGCCGTGGTGCAGTGGAAGCATATCCGGCGCGTAACTGGAAGACCCTGGGTTCGATTCCCGGTGGCAGCCGATGCGAATTTTTCCGTGACTCACTCTAAACGTGGAAAGAGCGATGACTTCTATTTCATAATATTCGATAAAAGATAGTTAGGCCACCAGTGGGGAGTAAGTTTTTTATTTCTGCTTCTGATGTATTTGCAGCAAAATCTGAATTTCTGAAACTCGATTGAAAAAATTATTTCGTTGACGTATACCGCTCACATCGGAAAATATTTTCAGAATACTTTCTTCTTAAAATAATGCATAGTTTTTTCGCCAAGGGGCGTAGATGTATATCTTATTTTTGTCGATATCTCTGCTTGTAAAGTCGGCTTTGAAATTTTTTTCTTTGTTGGAGAGCATTTCCTCTGCGAAATGTTTCTCACATAATTTCCAATTTTTCTTAACGCCCAACTTTGCAATTAGGGGGCGAAAGTTCACGTTTCCGTTTACAGCAATATCTCCGGGACGAAAAACCCGATATAGAAAATTCTTTTTTGTTCAGATACTGCTATAAAAATTCTTTGTGTGTATTTCCTTCCCAAAATAATGCACAATTTCGCCGCTAGGTGGCGCCAATGTTTAATCTGTTCTTAATATCTCTGCTTCTGCGAGATTTAAAAAATTATTTCAAAACCCGGTGCCATTTACCTTGTGGAACACTTTAGGTTAGCATTTAAAGAGTTTTATAGTTCACAGTTCTGTCGCTAGGTAGTGTTTGTATACTCTTGTTTTCAGGTGTATCTCTGCTTATAAAAACCCTATTGCGAAATTTCTTTTTCACTGCATGCCATTCGCTACAACGGAGATGTGAAGCATTACCTTCTTTAAATAATGCACAGATTTCCTGCTAGTGGATGTAAAAGGCAGTACCTGTTTTTTTGCTATTTTAAGACGTATTGGAAAACTTCTTTTCCCTTAGCATAGGTTTTTCCATGAAGAATATTTTTCGCCTATTTTCAACTTTTCCATTACACTAAATTCTTCCGCTAGAAGGCGTACAGTCATATCATGTTCCCTTCTATATTTCTTCTTTTAACTGTTCTATTTTAAAATCTGTTTGACTCCCATATTTCTTCTGCTGTGAGAAACTTTTTGTGCGCCATTTGTTAATTTTGGGAACATACTTTTTAGTCGCTGGTGGAAGTAAGTAGCTGTTTCTATTTCTGGATGTTTTGTAGATTGTAGGAATCTGGTTGTAATTCTTCTCTAACCGGTTGCATAGACTTTGAGTAAACTTCATTCGTGTCAGAAAGGATTCAAAAGATTTGCTCATTACAACCGAAAATTCGGTGTCACCTTTCTTGTTAAATCTCGCGTTGCTACCCCGGTGGTGCAGTAATCTAACCTTTGATTTCTGAGCATTCGTCCAAGATGGGTCTGGGTTCGAATTCCGTGAGGCATGGATATTGTGTTTGTATTACAGCACTTGTTCTCTCCCTTCCCCGATATCAATGGACCTGAATTAGATGTTTTTATAGATTACATCATATGTACTGGATTTTAGGAAGAGAGTGTCGGACCCCAGGTCTTAAACAACCCTTAGAAATAGGAAGCTAGGAGATTCGGGCTAGAGTGCCCGATAGGAAACTGACACGGAAGAGAGGTAGAAAGGTGAAAGGAAGACGCCCCTATTTGTTACCCGGGGGCCAGTACCAGGGCTTAAATTGCCTATCCGACGCACGGCAGATATTTAGTGGTTCGAGCATTCGTATCTGTCTGGGATTGAACCTGAGGTTTCTCCGTGGCAGTCACGAATGTTGAGGCGTCCGCGGCCCGAACCTTAATTAGGGATGGGCTGTTGCTTATAGACCATTGAGTTACTCACGGTGGCCGTTAAGGTGGCCACAAACACCCACTTTTGTATGACACGTTTGAGTTTCACGCCCGCAAACGAGGGAGTTTTTGCCCGAGGTGTGCTTTGTTGGGAAGCGTTTATGGTGTGCTTAATTGGGTAGCGTTCATGGTGTGCTTAATTGGGTAGCGTTCATGGTGTGCTTAATTGGGAAGCGTTCATGGTGTGCTTTGTTGGGAAGCGTTCATGGTGTGCTTAATTGGGTAGCGTTCATGGTGCGCTTCATTGGGAAGCGTTCATGGTGTGCTTTGTTGGGAAGCGTTTATGGTGCGCTTAATTGGCTAGCGTTCATGGTGTGCTTAATTGGGAAGCGTTCATGGTGTGCTTAATTGGGAAACGTTCATGGTGTGCTTTGTTGGGAAGCGTTCATGGTGTGCTTAATTGGGAAACGTTCATGGTGTGCTTTGTTGGGAAGCGTTCATGGTGCTTAATTGGGTAGCGTTCATGGTGTGCTTAATTGGGAAGCGTTTATGGTGTGCTTTGTTGGGAAGCTTTCATGGTGTTCTTAATTGGGAAGCTTTCATGGTGTTCTTAATTGGAAAGCGTTCATGGTGTGCTTAATTGGGAAGCGTTCATGGTGTGCTTAATTGGGAAACCTTCATGGTGTGCTTAATTGGGAAACACACGTTCGCTAGCGGCAAATTTGTGTTTTCATATTGGCGCATGAAAGTAAAAATAGATGTACTAGCGGTTAGTTTCTTGAAAAATGTGCTATGTTCCTCCTAAACATCGAGTGGAATTAATGAGAATTCCATCTTTGTTTGAAAACATGTGTGATTCTTCTTCCACACATCGTCTGGAATTAGTCAGAGTTCCTTCTTCTACCGTAAGCTCCTTCCAGCGGAGGTTGCGGCCTGACCCGGAAATCTACGATTACATCCCGGCACTTTCCCAAGAGGAGGGGATATACGTGATGTACTACATGTTAAGACTGCGAGTTGCAGTGACAATTCCGCGCCGGCGTAGTTTAATTGGGAAATCATTCCGCGCCGGAGCAGAAGGATGTGGCTTCGGGGAGCACCACCGGCAAATTTGGGTTTTACAGGCTGTTTAAGGTACTCCGCGGTTAAATTGCACAAGGAGTGGTACCAAAGTGGCAAAACTACCAACTTATGATACAAGTTTAAAGGGCGGCTAAAGGTTGATTCCAGACATGAAGGATGAGTGCATCAACTTATACAGATCCATCCGCGCTCCACAGTTTCGCAGTTGACGGCACAACACAACGTGTGTCCACAGGTATCCCATGCGACTAAGCGTCAGACGCTGGCACGAATGGACTACACGAGCAAACTTCCTGCACCTTCATTGAAGTTAACCACTCACCAAGTGCCAACCGCATAGGGATGGAACGTTAGAAGATTAGAAGCATTTGTGCTGGGCCGATGAATCACGATATGCCCTCCATTCTGCCGATGGCCGAGTACGTATTTGATGTCAGCAGCATGAAGGTATCGATCCCTCATGCATGGTATACACTGTTTAGGCCTGTAGAGCGTTTTGTATGATGTGGGACATGTTCAGCTGGCATGAATTGGGATTTCCTGGTACATAAGGCCTAGCGCGTTGGATTCTGGCTACTACTAGAAACCGTTTACGGACGATGTACAGCCAACAATGTTGTACCTCCCTCTAGACGGGAAAGGGTTCTTTCTGGACGATAATTCCTCATGTCATCAGGCCCATCTCTTGCAGGAACGGTTCCATGAACGCAGAGCTGATACGGAATATCTAGAGTGACTCTCAAACTCCCCATCTCTCAACGCGATTGAGTATCTTTAGGATGTTACGCAACCACAAGTAAAGCTGTAGGACACACATCACTGCTCCGTACCGGAACTATAGACAGTAATACAAACAGCTTGGCTCTCAAAACACGCAGTCCAGTATCACCAAAATAACCTATTACGCCGCTATTAAATTTATAATCCTGTGCAGTTCTGCAGATCTCTACACTATTGCGCGGACACCTCGTAGAGTCAATGCCACGCAGGGAGGAGGTCGTTATCCGGGCGAAAGGTGTTAGGCAATTGGGGGTAATTCAGTGATTTCTCTGTGCATTTAGACGGCACCAGCTGTATAAGGTCGCTACTAGAAAGCTAGTGCATTTAAAAAAAAGATTATCTGTAGTAGTTTGAATGGAAAATGATTATAGGTACAGCGAAGGTCAGGGCTAGCATCTCAGCAACCGCAGGCATATTTGGATATTCGAGGGCTGCCGTAGTGAAAGTGTGGTGCTAGTAGCCTGGAAAGGAACACACATCCACTAAGCGTACAAAAATAATTTTGGACCACCAATTACAAAGAGCCTAGGTGAATGTCGATTTGCACGAGTTACCGGGTACAATTGGGGTCACGATTATTCAGTTAATTTCAGACTAAAACCAAAGTGCACAGAGAAACGTTTGCGAATAGAAAATTCAGTAGTCGGTTTTGAGGATGGGCTTTCGGACACCGACCTGTTCATGTGCTAGTGTTGACCGACCGTCATCGACAACTCTACCTGCACTGGAGCACAGTGACTGGATACTGGATAATTAGTAAAGAGACATGTGTTCGGATGAGTCCAGGTTCTAGTTGGAACATGCTGTGGATGGGACCTTATTCGAACCATCGTGGGTGAACCGCTGTTCGTTTCGAAGGAAAGAGACCAGCAGCTGTGGTATCATGGTATAGAAATTGTTCTCAGAACCATGGTATTTGTTGGGTTTCATGATCCCCGTTAAACATACTCTTATGGCTAGATTCTGTCTCGGAATTGTTGCAGACCAAGTGCTGCCCAATTTAGTGATCGTGTATCCGAATGACACCGAACTCTTTTAGGCAGACAAAGCCCCGAAGCACTAGGCAGGCGATGCTCGGTAATAGTTCAAGGATCGAATCTAAACGTTACCTGTGCTCCCCAGGCCGTCACATTCCCCTGATCTCAATCCGATCGAACATTTGCGGGATACACTCGAACGCAACACTTCCCAAGCCAGTGTCCCACTCACTCTATCGCCGACGTCCGGGACATAATTTTGTTCTTTTCCCATGCCATTCAGGCTTTCATGTTCTGTATTAATTTAAAAAAATACATTTCTTTCTTTATAGAAATGTGTAATTCTTTAGAAGATAGGTCAAGCTCCACCTTATGAGGCCAAAGCGATTTATTTTCAAAAAAATAATAAATGACAAAATAAGTACAAACTTTTTTTTCCCATTTTCAGCATTCCGGATTTTATAAGAAAATTGATTTCCAGCCACGTATTGTGTTTGACATGTTCTCGTGATACGTGGTAAATGTTCAAAACAATTATCAAAAATGAAATAAAAATACAAAACCGTATAATCTCTAGCGCCTTTATTTATGTATTTATTTTTTGCGCTTCATGTTCTTTGTTTGAGTAACATCTAATTTCTCATATTTTTTTTTATAAACGTTTGGAAATAAAATCTCTCTAAATATTTATTGTAAGATCACAGATTGAATTTTACTTTTAGAAACATTAACATTCAGCAAAACACTATTTCTGTTTCCTTGTTCATTTGCTGATGAGCAATTACAATCGCGTTTAAAAATATACGTCGAAACCCGTAGTTTATCTTTTTGCCTTTTTTTTTTTATTTTCCTCCTGGCAACGGAAGAGACGAGCCCATCCCATGTCTGATCACTTCACGCCCTCCCCCGTCAACCCGATTATTTAGTGAAGCTGGCGCCCCTGCATTGTGGTAAGGGCCGCGGGTGGCCTAGCGGGCAACGTTCGTGACTGCCACAGAAAGGACCTCGGTTTCGATCCCAGCAGGTACGAAAGCTCGATCCACTAAATATCCGCCGTGCATCGGATGGGCACGTTAAGCAGTCGGACCCCGGGTACTACCCCCCCCCCCGGTATTAAATAAGGGCGTCTTCCTCCCCCTTTCTACTTCGCTTCCGTGTTACTTTCCTATCGGGCACTCTAGCCCAAATATCCTAGCTTCCTATTTCTAAGGGTTGTTTAAGACCTGGGGTCAGGCACTCCCTTCCTAAAATCTTCTACATATGATCAGATCAAATGCATCGTGGTAAAAGATACAGGAAGGTAAAAAGAATTTTTGAGTCATGTTTTTTAAAGCAATTGGATAGAATAAAATATATTTTGAATTTAATAGTACGTACATTTGCGTCCCTTAGCGGCAATGTTACGTATCTGAGAAAAAAAAATCATTTACGTTGTTTCCACATTTCAAGCTATCGGTTGTAAAAACAACATTTCAAATTGCGCTAGTTGCAGAGATACGGTATCCACAATTGAAACTTTCGGCTGTAAAATGAGAATTTTAAATCGGGTTAGCTGTAGAGATACGATGTCCACAGACGGACGAACGTACATAGTGATACTATAAGCACATATGTTTTTTTTTCAAAACACGTTTTAAAAGATAATAATGTACGTCAGAGAAAAAAAGTTCAAAAGAAGTGCGTTTGTATAAATCGCTTTAAAGAATTTTTCTTAGCAAGCAAAAGTTCACCGTATGTTGTGTTTCAAAACGGGCTTTAAATTTGTTTTCTCCGATGTTGCAAGCATGATGGATTTAATAACGCAATGTCCTCATTTTCAGCGGAAACGTTTACGATAATGCCTTTGTTCAGAACCAGGAGATAAGAGGATTTCGGAGAAACTCCGACGGACACAAAGATACATTTTCCGTGCTAACCTTGGTTACATTGTCTTCCGTTTAGGGGATTCGAATTTCCCCTAGAGCATTTTCGGCTATTTCACTTTCTGTGTAAACTCTAATTTACGTACCTTCCGGTCATAATGCATGTAAACGGAGCTTCTCCTTTGTGATGTTACAGGATACAACAAATCAACACGATAACAAAGCCACTTATAACGAATTTATTGTGAGATGAAGTTAGTTTCACACAGGTAAAATTTGCAGGAGAATTGAAGAGTTTGTAAAAACACAAGTTTGTCCATAACGGGACCGAAGCCCCCCCCCACACACACACTCCGGAGTAAGTTGCTCTCCCAACTAAGCTACACGGATAGAATGTACCGCTGCAGATTTGTCGTCTTGTCACGTGATTTACCTCTGTAATACGTCACAACTTGAAAGCGTATAATGACAAAAAGAGTGACACCGAACAATCGTCTTTTGTATACTTTCCGACACAAGAATATTTCAAAGCAGATTTTTAGGAAATCCAATATTCAGCAAAAAACAGAACACACACCACCTATGAAAAGCTACGCATCATTCAAAATAAAACATGGAGCCTGAGAAGATTTTTTATCAATAGGATATTTCGAAGCAAACATACCTTGCAAACAGAAGTACAAACTAGTACCACCTATTGCCAAAACTGTAAACTACAAAACCCCTCGTATACATGTAGAATGGTTTTACAGTGTGAATGGTATCCGCTGTTAAAAGATTTTTTAAATCTGACCTTCAGAAGAAGAGGTATCGAAAAAAAATGAATATTTGTGCCCCTAGTGGGAAAAGTGTGAATTATTTTGAGCCCGAAATGCACCCGAAGTGTTTTCGTAGTCAGTATTATCTGAGGGGGAAAAATATTTGTTCAATAGGAATTTCAGATGCGCAGATATCGCTACAAAAATGAAGTAAACGGAAACTTATGCCCCCTAAAGGCAAACTTGTGCATTAACAAAACATTTAAAATTTCATACAAAACATTCCACATTAGAAGCGCTGCCCGACAAAGAAAGCATTTTTCAAATCTGACGGTTAGAAGCAGCGATATCTAGAAAATTTCTATACATATCTACATTCCTTGTCGAAAAAAACTGCATTATTTTAAGCAGAGAATATACGAAAAAAAATCTTCCTTTGCTGACCTGTATCTATGACTGCAAATAAATTTTTTCAATCGAGGTTTTAGAATCTTAAATATTGCTGCAAATATATCGGAAACATAAATAAAAACTTAGCTCCCCTACTTTTAAAACAATGCTTTGCCAAAAATAGGAACTATGTGACTCAAAAAGGATTTTTAAAATCCGACGTTTTGAAGGAGAGATATCAAGGTAACATCAATTTTTCTTCACGCCGCCTAGAGAGAAAACTATGCATTTCTTGAAATAGAAACTCCACCCAAAATAGCTTTCGTTATAAATGGTACTGAATGGAATAAATAATTTTTTCAGTTATATATTTAGAAGCAACGAGATAGAATAAAATATATTTTGAATTTCATAGTATCTGCTTTTATTACCTCTAGCGGGAAAGTTATGCATCTTAAAAGGACCGGAAAGCAAGTATCATCGTTATCACATTTCGGGTTTCCCAATGTAAAAATAATTTTTCAAGTCGTAGGAATAATAGTTGCAGACAACGTAAAAATCGTAATAAGGAACTGAATAAACGAGATATTCATGGCAGAACTGCTATTGCAAAACCTATGGTGACCCAGGTGAATACACAACGGAAACGCAAGTGGTGTCAGTAGCATACAACGTGGACTGCCGATGTATGGAAGCGTGTAATATGGTCGAATGAATCTACATTCACGCTGCTCCCCACCGCAGAACGTGTTTACGTGTGGAGAACACCGTCAGAGGTGTACAACCCAAACTGTCTGTTCCCAACAGTGCATCATGGTGGTGGTTCTGTCATGCTCTGGGTGATCATATCATGTTTTTCAGCAGGTCCCTTGATTACCTTGAAAGGATGAATGACTGGCAGGACGTACGAAACCATTTTGGCTGACCAAGTCCATCGAATGGCCCAGGCATTGTTTCTTGCAGAGGATGCTATCTATCAAGTTAATGACGCCCCAATTTACAGAGCTCGGAATGTCCAATCATGGTTTGGGGAACATGAGGACTAATTTTCACACCTTTCTTGGCCTCTCCAATCACCAGAGTTAAACATCATCCAGCCACTGTAGTCTGTGTTAGAAAACAGTAAGATCCCGTTATCCTCTTGCATCTCTCAAGGACCTGGAGCAGTTTCTGCATGAGAAATAGCGTAACATCCCACTAACCACCATCCAGGATTTGTATGAGTCCATTCCAAGAAGGGTTAAGGTGGTTTTGAATGCCAAAGGTGGTCCCACATCCTATTAGGCACATAAAACCTCCTTTTCCGACGTGTTCACATTATCCTGTCCAACCACCATGCAAAATAATGGAATTGGGTAAATGGTAATAAGTACAAGTAAGCATTTTGGAAATGATTCACAAATTGAACAAAAATGTTCTCAAAACGAACACAACCCTTTTATTTACGCTTTGCAACCGTAGGTTCAAGAAGCGTATAGGGTTCAGCTTTGTCTGTCCGTCAGCACGATAACTCGCGTAAAAATGGTTCGATGTCGATGAAATTTTAGTATGTAGTAGGGGACGACCTGGGGACGAATCCTATTGAAAATGAGCTAAATGGAGTCAGAGGTTCGGACATAGAAGCGGGATCCATTCCATTGCCCTTATGCGTCATAACGTACGTAAAAATGAATCGATTTCGACGAAATTTTAGTATGTGGTAGAGGACCATCTGGGGACAAACCGTATTGAAAATGGGTTAAATGGGGTCAAAGGTCGGGGCATAGGAGCGGGATCCATTCCATTGCCTTTATGCGTCATAACGTACGTAAAAGTGGTTCGATTTCGATAAAATTTTACTATGTGGTAGGGGATCACATGGGGACGAACCCTATTGAAAATGGGCTTAATGGGGTCAAAGGTGAGGACATAGAAGCAGGATCTATTTCATTGTCCTTATGCTTCATAACTTACGTGAAAATGGTTCTATTTCGATAAAATTTTAATGTGCGGTAGGGGACCACATGCGGACGAACCCTATTGAAAATGGGTGAAATGTGGTCAAAGGTCACATAGGAGCTGGATCTGATCGAACTGGATTGCCTTTATGCGGCATAACTTGCGTACAAAAATGTTCGATTTCGATGAAATTTTAGTATGTGGTAGGGGACCACCTGGGGACGAACCCTATTGAAAATAGGCGAAATGGCATCAAAGGTCAGGACATAGGAGCGGAATTTACCCCATCGCCTTTGCGCGTCATAACTTGCGTAAAAATGCTTTGATTGCGACAAAATTTTATCATGCCGTTCCGGAGATATACTGAACCGGTCCCGTTGAATATCATCGAAATGGGGTCAAAGGTCAGGACACAGGACCGAGATTTATTCCAGAGCTATTATCCTCAAAACTTGACTAAAAATGTTTCTATTGCGACAAAACTTTAGTATGTTGTTCCGGAGGTATACTGAAACGGTTCTGTTGAATATCATCGAAATGGGGTCAAAGGACAGGGCACAGGAGCGAGATTTATTTCTCAGCCATTATTCTTATAACTTGGATAATGATTTATGGTATGTTGGAAAGCGTATCATAATCAATACATTGCATGATTTTACTAACTTGTTAATCTATGAAAATAGTCCATACGTTGAAGAGTCCAGAAAAGATTAAAAAAAAAGTTGATAAAATTCATCATAAAACCAAAGTCTAAAAGAAAATTTATATTACTAGGGCCAGGTAAAAAAAGAAGTCATACTAAGGAAGAGAAAAATATATAGGTCCGCAGTTCTTTGAGATCAAAGAAAACCCACAGTTAATGATTAATGATCTATACCGGAATTTGATCTGTGGAAAATCCTCGTCAGATGACGTCATTTCGACGGTCAGCAAAGCGAGGATACTGTTGAAGAAGCTGGTCTCTTGTATCGTTCCGAAGAGTGTGGTTTTGGTAATGACGGTGACCTACGTACAATACCCACGTGATTCCCGTCAGTGGCACTTGCAGTAGCTTAGACGGATGAAGCAAGCTGGAGGTTTCAAAATCGCTTTATTCTAATTTATCATAAGAAAACATAAGAGGGAGACGTACAGTATTGGACTTATACGGAGGATTTTCGTTTTTGTGGAAGGCGATTAACGGCAGGGAATGGCTCCGAGCGTTCGGATATTCGAAGGTCGAAACCCAGCGTGTTTCTTTTTTATCATCGAAATGCTTAACAATGTACAAAATGATTCAGTCATTATCTTCTTCATCTTTATTATTGATCTGGAAGAAGCGAAGTTCATATGAATCCTTACCATTTGCAACGACTCGTAGGCAATCTCTCAAGTTGTGCTTTTTGAGGTACTTCTTTCTCATCATCATCATCATCATTGTCAACCATTCACAATCCACTGATGGACGAAGGTCTCCCCAAGTTTCTTCCACAACGGTCTGCTTTGTGCCAGTCTCCTCCATGTTACTTCCGCATACTTTCGAATTTCATCCACCCATCTCACATGTGGTCTTCTGGGTCTTTTCCTGTCCCTTGGAATCTAGTCTAAAATTTCAGCTGTCCATCGACGGTCTGTCCTTCTGGCAATATGTCCAGCCCATTGCCATTTCAGGGAATTTACTTCTTTGTATGGTAGTTTAAATTTCTTTTAGAGAATGGAATATCAGTTGTGATAGTTTAGACTTATTTCGTTCAATTACAACAGCATTGCCAAGGTTTCCCACTTTTCCAATGACCTTGATCTTATCAGCTAGAAGTTTTTCAAAATCTCCTGCGTTCATAATCCCATGTTCTACAGGATGATTTCTAAAAATGTAAGATTTCAACTGGGTCTTCTTTTCATACCCTTGCCTTTTAAAAAAGCAACTTTGGCTGGCTTCTTTTTGTTAAGCACTACCATTTTCGTAACTGTATGGCCAGCGTGATGTAAATAGTAGCAGAGATCGATGCCGTCTGTCATCGAGTCTTCTGATGCTGGACGTTTTCGTGTTCCCTCTGTGGCGAAGTGGAATGCAACCCGCGTCTAAAAGTTAGTTTGAGAGGTCAGTTTCGGAAACAGACAGGGGGAAGACACCATGTTCCATAACGTTGAGAAAGGAATCTCTTTTAAGTGGCATGAGAGAGGAAGAAGAGCGTGACTTCGAAGCGTCCATCTTGCCCAGGAACGCGTCCATCTTGCCGAGTCTTGAAAGGGGTGACAGTGTTGGTGAGTTATGAGACCTCCGGAGTATGCATCCTGAAAAAAATGCACTGACGGGTTTGGTTGAAGATAAGGGAGTTGGGTGAAATCGCACTTCGGACGAGGGGCCCAGAAATTTGGAGGGCACTTTCTTGGGTTTGCTGCAAACGCTTCGATACTGAAGATTTTCCCCAGATGGCTTGCGGTCATCAGGCTAGTGGGATTTTTGAGTGGCCGAAATCATTCACAAAGTATATATCTACGTACATCGAGATCACCCTGTACTGTGGTACAGATAATACCAGAGAACTGATACAGGGGAGTTGCTTCAACACCCCCTGGCACATTAATGCTCTAAATCTTGTGCAACAGGAACGTTATCTCATTCTGTGAACTCGCTGAAGAACTTTTCATCCGATGGCCTCTCAAATTTACTCACTGGGATATATTGATTGGACGAAGGAGTCATGGTGAAACGACACCGACGTGAATTTGTGTTTGTACATATCTTCACCCCTCTGTAATTAGGGGATGTAAATAAAAATCTGTAAATAGAACCACTGAGTCTGCTTTGGTGTATCTAACCAAAACAAGTTAGTAAAATTATGCAATGTATTGATTATGATACGCTTTCCAACATACCAGAAATTATTACTCAAGTTATGAGGATAATGGTTGTGGAATATATCTCGCTCCTGTGGCCTTACGTTTGACCCCATTTCGATTATATTAAACAGAATCGGTTCAGTACATCTCCGGAATAACTTACTAAAGTTTTGTCGCAATAGCAGCATTTTAAGTCAAGTTATGAGGATAATGTCTGTGGAATAAATCTAGCTCCTGTGTCCTCACCTTTGACCCCATTCCAATGATATTCAACAGAACCGGTTCAGTGTACTTTCGGAACAGCATGATAAAGTTTTATCGCAATCGAAGCATTTTTGTGTAAGTTATGACGCGTAAGGCCAATGGAATATATTCCGCTCCTATGCCCTGACCTTTGACCCCATTTCGCCCATTTTCAAGAGGGTTCGTCCCTAGGTGGTCCCCTATCACATACTAAAGTTCATCGAAATCGAACCATTTTACGCGAGTTATAGTGCGGACGGACGGACATACAAACAGACGGACATACAAACAGACGGACAAAGCTGGAGCATATACGCTTCTTTAACCTTCGGCTGGAAAGCGTAAACAACTAAAAAGTACATGTAAAGGATAAGTATTGTCAGACTTAAGAAGATTTTTGGCTGGTGGCAGCAACTACTAAAGGGACCGAAATCTGAAATTCCAGTAATTGTCGGATCGCAAAGCGACTCACCAAGGCATTATCAAAATAAATAATAACACCACCACACTACCTTTGGTGTTAGGGACTGAAAAACAATAGTGTTACTTCTTTGCAGTACGGGAATCCGATGTGGTAGAAAAAACTACGATAGACAATGATGAAGATACCGAAGGGACTGAACTGACAGATGTCTTCGAAGCAGAAACTGGAACTGCGGCAGCTGAAGATTCAGAGCGTGGAGAAGCAGATTTCGTTGCACCAGGAGGGGCACGAGAGCACTTAAAGATGTAGAGCAAGGAGAAGTAGATTTCGACGCACCAGGATAGGCACGAGAGCACTTGAAGATGTAGGGCAAGGAGAAGCAGATTTCGTTGAGCCAAGAGGGGCACGAGAGCACTTGCAGATGTAGAGCAAGGAGAAGCAGATTTCGTCGCACCAGGGGAGCACGAGAGCACTTGAAAATGTAGAGAAAGGAGAAGATTTCGTCGCACCAGTAAGTTGCATGAGAGCATTCGAAAATGCATATCCAAGCGAAACAAAGTTCGTTGCATCAGAGAACAGCAGCGTGCTATTCAAAGAAGCAGTTAGAGGAGAAGCAGATTTTGTCGCACCAGTAAGTTGCATGAGAGCATTCGAAGATGCAGATCGAGGTGAAACAAAGTTCATTGCATCAGAGAACAGCAGCGTAATATTCAAATAAGCAGTGAGAGGAGAGGCAGATTTTGTCGCACCAGTCAGTGGCTTGGGAGCACTCGAAAATACAGAACAAAGCGAAGCAGATTTCGTCTCACCAGGCACTGGTACAGGACCACTCGAAGATGCAGAGCGAGGAGAAGAAGATTTCGTAACAGTAGGCACTGGTACGGGATCACTCGAAGATGCAGAGGGAGGAGAAGCCGATTTCGTAACACTAGACACTGGTACGGGACCTCTCGAAGATGCAGAGCGAGAAGAAGTAGATTTCGTAACACTAGGCACTGGTACGGGACCTCTCGAAGATGCAGAGCAAGGAGAAGCAGATTTCGTAACACTAGGCACTGGTACGGGACCACTCGACGATGCAGAGCGAGGAGAAGCAGATTTCGTAACACTAGGCACTGGTACGGGACCACTCGAAGATGCAGAGCGAGGAGAAGCAGATTTCGTAACACTAGGCACTGGTACGGGACCTCTCGAAGATGCAGAGCGAGGAGAAGCAGATTTCGTGACACTAAGCACTGGTACGGGACCACTCGACAATGCAGAGCGAGGAGAAGCAGATTTTGTAACACTAGGCACTGGTACGGGACCACTCGAAGATGCAGAGCGAGGAGAAGCAGATTTCATAACACTAAGCACTAGTACGGGACCACTCTAAAATGCAGAGCTAGGAGAAGCAGATTTCGTAACACTAGGCACTGGTACGGGTCCACTCGTAGATGCAGAGCGAGGAGAAGCAGATTTCGTAACACTAGGCACTGGTACGGGTCCACTCGAAGATGCAGAGCGAGGAGAAGCAGATTTCGTAACACTAGGAACTGGTACGGGACAACTCGAAGATGCTGAGTGAGGAGAAGCAGATTTCGTAACACTAGAAACTGGTACGGGACAACTCGAAGATACTGAGTGAGGAGAAGCAGATTTCGTAACACTAGGCACTGGTACGGGACCACTCGAAGATGCAGAGCGAGGAGAAGCAGATTTCGTAACACTAGGCACTGGTACGGGACCACTCGAAGATGCAGAGTGAGGAGAAGCAGATTTCGTAACACTAGGCACTGGTACGGGACCACTCGAAGATGCACGGCGAGGAAAAGCAGATTTCGTAGCACTAGGCAGTGATATCTGAGCACTGGATGACGCAGAGCGAAGCAAAGCAGTGCTGTTCCATATATTCATAAATTTTTTCCGGAGAACTCATATGTTCCATAGAATGCATTACGGCAAAACCCACAAGGATACGTGCATGCACGTGGCAAAGAAACGAAGATAACGAATAACGAAAATAAGAAATTGCTCATCTTATGACTTCCTACAGAGAATTGTTATTGGAGATGAAACCTGGGTTAACTGTCATCAGCCAAAAGCCAAGAGAGCGAGCAAGAAATGCCGCTACCTTTCCTCACAGAAACCGAATAAGTACCGAAAGCAGCTAACTGTAGAGAAGGTTATGCTGATTCTCTCTTGGGATAAACGAGGCGTAATTTTGGAGCACTGCATGCCCAGAGGGAACATTATAACCAGTGATACGTATGCAGATTTTATCAGGAATCATCTTCGACCTACCATCAAGTCTAAATGATGTGGACTTTTGTGTAGTGTGTGTGCTGTTGCAACAGGAAAACGCTCGGCCCCATATTGCCCGTGCAACGGTTGCAACCATACAAGACCTCCAGTTCGAGTGTCTTCCACATGCACCGTATTCACCAGACCTTTCCTAAGTGATTACCACATCTTTGGACCACTCAATGATGTGATAGGAGGAATGACGTTCATGTCCGATGAAGAGGTACAGCAGGTGGTGCATGAGTTGCTGCACACGTGACCGAAAGAATTTTGTTCTACAGAAATCTGTGCTCTTTGTAAGCGCTGGAGGACATGTATTGCACACAATGGAGATTACATTAAAAATGATACAGGCGTGTACCACTTTTTTTCAATAAATTGTGAGAAAAAAATTATTCAAGGTTTTCATTTGACTCTCCCTTGTATAATTAAATTCATGTTTTTTATTAAATGATTTAGTTTTTGCTATTGTTTCACAGTGAGAAATAATACAAGGTGTGTCTAAAGTCCTTCCATGATTACGATAAACCGTATAAAATGAACCACGCTCGTTAGACACATACGGTTTTCCAATATAGCTTACCTGAAATCCAGAGTTTTTTCCCGGGTCATCAGTATACCTAATCGTGGGCTCCTTTTGTTACACGGAGGACATCCAGTCGGTACTTTATCTCTTTTCATGTCTGCTGCAACATATCATTTGTGATGGTCGCAAATGCTTCAGCCATTCTCCCGTCAAAGTGTTAATATCTGTAACTGGTGTTGCGTAAATTTTATCCTTAATGTAGCCCCATGAAAAGAAGTCAAGGGGCGTAATGTCTGAGGATTTTGGTTGCCAGGGTATGAGACCATCTATGCCTATCCATTTGTTAGGGAATTTGTCATCTAAGAATTGACGGACATGTACACCCCAGCGCGGGGACGCACCGTCCTGCTGGAACATTGCCCATGGTTGCGGCTCTTCCAATTGCGGTGCAACATACAGTTGCATCATGTCGAGGTAAATACCCGATGTAATAGTGGACTCAATAAAAAAGAACGGTGCAATTACATTGTTGTGCATTAGTCCGCACCAAACATTGATTTTAGGGCTATCCCTCTGCTTCTCCAAAACCACATGTTGGTTCCCTGAACCCCAGATATGGGAATTATGCGTGTTCACTTTACCTGAGGTATGAAAAGTCGATTCGTCTGAAAAACAAATCCGCTTCAGGAAATCATTATCTTCGTCTATTCCTTCAAGAATATCCATAGCGAATGCCATACGTCTGAACCCATTATGCAATTTGTATTCAAGAAAACTAAGCCGCTTTCTTAAAATGTGGTGCACTGTCTTTATATGTATTCCCAGTTCATTATAGGCATGACGAATTGATTTCCTCGGGCTTCGTAGGAATGCATCACGCACGGCGTCGACAGTTTCCTAACTAATGGAAGGTCTTACACTTCTTGCACGGTCACCGACACTGCCCGTCTGTTTGAACTTTAGATAGCAGTTTCCAATGCTCTTCACATCAGGTGGAGCTCTATCATACTCACGCCTAAACTTCCGCTGCACTGAAATTGCAGATTTGGTTTCATGAAACCAGGGAACACAATTAGCCTTCTCCTGCAATAGACGTCATTTCGACGACTGACGCTTTCAACAACAAACTACGCTGCAGACGTGCAGTGCCACCTATTGTTCCAAAAGGGCAACGAACAAAAAACTTGAGAATATGACTCAATGAATGCAACAAATCGCGTACGTCTAGCAAGCTCGATTCATTTTATACGATTTATCGTAATCAGGAAAAAACTTCAGACACACTCTGTATACTGTATAATACGTGTGACTACATACAGTACATGTACAGTGTTTTCGTTTTAAAATACACACATTTAATGTACGAATATATACCGAAACAAATGCTGTCTTAGGCACGATATAAAAAACTTTAATTTAAAATATGTACAGAGTTAAAACCGATACAAGATCGTTCGCGAAGGCGACCCCGTATCATCAGGTAAACCAAATTTTAACTTTGTACATATTTTAAATTAGTTTTTTATATCGTGCCTAAGACAGCATTTGTTTCGGTATATATTTATTACTTCGCACGACTTCGTTCTTTGGTTCGGATTTAATGTACGTATTTCGATACATATTTAAACATGCTGACATCTAATTTGTAATAATAAAATATCTTACACTATAGATTTTTAAACTCATTTACTTATCGCTCGTTACTTAATTAAATAAGGCAGCAAAAATCTGAAAAATATTTTTTTTTGGCAATTCGTAGCACGTTTTGCAAAATGTATTTTTAAATTCTTTAGTAATGTTAAGCCAACGTATCCACTTTGTTTACAAAAACCTTTGTTGCGCTTCACTACACTTTACAGCGTCTTTAACAGAACCACACGCCTCTTGTACAGCTGCGTCAGATACTTCGTCAATCAAATAATTTCCTAGAATATTCAAGCAAAGCAAACTAAATTTGCTTGCACCACTTACTGGCCATCCACGTAACACTTCCCAGAAAACTTCAAAAAGTCTTCGTCCAGTAGCGGGAATCGAACCCCGAATCTCGTGATTACCAGTTGAGTATTGTAACCATTATACCACCCAGGACAGCGAAGGTCCAAGAAACTGAGACCTAGGAATCTGATATCTTCAGATTTTCGTTAGTCGAAGCATCCATGCTTCCTCATAGCGCGTTGACCCAATTCCCATCCGCACGGATGTACACTGAAGTGCCAGAAAATCTGGTACACCAGTCTAATACTTTGCAGGTCCCCCACGGGAGCGCAGGACTGCAGAAATACGACGGGGCATGGACTCCACTAGCTTCTGGAAATATGCTGTAAGCAATGCACACCATACTTGTAACGTATACTCTATATTCACTTTCCTTTTGATTTTACTATCTCTGGTTATTTTATTTTACTATGTAAATTATCTTCTTACTGAACGAAATATTATTTCACCCGATGAATGAGATCTGGCAATGAGTGTAAGTCATGACGTGGTGGTAGCCAGTATATATAGGCGCGTTCATCGATAGCGAAGGAGAGCGTTTGGTGTTGTACGGAGAGCGTTTGTTATTGTACGGAGAGCGTTTGTTATTGTACGGAGAGCGTTTGTTGTTATAAGGAGATCGTTTGTTGTTATACTAGAGGAGCTACGTGTTATTTGAGTAGCGGTGTGTGTTGATACCAGTTGAAGTTGATAATAAAAGGATCATTCGTCCGAAGGGGTCCGGGTTCGAATCCCGGTGAGGCATGGATGTTGTGTTTGTCTTACGGCACTGGCTCTCTCCCTTCCCTGGAACCAGTGGCCCTAAATTAGGGACGGGCGACTGCTTATAGCCCATTGAGTTGCTCACGGTGGTCGTTAAACCTCCAATCAAAAAATAATAATAATAATAATAATAATAATAAAAGGTTTTATGTAAGTACGTCTTTCTCAGTTCATAGTACTGTCAGACCTCTGTCTGGCTGTTAGGTTTATTTCAATTAATATTACTAGTAACAACCAGCATAAGACTTTATTTATCCTAATTACTGCTACAACATTACTACCAGTTATAAGTTTGGTTAAAAACTATTACTACACTACTAGCAGGAGACTTTATTCATGATCTTAATTAACTAGTAACAACAACCATTTGAATTCACTATTTGAAGCTCAGTAGGAAAGCTTCATTATTATCATTAGCTAGCTGGTAGAGAGAGCTTATTCATTATAATTAGCTTAGCGTAAAGCAAAATAAAGCTAATTCATTATATACTTTCTGCAGAGCATTCCACAATTCGGTTGTATTCCGAGGTCTCGGATTCCTGTGTTCGATAGCGCGTTGCATGGCATCCCAAATGTGTTCTATCACGTTCAGATCTGGGGACTTGTGTGAGAATGGCAACACCCCAATCTCAAATGAATGCTCCTCTAACCATAATGTGGTGTCCCGACACTTGTGTGGAGGTGCATTGTCCTGTTGGAACAGGCCCAACCCATGAGCATGAATGCAGGACATGAACGGATGTACCTCGTCAGAAAGGATGCGCACATAGCGTTTGCCGGTCACAGACGTTTGTAGACGTACCAGGCGTCCCAGTGAAGCCCAGCTAAACACAACCCATACCATTACGGACCGCCCACCTGCCGGTACAGTTCCCTGTTGACAGGCGGGATCAATGGCTTCATGGGATTAGCGCCACACACGAATGAAACGATTCTTGACAGCCGACGATGGTCACGTTCAGCCAATGTCTTTTTACGGTCACACTGGTATTATCGTAGGTTGGAGGTTTTGCCGGGATTCTTCTAGTCACGGTACACTTTTGCAATGGTCGTCCGTGAAAATCCGTACTTCGTTTCCATCTCCAAAATACTATGGCCCATCTCGCGAGCGCCAACTATGACACCAAGTCGAATTTTTTTTTTTTTTTTTTTTTGATTGGAGGTTTAACGACCACCGTGAGCAACTCAATGGGCTATAAGCAGTCGCCCGTCCCTAATTTAGGGTCACTGGTTCCAGGGAAGGGAGAGAACCAGTGCCGTAAGACAAACACAACATCCATGCCTCACCGGGATTCGAACCCGGACCCCGTTTCGGACGAATTATCAGAGGCCATCGCTTAGACCACTGCGCCACCGGGGCGGCAGTTGAAAATCGCTTAAATCGTTATTACTTGTCATTCTTACGCCGAAAACAGCTCGACAGCTGGCAAGGATGTCCATCGCTTTATAAACACACTGGAGGACGCAACCAAGTACGCGCATGAAGACGTTGCTATGTATTTTGCATAAACTCGTCTCTACCAGTTTTTCTGGCACTTCAGTGTAGGTCGGAGATCACCAGTACCACAGATAAATCAATGAAGGAAGAAATATTCTTCATAATACATGGAAATTTTACAGACTATTCAAGCAAAGAATTTGTGACTGAATTTGTTGTACTACTTAAACTGAATTTGTTTGTACCACTTACCTGTTCAAGTAAAGCAACTGAATTTGCTTGTACCACTTACTAACACTTCTCAGAAAACTTGAAAATTTCATTGTCCTGGAGAGGAATTCATTCAAAGCTGCCTGAATTCCTGGCTCTTTCTTTAACCAGTTTCGTAAGACGCTTCCGCAAATTTTTTTGTAAAATCGTCTCGCTAAGGCTGGATTCCCTCTTAGCCGTGATTCTCCCCCGCAATGCGGGGGTTGAGGGGGCTATCAATACACCATCGGTTATTAGGTGTGGAGTCTATAGTGATATAAGTTTTCAAGGCTTAACGACTGAAAGATGTTAGAAAAGCACCACTTACAGAACGAGTCCGAAAGGCAGGGCTTGGCTTCTGAGCATTCGTCGGGTACGGTTTTCGAATCCCGATGAAGTATGTATGCTGTGTTTGTTTTACGGCACTGGCTATGTACCTTCACTGAAGCCCGTGGCCCTAATTTAGGGGCAGAAAACTGTTTATAGCGCATCGAGTTGCGCACGATGGTCGTTAAACCAACAAAGAAAAATTCCTTTTTCATTGGGAAGCGCGAAATCTGGGAACGCTTTCCTCTCTTTTACGATGCTACGTTTGCCGCAAGAGGGCGTAAATGCAGATGCTAACGAATTCAAAATTTATTTTTTTCCGTATCATTGCTTTTATTTATTTATTTATCATTTTATATGTTATGCGAAATATTACTGCAATTAATAATATTATTTACATTTCAATATGGGAATACTGGAACAGTACGGAGAATCAAGGAAAAGGTCTACATAGTGACCTGACTTAGCCTTGAAACCCCGAAATCGTAGTCAAATAGTCAAATTGAGCCCAACCTTTGACAGATCATGAAAAGAAAATCGAAGTATCAGGATGAAAAAGGCAATGCTTGTTTTACAATATTCACCCACCCTTTTCGGGCTTGTTGTTTACCCCCATCCCTTTTTTTATTTTATTATTTAAATAATAATATTATTAGTTTGCAAGTAAGTAGCTTTTTAGTTTCTTTTTAAATAAATTATAATTTCTTCAGAAGGTAAGTGATTCCAATAGGGTGGGCCCTGATAGTTCATGTTTTGCTTAATCAATTCAGTTTTTGGCTTTCATGTTTTAACAACAGTCATTTTTCTGGTACCGTATTTATGTGTAACACTATGGATATCAATTATTTCACAATTGATATTATTATTTATTCTTTTACACATATTTAGTCCACGGTTATAGTTAATTAGTTGCTTAATATTTAATATACCATATTTATTGGGATTAACGTGCGTATGAATGTGAAGATCAGCATGATATGCCTTGTTAGTGTTAGTATTATATTTAAAATCCATTAGTCTGATATATTTGTTTTGTAGAACTAGTAAGTTTTTAATATTCGATTTTGTTGTTTGTCCCCACGATAAAAGACAATAAAATAAATGCGTTTGAACTAATGTATAATATAATAGAATTGAAATTTTAATAGCAAGGTTAGATAATATGTGACTAACAATTCCAATGTTTCTAGAAATTTTTTTGAAGATTAGATCAACGTGTTTATTCCATTTTAAACCATTCTGTAAGTAAATTCCCAAATAGGTAAAGTTATCAGTAATATCAATTTTTTTGTTATCATAATATATCGATAAGTCTTGATCTATATTCCTGCGCAGTAAATATCACAGTCTTATATTTGTTAGTATTAACTAATAGTTCATTAGAGGTTATCCAATCAAAACATTTGTGTATTTGATTATTGAAAGGGATATGATCTGGTGTATATTATCACCCGAAAAATAGAATCGTAGTATCATCAGCATGTAGTGTTAGAGATGAGGTGAAATTAATAGAGAAAATGTCATTAATGTAAATATTGAATAAAATGGCGCCAAGTATTGAACTCCTGAGATAATATTTTCCATAGCTGATTTATTTTGATCAATTTGTGTGTATTGCTTTCGATGTGTTAAATAATGTTTAGTAAAGTTAGAAAGATGCCTCTGATGTCAATATTATTTAACTTCGTGAGGAGAATATCATGATTAATGGTATCCAATACTTTTGTGAGGTCTAAGAATAATGCTAATGTTATTTTCGTTTTTTCAAAATGTTTTTAATGCAGTTTTGCAAATATAATAAGGCCGATTCAGTGGATTTATCAGGTTGGAAACTGTATTGATTGTTACTAATTATGTTGAATTTTGTAAAATGATATTAACCTTTCGTAAATCATTTTTCTAAAATTTTGGCAAAAACTGAAATATGTGCTATGGGCCTGTAATTATTCACATTATTTACATTCCCTGATTTATATTTAGGGCTAATTTTAGTAATTTCTAGTTTATCAGGGAAGATACCGGTTGTAAGTATCAAGTTAAAAATGTCAAGAAGAGGCTCCACTAGTAAATCTAAAATGTCATGAATGATCTGTAACGTATACTCTATATTCCCTTTCCTTTTGATTTTACTATCTCTGGTTATTTTATTTTTCTATGTAAATTATCTTCTTACTGAACGAGATGTTATTTCACCCGCTGAATGAGATCTGGCAATGAGTGTAAGTCATGACGTGGTGGTAGCCAGTATAAATAGGCGCGTTCAACGATACCTAAGGAGAGCGTTTGTTGTTGTATAAGGAGAGCGTTTGTTGTTGTATAGAGAGAGCGTTTGTTTATGTGGAGAGCTGTTGTTTATGTGAGTAGAGCTTCGTTCATGTGCAAGGAGCTACGTGTTATTTGAGTAGCTGTGTGTGAAGTGTGTGTGATGATACCAGTAGAAGTTCATAATAAAGAGTTTTAAGTAAGTACGTCTTTCTCAGTTCATAGTACTGTCAGACCTCTGTCTGGCTGTTAGGTTTATTTCACTTAGTGTTATTAGTAACAACCAGTATAAGACTTTATTCATCTTAATTACTACTACAACATTACTACCAGTTATAAGTTTGTTCATTATTATTACTACACTACTAGCAGGAGACTTTATTCATGATCTTAATTAACAAACAACAACCATTACTAGAAGAAACTAGTAACAACAACCATTTGAATTCACTATTAGAAGCTTAGTACAAGCATTGAATTCATTATAATATTAGTGAAAGCTATATTCACTATAATTAGCTTAGTAGTAGAAGCATTATTCATTATAGATCCTCAGATGAATGCCATCACAGCCTGGAGCAGAATTTGTTTTAATATCTTTTAACTCGGTTAACAGTTCGTTGTAATTTATATTACAAAAATGACAGGTGTTCATTAAGTGAGATTCTTTTATTATTTTGTGGTATTGTAATGAAATGATGGTTAATTTGTGCAACTATTTCATTTTTATGTAGAACGTTTTCGTAATTTTCATTAATTAAGTATTCTGGTACTGTAAGTGTTTCTATGTATTTTTAGGGAAGTTTTGTGAAAAAATGTTAAAGTGATATATTTTTTTATTATTTTAATAGTATTATTTAAACTGAGAAGAGGAACTCGTGGATCCGAAAAATGACAAGAGTGGAAGACATCATGATCAGAATAAAAACCCTGAAATGGCTATGGGCTGGACATATTGCCAGAAGGACAGACCATCGATGGACAGCTGAAATTTTAGACTGGATTCCAAGGGACAGGAAAAGACCCAGAAGACCACATGAGAGATGGGTGGATGAAATTCGAAAGTATGCGGGAGTAACATGGAGGAGACTGGCACAAGACAGACCGTTATGGAAGAAATAAATCCGCTTGATTTTTCTGTAATTAATTTCATTTATTATGAATCACCTCCGCTCATATTAAGTAATTTTAATCTGTGCAGCTTTTGCGTAGGTTGTAGAAGTACAATTTCATTTTTGCGGGATTCTTAGATTTTCTAAATATCTGCTTTGAATTTTTTTTTCGTGTTGTAAGGGTTCAAGAGACATGTTCATTACAACCAATAATTCGGTGCTATCTTTCTTGTTTTAAATACGCATCAGATTTAAATGAACAGTACTGTTTTGCCACCTCTATTTTTCTTCTCTACTTCTCTTGTCATCCTTGTTAACCTAAATGTTCTGTAGTGAATGTTGATTATTTTATGCAGGTTATATCTAGATATTTTACCCCTTTATACATCTGGTAATTCGTACATTTCCATTGGCACAATAAGTTTTTCTAAAGGTCGTACTTTAATCCATTTGTTTCTAATACCTTCCAAAAAGATGTTCTTCCGTTTCATGATATTACATTCGATAAATGTCTTGCAGAGTTTGTTTAGTAGCAATTTTGTAAATCTTTAAGTGCATAACGAAGTCTAAAAGCGAATTGTGTCCTACGATGCCGTAAATATTTAAACATACCGAGTGGAACTGCTGTTTTCCTTCGAAATTTTATCCACGTCGTGACTTCCACAAACACATTTATATGGATATATCAATAGGAGATTTTACTTAAATACTCGCTCTTCAAACAAGAGACTATTTTCACTGAACTCTTCGACGAAGCTGGAGCTTATCATTATTAAAAAGATGGGGCGCATCGAAATCTGCGATAGAGAGTTTGCCCTTTCACCTTCTCTTCCTCTTTCTCTATCATCTTTGAGCTTCGTACTGAGTAAACAGCAAGACTTCACAGGACGAGGACAGAAAATACATCTTTATCACAGAAATAATGTGTTGTGTTACGTAAACTTTTCCTTGGTTCATAAATCATGCATTATTTTTCCTTTGTACGCGAGTGCGTGTGCGTGCGTGTGTGTGTGTGTGAACAGTTGTTGAATAAAATACGAAGGTAGGAAGACATTGCGATGAGATCGGAGAAGCGAAACAATATCTTTTTAAAGAACAACTTCGATCTTCACTTCAACGGTCAGAAAAGCTCGACGTAGCTGAAAGATGACAACAAAGGCTGGAAGATGATACAAAGAATTTTCTTTGGAAGACCGAATTCTTAAGACTCTCGGCATGCAAGTGCGCGCGCTCTATTGGTTTTCAACTGAAAACCTTTCAAACAACTGAAATACTTTGACAACTGCAAACACACCCAACTATCAAAATAAATGAATGAGTAGCGATGAATAGTGAGCTTGTGACGCGAAATTTTTCTAAAGTTCACTGTAACAGTACAGAATCGAAACTAAAAGAAACTGTTGCGTATTTAATCACAAAGAATATCTAAATTTTTACACGAATTACGGCGTATGCTACCCACCTATAAGGCCCAGCAGTCTGAGGAGCTGGGATCTAGGTATATTTCGAGACCTGGATGACGATGTCTTTGACTGTTGACTCTTTTTAGCACGTCTTCTGTAAAAAAAGATCGTGCTTCTGTTATCGGTTTGTCCGTCCGTCCGTCTGTACCCACGATATCTCTGCAACTATTAGTCCGATTTGAAAAATTATTTTTGCATTCGGAAGCTTGAAACATGCAAATGATGATCCTTTATTTCGTTTTTTTTTTACGATGTACAATTTCGCCACTAGGGGGCGTAAATGCAGATGATGTCGAATTCAAAAATACGTTTTATTCCAGATATTTGCTTCTAAACATCCGATTGAAAAACAGTTTTTTTTATCTTTCGATTCCATTTATGTTGAAGAGTATTTTAGATATACACTGCTGGACAATTGCTAAAGACGGATCATAAACGGCTATATAGCGCATAAAAAAGTAAGTGTGGTTGGATGCCAAGTGAAATAAAATAATGTCAGAATGCCAGGACATTACAAGAAAGACAATTTATTGTGCTCTGAAATCCAGAAGGCTTTGGAACGTGTTCAAGGGACAAACAGGCCATTTTGTGCAGAATACGTAAACGTGAAAAAAATGCAATTACCGTCCGCAGTCGTTCCGGCGTAAGATGTCAATACGGGATATGGCCACCATGGAGGGCGATGCAAGATTCCACACGTCGTGTCATGCTTTGCACAACATTATCAAGCAGCTGTTGGGGTAATTTATCCCATTCCTCTGTCAGGGCACGGATGAGGGTGTCCTTGTTTATTGGAGGGCATTGGCGACCAGCAAGACTCCTCCCCAAAGCATCCCACACATTTTCAATGGGATTCAGATCTGGAGAACGTGCTGGCCATACGAGGCGTTAAATATCCTCGCTCTCAAGACACTCCTGGACAACGACTGTTCGATGACATGTTGCGTTGTCGTCCATGAAAATGAATTTATCACCGACAGCACCACGGAACATGCAAACATGAGGTAGCAGAACATCATTAATGTATCGTTGGCCAGTCATAGTCCCAGTTGGAAGCACATAGAGGGACGTACGGCCATTGATTATGATGTCAGCCCATACCATGCACTACATGTCGGATATCGGTCCCTTTCCTGTATGTTTACTGGACAATATGCAGTACCACTATCACGCCAGATCAGTTGTTGTCGACAATCAGACGATAGACTGTATCTACTCTCATCTGAGAAGAGGACAGCAGACCAGTCGTTATCAGTCCAATTGCGATGTTGATGGCACCATCGCAAACGGGCGGTACGGTGACGTCTGGACAATGGGATGCACACAACAGGACGGCGGGCGTATAGTCCTCCTTCGTGCAAACGTCTGGCGACAGTTTTTCGGGAGATCCGCTTGCCAGTAGCAGCCATAAACTGATTTGCTACCTCACTAGCTGTGCTGCGCCGGTGTCTTTTTGTTGATAGCACTATGTACCGATCTTCTGCAGGTGTCGTACTGCGAACACGACCTCCCCCGTGACGTTTGCTACACTCTCCATTTGTTTGAAATGATTTCCAAAGCCTTGAAACAACACTGTGGCTGACGTCGAACTCCCTGGCAACATCTGTTATTTTTCGCCCTTCTTCAACCTTGCCAATAATACGGCCACACGTAAAATCATCTAGGTGATGTCGGGAAGATATACTGAAACTTGCAAGTTCGTCAATTGATTCTTTCCCTTTCAACTTTGCGTTTGAACAACAACGGCCAATACGCGTCAAATCCTTTATATCTCTTATCAGCGCTATGACGTCACGAACAAGTTCGGCAATCCAAAATTTGCATACGCACCGTCTTACTGTATCCCGCACTTAAGCTAATTTGCACGTTTTCCTGCCTTCCATTTTATGGTTGCTATCGTTGCTATTGTCATCCGTCCTTAGCAATTGTCCGGCAGTGTACTTACTTTTTGAAATTACGCATAGATTTTCCGCTAGGGACGTAAAAGTAAATTACAGTTTTCCCGATAACTCTTCTTCTAAAACTCCGATTTGAAAATGTTTTTCTTCAACAGATACATCTCCTGATGGAAAATCCTTTGCATACAATTTCTAATTTTTGATAAAGAATACTTTGGGCACCAGGGGGCGTAAGTGTTAATTTTTGCTTCTGATGTATTTGCCATAAAATCGGAGCTTCTAAAATATTGATTGAAAAAATTCTTTCGTGGACTGATGCCATTCACATCGATATACTTTTTCTGAATATTTTCTTCTTAAAATATTGCGCAGTTTCTCCGCCAGGGGGCATGTTTCTATTGTGACATGTGTTTCATATATCTTATTTTTGTCAATATCTGTACTTCTAGGAGTCCGATTTAAAAAATTCTTTCTTTGTTAGATAGTGTTTTCTGTGTGACATGTTTTTCTTATAATTTCAAAATTTTCAAGTAATTCATAGACTTTCCGTTAGGGGGGGGGGGGTAAAGGTAAATTGTGTTTCCCCCTATACCTCTGCTTCTAAATCTCCGATTTGAAAAATTCTTTCTGCACCGGATACAGCACCTGATGAGAAATCGTTTGCACATAATTTCTAATTTTTGTAAAAAAAGAGTTTGGCCACCAGGGGGCGTAAACTTAATTTCCGCTTCTGTTGTATTTGCAGCAAAATATGAGCTTCTAAAATCTCGATTGAAAAAAACGTTGTTTGTTGACCGATACTAGTCATGTCGACAAACCTTTTAGAAACATTTTCTTCTTAAAATAGTGCATGGTTTCTACGCCAGGGGGCGTTGATGTGTATCTTATTTTTGTCAATATCTCGACTTCTAGGGGTCCGATTAAAAAAATCCTTCTTTGTTGGATAGTGTTTCTAGAGTGACATGTGTTTCATATAATTTCAAAATTTTCAACTAATTCATAGACTTTACGCTAGAGGGCGTAAAGGTAAATTGCTTTTCCCCCTATATCTCTGCTTTTAAACCTCCGATTTAAAAACTTCTTTCTGCACCAGATACAGCTTCTGATGGGAAATCGTTTGCACGTAATTTCTAGTTTTTGTAAAAAATTGTTTGGCCACCAGGTGGCGTAAGTCTTAATTTCCGCTTCTGATGTATTTGCAGCAAAATATGAGATTCTAAAATCTCGATTGAAAAAAAAGTCGTTTGTTGACCGATGCTACTTATGTCGACAAACCTTTTAGGAACATTTTCTTCTTGAAATAATGCATGGTTTCTACGCCAGGGGCGTAGATGTTTATCTTATTTTTGTCAATATCTCTACTTCTAAAAGTCCGATTTGAAAAATTCTTTCTTTGTTGGATAGTGTTTCCGGTGCGAAATGTTTTATCTATAAATTCAAAATTTTCAAGCAAATCATAGACTTTTCGCTAGGGCGCACAATGGTAAATTGCGTTTTCTGCTGCTAAAACTCCGATTTGAAAAATTATTCCTGTATCGCATACAAGACCTGATGGAAAATGTTTTTCACGTAATTTCTAATGTTTGGTAAAGAATGGTTTGGCGAACAGGGGTCATAAGTGTTAATTTCTGTTTCTGATGTATTTGTAGCAAAATCTGGGCTCCTGAAAACTCGACTTAAAAATGTTTTCTTGGACCGTTACCGCTCATATGAATAAACCTTTTGAGAATACTTTCTTGCTAAAATATTGGATGGTTTTCCCACCAGGGGACGTAAAGTCATATCTTTTTTTTGTCGATAACTCTGTTTCTAAGAGTTCGTAAGCTCACGATTCCGTTTATAGCAATATCTGAGGGATTAAAGACCCGATTTCAAAACTTTTTTCTTCCGTCAGATACTATTGTTTTCCATACCGGTTCCTTTGACTTTGAATAGCTTTGATAAATTTAATTTGCGTCAGAAAGGATTCAAGAGACGTGCTTATTACACCCGAAAATTCGGTGTCATCTTTCTTGTTTCATTTTATCCCAATTACTGTGTTTAATATGCTTGCATTTCATTCTCTACCGCTGCACTGATTAAATAAGATGATGCTTGTTTATTATTTATTACATGCCGCGAATTTTTAAGTACTGTTGTTATATCGTAGTTCTGCTTGTTGATATATTTGTATTTCTCGCCTCTACTGCTGCGCTATGCGGCTCCTTTGTTGCACTTGTCGTATGTTCTGTGTACGCTTTCCCCTAAAAGTGCTAGGATTAGCAAAACTTTCCCTGTCGTTTATTATTTTATTATGTTGTTTCGGTATTTGTCCCTCTTTGTTAGTGCTTCTTCAACTTTATAACTTTTTCCCTGTACCGATGCACACACCCATTGTTAGACTTTATTTTAAATAAGTCGGTATATGTGTCCCTTCTTCCCTTTGAAGAGTATAGGTTATTATTTCAGTTCTATCACAGCTTTGCTCTGAAGTAGTCCAAAAATTGTGATTGCTAGTCGGTCTTGCTATTTTCTATTAATATTAAATTAGTTTATTTTTTCAGTCTTGCTATTTTCTATTAATATTAAATTAGTTTATTTTTTCAGTCTTGCTATTTTGTATTACTATAAAACTATCTTATTTATATATATAAATTGTTAATAAATGCACGAGTTCATTCCTGTTAAATAATAATATAACAGAATAATAATTGAATAATATAATAGATTAATAAAAATAGGTTGATTACATTACGTATTTATATTAATATTGGCATATTACACGTTTTTGAGGGGATTAACATTTTGATGTGCCGTGTTGAGTCATGGATAATTTATGGTGTGCCGCGAGTAGAAAAAGGCTGCAGAACACTAGCGCAGTGATCTAAGTGCTCTAAGTCATCATGATGACTTTAGTTCTGTCACTTCCCTAGAAGCAGTTACCTCAAATTAGTGGCGGATGAGATTGCTTATAGCCCTAAAAGTTGTTCGTGGTAATTGTTCACAGGTGGAGGATTCTTGGCCTGGACTCCGCGAGCTCTCTGTAGTACTGTGGAGACAGTCCACAATTTTCTTCCTGAAGAGCGTCCCACAATTCCGTAATATTCACCGCTGGAGGATTCTTGTCATGGACTCCACGAAATCTCTGTACTACTGTGGAGACAGTGCAGACCATTCTTCCTGGAGAGCGTCCCACAATTCCGTAATATTTGCCGGTGGGAGATTCCTGGCATGGACTCCACGAGCTCTCTGTTGTACTGTGGAGACAGTGCAAGCCGTTCTTCCTGAAGAGCGTCCCACAATTCCGTAATATTCACGGGTGGAGAGTTCTTTGCATGGACTACACGAGCTCTCTATAGTACTATGGAGACAGTGCACACCACTCTTCCTGAAGAGCATCCCACAATTCCGTAATATTCGCCGGTGGGCGATTCCTCGCATGGACGCCACGAGCTCTCTGTTATACTGTGGAGACAGTGCACACCATTCTTCCTGAAGGGCGTCCCACAATTCCGTAATATTCGCAGATGGAGGATTCCTGGTATGGACTCCACAAGCTCTCTGTAGTACTGTAGATACAGTGCACACCAGGCTTCCTCAAAGACGTCCCACAATTCCGTAATATTCGCCACTGGGGGATTCCTGGCATGGACTCCACGAGCTCTTTGTAGTACTGTGGAGACAGTGCACACCATTCTTCCTGAGAGCGTCCCACAATTCCGCAATATTCGCCGGTGGAGGATTCCTGGCATGGACGCCACGAGCTCTCTGTTGTACTGTGAAGACAGTGCACAGCATCCTGAAGAGCGTCCCACAATTCCGTAATATTCCCCGGTGGGGTATTCCTGGCATGGACTCCACGAGCTCTTTGTAGTACTGTGAAGACAGTGCACACCATCCTTCCTTAAGAGCGTTCCACAATTCCGTAAAATTCGCCGGTGGAGGATTCCTGGCATGGAGTCCACGAGCTCTTTGTAATACTGTGGACACAGTGCACACCATTCTTCCAGAAGAGCGTCCCACAATTCCGTAATATTCGCCGGTTGAGGATTCTTGGCATGGACTCCATGAGCTGTCTGTAGAACTGTAGAGACAGTGCACACCAGGCTTTCTCAAAAACGTCCCACAATTCTGTAATATTGGTCAGTGGGTCAGTGGAGGATTCCTGGCATGGACTCCACAAGCACTCTGTAGTACTGTGGAGACAGGGCAGACCAATCTTTCTAAAGAGCGTCCCACAATTCCGTAATATTCGCCGGTGGGGGATTCCTGGCATGGACTCCACGAGCTCTTTGTAGTATGGTGGAGATAATGCACGCTATTCTTTCTGAAGAGCATTCCACAATTCTAATATTCGCCGGTAGAGAATTTCTGGTATGGACTCCACGAGCTCTCTGTTGTACTGTGCAGACAGTGCACGCCATTCTTCCTGAAGGGCGTCCCACAATTCCGTAATATTCACCGGTGGAGGATTCTTGGCATGGACTCCACGAGCTCTCTGTTGTATTGTGGAGACACCGCATGCCATTGTTCCTGAAGAGTGTTGCACAATTCCGTAATATTCGCAGGTGGAGACTTCCTAGCATGGAATCCACGAGCTCTTTGTAGTACGGTGGAGACAATGCACGCCATTCTTCCAGAAGAGCGTCCCACAATTCCGCAATATTCACCGGCGGAGGATTCTTAGCATGGACTCCACGAGTTTTTTGTAGTACAGTGGAGACAGTGCACACCATTCTTCCTGAAGAGCGTCCCACAATTCCCTAATGTTCGCCGGTGGAAGTTTCCTGGCATGGACTCCACGAGCTCTCTGTAGTACTGTGGAGACAGTGCAAACCATTCTTCCTGAAGAGCATCCCACAATTCCGTAATATTTGCCGGTGGAGGATTCCTGGCATGGACCCCACGAGCTCCATAGATTACTGTACAGACAGTGCACACCAGGCTTCCTCAAGAGCGTCCCACAATCCCGTAATATTCCCCGGTGGGGGATTCCTCGCATGGACTCCACGAGCTCTCTGTAGTACTGTGAAGACAATGCACTCCATTTTTCCTGAAGAGCGTTCCACAATTCCGCAATATTCGCCGGTGGAGAATTCCTTGCATGGACGCCACGAGATCTCTGTTGAACTGTGGAGACAGTGCACACCATTTTTCCTGAAGATAAAAAATTCCGTAATATTCGCCGGTGGGGATTCCTGGCGTGGACTCCACGAGCTCTCTGTAGTACTATGGAGACACTGTACGTCATTCTTCCTGAAGAGCGTTCCACAATTATGTAATATTTGCTGGTGGAGGATTCCTGGCATGGACCCCACGAGCTCTCTGTAGTACTGTAGAGACAGTGCACACCAGGCTTCCTCAAGAACGTCCCACAATTCCGTAATATTCGCCAGTGAAGGATTCCTGCTATGGACTCCACGAGCTCTCTGTAGTACTGTGGAGACAGTGCACGCCATTCTTCCTGAAGAGCGTCCCACAATTCTGTAATATTCACCGGTGTAGGATTCTTGGCATGGACTCCACGAGCTTTCTGTAGTACTGTGGAGACAGTGCACACCATTCTTTCTGAAGAGCGTACCACAATTCCGTAATATTCGCCGGTGGGGTGATTCCTGGCATGGACGCCACGAGCTCTCTGTTGTACTGCGGATACAGTGTAAACCATTCTTCCTGAAAAGCGTCCCACAATTCCGTATTATTCACAGGTGGGGGATTCCTGACGTGGACTCCACGAGCTCTCTGTTGTACTTTGGAGACAGTGTACTTCATTCTTCCTGAAGAGCGTTCCACAATTACGTAATATTTCCAGGTGGAGGATTCCTGGCATGGACCCCACGAGCTCCATAGATTACTGTACAGATAGTGCACACCAGGCTTCCTCAAGAGCGTCCCACAATTTCGTAATATTCTCCGGTGGGGGATTCCTCGCATGGACTCCACGAGCTCTCTGTAGTACTGTGGAGACAATGCACTCTATTCTTCCTGAAGAGCGTTCCACAATTCCGTAATATTCGCCGGTGGAGAATTCCTTGCATGGACGCCACGAGCTCTCTGTTGTACTGTGGAGACAGTGCACACCATTCTTCCTGAAGAGCATCCCACAATTCCGTAATATTCGCCGGTGGGGGTTCCTGGCGTGGACTCCCCGAGCTCTCTGCAGTACCTTGGAGACACTGTAAGTCATTCTTCCTGAAGAGCGTTCCACAATTCCGTAATATTTGCCGGTGGAGGATTCCTGGCATGGACACCACGAGCTCTCTGTAGTACTGTAGGGACAGTGGCTACCAGGCTTCCTCAAGAACGTCCCACAATTCCGTAATATTCGCCGGTGCAGGATTCCTAGCATGGACTCCACGAGCTCTCTGTAGTACTGTGGATGCAGTGCACACCATTATTCCTGAAGAGCGTCCCACAATTCCGTAATATTCGCCGGTGGGTGATTCCTGGCATGGACGCCACGAGCTCTCTGTTGTACTGTGCAGACAGTGCACACCATTCTTCCTGAAGAGCGTCCCACAATTCCCAAATATTTGCCGATGGAGGATTCCTGGCATGAACCCCACGAGCTCTCTGTAGTACTGTAGAGACAGTGCACACCAGGCTTCCTCAAGAACGTCCCACAATTCCGTAATATTCACCGGTGGAGGATTCCTGGCATGGACACCACGAGCTCTCTGTAGTACTGTGGAGACAGTGCGCGCAATTCTTCCTGAAGAGCGTCCCACAATTCTGTAATATTCACCGGTGTAGGATTCTTGTCATGGACTCCACGAGCTTTCTGTAGTACTGTGGAGACAGTGCACACCATTTTTTTTGAAGAGCGTCCCACAATTCCGTAATATTCGCCGGTGGGGTGATTCCTGGCATGGACGCCACGAGCTCTCTGTTGTACTGCGGAGACAGTGTAAACCATTCTTCCTGAAGAGCGTCCCACAATTCCGTATTATTCACAGGTGGGGGATTCCTGGCGTGGACTCCACGAGCTCTCTGTTGTACTTTACTTCATTCTTTTGAAGAGCGTTCCACAATTCCGTAATATTTGCCGGTGGAGGATTTCTGGCATGGACCCCACGAGCTCCCTGTAGTACTGTGGAGACAGTGCACACCATTCTTTCTAAAGAGCGTCCCACAATTCCTTAATATTCGCTGGGGGAGAATTCCTGACATGGACTCCACGAGCTCTCTGTAGTATTTTGGAGACAGTGCTCACCATTCTTCTTGATGAGCGTCCCACAATTCCGTAATATTCGCCGGTGGGTGATTCCTGGCTTTGACTGCATGTGAACAGCCTCCCAAATGTGTTCGATGGGGATTAAATACAGAGAACGATGGGTTCAAGTCAGGATACCATACTCCGTGGAATGTTCCTCCAGTCATATATGGTCGGCTGTGGACGTGTGCAGCGGCGCATTGTCGTGTTGAATGAGGTCGCACCCGTTGGAGTGGTTGCATGACATGAGTCGGCCATCTGCCCGAAACAGTTAATAGCGCGATTCGTTGGACTAGGCTACACGTTTCCAATCATCTTGTGTCCAATGCCGGTGTTCCCGAGTCCAAGCGAGGCGGCACAGCGTTATGTTGTCGGGTTACTGGCCCCAACATTGAATTGCGTTATGATTTGCGGCAATGTTACGATGCGCGCCTGACAAATCGCTCCTTTTATCCATGACAGTAACGAGTGATATGTTTTCAGAATACCTATATCAAGTACCCCTTATATATCCTCCAAGCCAGCTCACGACACGTGCCTTCTTTCATTGACTATGCGCTGTTGACGACAAGAGTAGGAGGAGGTCATAATAATGTGAGTCGGCTGTGTATATACTTCGTTTGCGGCCATGCCATTTACAGGATCGCTGGCGGCTTAGTGATCAACGTTCTTGACTTCCAGGGAGAAATCTTAGTTTCGATTCCAGGCAGGTAGTAGAACACCGAGCACTTGCCCCCCCCCCCCCGGTAATAAATAGGTAAATAAGTGGGTCTTCATTCCACTTTCTACCTCGCTTCCGAGTCACTTTCTTACAGGGTACTCTAGCTGAAATCTCCTAGCTTCCTATTTCTAAGGGGTGTTTAAGGGTTGTTTAAGACTTGGGGTCAGACACTCCCTTCCTAAAAACCTCAACATATGATCCGATCTGATCTGATATCATTTACTGCATGGGTGTGGTGGCTTGTAATGGAAATGGTAGCGGCCTTCCGTTACAAGCCACTAGACTTATAAGCCGAAAAATACGGTACTTTTGTTTTTACCGAATGTTAGAACTGCAGGGATCATGGCTTATAAAAGTGGGACGTCCGCCTGTAATGAATGCAGCCATAAATTGTCAAACAACATGTAAATATGGGTGTGATGTGATTGGGTGATACTGTGTATGCTTGGAAGGTGGCCTGCGTTGTGTACGTCAGTGACTGTTAAACGTTAGTAGTGTGAGACAGCGCACGGGCCTGTTCGTACGCATACAAATATTGTGTTGTGTGTTTTACGAAAACGGCTTGTAACCCTCATGCTGTAGTACAGATACTGGTGAACTAGGTGACGCAGCAATACCAAGCGGACGACACTGCTCCAACGTACATCGACAGGCGAATTGCAAGGCAGTTGTATAGCGTTTTGGAGCAACATGTCATTGGAGGCGCTGATATGTTTGAAGGACAGACATTATGGCGTGATGGTGATGAAACGTCGGACACGTTATCTGAACATAGTGATACACCGGGAACTCCAGCACACAACGTGCCAAGCAGTTAGAGTTCCTATGAACCATCACCCACCAAAGTGAAACGGAAAAGCATTCGCGAACAGTTTTCCGGACAAACCATGCGGAGTGTCTATGACAATGTGAAGGTCGCAAAGAAAACCGTTGCAGCATTGCCTTCTCTCAACACATTACCATGACGTGGAGTAAGGTATGTATATGACATTTTTAACTTAATGGTGTTGGACGTGGTCTCTCTCGACATTTGGATGCCTCATATCTAACAGGTAAATGTTGTTTGACACTTTCCGGCTGCATGCATTACAGGCGGGTGTCCCACTTTTATAAGCCATGTTCTAGGGGTTGTGGGCGATTGCGAAATGCCGTACGTGACACCTGTTACTTTGATGTCATGCTTGTCCACCACAGAAAGTTTCGCGACAACTGTCGTCGGGAGGTCCGATAGTTTCCCTTGTTAGTGTAAAGAAAGTAAGAACTCGTTTACGAAGACCACAATCCTAAAAAAAGTGCTCTAGGAGGTGGCTTCTCCTTAGGTTAAGAGTGCAGTGCTGAGTGGGAAATCAGCACAGCAAAATGAAACAGCCATTTGGTTAGAGTGACGAGTGTTTCGTGGTTGTGAAAAGGCATTTCTACTGAACTTAGCACGTACTCCAACAAAAGTAATTCCCTGTGTGTCTGCTCGCTAATTTCTTATGAGTAACATAAAAGGACACTCTTGTGGCCGACTGGTGAGAGGCTCTGACAGCAAACTTAGTGCATGAGCGGACCTGAACCCCGAATGGTGCAGGAGTGGAAAGCCCGTTCCACGGCGCCGGCCCTCCCGGGAACCAGTGGCCCTAAAACAGGGATAAGCGACTGCAGTATGTATCTAAATGCACACGGCGGTCGCAAAACTACAAAAGAAAAAAAAACCACGTAAAAGATATCCACTTCTCATACTCCATGATCTCAGCAAAAGCGACGTATTAATCATATGTATTCTATGTGATTGAGTCGTATTATTCACTATGAGTATTTCGAATCAAGTGGAGTGACTTGTGACGTGCCTGCCCCGCAGGACGCATATGAAATAAAGGCAGATAGCAGTGAGATCATTTGCCAGTGTAGTATAGTTGATAGCACTCGGAGCCGAGAGTTGTGGTTTCGAATCCCGCTCCTGGCATCAAAATGATGGAGAAACGTACTTCGTCATAGTGGCGACCCGGTGGTAGAGAGATCTGAGGCGCAGGCTTCTGAACATTCTTCCGTGCTAAGACTGAGTCTCAACCCCGGATGACTCATGGGTGGTGCGCATAGCCAAAGATGCCGGATCTATCTCTTCCCTAGAACATGTGACCCGAAATTAGGAACCGCCGACTGCTCATAGCCATACGAGTTGACCATGGTATTGCTTAAACCCAGAAACAAACAAAGGAAAGAAAATACTGTGTAGATTGTCTACACAAATGGATAACGCAATAGGGTGTCTCATAAATCATAAGATTCTATTACAAAGAGAATGTGAACTCTTGTCTAGACAGTCAAAATAAATTTGTAGGAGATTTGCAGTAGATTGTCTACACAAATGGGTAACGCAATAGGGCGTCTCACAAATCATAAGATTCTATCACAAAGACAATGTGAACTCTTGTTTAGACAGTCAAAATAAATTTGTAGGAAATTGTCTACACAAATGGGTAACGCAAATGGGTGTCTCACAAAATCAGAAGGTTCTATCACAAAGAGAATGGGAACTCTTGTCTAGACAGTCAAAATAAGTTTGTAGGAGATTGTCTACACAAATGGGTAACGCAATAGGGTGTCTCACAAATCATAAGGTTCTATCACAAATAGAATGTGAACTCTTGTCTAGACAGTCAAAATAAATTTGTAGGAGATTGTCTACACAAATGGGTAATGCAATAGGGTGTCTCACGAATCATAAAGTTCTATCACAAAGAGAATGTGAGCTCTTGTCTAGACAGTCAAAATAAATGTGTAGGAGATTGTCTACACAAATGGGTAACGCAAAGGTTGTCTCACAAATCATAAGGTTCTATCACAAAGAGAATATGAACTCTTGTCTAGACAGTCAAAATAAATTTGTAGGAGATTTGCAGTAGATTGTCTACACAAATAGGTAACGCAATAGGGCGTCTCACAAATCATAAGATTCTTTCACAAAGAGAATGTGAACTCTTGTTTAGACAGTCAAAATAATTTTGTAGGAGATTTGCAGTAGATTGTCTACACAAATGGGTAACGCAAAAGGGTGTCTCACATAATCATAAGGTTCTATCACAAAGAGAATGTGAACTCTTGTCTAGACAGTCAAAATAAATTTGTAGGAGATTGTCAACACAAATGGGTAACGCAATAGGGTGTCTCACAAATCATAAGATTCTATCACAAAGAGAATGTGAACTCTTGTCTAGACAGTCAAAATAAATTTGTAGGAGATTGTCTACACAATTGGGTAACGCAATAGGGTGTCTCACAAATCATAAGATTCTATCACAAAGAGAATGTGAACTCTTGTCTAGACAGTCAAAATAAATTTGTAGGTGATTGTCTACACAAATGGGTAACGCAGTAGGGTGTCTCACGAATCACAAAGTTATATAACAAAGAGAATGTGAACTCTTGTCTAGACAGTCAAAATAAATTTGTAGGAGATTGTCAACACAAATGGGTAACGCAATAGGGCGTCTCACAAATCATAAGATTCTATCACAAAGAGAATGTGAACTCTTGTCTAGATAGTCAAAATAAATTTGTAGGAAATTGTCTACACAAATGGGTAGCGCAATAGGGTGTCTCACAAATCATAAGATTCCATCACAAAGAGAATGTGAACTCTTGTCTAGACAGTCAAAATAAATTTGTAAGAGATGGATATTCCGTGGAATTAAGATTGTAGTACTCAGAGAGGAAATGGTTGTGATAGACATTTGTATTAAACAACTCGTCATTGGTATCGTCTCCAAAAAAATAATCCCGTGAACTGATTCTCGGGCACCTTACGGGCAACACAAAAATCTTCCACATATACCACATAATCTTAGCAAAACGACTCATTATTCATATTGGATTGATGTTACTCTGTTTGTTCACAAATATTGCCAGTGCATATTTAAAATCGTATAGAACGACACAGAGCCGTATCTAAATAATGTTTTTATAATCTTAGCATATGTCTCATACGATACATCCTTCATATTACTTAAAATTGCTCAGATTACTTAGTTTTAAGCAGTTTTAATGTAAATTCATATTGGTAATTAGTAATTAAAATTATAAAATAATAATAACGAATCAGATTTTGAAAATTTTGAGAGCAATTTTTCCTAGTCCGTTCACCGCTAAGGCCCTTTTTTATTTTAAAACTACACCACTGGATGATAGAGATCGAAACCGCGTCTTCTCGCTTCGAGGTGAGTTGTTCTAACTTACGAAGCTACAACGACGGAATGTATTGCTGCACATTTGTCACCTTGACATATATGCTCTTTCTCTGTAGTACGTCACATCATCTCCCTCTTAATCTTTTTTTTTTTTTTTTTTTGAAACGAAGTAGGAATTTTCATTAATTCCAGACAATGTGTGGAACAATCATCACATAGTTCTCGAAGAACCAACGACCAGTAGATCCATTTTTACATTCGGACGTCAATGTGAAAACAGTAATTCGTCGGAGTCGCAGATCGAACCTGCGTCTCCTCGCTCCGGAGTGAGTTGATCTAACCGGCTAAGCTACACCGACAGAATGTATCGCTGTAGACAGCAACATTCTCAGCACAGCAAATGAATCTTCGCCTCTGTCGTACGTCACATGACAGAGAAGTGTCTAAATTAAAAACTTAATATTCTTAACATCAGAATCCAACGTAACATTTTTTCTTTTATGTAAAATTGACTACGTTTTGCAACTTTGATGTACGATAGATAAAAATAAATGATAATAAAAATACTAAATGATAAAAATAAATCAAATTTTCTATCGCTGATCCACCTGCTAAGGCACTTTTTTTCTTAAAACTACATAACTGGACATGCTGCAATAAACAACTGTCACGAATAATTTAAAACAGCGTAAAACTTTATAGTCATTAGTTTGTTCGAGCGAACGACCATGATCACTAGAATCGTCTTAATCACCCAGGTGTGAAGCTTTGGATTAATGTTATCGTTTCAAAGATAAGCCTCATAGCCTGATTCTCGCTGGGTTTACACCCATAGGGAAGGTTTAAACGCAATAAATTGCCTTCCTCCCGTGGGACTTTTGTGCTGCGTTTTAGAAACGGGAAGTTACATTAGATTGAATCTAAAGGTTTAGATATGACTAAAGGTACACAGGTCAGAGCCGTAAGAGTGCCGGATTGAAAGTGCGAGTCAAGACTATGACGTGACAACGAGAAATTGCGCGAATAGGGGGAGAAAGAAGAAGATTGAGGAACAGATGATCTTATTTGAAACGGGAATTCAATATTCTCAGTCCGACGGCTTAACGTGGCCATCCTACGCACAGTTTTTGGTTCAGATAAACACACTCTGTCTGGAATCTAACCCGCGAGCATGTGGTCGGAGGATGGTTGCTCTAACCGCAAGGTCACTGCAGATATGTCGTCAAAGATCACAACTTCTATTTTATTACCTTGAATAGTGGCGCAGCATCGCTTGCTTCATTCGCGCTATTGTTATATGGTGGCTCCTCACGATAGAGTATAATTATATCTGCTTCCTAGTACAAAATCCTACAGGTGTTAGGCGCAGGAAAGCATTGTCTTTCATCAATCAGTAACAATGCGGAAAATTTTAGACATGAAGCATCGGTTAAAGACCGAATTTTTAGCAAAAAAAAAACCGGATCGCGATATGTAAAATAATCGTTAATGTAATACTGTAATTAAAGTTATACCTTTACTGTTACATTTAACTTTAACTTCAGCTTCACTATAAGACACTAATTTTAATTCGAAGTTTGTTGCATTAGCTTTTTTACTGAACTGTATTTTTGTGGAACCCAGATAACTTCTCAGTCGTAGCAACTGAAAATCTTAAATAATATATACACAGAAGAGACAAAGCATTATGACCACCTGCCTAATGTGAACAAATGAACATTTACTTTGCAAAAACATATCGAACTTTCGTCTTTTAAAATTCATCGAACATTTCTTCTCTTGAAACGCTAGTGAAGAACGGAATACTCTTCAAAGTAAAACACGTAAACTGATAGCTCCGCTTCCTTTCACGTGAAACACATTGCTCTCCCCTTATTAAACCTTATCGAACTGTTCTACTTCTTTAAAAACTTACCGAACATTAACCCCTTTAATAATAGGTCGATATAAGCAAACCAAGTGGTGTCCCCAATCAGCCGTAACTTTACGATTTGGTTCCAAATTTTTCGCATTCGTCGAACACAAATGGTCACACATAGCAGCTGGTTTTAACGAAAGCCGCGCGCGCGTGCGTGTGTGTGTGTGTGTGTGTTTCACGACAAAATAATTCCATTCCCCTCTCTCAGCTCAGCAGTACGGTCCACAAACCTGCCAAAAATTATGAGCGCTTCCTTTAAGTCCTTTATGACCTGCTGCATTAACCAAAGCATGAATAGGAAAGGTCTAGTTCCCCTGACTCAGACATCATGACATTCAAACATCTTCATCGTCACTGCTACCGCTCAGAAAGGATTAGTATCAATCGTTCCCCTAAATCACCACTTTGAATAACAAAACAACGCTTTATGATTTGGTATTTCACATCACTTGTTTGAGCGCCGTTGGCATTGGAAATAGCTGCTTTTGACTAACTTCTTTGAGAGAGAATATATACGTTCAAGCTCACTTCAGCCTATTTTTTTAACCCCGTGTTAATTCCTTTCTACATCTAAAGGGTTAAATAAGGAATATTGAGCTACTGAACACTTCTCTTATCAAAAGTTATGGAATGTTTTCTTTAAAATACACTGCTGGCCACTCAAAATGCAACACCAAGAAGGGCACGAGATAGCAAAGCCAGATTTACTGGACACATAACAACAGATACAAAGATGAAACGATTGAGCTTACTGGCCCGTGCGACTTGCGGAACGCGCAGACATCAATAGTTCGTGTGGCCCCCATGGCTGGCAATAACGGCCGCTACACGCCGCGGCATCGAATGAAAGAGGCTTTGGATGTGATCTTGGGGTATGTCGGTCCAGGCTGCTTCCACACGTTGCGACAGTTCATCAGGCGTAGCCGACGGTGGTGCTTGCCGGGCCACTCGGTTGCCGATCAGCGACCAGACGTGTTCGATGGGCGACATATCGGGAGAACAGGCGGGCCACGGCAGCAGTGACACCTGGTGGGCTGTAAAGAATTGTTGCACGATGCATACCACATGCATGCGCGTATTGTCCTGTTGAAACGTGGCCGCTGGCAGCTCCTGCAGGTAAGGGAGGACTACAAGCTCCAAAACGTCGGAGATGTAGCGGTGGCGGTGATGCGTATACCAAAGGGGTGCGGGTGTCATATCCAATTGCGCCCCAAACCATAACTCCAGGCGACAGACTGGTATGGCGATGAATAATGCAGGCGTCATAAAGTCTCTCACCGCGGTGCCGCCACACGCGGATACCGACCATCGTGGTGTTGCAGGCAGAAGCGGGATTCGTCGGAGAAGACAATGTCGTGCCATTCCGTAGTCCAGGTGCGGCGTTCAACGGCCCACTGCTGCCACACTCGCCGCTGGTGTAACGTCAATGGTAATCGGAGCAATGGGCGCCGTGCGACAAGTCCCCGCTCCTGCAGACGACGTCGAACGGTACGTGCTGACGCAGGTTGTTGCGCAACACACCCTAATTCCTGCGCAAACGTTCGTGATGTGGCGGTGCGAGCCATCAATGTCCGCCGCACAGCATGCCGGTCCTCTCGTTCGGTGGTGTGCCGCGGCTGCGACAATCACTCACGTCGGTCCGTCCGTCCCTCCTACACCCACCGAATCCATACTCACCTCACTGTGGCTGGATGTCGTCCCACACGGGCGCCGATGTCTCGGTACGATAAACCGCTGTCGCGATAAGCCACTATTTTACCTCTGTCGAACTCCGAAACGTTCTGGAATGACTGCCGTATTCTGCGACGAGGCATCAGGAAGCTTCCCATGCACAGGTCCGGCAGCACATCACACTTCCACTACTTACACCCCGCCTTCTGTGCACCCTTCTTATAGTGCTTCTCGGTGGCGTCCCGGAGGCACATAATTTGTATATACCCTGCAATGCTAATCGTTTGCATGTCCTCTCGCGGGCGACGCATGCTGCGCATTTCAGGCCAATCTGATGCTTCCTTCTCGGTGTTGCATTTTGGGTGGCCAGCAGTGTATATTGATTTACCTCTAAAAGCTTCTATAATTAAAGCATATTCAACTCTCTTTTATCATCAACCCTTCTCTTATCCAAACTTAAAAAGCAGTCTTTTTAAAAATTATTGTGGAATCCTTTTCAAACTTATCGTGCAGTCCTTTTAAAAATGATTGTGGAATCCTTTTCAAACTTATCGTGCAGTCCTTTTGAAACTTATTGTACTCTCCTTTTGAGTCACAATGGATATTTCTCAATAGAAATGTACTTAAACTGATTTAACTTTCCTGTTAAATTTGTTGAACGCTCTTAGTACATCTACAAATGTACGACGGAAAAAACATCCTGATGACATAAGTTCCTGTTTTTTTTAAAAAGCAACCAGTGTATGTCAAAAGACGTTTTCGAAAAAAATACTTTCAAAATATTGGCAAACTCTGTTATGACGGAAAACCGATCCATAAGTCAAACGTATTTTTTTTATTTCATGTAATTTTAATTCCCGTTAACATAGCAACCTCAAGGGGAAAATACCGAAGCAGAGTTCAGGAAAAAAAAAACAGGAGACGGCAGAAAATAATATATATATATATATATATATATATATATATATATATATATATATATATAAAGGGAGGACTGGCAGTTTCATTCGAACCAAAGCAATATTGATCTGATCGGAGAAATATGAAAGAAAGAACGAGGAAACGCAACTTGAGAAATGGCAGGATACATCAAAGGATGGAGAGCGAAAGAGCAAAAAGAAAGGAGAACAATAATAATAATCTTCTGCTGCAGCACATGAAATTTTTTTGATCGTATTTCTATCATTTTTATCAGAAATTATGATGTGAAGCTGGGTTCTGCCTTCGCACCTGAAGTAATATTGATTTTCTTGTGCTTCGACAGCTCTGTTGCTGCGTAGATGAATATGATGGGTGTCTTCTGCTGTTTTCTTTATTGCCTAGTAAAACTGTACATCATGTATACCTTAAGTTTCTGATCACTTCACACATATTATTTATTAACTCCAGTAACTGTGACGTATACATCTAATTTAACATTCCTTTTGAGTTCCTGAGTTCTTAAGTAAATTTGGTTTCTTCTCGTCAAAGATTTTCTAAACTGAGCACCACAGAGTTCCGCTCGGCGAATTCCTGCTTGGCAGCACCTAACAACAGGTTGTAACGTATACTCTATATTCACTTTCCTTTTGATTTTTACTATCTCTGGTTATTTTATTTTACTATGTAAATTATCTTCTTACTGAACGAGATGTTATTTCTCCCGCTGAATGAGATCTGGCAATGAGTGGTAGTCAGTATAAATAGGCGCGTTCAACGATACCTAAGGAGAGCGTTGGTTTATGTGAAAGAGAGCGTTTGTTTATGAGGAAGAGAGCGTTTGTTGTTGTATAGTGAGAGCGTTTGTTGTTGTACGAAGTGAGCTGTGGTTTATGTGTCAGAAAGCTGGTGCTGTATAAAGAGAGTTCGTTTATGTGAGAGCGAGAAGTTGACCAAATAAAAGATTGTTGTCGTAAGTACGTCTTTCTCAGTTCATAGTACTGTCAGACCTCTGTCTGGCTGTTAGGTTTATTTCATTTAGTGTTATTAGTAACAACCAGCATAAGACTTTATTCACCTTAATTACTACTACAACATTACTACCAGTTATAAGCATTATTATTATTATTACTACACTACTAGCAGGAAAGTTTATTCATAATTAATAACACAACAACCATTAGAAGAAGCGTTAGCTTAGAAGAAGCTGAATTCATTACATTATAATTGAAGGAAGCTATATTCACGATAATTAGCTAGCGAAAGCAATTATATTCATTATAAGGTCAAAGTGCGGACTGCGTAGTCACAGTCAAGAGTTTTTGTGTTTAGCGATCTTAAGACAATGTTACGCAGTCTTCATATAATGTTATAAGGGCAATCTTTTGAGAGATCGTTTTTTATATTGGATTACGTTTTATGCTGTATAAAATATTTTCGACTTGTACTCGTTGATAAATCCACTATATTGAAAAAAGTCGCCGGACGTCCCTTCAAAAGCAAATGAACGGATCCGCTATGTTGCTAAGATGCGCAGTACAACTGCAGACGGTATAAAAGCAAGCCTGCAGCTGACCGCGATCATATCGCACTGCGAGGTTGAGTGAAAATATCGCGGCGGGAGAGAACTGACTTTGAGAAAGGAAAGATTGTTAGGTGTTATATTACTGGGTTGTCCATAAGAAAAACCGAGAGGCGTTTAAACATACCCAAGTCAGCTGTTTTGGATGTACTGAATAAGTGGAAGACACATGGTGTGCCAGAAGCAGCAAAACGTACCGGCAGACCAAAGAAAATCAGTGATAGAAGATGTCGAAGCCTCAGGAGAGTCGTTACAGCTAATCGACGGAGTACTGCACAAGACCTCAGTGTAGAGATGAGTAAAAATGCTGAAACCTCGGTATATACACGTACCATTCGCAGAGAACTTCATTCCATGGGTTACGGTGGTCGTGCTGCTGCTGATAAGCGTTTCATCTCCATTCGGAATGCTACTTGTCGTTTAGCATGGTGTAAAAACCATTTATCGTAGACCGTAGATCAATGGAAACGGGTCCTATGAAAGGATGAATCTAGATACATGATCCATCAGTTTGATGGCCGTGTGTGGGTATGGCAGCAGCCGGGGGAACGCTATTTACCACAGTGTATTGTTCCTACGGTCAAGTTTGGAGCTGGCAGTGTACTCGTGTGGGGGTATTTTTTTGTGGTATGGTCCCGGCCCATTGGTTATCATGGACAAACCTGTTAACCAGCACGTCTACCTTGATATTCTGGGCATTTGTGCCCTACCGTCTCTGTGGCAATACTATGGAACCGAGCCTACCAGCAGGATAATGCACCGAGCCATAAAGCAAGGACTGTTACGGCGTGGTTTGACGATAATTCCGTATCGTGTGTGGACTGGCCAGCACAGATCCCTGATCTTAATATCATAGAGCACCTATGGGATGAATTAGATCTCCGCATAAGAAGTTTAGAACCAAGGCCTATTACTAAGAAACAGTTAGCGGCAGCATTATGTACTGAATGAAACCTTGTCGAAAGCATGTCTCGAAGGGTTAGTGCATGCATTGAGGTCAAAGGTGGACAGACACCGTATTAATGCATATCAATAAATGCTATGTTGTGTTTCTCTTGTAGGTGTCCGGTGACTTTGGTCAATATAGTGTATATCGGAGCGTATATTATTTGTGCTACGACGTCTTGTTGGAAATTAGCGTGTCACTGGATAAAGTAGGTCGTTCAAAAAGTAACGATACTGACGTCATAGCGCCGAAGCAAAGTCACGCAGAATAATGTGCACCTGCAAGGTCAGTGATCTGACGGCGCATCGTTACAACGCTCCGCTAGTTCATTCTTGTAGTAGACGGCGTAGAGTTCAGACGGGTTCTTTTTTTTTTATATATATATATATATATATAGTGTATATTGCAGAGTATATTATAACCGAAATCAAATGGTCTTCAAATGATCATATGTAGAGGATTTTAGGAAGCGAGTGTCTGACCCCAGGTCTTAAACAACCGTTAGAAATAGGAAGCTAGGAGATTTGGGCTAGAGTGCCCGATAGGAAAGTGACACGGAAGCGAAGTAGAAAGAGGGAGGAAGACGCCCTTATTTATTACCGGTGAGGGGGTTGGTACCAGGGGTCTGACGGCTTAACGTTCCCATCCGACGCACGGCGGATATTTACTGGATCGAGCTTTCGTACCTACCTGGAATCGAAACTGAGGTCCATTCCATGGCAGTCACGAACGTTGCCCACTAGGCCACCCGCGGCCCACTAACCGAAATCCGGTCATCGGGTTGAATATTTACTGCTCTGTGAATTTCAGTTGCGCCACCATTCCGTATCCAGGCGCGCTCATTGTTCTAGGCTGGTGGTGGTCATAATGGAACGGCTCATCGGTTTATGTGGTGAGATGTCGTGTTGAAAAATGGCGTCATGGTGCGGAAAGATAATCGATACAAAAGGGTGAAGATGCTGGACAAGGATGTTCAAATACCTTGGGCATGTGACGTAGTTCTCGACGGGTACGAGTGACCCCAAGGAAGCCCTTGTAATCGCATCCCAAACTGTTACGACGCCTCCACCTCTCTGTATGACCCCAACTTGATAAACTGGTACCATCGTTTCGTGTGGTATACCCCTCACACATGCACCTTCCCATTGGCGTGTTAGAGTTGAAATCAGATGCGTCAGACTAGATCACGTGACTCCAGTCCTCCGCACTCCAGTTGCCATAGGTATTTGCAAACGGCAGCTTGATATTTCAGTGCTTTGCAGTCAACAACAATGTGGACGTCAGCTGCTATAACCAATTTTTTTCATGGCACGACGAATAGGCTTTGTGCGTAAACAACTGGATGCGCCATAGCCTATATTTTACGCTTTCCAACCTTAGGGTGAAGAAGCGTATATGCTCCTGCTTTGTTCGTCTGTCTGTCTGCCTGTCTGAGAGATTACTCGCGTAAAAATGGTTCGATTTCGATGAAATTTTAGTATGTGGTAGGGGACAACCTGGGGACGAATCCTATTGAAAATGATACGAAATGAGGTCAAAGGTTAGGACATAGGAGCGGGATCCATTTCCTCGCCCTTATGCGTCACAACGTACGTAAAAATGTTTCTATTGCGACAAAACTTAATCATGCTGTTGCGGAGATATACTGAACCGGTTCTGTGTAATATCATGGAAATGAGGTCAAAGGTCAGGGCACAGGAGCGAGATTTATTCCACAGCTATCATCCTCGTAACTTGAGTAATGATTTGTGGTATGTTGGAAAGCGTTGTAATGATTTGTGGTATGTCGCATGATATCAATGCATTGCATGATTATCCTAACTTGTTTTAGCATGTCTTTTGTAAAACAGATCGTGCTTATGTTATCGGTTTGTCCGTCTGTCCTTCTATAGACACAATATCTCTGCAACTATTAGTCCGATTTGAAAAATTCGTTTTGCATCGGGAAGCTTGAAATGCGCGAATGATGATCCTCTATTTCGTATTTTTTTCACGATGCACAATTTTGCCCCATGGAGGGCGTAAACACTGATAATATCGAATTCAAAACACATTTTATTCCATATATTTGCTTCTAAACATCCGATTGAAAAAAAAATTTACCTTTCGATTCCATTTATGTCTAAGCCTATTTTAGTCATAGTGACTTTTTCAAGTTATGCATAGGTTGTCAGCTAGGGGGCGTAAAAGTAAATTGCGTTTTCCCTAATATCTCTGCTTCTAAAACTTCGATTTGGAGAATTCCTTATGCAGCGAGGCGCAAACCGGGAGACATGTAGAGGATACAGTTCCTGATAGGAAATCTTTTGGATATAACTTCTACTTTCTTTTTTTTTTTTTTTGGTAAAAAATGGTTTGGCTACCAGGGGGCGTAAGTCTTAATTTCCACTTATGACGTATTTGCAGCAAATTTTGAGCTTCTGAAATCTCGATTGAAAAAATTCGCTCGTGGACCGATACTACTCACGTAGTATCGTAGTAAACCTCTTCGGAATATTTTCTTCTTAAAATAGTGCATGATTTCACCACCAGGGGCGTAGATGTATATCTTTTTTTTGTAAATATCTCTATTTCTAAGTCCGATTTGAAAAATTCTTTCTTTGTGAGAGAGTGTTTCCACTGCTAAATGTTTCTCATATAATTTTAATTTTATCTTAATGCACAAGTACCACCAGAGGGCGTGAATTTCCGTTTCTGTTTACAGCAATATCTCCCGGATTAAAACCCCGACTGAAAAACTCCTTTTTTCGGTTAGATACTATTGTTTTCCATACTGGTTCCATTGACTTTGAATAACTTTAATACATTTAATTCGCGTCAGAACGGATTCGAAAGACGTGCTCATTACAAACGAAAATTCGATGACATCATTCTTGTTTTTTCCTTGGATTGGTACGATGAAAAAGTCTTTTAAAGTCTGCGTTATTTGCGATGTGCTAGCCGTACGATTCTTTGTAACAAAGCGGGACTGTCTACAGTCACCTCGAGACTTAATTGAAAGTTGACGGTCACAGTTCTTCCATTGGCTGGAAGGTTTGCCGTGTTCCACGTAGTCTTGGAATACACGTGTGACGGTCTGACGCGGATATCCCAACCGTTCAGCAGTTGCAGTGATTGAACAAACTGGCCTTCCTCGCAGCTACTATCTGGCCACGGTCAAACTCACTCACGTCGCTACCTTTACCTATAATTACTTTTCCGTGGCTCGTAGGTGGTTTGTAATGTGGACGGCCTTCTACATTTATCGACATTTCCAGTGTCAGCGTCACATGTGATTGGACGCATTACTCTTGTGCTTTTAATAATTTCTATAATAATTTCTATTTAAATAACATTCTTTCTTTCAGTACAAATTTGAAGATGTGATTCCGTATATTAGTGTAAATTATGACGAGAATGGTAAGTCAAATAATATCCGGAAATTGGAAATTTCATTGTCCTGGAGCAGAAATCGAACCCGCGTCTACCGGTTTGCGTCCGAGTATGCTAACCACTACACCACCCAGAACGACCAAGTCACAAATTTCCGGTTCGATTCACTTGGCGGAATAATCTTCAAATTCGTATTGTATACTGCCGTAATCGCGTATTTCATGATGATTTTGTCTTTCTTTTGCAGTGAAGAATGTGTTTATTCTGATGCTACGAGGAATGTCTCAAGCATTGTCCGATATTACTACCACGTTAATATTTCTCTATTAAAATGACTCAATTATCTCGCTGCTAAGTTTTTTCTCTCCGAACTTTCATTCTCTTTTTACAACAGTATTTTCTTCGATCGCCATCTCTATTCCACTCCGAGGAGAAAGATCCTCCTTGACTGCGCTCTCTCCCGGCTTCAAACCGAATCCCCTGCTTTTTTGTCATTCCTACTCTCGCCCCCTCCCTCGTTACTCTCTTCCCCAGTCCAGCTATTCATAGAATGCGCGATAGTTCCTTAATTGCCCTCTCTCTGACTCCTCAAAGATCATTGTCCACTTTCTCCCTCGCAGGAAAGTGAAGTCACACAATCGAACTTTCCCCGACTGGGACGGCTAAGAAGCAAAAGCGTTCATCCCATTAACGCAGCTGCATGTAAATGTGGAATAAGGGGACCCTCATAATTAACACTAAGGAAAGGAGAGGTGATTTGAACTCACCATATTCAAAATAATTATTATAACTTAACCCTGTCGAATCTGTAGTGCCCTGATTATTACACTTGCTTTGCATATTGCTCCATTCAGTGAAATTAAATTTCCTGCAATATGAGAAACGAATTTCAGAAACAATTTTGAGACTCATCCATTGAAACTACTTTTTTTGAGAAACATTCATTCTTTTTTCTACCAATTATGCTGTCGTTTTTGCCGAAATTTTGCCAGTTTTTAGCACATCTTTTGTAAAAAAAAAGATAGTGCTCATCCTATTACTTTGTCTGTCGGTCCGTCTGCCTGTGGACACCATATCTCTGCAACTATTAGTTTGATTTGAAAAGTTGTTTTTTAATCCAGAAGCTTGAAATGTGAGAAGGATGATCCTTGCATTCTGGTTTTTCTATGATGCACAAATTCGCCACCTGAGGGCGTATATGCAGATGCTTCAAAATATACTTTATTCAATATAATTGCTTCTGAACATCCAATTAAAAGCATTTTTTCTTCCATTCGATGCCATTTACCACGAAGACTGCTTTGGGTACATTTTATTTTTCAAGTAATGCACAATTTCTCCGCTAGGGGGCGTAAAGTTAAATTGCGTTTCCCCCGACATCTCTGCTCCTAAAAGTCCGATTTGAAAAATTCTTCTTGCATCGGATAAAGCTCAGAGTAAAGCTTTTATTAAAAACTATTTTTTTAATTCAAAAGCTTGAAATGTGAGAAGGATGATCCTTGCGTTCTGGTTTTTCTATGTTGCACTACTTCGCCACCAGAGGGCGCATATACAGATGCCTCAAAATACATTTCATTTAATATGGTTGTTTCTGAACATCCAATTAAGAACATTCTTTCTTCCATTCGATGCCATTTGTCACGAAGACTGCTTTGAGTGCATTTTATTTTTCAAGTAATGCATAGTTTTCCCGCTAGGGGACGTAAAGTTAAATTGCGTTTCCCCCCATATCTCTGCTCCTAAAAGTCGGATTTGAAAAATTATTTTTGCATCGGATAAAGCTAGTGGGAAATGTTCTGCATATTATTTCTAACTTTTATAAAGAGTGGTTTGGCCACTAGGAGGCGTAAGAGTATATTTGTTTCTGATATATTCGTGGCAATATACGCAGGTCTTAAACCTCGATTTAAGATATTCTTTCGCGGTCAGATACCACTCACCCCGACAAGCTTTCTGAGTATACCTTGCTCTAAAAATATTGGATAATTTTTCTGCCCGGAGACGAAGATGTATATATTGCTTTTGTCAATATCTCTGCTTCTAACAGTGCGATTTGAAAAAAAATATACATATTTATCGGAGAGCGTTTCGGGTGCGCAATATTTTCCGTATAATTAAAAAATTTCTTAACACACATGTGTGCTACTAAAAGTGCATAAACTCTCATTTGCGTTTGCAGCATATTAGCAGCAACATCAGCGCGCTAAAAGCCCGACTGAAAAAAATCCTCTTTTGGTCAGCTAAGGGCACAAATGTCTTTTTTGTTAACATATCTGCTTCCAAAAGTTCAATTTCAAAAATTCTTTGAACGTCGTATACAATTTACTTTGTGAAACACTTTGTCCCTAGTCGTGGAGGTTCGTAGTTCACAGTTCTGGTGCTAGGTGGTGTTAGTGTATGGTTCTGCTTGATGCTGTATCTCCGGCTCTAAAAATCATTTTCACAAATTTGTTTTTTGCTGTTTGTTACCAGTGGCGCCCCCAGGAAGAATTCTTGTTGTATAAAGTGTAGGTATGTGTGTGTATATAATGTAGGTATATACTGTGTGTGTGTTTATAATGTAGGTATATACTGTGTGTGTGTATATAATGTAGGTATATACTGTGTGTGTGTGTATATATATATATCATCATCATCATCATTGTCAACCATTATCAATCCACTGCTGGACGAAGGTCTCCCCAAGTTTCCTCCACAACGGTCTGTCTTGTGCCAGTCTCCCCCATGTCACTCCCGCATACTTTCGAATTTCATCCACCCATCTTCCATGTGGTCTTCTTCTGGGTCTTTTCCTGTCCCTTGGAATCCAATCTAAAATTTCGGCTGTCCATCGATGGTCTGTTCTTCTGGCAGTATGTCCAGCCCATTACCATTTCAGGGATTTAACTCTGATCATGATGTCTTCCACTCTTGTCATTTTTCGGATCTACGTGTTCCTCTTCTTATCTCTCCTGGTTACACCAAGCATGCACCTCTCCATGCCACTTTGAGTTGTCTGCAGCCTTTGTATGTCTCTTTTAGCTAAGGTCCACGTCTCTGCACCATACGTAAGCACTGGAAGGATGCATTGATCAAACACTTTTCTTTTAAGACATAATGGCATATTGCTCTTGAAAATTATGCTGTTTCTTCCAAAAGCTCTCCAGGCAAGTTTTGTACGCCGATTAATTTCTTCACCAATGTGACCCTCACTTGATATCTGCTGTCCAAGATAAACGTACGTGTCTGTTATCTCCAGCTTTTCTCCATCAATCGATAAATCTTCATTTCTTGTAAAAGCATTGTACATCACTTTTGTCTTCTGAAAGTTCATTTTTAATCCCACTTCTTTACTCTTGTCAGCAAGTTCCTGGATCATACTCTGTAGCTCTGATGGGGTAGTTGCAAAAATGACTATGTCATCAGCAAAACGAATACATAATACAATGTCAGCCACCGGGTGCCAATCTTCAGGGCAGGATGCTCCTGACGGCTGAGCTTCTGACAGGTTTCATGCGGACGTCCTGATTTAGCGACACCGACCGAATAAGAATAAACTGGACATCCCATTCTCCCTACCTGTCAGCAAATAAACTTTTAAAATCAACTTAAGTAACAAATTTAAACATTTAAAATAGACCTACCTTAACCCTGACCGGTGCCCACGACCCGTAAACACAATTTACCGTAGCCATCCACCTATAGAGTTAACCATTAGGTTAACGCGTAGGTAAAGGGTACGTTCAAAATTATACAGAATAGTGTAGTTCTCCTGTCCTTCCCCACTGTAAAATATACCATGTATCCTAGGAAAGAATGGTTAAATATTCCGGTGTAACTCGGAAGAAAATACAGTTTTTTAATTTAGCCCTGAAAGTTAGTAAAGATGGGCTTCTGGTTTATTGATATTACAAAATCTTAATCTTAATGAAGTAAGTGGTTCATGTGTTTCTAATAGTTTGCTGAAATGATAGTTACAGAAGACCTCTGGATATTCATTATTTAAACATCTCCAATATAATCTTCTTAGTTGCTTAATAATATTATGCTTTTTATTTCATATTCGCAAGATTTGTGAAATAATCAAATTACGGAAAATACTTCTTGAAAAGTTGGAAGTCCAATGGCTATATTTTTGCTTTAAAATTAAACAGCTCTTTTTTATCATAAATATCTAGTTCTGGTTGACCTCTTGTGACGTGCCTGACCATCAGGACGCACACGATATAAAGGCAGATAGCAACGATACGAGCGTCCGCGTAGCTCAATTGGTAGAGCGTCTTGTTCCGGAATGAGGGGACCCGGGTTCGAGCCCCGACGTGGACAAAAATGACGAAAAAATTTACTTCGTTATACTCTCTTGAACCGCAAATCAAGAAAATTAATCTTACAAATTTTGAAGATGACAATCCGATTTTTGGCGTAAATGTGACAAGGATGGTATGTCAGATAATATCCGAAAACTTGAAAATTTTCATCGTCCTGGAGAGGGACTCGAACCCGCGTCTCCCAGAAAACGCTCGAGTATGCTAACCACTACATACCCGGGCGTTTTCTGGGAGTTGCGGGTTCGAGTCCCGCTCCAGGACGATGAAAATTTTCAAGTTTTCGGATATTATCTGACATACCATCCTTGTCACATTTACGCCAAAAATCGGATTGTCATCTTCAAATTTTTTATTATATGGGGTAATCCCGTATTTCTTTCATAAAATTAATCTTGTTTATATCTGTATTTGTGTTAAGTAAACTTAGACCCCTGGGATAGATATCTTCTGGTCTAAAGTCTACAATATTGGTTTTAAAATAGATCAAATCATCAACATAACGAAAACATCTGACGTCTAAATGGTGGTATTTTTTTTCATAAGCATGTAGGCACAAGTTGGTCAATAAACTTGAAAAATTGGTGCACGTAGGTGCATCCATAATTTGTATCAGAATATTCTTCTGATCATACACTCCTGGCCACCCAAAATGCAACACCAAGAAGGACACGAAATAGCAAAGCCAGATTTACTGGACACACAACACCAGATACAAAGATGAAACGATTGACCGTACAGGACCGTGCTACTTGCGGAACACGCAGATATCAATAGTTCGTGTGGCCCCCATGGCTGGCAATAACGGCCGCTACACGCCGCGGCATCGAATGAAAGAGGCTTTGGATGTGGGCTTGGGGTATGTCGGTCCAGGCTGCTTACACACGTTGCCACAGTTCATCAGGAGTAGCGGCGGGTGGTGCTTGCCAGGCCACTCAGTTGCCGATCAGCAACCAGAAGTGTTCAATGGGTGACATATCGGGAGAACAGGCTGGCCACGGCAGCAGTGACACTTGGTGGTCCGTTAAGAGTTGTTGTACGATCCGTGCAACGTGCGGGCGCGCATTGTTCTGTTGAAACATGGCCGCTGGCAGGTCCTGCAGGTAAGGTAGGACTACAGGCTCCAAAACGTCGCAGATGTAGCGGTGGCTGTTGAGTGTACCGGCGATGCGTACCAGAGGGGTGCGGGTGTCATATCCAATTGCGCCCCAAACCATAACACCAGGCGATGGACCGGTATGGCGATGCATAATGCAGGTGTCATACAGTCTCACGCAGCCACACGCGGATCCGACCATTGTGGGGTTGCAGGCAGAAGCGCGATTCGTCGGAGAATGTCGTGCCATTCCGTAGTCCAGGTGTGGTGTTCAACGGCCCACTGCCGCCGCACTCGCCGGTGGTGCAACGTCAATGGTAATCGGAGCAATGGCCGCCGTGCGACAAGTCCCCGCTCCTTCAGACGACGTCGAACGGTACGTGCTGACACAGGTTGTTGCGCAACACACCCTAATTCCTGCGCTAACGTTCGTGATGTGGCTTTGCGAGCCGTCAATGCTCGCCGCACAACATGCCGGGCCTCTCGTTCGGTGGTGTGCCGCGGCTGCGACAATTGCTCACGTCGGTCCGTCCGTCCCTCCTGCACCTAACGAATCCATACTCGCCTCACTGTGGATGGATGTCGTCCCACACGGGTGCCGATGTCTCTGTACGATAAACCGCTGTCGCGATAAGCCACTATTTTACCTCTGTCGAACTCCAAAACGTGCTGGAATGACTGCCGTATTCTGCGACGAGGCATCAGGAAGCTTCCCACGAACAGGTACGGCAGTACAACACACTTCCACTACTTACACCCCGCCTTCTGTGCACCCTTCTTATAGTGCTTTTCGGTGGCGTGCCGGGCGCACATATATGCATATGTCCTGCAATGCTAATCGTTTGCACGTCCTCTCGCGGGCGACGTACGCTGCGAATTTCAGGCCAATCGGATGCTTTCTTCTTGGTGTTGCATTTTGGGTGGCCAGTATTCTATATATAGTTGTTAAATATACACAGTCTAAAAAGAACATCCGAATAAATTTTATCATAATTAATAGATTCGTCAAAACGCATATAATAATGATCGAGAACAGTACGAAGATCTTCCAAATCAATTGTAGTAAATAAATTAGTAAAATCAAAAGTTTCAACATTTTTCAAAGTGTCATTAACTTTAATAAGGTTGAGAATTTTTTATTATCATTTATTATCCATGTTGAATCTGCTATATTGTTGAAGATGATTTGTAGCTTATCCTGAATTACTTTTACAGCTTTTTTATTAAAACTTCTGCTTCCACAAGTGATAAATCGGAATTTCATAGGTATTTTGTGAAATCTGGGAACAGCAAAAATATAAGGAAAATTGAGCTTGTAATCCGGAATTTTCAATAATTTATGAAAGGCAATTATTTTTTTCTTAATAGTTAGTATATTCTGATTAGTAATCCTGTTGTAAACGGTTGACAATGCGAGACCACATAATGAAATAATAAAATTTCTTACAAATAAATTCAAAATTGTTAGCACATTTATCAACAGAGGTCACCACAAAATTGTCTTGTAATTCTTTACTTAAAATTTTTATTTTTTTCCAGTTCCTTATATATTCATAACAGTGAAAATGTTTATCAACAAAGTAATACATCTTTTTTAGTAGTGAATTTATCCACTGAAAGAAATCCTCAACAGGATAACTGTATTTCTCTGAAATTTCGTAGGAAAAGCAGTGTAAATCTTTGGACAGACACCTCTTGATAATTTTCACAGGGACAAACATATTTGGACGAAAATTAGAGCCTTTATTTAAAGGGCTTCTCAATTCTATGCTTTCAATAATACCTGTGTTCTCTGTAATAATGTGTCCCTGTTCATTGTCAACATAAGACTGGTATTGCTCTTCTTGACAGTAATATGGTAAGTCTTGAGGGTCCAAATTTCCCAATTCTCTCATAATAAGTTCTCTGCATAGAACTTATTATGAGAGAATTGAGTTTGTTTTTACAATCTGGTGACAGGTGATGAAACGTGGGCGCGTCTTTACAATCCGGAAACGAAGAATCAATCTATGGAATGACGTCACACCTCTTCACCAAGGCCTAAGAAGTTCAAGGGCAGAACAGAAAGTCATGGTGGCTGTTTTTTGGGATAACAGAGGTGTCATTCCCTTTAATTTTCTGGAACGTGGCTGTACCGTGACCAGCACATTGAGACACTGGAGAAAATTAGAGAAGCCATAAGGAGGAAGACACCGAACAAGAATCTGAAAAGGACCCACATTCACCATGACAATGCGAGACCACACACATCTTTGGCAACAAATCAGGCGATCAGCAAATTAGGCTGGTCGATTGCCACCCCCACCCCCTATCCACCGTACATCCTAGATCTGGCGTCCTGCGATTACACCTGTTCGGTCCAATGAAAGACAGTCTCCGGGGACAAAGATTTGATGACACAGATGAGGTAAAAGTGGCAGTGAACAAGTGGGTGCAACAGTCGAAACCTGAATTTTTTCAAAGAGGATTCGAGAGTTGGGTTCAACGATGGCGCAAACGCATTGCTTGTGATGGAGACTACGTTGAGTAGTATATATAAATACAAATAGATGGATTAAGAACGTACGTCGTTCTGAATCTCTTCGGGGCTTTTGGGGGCTTAGGCTTCAAAGCCCCCCCCTCCCCTTCCCTCCGTGGGTGCGCCAGTGTTTCTTACAGTAAATATGGGGATTAGGATCTTTTCATTATAGTGTACAGTTTACCAGCTAGAGGGCAGAAATGCTAAAAGCTTTTTCTCATTGTGTCTGTTTCCAAGAGACGTATTTGAAAAGTTATTTTTCCTAAATATAGCTTTTGCTTTGAAGAATAGCTTTCACATATTTTCTACTTTTTCATTATTCAAAACTTTCCCCCTAAGTGCCGTTAAGTTAGATGATGTTTTCCTCTATATCTGTTCCCCTAATTGTGTTTGATATAAAAATCGCTTTGCTCTGATCTGTTACGAAAATTAAGAAATTGTCTTCAGATTAGAAATTGTGCTCAAGATAAAATAATTTATCTTGAGCACAATTTGTTAATTTTTGTAACAGACTTTTCAAACGCCAGTGGGGAAAGTAATTCTTTCTGTTTCTAGATGTTTCATCGATTGTAGAAATGCGGTTGATTTTTTTTTATTTTATTTTTTCGTATTTTCTGTAATGGGTACAATTAACTATGAATAACGTAGAAATATTTTATTCGTGTCGGGAAGAATTCACAAGACCTGCTCATTACAACCGGAAATTCGGTGTCATCTCTCTTGTTATGCTTTATGAAGACTCGAATAACGTCAGTTTAAAGCAGCCGACTAGCACAAATTCCCTGCATTTTAGTCGACGTAAATGGGAAAAGATTCTCCCAACAAAAACAAAAAAAAAAAAAAATAACACCACGTGCAAATTCTAGCACCGAATGACAACTTTCGATATCACAGATCACTGAACTGGAACTAAAAGGATTAAAGATAAAGTAAAAGCTATTATGTACGCTAACCGAATTCGGACACGTAGAAAGACCTCTACGAGATTCAAAAATTCCACTCAGAGATACATGTAGATTACATTGGGCGAAGAATTCGTGTGAAGGAGATTTAGAAGCTTAACATCAGTCTAAAAGCGGAAATTAAACCCTTGTGAGAAATATAAGAAGACAGAAGAATATGAAAGGAAGAAAGAAGGCAACCCTGTGCACACTAATACATCTCAGCTTAAAAAGACCGTTTATTCATAATTTCATAAAGATCATTCTTCTGTAAAAAAACAACAACAAAAAAAAAAACGAAGAAAACTACTGATGGAAATTTAATGAAGTGCTGAGATAAATGAAGAATGGAAATGCAGAAAAATTGTTGTACATCATTGGTTAAAGAGCTATTTGTTTCCTGTGACGTACTACAGAGGTGAATCACGTGTCAAAACGGCAAATCTGCAGCGATACATTCCGTCCGTGTAGCTTAGTTGGGAGATCAAATTACTCCGGAGCGAAATGACGCGATTTAGATCTCCGTCACGGATAAACTTGTGTTTTCACATTCCCTTCTAATGCCATTTGTTTCGAATTTTTACAAGAAAAAGACTTAAAGTGGGCATGACGTACATCCGCATATTGCAATGAAATCCATAAGTTATGAGCAGTTGACAAAATGAAAAATACGAGACAATAGAATGGCGTGGACTATACACTGAAGAGCAATTGAATTAGAGATACCTGTCTAGTAACGTGTAGCACCACCTTTCGCCTTGATGACGGCGTCGATTCGTCTCGTCATGGGCTCGACAAGACGCCGGAAGCGTTGGGAAGCCATACGGATCCACGACCCCCTGAACAAGCTCCCACAGTTCACGAAGATTTGATGGAGGGGGAGGGTCAGAGCCTCGAACATGTCTCTCGATGGCACCCCAGATGTGCTCGATGGGATTAAGGTCAGGTGACCTAGCTGGCCAAGGAAGCGAGGTCACGTCGGGGGAGTGTTCATCCAACCATTCAGATACAATTCGGGAGCTGCATTGTTTTGTTGCAGGATGAGGGACCATGTCACACGTACCCGGGGTCCATTTCGGTCCACGTAAACAGTCCCCAGACGAAAATGCCACCCCCACCATCTTGAAGAGTACCCTGCTGGCAAGAAGGATCCATCGCTTCATGTGGTTTGCGCCGTGCTCGTATCCTGCCATCCGCATGTACCAACGTGAATCTCGACTCATCCGTCCAGGCAACATTTTCCCACATGTCTAGGGTCCAGTGGCGATGTTCCCGCACCCATGCTAATCTTTGCACCCTGTGATGTGCGGTCAGCAGCGGTACCTTCGTGGGACGATGGCTAATGTATTCCATAGCGAGGAGATGGTTCTGGATGGTGTAGGTGCTTACACGTTTTTGTGCACCAGCGTTAAATTGCCGAGTGATTTCTTGCACCGCGTCCCGTCCATCCGCTGTTAAAATGCGAACTAGCCGACGATGACTCCGCTCATCCACACGCTGTTGTCCACGGCAGTTGGGCCTTGCAGGGATGGCTTTACCGGATTCGATGTACTAACGGTGCACCCGTGACACAATGGCTCGTGAAAATCCCAGTGCCTGCACGACTTCCGAGATGGAGAGACCCATTCGTCGGGCCCCGACAATTTGCCCACGATCAAATGCGCTTAGATCCTTCGTCTTACCCATACAGCGTCCGACTCTTACTGATTCCCGTCGCATCACTTCTTGTATTATCGGATCGCTGCATACGTCATGTCGTTTCTGTTTACAGGGCCGTCCATAGCACCACATTTGCATAACTCCAGCTGTCTCTAATTCAATTGCTCTTCAGTGTAAGGCGCTCGCATAATACGAAGTTTGTGTAGATCCCCTTGGATTTCGTAATATTTTCTCGTGTTATTTTAAACGTATAATTTTTGGACAAGCCGCATACATCGAAATTTAGTACGGTTATGAGCAAATAAAGTATGTGGCATTCATCGAGTTTTTACCCCCTTCCTCTTTCACTGAAAAGTTAGGAATTACCTGCTGTTAGCAACCCCTTACAGGCAGATCAATTTGCACGAAGACAAGAACCTTTCAGTTGTTTCCTATCCTCCCTCCCCGCTTGCAACACATATACGCGCATGTTCATAATCAGAACACCTGAACGGAATGGAGCTTTGAATTTTACAGGATGTGGCAATCAGGCAATAACGCTGAAATGATTAACATGTCGGTGTCATAGGTGCATGCTTACCGCGTCCAGGCAAATCAGATCACGCAAGGTCACAGCCCTGAAACCGGCCGTTTTTCTATTATAAGCGCCGCGTGGCTCAGTCGTCATGTCAGTGCTTGGTCAGCAAGGGGTAAGGATACATCGTCATCGTGCAGGACAGCCGTACAGTCACATCAGTTAGTTCGACAGAGGTCGCATTACCAGCACGAGAGGCTGCAATGCTTCTCTCCGGAAGATTGCCGGTCGTGTGGGGCGTAGTGCATCCGTCGTGTAAAAAGTGTGTAGGGAATGGTACGAAGAAGAGCGTACGACACGAAGAGAAGGTTCTGGATGTCGTACCCAGGCAACGCCGAGGGATAACGGTCATCTCATAAGGATGTCTTTAAGTGATCTTTTTTTCTTTAAGTTTTCAGTCAGGTTTTTAAAGGAACTCTGTAAATAGAAATATGTTCGTATGCCCCTAGCAAATAAAGCTGTTCGTTAAAAAAAATTAGAAAACTTCAGCAAAATACTGTAGACTTCATAGTTAAAGACATGTGTAGCCAAAGTTATATTTCTTTTTGAAAACGGACTTCTTAGAGGAAGAATGAATGATCAGAAGCCAGAGCTTATACCCCTGCGAGGCGGCATTTTCAATTTTTCTTTTGAAAAAAAAATTCTAAAATGTTAGGTATTAATAAGGATAAAAATCAAAGTTTTTCTCAACCGAATAAAACGTTAATTTTCTGAAAGAATTAATTCAGAAAGTTTCAGACTGAATTTTAAAAATGAGCTCCATTGGGATCTAAAAAAAAGTACGTGCACATTTTTATACCCACTACAGGGAAAACTGTGCATCACTAGAAATGGAAAGTGTGCTACAGAGTCGGATACTCTACATTCTCCTGGCTCGTTTCTTAAAATCTGCACTTTTCTTATCTCTACACTCTCCTGGCTCGTTTCTTAAAATCTGCACTTTTCTTTATCTCTACACTCTCCTGGCTGGTTTCTTAAAATCTGCACTTTTCTTATCTCCACACTCTCCTGGCTGGTTTCTTAAAATCTGCACTTTTCTTATCTCTACACTCTCCTGGCTGGTTTCTTAAAATCTGCACTTTTCTTTATCTCTACACTCTCCTGGCTGGTTTTTTTGTTAAAATCTGCACTTTTCTTATCTCCACACTCTCCTGGCTGGTTTCTTAAAATCTGCACTTTTCTTTTATCTCCACACTCTCCTGGCTGGTTTCTTAAAATCTGCACTTTTCTTTATCTCTACACTCTCCTGGCTCGTTTCTTAAAATCTGCACTTTTCTTATCTCTACACTCTCCTGGCTGGTTTCTTAAAATCTGCACTTTTCTTTATCTCTACACTCTCCTGGCTGGTTTTTTGTTAAAATCTGCACTTTTCTTATCTCCACATTCTCCTGGCTGGTTTCTTAAAATCTGCACTTTTCTTATCTCTACACTCTCCTGGCTGGTTTCTTAAAATCTGCACTTTTCTTATCTCTACACTCTCCTGGCTGGTTTCTTAAAATCTGCACTTTTCTTTATCTCTACACTCTCCTGGCTCGTTTCTTAAAATCTGCACTTTTCTTTATCTCTACACTCTCCTGGCTGGTTTCTTAAAATCTGCACTTTTCTTTTATCTCTACACTCTCCTGGCTCGTTTCTTAAAATCTGCACTTTTCTTATCTCTACACTCTCCTGGCTGGTTTCTTAAAATCTGTACTTTTCTTTATCTCTACACTCTTCTGGCTCTTTTTGTTAAAATCTGCGCTTTTCTTATCTCCACACTCTCCTGGCTGGTTTCTTAAAATCTGCACTTTTCTTATCTCCACACTCTCCTGGCTCGTTTCTTAAAATCTGCACTTTTCTTTTATCTCTACACTCTCCTGGCTCGTTTCTTAAAATCTGCACTTTTCTTATCTCTACACTCTCCTGGCTGGTTTCTTAAAATCTGCACTTTTCTTTATCTCTACACTCTCCTGGCTCGTTTTTTTGTTAAAATCTGCGCTTTTCTTATCTCCACATTCTCCTGGCTGGTTTCTTAAAATCTGCACTTTTCTTTTTTCTCCACACTCTCTCTCCTGGCTCGTTTCTTAAAATCTGCAGTTTTCTTTACCTCTACACTTTCCTGGCTCGTTTCTTAAAATCTGCTCTCTGGAAGAAATAACAGACTTTAAGAAACTAGCCAGGAGAGTGTGTTACCACCTCTCTCTCTCTCTCTCTCAGTATCTGTAGGAAAATCGGAAAAAAATTGTGAAAACATGGGGTACGAGCGGCAGATTCGATTAATGTTTTAGAATTTGAAAACGCTATTGTAATTGTTCACATAAGCAAATGCACAAGGAAACGGATGTTGTTGCCGAATTTCAATGTTTTTAAATATAAGAATTTTTCTTGTAGCCTAATTTTACGAACATAACTGGAAACCTGTTATTTCCAAACATTTTATACAGGGTGTCCGAAAAATGACTGTGCACTGAATGTGGGAATTGCAGTAATGTACTAATAAAGAGAGTTTGAATGGAATTACACTAGAGGTGATCCGCCATGTGCGAGTGCTCTGTGTCCGGTAAATTTCATGTCTCCCCACCCCGAGGCGCGCGCATCTGTAATTCCGAGCGAAGGTCATTCCCGAACGCTTGGTCAACGGAGGCAGACGTGTCGATTGATCCCTTGTCTCGGCACAAGAACAATAGTCTTGACGGTTGAACAGAGATTATTTTTGATGGAACGTGTCTTTCCGCATGACGACAAGTACACGGATGAAGTGCGAAAACAGTTCGCAAGGAAAGTTCGTTATGCAGACGTCCCCCACCGTAATGTGGTATGCCAATTCATAGCGAAGTTTGGAGAAACTGACAGTACATGGAGCCCATTTTCCTCAGTAAAGCCATTAACTCAGAACTGTCCCGTGGCCAGATTATCCAACCATTCACATCCGAACTCGCGTAACGGGAATCAACGAAGGATGGTTCCAGCAAGACAGAGGAACTGCTCACACCGCTGGCGCATCAATACAGCTTCTGGAGGAATTCTTCGGAAATCGCATCTTCCGGGGACTGTGGCCTGCCTGGTCACCGTATCTGACGCCGCCTTACTTTGTTCTGTGGGGAGCACTGAAGGGGAAGGTGTACGCCGGTAATTCGCATACACTGCAAGAGTTACAGGCTGCAATAACGAGCCACATTCATCAAATTACACCACATACCCTGAGAAAGGTCTTCACCAACATGCAGAAGCGTGTGCAGACATGTCTGGACGTTGGTGGGGACCATTTTCAACATCTCCGGTAGGAACCAGTTCAACATGGCGTTACTTTCAGTGCACAGTTAATTTTCGGACGCCTTGTAGAATATATGAGAAAGTGGTCTCCGTGAAGCTGACATAGGAAAATATTTTTTTCTTCATGGCGAGGGCAAACTCATACCTGCTTGAATTCGAGCAATCTTCTTTTCTTTTTTCTTTTTTTTTTTTTTTTTTTGATTCGGGGTTTAAAGACCACCGTGAGCAACTCGATGGGCTATAAGCATTTCGCTCGTCCCTAATTTATGGTCGCTGGTTCCAGGGTAGGGAAAGACCCAATACTGAAAGACAAAAACAGCATTCATGCCATTCTGGGATTTGAACCCGAAACCTTCACGGACTAATGGTCATAAGCCAGCGCTAAGACCACCGGGCGGCCGACCGATCTTCAACGGTTTTTGTTTTTTTTTTCATCTGTTTGCGGGTTTAGTTAATACCGTGAGCAATTCGATGGGTTATAAGCAGTCGCCGTCTCTAATTTAGAGTCATTGGATCCAGGAAAGGGAGAGAGATGAGCTGTAAGATAAACACAACATCCATGTCTCACCGTGATTCGAACCCGGACGCATCATGGACGAATGGTCATAAGCCTTACCGCTGCGCCACTGGGGTAGCTTCTTAAAAGGTATATTGAATGAAAAAGGCACAGACCATGATAATCTTTGGGGCATGTGAAACCATTTTCTTCTAGAAATGCATCAATTCAAGCATTTCAAAAATGACATATATACCCTTTCCAAAAGATCCCTCGAAAAACATAAAATAATTTGGGGGGGGGGGTACTCAGCTCCCCTTGTGTAGCAGAGTTTTGCGATGAAAGGTGTCGAACAGAAAAAAATATTTTTTTTCAATCGGATATTTTACAAGCAAATTTATGGAATAAAATACATATTGAGGTCCACAAAAATTGCATTCACACCCACTAGCCTCGAGATGATGCACCGGAAAATAACCATAAGACAACCTTCGTTCTCGCATTTCAAGCTTTCCTTATGGGAAAAAGGTTTTTCATTGGATAACTGGAAGCAAAGATGAGTTTCCTAAGCAGACAGACGTAGTGCTGTGCACATGGTGGGATCAGCGCGGTGTCGTACACTATGAGTTGCTCAAACCTGGTGAAACGGTCAACGCTGAGCGTTATTGTCAGCAACTCATTCGTGTGAGTGATGCAATGGAGGCGAAAAGGCCATACACCGGCAAAGGGCAGAAGGTCGGTCCTGTTGCTTTTGGATAATGCGCTTCCTCACACCCGACCTGGGATGAGAGTTTCTGTCTCACCCGGCGTATTCTCCAGACTTCGCCCCGTCGGATTATAATCTCTTTCGCTCCCTGCAACATCACCTGAGTGATAAGCACTTCACTTCTGTCGAGGAGGTCCACCCAAGTATTGATGACTTTATTAACTGGAAACAGCCCTCTTTTTCCCGCAGTGGCCTTCGGCAGCTCCTGACAGATGACTCAAATGTATCCAACACGACGGGGATTATTTCCCTGATTAGGTACGTATTCGATTTGCTATGATTTGCTGTCAACGTGTCGTGCCTATGGCCGAGAATTGAGTTGCACACCTAATACTCTGCCTGACAGAGAAAGTGCTGCGGCACGAAGACGTGAACGCTGCGCCATGCAAATTGCAGGGTGGGTACACACACGTACCTGCATTTGCAGGCCAATCGCGCAAACGGCGCTCGGAATATAAATGGACAACCAGCCCGTGATGCCATCAGTCCAGACGTCACGGCCGCGAAAAATGGTTCTGCTGTAGCCGTGTCTGGAGAACGAACAAGGGGTGCCAATGCCGTTAAGATGCCGTCGTACGCGATTTCGTCAAACGGATGAGTTCACGAGAGCTGTCATCGTAGGCCTTCGTACTGCCGGATGGACCTTGCGTCGTATTGTGGAAGAAACGCAACGTGATGCCACAACCGTCGGTCGCATTTGGAGACAGTGGTCTCAGGAAAGATCTGTGAAACGTCGTAGAGGGACCGGAGAACGGAGACGGACGTCCGAGGACACTGATCGTTGCCTCCGACATCATGCCTTAGCGGACCCACAGACCACAACGGGCGGCATTTTGCGGAGTGTACGGGGAGGCTTGGAAGCTGCGATTTCGACGCGGACAGTGTCGCGCCGATTGTGTGCGTCTGGTTTGCTGTCCAGCTGTTCGTTGCGAAGGCTACGCTTAACAGCGAGCCATCGTCGTCACCGCATGGCGTGATGTCGCTCCAGAGCTGCGTGGGGTGCCGAATGAAACAGTGTGGTGTTCAGCGACGAATCCCGGTTCTGTATCACCGCGGATGAAGGGACGAAGGTCTGGTGGGGACGTGCCCTACGGGTGGATTCCTCCGCCATTGTGGAGCACCACACGGCGTGGCTACGTGGAATCATGGTGTGGTGTGCTATCAGCGCCAACAGCCGCTCACCGTTGGTACTCATTACGGGCACATTGATGGGACGCCGCAATGTTGACGAGGTGGTGTGGCCCGTGGCACTACCGTATTCAGGGCATCCAAAACGCCGTTTTTCAACAGAATAACGCCCGGCCGCATACCACTCGTATCAGCCCGAATGCTTTACACGGTGTGCCGATGCTTCCGTGGCCTGCACGATCCCCCGATCTCTCGCCCATCGAGCATCTGGGGGACACTGTTGGACGTCGGTTGAGTACCCCCCCCAGAGAATGAAGATGAGCTGTGGACTCAGATCAACAACACATGGTCCACGCTTTCCCGGGACTCTATTAGGACTCTCGATGCCACGTCGGATTCAACGCTGTATCACCCAAAATGGGGCCACACTCCTTATTGATTATCCTGTATATTCGGTCATTGGAGCCTAGTCTGTATATGACAATTAAATCATTTGCTCAGGAACTAGTTGCCTATCTGTGTGTGAAGTTTGATCTGTTTTCGAGCATTCCTTCATAGTGTGACACTTTCTCTGTCAGGCAGTTATTCCAGGCTAAAGCGATTTCTCTGTCAGGCAGAAAAATCGCTTTATCCTGGAATAACTTGCGAACCGAGAGAGGTGCAGTTAAGCAAGTGCGAAAACGTTACAGTAAAGTGACTACGCCCGATCGAATGCAACCAATAGCAGCGCCCCTAGTGGCGAAATGCGGAAGTTAGCCATTGTAAATCGAAAACGAAAAGAGATAGAGAAAACTTTCCAACAACAAAGTTGTAGAGCATCAATTAATTAGTGCAAAACGACATATGTTTCACACGGATAAGATAAATTGTCGCCTGAATACCCTGCAATGTCCGAAATCGATGCGCGACGATTTGAATCTGCATATTCACATTTCGCGAATGTAGCCGTATGCAAATGCAGATTGGCCGCCCCGGTGGCGCAGTGGTCTAAGGCGCTGGCCTCTGATCATTCGTCCGTAAGGGGTCCGGGTTCGAATCCCGGTCAGGCATGGATGTTGTGTTTGTCTTACGGCACTGGCTCTCTCCCTTCCCTAGAACCAGTGACCCTAAATTAGGGACGGGCGACTGCTTATAGCCCATTGAGTTGCTCACGGTGGTCGTTAAACCTCCAATCAAAAAAAAAAAAAAAAATGCAGATTGTGACGTTGTACCGTACCTACAATATAAAAACCAGTAACAGGACGTACCCTGATCAGAAGTTTAGGTCTACGCATGCTGTGTGAGAATGGCGAGCTTGGATTTCTGTGGTTACGTAAAAAATGAGGTGTATGCAACAGCGCCTACAAGTCTGCTGGATCTACGTCGTCGTGTTACAGATGCTTGCAATAGTGTGACACCTTCCATGCTGAGGAATGTGCATGCAGAGTTACTTTCACGAATACAAATGTGTATCGTGGGCAATGGCGAACTCTTCGAACATACTCGACATTAACTTTTTATCACTGTGCGCCAGTTTGCCTTTTTTGTTCTGTCTGACGTCATCAAGCTGAATTGACATAAGCACGCATTTATGCAATATATTGTGTGTATTTGTTCATGCCTATGCCTGTTCCCTTCAAACGTTCACACAAAAGGTCGCGCATCGATTTCGAACATTTTGGGGTATTCAGGCGACAATTTATCTTATCCGTGTGAAACAAATATCGTTTTGTACTAATTAACTGATGCTCTGCAACTCTGTAGTTAGAAATTTTGCTTTTTTTTTTTTTTTTTTTTTTTTGATTGGAGGTTTAACGACCACCGTGAGCAACTCAATGGGCAGCACCGTCCCTAATTTAGGGTCACTGGTTCCAGGGAAGGGAGAGAGCCAGTGCCGTAAGACAAACACAACATCCATGCCTGACCGGGATTCGAACCCGGACCCCTTACGGACGAAGGATCAGAGGGCAGCGCCTTAGACCTCTGCGCCACCGGGGCGGCAAATTTTGCTCTATCTCTTTTCGTTTCCGATTTGCAATGGCTAACCTCCACATTTCGTCACTAGGGGCGCTGCTATTGGTTGCATTCGATACTATACCGTTATCTCACTTGTATAACTGTACCTCTCTCCGTTTGCAAGTTATTCCAGGCTAAAGGGACTTTCCTATGCACCCTGTATATTGTCTTGAAAAATAATCTGAAATTTATAATAGAAATTGGGCAAAAATAGGAAGAAATTCGAGGATATATTTGTTATTCACGAAATTACAGAAAATGCCCTAAAACTTGCGGGAAAAATCCGCGGAAATTCGCGCCACGAAACAATTACTAACTGACTTATATAGCCCATCGAATTGCTCACGGTTGTCGTTAAACCTGAAAACAAACAAACAAACAAAATAAATGGCGCAGTGATCCAAGCTGTGGGTTCTTACCATTTTTCAAGTGGGCTTGAGTTCCCGATGAGGCATGTATGGTGTGTTTCACTTACAGCACTGGCTCTCTCCCTTTCCTGGAGCCAGTGACCCTAAATTATGGACTAGCGACTACAGCTTTTAGTGTCGCTCACGGTAACGATTAAAACCCTGAAACCAAAAAAAGAAAAAAAAATATGTAATCCAATCCAGGAAAATGCTACTTCTTTTGTTTTTGGATTTATGCGGATCGTCATCCCCCCCCCCCCAAAAAAAAAAAAAAAAAAAAAGGAAGAAGAAGAACAAATAAGAAAAGGTATTTTGAAGCGAGTCAAATTTGCTGAATACCGAAAGTAAAATGTGCCGAATCCCTGATTCCTTTTATTTCCTTTTCTCACTTTCATGTCTTCCATGAGATTGCTATCTCACTTTCATCTCCAGCGCGACAGAAAATTGTCCACAGGTGTGCTTTTAGAAACCGAAGGGTTGAAGAAGAAGAAGTCGAGTCGAGGGTAACTGCCCTCTGGTGGCGGAAATTGAGTTCCAGGCTTGTCATCCTGAGCGTCAGTCAATTCGCGGGGATTCAGTGTTGGGCTCTCCGGATAAAAATGGGTAAGAAGAACAGTAAACTTAAAAAGGATGTGATACAGCGTTTGGTCAACGATACGTACTGTAAGTTTACTCTCAACAGATTTTTTATGGGATTATTATGTAACCCCAATATGTTTTACGTGATTTGTTGATTATTATTGTAAATAATTTCTTCTCGTCCTCTGGTGACAGACAACGGTTACCTGCCAAATGCACCTGTTAAATGATTTCCGAAATGGAAATCGGCTGAGATCAGAAACAGTTGCGTTATTGATTTAAAGGAAACATTGCACAATTGGGAGTGAAGAAAATTGATCTGATACTGAAAGCGCGGAGTTGGGGAGAAAAATCTGTGTTCAGTTAGTTTATGATGAAATAAGCTGAACTAAGTTCTTGCAAGCACGAACGGGACAATATGTTAGATATTTTCTTACGGGATAAATCAGCGTTTGTGTTTCTAGTTACGCGCAGTTGCATCGTTTATTCTCCTGCTTTACGATTTCAGTATATTTCTTGTTGCTAAGCTCATTTCAATGCAAAACGCGTATGACTTGTTTTGTATGGAGCTCAATTTTTAAATTCAGTCTGAAACTTTCTGAATTCTTTCAGAAAATTAACACTATCGGGTTGAGAAAAACTTTGATTTTTATCCTTATTAATACCTACCATTTTAGATTTTTTTTTCCATAAGAAAAATTAAAAATGCCGCCTCGCAATGGTGTAAGCTATGGCTTCTAATCATTCATTCAAGTTGGGTCCGGGTTCGAATCCCGATGAGGTATGGATGTTATGTTTTTCTTACAGCCCTGGGTCTCTCCGTTCCCTAGAAAGAGTGGTCCTGAATTAGGGACGCTTATTACCCATTGAGTTGTTCACAGTTGTTTAAACCCCCAATGAAATAAAATAAAACTAAATACTTCTTTTAACGACAGCGGTTTAACATTTAACTCGTGGCAGTGACTTATGTCGCAAGAGCACTTTTCACTATTTCAGGCTTAGTATTTGGAGAGAGAGAGAAAAAGGTCCAGACCCAGATTTTTGTAGAGGAATTTAATTGCAACATATAGCGTTTTACCTAAGGCTGACTAATTTATCTTAGTCTCGGTGTCGTGGTACCAGGTTTTAACAGGGAAAAATGTTTAAATGCTAAGCACTTAAAGTAAAATTTTTGTGTGTGAAAAAATATCCTAAAATGGCAAAGGCCGCCCGGGGATGCAGTGGTCTAATCTATGGCTTCTGATCATTCGTCCGAAAGGGGTTCGGATCCCAGTAAGGCAGGGATGTTGTGTTCGTCTTACGGCACTGGATCTCTCCCTTCCCTGGAGCCAGTGTCCCTAAATTAGGGACGGACGACTGCCTATAGGCCATTGAGTTGCTCACGGTGGTCGTGAAACGTCCAACTAAAACAGATATTAAACGTTGTTTTCCTCGATAATTAATTCCAAATCTGGTTTTACATTTTAATACAACATTTACTGATTAAATGTACAATAAGAACGATTACAAAAAGAAGACAGTTTCTCAAACAAATTCTAACTCTTCAGAGTTCGGAAGAACTGAATGAAATAGCGGGGGGGGGCTGAAATTATGAAAATACAACCATGTACATATATAAGCACGATTATTACGCTCTCATATTGTTTCATTTTGATGTCAGCCACGCCAGTGGCGCAGTAGTAAAAGCTCTGGCTTCTGACCATACGTCCGGGATCGGAACCCGGATGAAGCAGGTTGTGCCGCCCCGGTGGCGCAGTGGTCTAAGCGATATCCTCTGATCATTCGTCCGAACAGGGTCCTGGTTCGAATCCCGGTGAGGCATGGATGTTGTTTGTCTTACGGCACTGGCTCTCTCCCTTCCCTGGAACCAGTGACCCTAAATTAGGGACGGGCGACTGCTTATAGCCCATTGAGTTGCTCACGGTGGTCGTTAAACCTCCAATCCAAAAAAGAAAAAAAAAAAAAAAGCAGGTTGTCTTACGGCCCTGGCTCTCCTCCTTTCCTGGAACAAGGGGCCCTAAACTACTAGGGACGGGGGAACTGCTTATTACTCATCGAGTTGCTTACGGTGTCACCCCCAGAAAAAACAGAAAAGAACGAAAATTTGATTTTAAGCATTACTCGGAATCTGGAACAATTAGGTATATTTGGAGAGAGAGAGAGCAAAATGGACACATATATATGTATATCACGCGCTGTAATTCATAGCATTTTAGTACTGACTTCTCAAAATTCTGTCTCACGAAATCCCACTGCTGCGCCCTTTGAGGCCCCAGTGTAATCAGAAACTTAATTTTCCGCCTGTGCTGGGTTTGAATTCCAGATTAAACTTGCGCTGTAAAAGAAAAAGTAGTGTGAACCCACGGAAATTTTCTAAAAACAACTTGCAGCAAAGTTACCGGTATGTGTCAGCCTTTAGACGAAATTTCAATTTTTAAAAGTGTCCGTTTATTTTAACTTCCGTATCTTCACAGATTTGCATTAGTCAGAAATTCCGTTCATTTCATAAATGCTTGTTTCAGGTTTCTTCTGTATTTAAACTGAAATTTCGCAAAAATCGAAGAATCTGCACTTTTCAGCTCCTTACACCAAATAAATTATCCTTTCGCAGCAGTCAGGATCGAACCCCCGTCATTTAGATAACGCGCGCCTTTAACCACTGAGCCAGAAACACCCGGAATTTAACTTACGTTTTTTATAAAAACAAATTGCGCGACGATGGAATTTGTTTTTCTTATTAATGTGGGGGACTTAGTCATTTTATTTTCTGTTGAAGCTTATTTTTTAAATAGGTTTGTAATATTTTTTTCTAGGACTTTTCACAAATTAAACATTTCTCATCGTGATTTTCGAAGCAAGAAACTGCTTTGCAACTTGATCTTTTTAAACTGACAATGAGTTTATCTTTAAAAAAAGGGTGAAATGTACTTTTTACAGGATTATTTCACAAAACTCCTAAATATAAAATTTACTCTTAATAACTATAACGTAGCTTTTGTTTTAAGGGGTCCAAAGATTGATACATAGACATTGTATACTCACCTGTACAATAATTGTAAGTACCAGTTTCTTACAGTAACGCAATATATAATAAATAACTAATGCCCATAAAATGGAGGAAGAGATCTGATCACATGTAGAGGATTTTAGGAGGGGAGTGTCTAACCCCAGGTCTTAAACAACTCTTAGAAATGGGAAGCTAGGCGATTTGGGCTAGAGTGCCCGATAGGAAAGTGACACGAAAGCGAGGTAGAAAGGGGGAGGAAGACGCCCTTATTTATTACCGGGGGGGGCAGTACCCAGGGTCCGACGGTTTAACGTGCTCATCCGACGCAAGGCGGATATTTAGTGGATCGAGCGTTCGTACCTGCCTGGGATCGAACCTGAGGCCCTTTCCGTGGCAGTCACGAACGTTGCCCATTAGGCCACCCGCGGCCTTATAAAATTAAGGAGGCCGCCCGGTGGCGCAGTGGTCGAAGCGATAGCCTCTGATAATTCGTCCGAAAGGGGTCCGGGTTCGAATCCCGTTGATGCATGGTTGTTGTGTTTGTCTTACAGTACTGTCTCTCTTCCTTCCCTGGTACCAGTGACCCTAAATTAGGGACGGGCAACTGTAATAGCCCATTGAGTTGCTCATGGTGGTCGTTAAACCTCCAATAAAAAAACAAATGGTGGAAAGAAGTATTTGTTCTGTGCCACAATAAACAAAATTCAGGCGATATGCTATCCACAGTATCGCTACAGAACTTCAAAATCAGGTCCTTTGACAGACGATTGAAATTTAAAAGTTAATCAGCCCTCAAGTATCCTCACCAATCGCTCCTATTACCTGTAATTTCTCGTCATACGGATACGGAAAAAGTTAGAACGGAGGTTTTTCTTTAATTATACAAAAGGAATTGCAGAAAGGTTTGTGAAAATTCAGAATTTCCGTTAAGACATCTTGAAAACGGTAATTTACCGTCAATATAAGAAAGGTATTGCGGGAAGGTTTGTGAAAATTCAGAATTTCCGTTAAGACATCTTGAAAACGGTAATTTACCGTCAATATAAGAAAGTTATTGCGGGAAGGTTTCTGAAAATTAAAAATTTTCCCATGGTACGAAAAAATCCGTGAAATTCAGGTTTCTTTTCGTCATTTCACGGAAAAGGTTGTATGAGGAATATGCTTCGTTTATTCACGAAAGAAATGACTGAAAGTGGCTCGTGAATTTCGATATTTTTTTTACGGTGTGCTTGACTCACCACGCTGGTTGTTTATGACTTCACTGGAGTGTGGCCGAAAGTTAAGGACTGGCAACTGCATATAGCCCTTTCAGTTGTTCAGAGTGGTCGTAACCCCCCTCCCCCGAAAATAAAACTATTAGTCCACAGCCTTTCAGTAACAGCTTCTTCAAAATCCTCATGAAATTCCACAATATCTCCCCAGAGCCCGAGCTGTCAGAAGCGTAGGGTCCTGGCTAGTCTAAATTGGGTTGGGCTTTCAAGTTCCAGAAGAGGCATTGGTGGTGTACTTGGTTTACGACACCGGGTGTCTCAATTTGCTAAAACCCAATGACCCCAAATTAGGTACGGGCGCTTATTTATAGCCATAGAGCTGATCACGGTGGTCGTTAAACCTCGAAATGCAGCCTCGGTAGAGCTGTGGTCTGAGCGATGGCTTTTGCTCATTCGTCTGAGACGGGTCCGGGTTCGAATCCCGGTGAGGCATGGATTTTGTCTTACGGCACTGGCTCTCTCCCTTCCCTGGAACCAGTGGCCCTAAATTAGGGAAGGGCGAATGAAACCTGTTGCTGTTTTACTTAGACTGTGGACGCTATTAATTCCAGCATTTTCGACTACTACTCCTTGGCATTGCAACCCATCTAGTGGCTTCTGACTATTAGTCCGTGAAGAGTACGGGTTCGAATCCCGTTCAGGCATGGATGTTCTGTTGGGTCTACCGCACTGGTTCTCTCACTTTCCTGGAACCAGTGACCCTAAATTAGGGACGGGGGACTGCTTATAGCCCATTAAGTTTCTGACGGTGGTCGTTAAATCTCCAACAAAAAAAAAAACAGTCCATCTAGGACCTCAGCCTGCCTCAGGACAGCCCTCCATTCTTCACAATTCTGTGCAGTGTTCCTCCACTTCTTTATCATTTTCTTTAAATCGTCCTCCACGTCAGCAAGTAATATTCTTGGTCGTCCTCTGGGCCTAGATCCACCGGGTCCATACATGAAGACCTTTTTTGCTGCACTGTCATCTTTCTTTCGCTGAAGATGTACTAGCCATCTCACTCTTCTCATCTTTATTTCAGTATTAATAATCATTTTATTGAATTTCTCCATTATTTCTTTGTTCCTCACTGTCCAAAGCCCGGTTGATTTCCCTTTTAACTTTCTTAAGTTGAGTTTTACTGGGCATGGTGGTTAGCCCTGAGTCCAACCTTACAAGAAAGAACCCGGCTGTACACCCGGAGACTGGATACCCATGTTAGTCGCCTTTTGCGACAAGCACGAGCTACATTGGGACTATTCTTTAACACCCGGGGACCAGAATTTTCAACGATGTAGCTAAATTGTCTTTAATGACTGGGAAAATCTCGTTTTTTACACTTTATGATTGCTACCACGAAGCCAGCTGAAAGCCTCGTGGCTTTTGAAAAAATACCATCAATAATCGAATACGATTGGGAATGTAGACTTAAAGAAATGTATAGCTGTATTGAAGGAACATAACCTTTATATCAGCAGAAGAGCAAACTGTCTTTGGTAGAAACAAAATATATACAGATTATCCGAACTAACCGTCAGAACGTTTGCTACTGTATAATAGGAAATAAAGTATATATATTTAGATGGAAGATGTTACGTGAATTTTGTTCCCGTATAGCAGTTGATAAGAAAAATGGAATTTCCTTAAGCTCATGCTGAAGCAAATGTAATGTAGTCTCAGGTTGGGCGAAATTACGGTACAAATAAGGCTCCAGAAAAGAATTCAGACTTAAATTCTTACGACGTACGCAAAAGTGCCAAAGCATATTAGAAATATGATTGAAATTTTGTGGTAGGCCCGTTAGTTCAACTATGAAGCATTTGTATTAAAGCAGGTTTTTTTTTTTTTTTATTTATTGAAAGTAGCTTTTTTTGTTTTATTTCAATCACTGCAAAAGCTTTTTCTGCCAGATATTTCGAGAGCATTAGATAATCAAATATTAGAGGCAATGGCATGTTTCTGTCAAAACCTCTGTAGTATTGTTTTGGGGTTTCACGATTCCTACAAACATCTAGGACTGTAAATAGGTCGCCTGTCTCTGATTTAAGATAAGTAATTTCAGGAAATGAACGAAACACTGCCGGAATGTGGCTGCTCTGGGGGACTGAGATGGAGAGCTAGAGTTCCGGACAAGCGACTGGTTATATAAGCCCTTAGAGTTGCTCACGGTGGTCATTTAAACTCCAAAAGAGAAAATCTGACTTGAATCCTGTCCAAGCTCGAACGCGTAGCCGCAAGCCCACACCTCACTGTGACCAAGGCGGCTTTTTGTAGTTTTCCGGGATTCGGCAGGAGGTTTGAAACTGAAAATACCGGTGCATCGTATCTCTTGTTTGTAGGCTGGTGAACTTTAGAAAGCTTAACTTTTAAAAGAGTGTGGTGCAACTGAAAATACTGTACCTGTGTGTTACATATCTCGTTTTTAGGTTGGCGGACTTTTGAAAGTCACCTAGAACTTCCGTTCTAGTAAGCTTGATTAATCATGCCGTCCGACATATAGGCTACATGGGGCCGCGGGTGGCCTAGTGGGCAACGTTCATGACTGCCACGGAAAGGACCTAAGGTTCGATCACAGCAGGTATGAACGCTCGATTCACTAAATATCCGCCGTGCGTTGGATGGGCAAGTTAAGCCGTCGGACCCGGGTACTGCCCCCCCGGTAATAAATATGGGCGTCTTCCTCCCCCTTTCTACTCCGCTTCCGTGTCACTTTCCTATCTGGCACTCTAGCCCAAATCTCCTAGCTTCTTTTTTCTAAGAGTTGTTTAAGACCTGGGGTCCCACTCCCTTCCTAAAATCCTCTACATATGATCTGATATAGGCTACATAGAATATTTTATCAACTCTCTAATGAGAGTGAAGAGATCAAATAAAATCGGCGGTGAATCAAAGAGCTATATATCTAATTAGATACCCGTAATGTTCATAAACGTCGCCTCCGTGGCTGAGAGGTGTAAGGCACTGGCTTCAGACCGTTCGTCTGATATGGCCTAGGGTTCAACTCCCGGATGTTGCAATGGGAGGTGTGATCTTCGGTGCTGGCTCTGTGCCTTCTCTGGAATAAGCTGCAACAAATCAGGGTCTGGGAACTGCTCATATAATTGCTCCCGTAGTAAAAGTAAACCTCTGGAACAAAAGTTCTTTAACAAAATGATTTTTCAGGATATTGTGTTCCAGTGTGAAATGACGTATGAGGTGCCCCTGAGCAATCGTATTTACAGGACTGAGTTTCTGCAAATATATATATAACGCTATTTTATCTTAAATACACGTACTGATGCTCGTTGCATCGTCTTTTAATTTAAGGATGTGATTTGCCAGAGAGGCTTCTTGCAGAGGCGTAACTAGGCATTTCTGCGCCCGGTGCAAACCACAAATATTGCGCCCTCCCACCGAAGTCGTTAAGACAAAAAAAAAAAAAAAAAAGAGTTCGTGATTGAAATATTACAACCATGCTTCTTGTGGATGAGTTTATGGGGACAGTAACATTGGTCTTGTGTTCTAATTACGCACAAATTCACGTCATTAATTTCCAGATGCATATGCATTACATTTTTTACGCTTTCCAACCGTAGGTTGAAGAAGCCTTATATGCTCCAGCTTTGTCTGTCTGTCGGCATGATAACTCGCGTAAAAATGACTCGATTTTGATGAACTTTTAGTATGTGGTAGGGAACAACCTGGGGACGAACCCTATTGAAAATGGACGAAAAGGGGTCAAAGGTTAGGACATAGGAGCGGGATCCATTCCACTGCTCTTATGCGTCATAACTAACGTAAAAAAGGTTCGATTTCGATTAACTTTTAGTACCTGATAGGGGGACCCTCTGGCGACAAACCCTATTAAAATTGGCGATATAGGGTCAAAGGTCAGGACATAGGAGCGGAATCACTTCCATCGCCATTATGCGTCATAACTTACGTAGAATGCTTCGATTTGGATGAAATGTTAGTATGTTGTAAGGGCCTGCCTGGGCACGAATCCTATTGAAAATAGGCGAAATGGGGTCAAAGGTTAGGACGCAGGAGTGGAATCTATTCCATAGCCCTTATGCATCATAACTTACGTAAAATGCTTCCATTGCGACAAAACTTTATTTCGGAGGTATACTGAACCGGTTCAGTTAAATATAATCGAAATGGGATCAAAGATCAGGGCACAGGACCGAGATTTATTCCACAGCCATTATCCTCATAACTTGAGTAATGATTTCTGGTATGTTGGAAAGCGTATTATAATCAATGCATTGCATGATTTTACTAACTTGTTTAAAATAACTAACACTGCCTACCGGGAGTAGCTACTAAATTTTATCACATTCTGTTGTAGTTAATCGATAACTATTATTATTAACGTTTGTTCAATAGATCTTAAGAATAGGGTAGTTTTTCGGCGGACCGGAGTAAAAACTTTGCGAAGTTATCATAACCCTCACTGCCATTTTCGTTGTAGTTAAACAACTTAACACTTAAATATTTTTATTGGGGTATGATACAGATAATGGGGTGTATTATCGAACTAAGTGTAGTTTATTATCCCAAACCGGAACGGTATTTTTTTTTTTTTTGCTTGAAGGTTTAACCACCCCCGTGAGCAACTCAATGGGCTATAAGCAGTCGCTCCTCCCTAATTTAGGGTCATTGGTTCCAAGGAAGGAAGAGAGCCAGTGCCTTCAGACAAACACAACATCCATGCCGCACAGAGATTTGAACCCAGATCCTTCTCGGAAGAATGGTCATAAACCAGCGCCTAGACCACTGAGCCTCCGGCCCGGCAAAAGGCATTTTACCCTCTTGAATGTATAGGAAATGGATGGCAGAAATCAACCGAAGGGTTTCGTACATTTCCCTGACTTACTTTTAAATAACAAAAAAGATGAAAAAAAGCGAGATTCCCAACTGCTTTGGAGTTTGGACCTTTAGTATCACATTAAATAAGTCGAATGCAGCTTGTTGTAGAGCAATATTGATCAGAGAATCTTCAGCAATGTGAAAGACATCCTTATCTTGCACATCGTACGAACAACCGTGCTTCATTTCTGGATGTGAACAAATTACAGCCCCTTCACATTTTGACTAAGCAATGCGAATTTTTTGGCTTCAAAGCTCCGAAACTGGCAAAAGATATTATAAGCAAATTATGTAAATTGAGAAATGACAAAGTATGGCGGTAAAAGATGCATCAGAAACCTGTGCAAAAGTTTTGAATTCCGATTTTAACCAGATTGTACGAAGTGATTTTTGCGCCCTCTTTTGACGGTGAGCCCGGGGAAGCCGCCCCTCCTGCCTTACCCTAATTACGCCTCTTCTTGAGGTTCGGTGTGAAATTTTCCGCGATGGCGGAAGACTAATTCCAGAGAGCTCGATTATTTCTGAAGATGCCAAGGACCACCTCCTTTTGTTAAACGCTGTGAAACTACTCCTTGGAGATCGTTATTCAAGCAAAGCAAATGTGTCAGTGCTTTTGGGCAATAATAAGACCCTCTGGATCAAAATTCTATCAGAAAAGAAAGCAGTCTTTCGGCAAAGAATACTAGGTTAAGCATTAATAGGAGAAATGAAGTATTTTCGTCAAATCTTTAGTTTTTCTGGTTTCAAGACTCGTAGTACTTAACATTTAAAGTTTATATATGTGTGTGCAATATTAGCCTGCCTCGTGCGGTTTATTTCCTACCAGTTGTTAGTTGTAAATGCAAGGGTACTAGTCAATTTATTAAAACCATTTTGCACCGAATGTCTGACTACGTAGTCCGTATAAGTATAGTTAAGGTTCTCGGCTTTTACTGGAGGCAGCAGTACAAAATTATGTAAAATAACTCTTCTGATGTAGTTTATCTTTGAACATTTCACAGTAGAAAGATGACTTGCTAATAATTTAATACCTTCTTCTAAAGTTGGTTTTTACATTTCAAATATAGCGTTTCTCCTGTGCGTGTGCACAAAGATTCCAGAGGACATTTCATTTGGAGGATTAAAACTCCAGTATACCTCGTCGGACCGAAGGGACTTAAAACTATGCTACTTCCCTTAAAATGTCGGAGCAAAACTGAAGTTTCTCTTTTTCTCCTTGAAAAATGGTATGGGGAACAGCTAAAGTATATAATTCTATTTGTACTTAAGAATTTTGGCCCTCTGGTGCTCTTGAAGGCAACATTTGAGATATTTTACGGTACCACGGTATCACACGAAGCAACATTTCTTTGTATTTGTCCATGTGGATAATATTTTCACGGTAGAGAGACTCCATAGATGTATTCGAAAATAGTTGCTTTTCTTACGGGGCAAACGTGTTAGGAGGCAGTTTATTACGGCTGTAAAATTTATAGAAACACACGGGGAAATAAATTAAGAAATCTTCATAAAAGTGCAACGTCTAAAGACTGGGTGAAGATGGTTTTGATTAATCTGTCGTTTGGTTTCTATCCATTTTATTAGATGTGGAGTCAATAGCGATATACTAAGGCTTAATGACTGAAAGATGGGGGAACAGCACCGCTCACGGAACGAGTCAGAAAAGCAGGGAATGGCTTTTAACTATTAGTTTCAGTTGGGTCCGGGTTCGAATCCCGGTGAGTCATAGATGTTGTGCTTTTCTTTAGGCTCCGGCTCATTCCCTTTTCTGGAACCAGTGGCCCTAAATTAGGAAGGCAGTCTGCTTTATAGCCCACTGAGTTGTTCACGGTGGTCGTTAAACCCCCAAACAAACGAACGCAGGCAACTGATGAGATTTGGTTCGCAGTGTACACTTCGAGAAAGGCTATGGTGTTTCTTCGAAAACATTTACAACCTATATTCTACATAACTTGCGTAGCATTTTTTGCACATTTGTTCCATAATCTTCGTCGATGGTACAGTGAAGTATGTATCTGCTACCGTCTTGCGAAAGTGCGTTAGGTTGATTCGGGTGAAACATGAACGTTATGAGTTTCTGGTTGTTTCCCTACGCTGGATGCAGCAATCCTAATTTCGGAGAGGCTGCCTTATAAGTAAACGAATACGTTTTGTTTACATGTGTTCGAACTTATGTGAATAGCTCCCAAGTCTGCCTATCGACGTAAACTTGTCTTTGGTGTTTTAACACAGCGCTTGTATTTCTGCACGTCTTTCAGCAACGCTATGCAGAAGATCGATCGTTTTACTCTAACTGTTCACGCAGCTGTTTACAGATGAATTAAAAAGTGATGTTTATGGTTCTCTACAATTGTTTGCACTGATATCAGTGCTGTCCGAATAACTTCGGTAGCGGCAATTTTTACGGCGAAGCTGGTTGCAGCCATCTTCGCATTTAAACATATTCAGTCGAAGCCTCATCTTCGTGCTTTGCTGTGTTGTACGTGGACACGTTTACCCCTTTAAGTGTTCTTACCCACTCGTCTTAGTAACAGTGCAGCGATCATCCTATTTTCAGTTATGTTCGACAGCTTCTGCGAGTTATGACCATGACTGGGTTTTAGATCAAATTCTTTGGGATATTAGAACATGTGGGTACTTAACCCTTAACTGGCTGGAACCAGTTAACTGCAGGTTAGCAAAATGGGTTGAAATCAGCTAGAAGGAAGATAATCGCTGTCTAAGAAGTGGGCTGAACGCTGCTAGAATGAGTGAACCTGCGTATCCCAGCGTTGCTTTCCCGTTAGCTTTGTAATTCAAAGTTGCCATTTCGCTGGCTCATTGACACAAATCCTTTCTGGCGGATTACCTGCTAAAAAAGCTGTAACAATGTCGACTAACCTGAGAAAGGAGAGAGATCTTTGAGTCACTTGTTTCTGCCTAATGACATGTCCGTTTCAGAGGGACTGAAATTTCCCATCATATTTTGGAGCAAAGAAAAGGGTAGCAGACTGCGGTTTTTTACGCTTTTCCAACCGTAATGTGAAGAAGCCGTATATGCTCCAGCTTTGTCTGTCCGTTCGCACGATAACTCTCGTAAAAATGGTTCGATTTCGATGAAATTTTAGTATGTGGTTGAGGACTACCTGATAGGGACGAACCCTCTTGAAAATGGGCGAAATGAGGTTCAAAGATCAGAACATAGGAGCGGATTCCATTCCAATTGCCCTTAGCATCATAACTTACGTAAAAATGTTTCGATTGAGACAACTTTATTCTGGAAGTATAATTAACCGGTTCTGTTGAATATTATTGAAATGGGGTCAAAGGTCAGGGCACAGGAGCGAGATTTATTCTACAGCCACTATCCTCATAACTGAGTAATAACTTAAGTGATGATTTCCTGGTATGGTGGAAAGCGTATCATAATCAATGCATTGCATGATTTTACTAACTTATTACTAGAGACAAGTTTATGGTAAATAATAGTGAGATGAGAGGGGAGAAATGATTTGTTTTGCCGTAGGTTTCGTAAAACCCGATCGCTAGTGAAAGTTTGTTTGGGGAGCGCGGAGTATTTGGGTACCATTTGGTTCATGTACGCTGGCGGCTTAAAGGGTTAAGGAAATAAAATAGCGGGCATAGTTGCCAAGTATATTTTCTCTTTAGATGTCACTCTAGTAGTCCTTGCTTCTCATTGTGATCTTCGTAGTCTCTTGCGTCGTCAAGTCTGGTCGACCATGTGGGACACCCAAATGCTGGGGAAGTAGCTCTGTCTTTTAAAATGTGAGCTTTGTCTGCGGGCGTGTTAAGTATGCGTAAAAACCGTCGGGAGTTTTTGGCGCATGTCTCCGCATTGACACTCTTATCTCACCAATCTTCACTTTCTGCGCGGTGCAAAGGCTTTGTTTGCATTACATATGAGGTTTCATTGAAAATTCGACATATCGTTTTCGCATGTCGTTGATATAGCAATTTGAGGCTTTGCAGGTCTTTGGTCTGGCTATTTTATCCGACTCATTTCTTACGTGGGAGATTGACACTCGTTGCATGCTGCACTAATCTTATATTAAATATATAACTTGCGCGCATCTTGCTCCGTTTCCGTACATCTTTTTTTTTTTTTTTTTTTTTTTTTTTTTTTGGATTGGATGTTTAACGACCACCGTGAGCAAATTCAATGGGCTATAAGCAGTCGCCCGTCCCTAATTTAGGGTAACTGGTTCCAGGGAAGGGAGAGAGCCAGTGCCGTAAGACCAAGACAACATCCATGCCTCACCGGGATTCGAACCCGTACCCCTTACGTACGGACGAATGATCAGAGGCCATCGCGTGCCGCCCCGGTGGCGCAGTGGTCTAAGGCGTTGGCCTCTGATCATTCGTCCGTAAGGGGTCCGGGTTCGAATCCCGGTCAGGCATGGATGTTGTGTTTGTCTTACGGCACTGGTTCTCTCCCTTTCCTGGAACCAGTGACCCTAAATTAGGGACGGGCGACTGCTTATAGCCCATTGAGTTGCTCACGGTGGTCGTTAAACCTCCAATAAAAAAAAAAAAAAAAAAAAAAAGAGGCCATCGCTTAGACCACTGCGGCACCGGGGCGGCTCCCGTATATCTGGACCAAACCATTTTGCACAGCTTGGTAATTCAACCGTTCTGCGCTTCATGCGCTAGGTTTGCTCGTGCTGTTTGTCTAACTCTTTACGACATGACGGTTCATATTGCGCATCTTTGTCTGAGGCTACGTCACGATTCGTCTTCGTTCGCAAAAATAAAATTGTCCATCAAAATGAGCTCACGGACAGTGAAACGTGTGCACTAGTATCGCGTCATTTGAATAAAGTCATCGCTCTTTCCACGTTTATCACTAAGACACAGCAACCGAAAAATTGTTATCCGGACACCGCTGGGATCGAACCCAGATCTCCCGATAACTAGCAGAGTGCGTTCGCCTTACGCTACAGTGCCAACAATCCACGGCGCTAAGTGTGTTTATCTGTCAGCATCTTACTTCACAAATCCGTAGAGATAGGTTCAGCAACTGACGCATCTCAGGCACGAGCTATTAAATTATAGCTAATAAATCCAAAGGGCGAGAGTGATAGTGAATATCTTCCAAATACGTGGAGACAATGTGGATATATATTATTTATGTGGATAGTTTATTAAAGGAAAACGTGGAAAGAGCGATGACTTTGTCTATTCCCATGGTCTCCACGTATTTGGAAGATTTTCACTATCGTATCATTTTACACGTTCAGCGCCAAGGAAACCAGTCATTCTTCGATTACGTTCTTGGCCGCAATTAGAACATATTAACAGCAGTCCATGTAACTCTTTAAATGCATTGGAAGCTTAGTGGAATCATCTCTATAGAAAAAACGCTGTTCTCTTACAGTCACAATTGTGTAGTGGTAGTCCTTCAGGCTTCTTGCCATTCGTCCGTGATGGGTCAGAGTTCGAATCCCGGTGAAGCATGGATGTTTTTTTACGGCACTGATTCACTCCCTTTCCTGGAGTCAGTGGACCTAAATTGGAGATGGGGAGACTCCTTATAGCCCACAGAGTTGCTTATAATACTCGTTAAACCCCCTAACAAAACAAAAATATCAGCTTCACCTAATATGTAGCAAAACTTCCTGCATATGTCAATATTGTCATTAGATATTTTTCTGAGACTAACTGTATTTGTAAACTTATATCGCTTCATTTCGAATCTTTAGAAATCTGTTTTTATTCTTTGTATACGGTTTACCCTTTTAGTTATTGTTTCCTTATTAAGCAAGAAATGTTGTTTTGTTAATAAATTTTGACTCGTCCCAAGATTTTGATTGTTCTGTACTTCTTAAACGGTGACAAACTTATGACTCGGAGCATTTTGGTCAAAAATGACTATTGAGCTAAAAAACCTAATCAAACAAAAATAACTCTCTTGAGCTTAGGTTTTAGAACAATGAATAACATGTACTGGTAGGATTTTGATACTGCGGCTTCTTTGTAAAATGAAGGATTTAGTGCACGAATCATTCATGGATTCGTGTCCTTTGCAATTGTTGCTTCGGTTTTACTTGAAGTTGCAATTACTACCGGATCATTATACCATACGGTTTCTGACATTGGTATGCTGTCCAATTTCCCTCGTTTTATGCAAACATTTGGAATCCAGATGTTTGAAATTGCACGAATAGACTTCTTGATATGACGGACTAGATGTTTTAAGAAGCATTCATGGAATTCAGGTTGATACTTTGGCTTCGTGTTCCAAAACATCTTCACCTGCATCTGTGTACACATAGCTGTATGCTGAGTACCTGTCAATCCACTTGAAATTTGTCCCGATATTCGTAGACTTCTACATAGCGTTTAGAAACGTGGGATCAGCTGTTATTAGTATTGATTATATCGGTACTGAGAGGGTTGCAGATGAGGCTGTGTTTACAACGGAGATTTATACTTCGTACCAAACTGTCATATGCAATTGAGATTTCTTGAATGTTTTACAAAATCTCGCTTCAGAGGGCGCAGACCATTCCGTCCTGTGCTCTGTAAGACATGTATTCTGTTTTCTAGACGAAGATGATTTTCAGATCTGATTTTGCAGGATCAGTTGGTTGATGTTTTATTAGGCATCAAGAGCGCCATTTTGCAGGATAAAGCTACAACCAAGGCCGTATCCTGGTGATACCACGTTTTTTAATACTGTTTGTTTGTCATGTGTCTGGCGCTCTTTGGCCAAACATGGCCCTTGCGCAATAAAAATCAATCAACCAACCGTGTCCTGGTTGTCATCAGTGTCTTGTCATTTTACGCTCTTTGGGTAGCGAACATATTCAACGTTCATAGTGGGGTCCAAGGAAATCAACAATCTGGAAACAAACTGGATCATATTTAGCCAGTTCTTTGACTAGGGTCCTCAAACTTTTGCTTGAACTGTAGATAAAGGAGTACTGGCACTACTCCACATAGCCCTGTCATTTCGCTCTCCACTATGTGGCGACACTACCCCAGGGGTGAGAAGTACATTTTACACTTCCCTGTTCATGTTTGTGTGCGTAGTATCTTCTCGTGAACTTGCACACTTTATATTTTTACTTTCTGTACGGAGACTACTTAGCAATCCAGGGTTGCTTTTTAAAAGATAAGCGTGATGTTTCCCGCAGTGCCCTTTTTGAGTTTTGTTTAGTATATGTGATCACGGTCATTTGCATCTGTTTAGCGCCTGTAATCAGTCCTTATTTTTTATGGTTCTTTACAACGCTCGCTGTGCCGCCCCGGTGGCGCAGTGGTCTAAGGCGTTGGCCTCTGATCATTCGTCCGTAAGGGGTCCGGGTTCGAATCCCGGTCAGGCATGGATGTTGTGTTTGTCTTACGGCACTGGCTCTCTCCCTTCCCTGGAACCAGTGACCCTAAATTAGGGACGGGCGACTGCTTATAGCCCATTGAGTTGCTCACGGTGGTCGTTAAACCTCCAATAAAAAAAAAAAAAAAAAAAACGCTCGCTGTCATGTCTGCCTGACGTTATTCCGTTTTGCGTCAGTTCATTTGAGTTTTACTGTCATATTGATTCCTGTTTTGATGGTGGTTGGCGAACTTTAACCTCCTTTTATGGCTCTTGTGCTGTTAAATTTAGATCACCAAACAACCGAAACCATTCTGTAAAAAGTAATCTGATTTTCGTGCTACTGCAGTTTTAGGAAGTTAATGTTACGTATTTTTTATACAGTACCAACTGTGGAATTGCAACTGAAATTATGCCAATTTTCAATGGTTAGAGGAGAAAGGTCTTTCTGACTGGAACTAATCATCCGTTTACACGAGGGCTACAACTACAGTAAGAATTGTAAAATGCTGATAGGAGAAAACATTAAATCAGAAAGTCACAAGTATGACAGGATATCTCATTTTTCCTTCTAGCAATTGAGTAGAGCAGCTAAAAAAAGCGATCGTTTGTCTCTGGACGTGGAATTTCCCTCGTCAAAGGTCCAAGCATTTCGGTAATGAGACAAATTCCCCGCACGGGGATAACTGGTTTTCCAGTTATTTGGGGAGCGGCTCTCCCACGGCCCGAGCTGACCTTGTGACTGGTCAACATCTGATGTCATGCCACCGCTTGTTTTTTGTTTCGGTGCTGTTGGTGTTTGCGGGGACGGCTGTTCATCCGGCTGTTGGGGAGTCGCGTCCTTACGTTCCCGAGCTGGTCTTGTGTCTCGCTTTTTCGTTTTTATTTGTTTTCTCTACTGGTTAGTTGCCCGTGTTGTGTTCTCTACCTCGTCGCTACCACGTTGTGTACTAACACCCCGGTCTTGTGGTTTTGTTGCCCTCCACCACTAACTGATTTATATTAACCGCTCAGTTCGTAGGTTGCTGAGATTCCGTTTGGGTTCCCTGCCAGGATTTGTCTTCTTTGGATTTCTTTTTTCCTTTTAGCTGGTTTGGGTGCTGGACCTAAGTGCATGTTTGCCGCGTGCGGAGACCCGTGAGGCGGAAATGGGATGTCTGGCGGCTGAGGTCGCAGGAGACCGGTTAAGTGCCTCCTGTGTACCAACACTCCTCTTCGACCCCGGCTTCGCTGTAAACGGGAGGCTAGAGACTAACCCACCTCTAGTCAGAAGTCTTGTACCAAGTTGTGTACAGGGCTTTAGCGGCTTTTTTGTCGTATGGCACGGCAGGGTGAGCCCGGGGGCTGTGGGATCATGCCAAAGGCGTTGGCACGACGGTACCAGGAGGCCGAAGTGTCCGCCGAGTGCGTGTGATCACAGCCAACGGACTATATCTGCAACGTATAAGCTCCAGAACTGTGTCCAGCGTCATTTTCTTGGCTTGCAGACCTCCAGTTCTCCCTTGTAGGGCTCGATGGTGGGTGGAGTAGTTTGCAGACGAATCTTCCTTCTCTTTTCCATGGGTAGAAACAAAAAACAAAACTCCAAATTTAGGTCACCTGTGAATATGATAGTTGACAACGACTCTCCTTCGTCTTCTCAACCTACCAAGTCTCATAACCGTAAACGGTCTTTAGACCATGACCTGGACCAAGAATGTGGTACCTCTTCTTCGGCGGCTGTACCAGTCGCTCCGAAGCGTCGTCTACCCTCGATTGCTGTGACTACGCATGCTACACACTTACTTGTGGAATCCATCGATCCGAATGAGAGACTGTCCACCAGATCTCCATTTTTCATTTCTAAAGCTTTGGACGCTGCGGTTGGCCCCTTGAAGTCTGTGAGGAAGCTTCGCTCTGGGGACCTGCTTGTTCAAACTTGCAGTGTTTCTCAGAGTAACACTCTTCTGCTCCTCACTAGTCTTCAAGGCATTCCTGTCAAAGTGGCACCTCACCCGTTTCTTAACACCTCTCGGGGTGTTATTTCGGAGTTTGATCTCTTGCCATGCAGTGAGGATGAATTGGTGACTGAACTTGCGGATCAGGGTGTTATTGCTGCACGTCGTATGATGTTCCGGCGTGATGGCTCTTTGATTAAATCTAAAAATGTAATCTTGACTTTTAACTCCCCGAAAGTTCCGACCGAAATCAAGGCTGGCTACTTGGTCTGTGGAGTTCGCCCGTACATTCCCAGTCCTCTGCGCTGTTTCAGGTGCCAGAGGTACGGGCATTCACAACGATTCTGTAAGAGTTCCGCTCGTTGCGCTAATTGTGGCTCCGGTGAACATGACGGGGCAGGTTGCACTTCTGCGGCCTGCTGTGTTAACTGCGGTGAGGCCCATGCAGCTTACTCCCGCAACTGTATGAAATGGAAGGACGAGATGGCGATCCAGCGCCTCAAGACCCTGGAAGGCCTCTCGTACCCTGCTGCCAAAGCCAAGTTGGGTATTCCCAACACCTGACAGCGTAGTTTTGCCGCAGTAGTTAAGTCTCTGCCACAACCCGTGCAGCCCTTTGTTCCGCGCCCTGTAGCTCTCGCCGCACTTGCCAAGCGATCTACAGTTGAACAAGCGACACAGGTGGATTTCACCGAGCTCCAGCTTATTCGACCAGCTGAGTCTGCGCCTTCTCTTTTGAAGACGACCGCCTCTTCCGGTTCCCAGCAGACAGCCTGCACGTGCGGAAGACCCGGCCCTCAATCCGCAAAGGTGTGCAGTGTCCATCCAACTGTCTCGGCCTCTGCGAGGTCCCCACCCTCAACCAACATTATCGAGGAACATGGGGGAGGAGAGTGACAGTTCGTCCCCGGCCTCAACCAGCATTGCAGAGGAACATGGGGGAGGAGAGTGACAGTTCGTCCCCGCCCTCTGCCAGCATTGCAGAGGAGTGTGGGGGGGGGAGAGTGACGGTTCGTGCCCCTCAATTAGTAAATTTTTTTATAAATCTGATTAACTACCTTGTCTTCACTGCTTTCATCATACTCTTTTTCAACTTTTCCCAAGCCTGTCTGCTCTTACTCATTTTCCACGCTTTTCAAAATCTGTGGCTGATCGTTCTTTGTCTGGCGCTCTTTGGCCAAACCTGGCCCTTGCGCCACTAAAATCCACTAACCAACCAACCAACCAACCAACCAATGAGACAAATTTTTTTTGCTTAGCAGCACTTCGAAGTTCAAGTGTGTCCCCCATTTTCCAAACGTAGATCGCATTTTGACGTAGGACTAGGTCTTACTCCACTGATAGTATGGGGCGACTTATGGCCGACCGCCTGTGACAAAAGTAGTTCCCAATTGAAATCATTATAGCGTTAAAAATACGTGCTGCACACTAATCGTGTTAGCATATTCGTAAACAGCATGGAGTCCAATTCGTGTACTACGCAATATATAGCGCGCGGGCGCGACGCTTCCCTCGCTGCTGCAATATTTCTGAGTGTGCCGCCGCATTTGAGCGCAACACGGCCGTGCGTGGTATCGTTTCAAAGCTCTCGACGAGATCTGTTCAAATATATGAAGAACACTTCGCAGTGGTTTGAACTAAATATTTAAAAAAATGTTTTCTTGTGAACCAGTGAACACTTTTGAAAATATCGCGGTTTTTCTGGACAACCGTCAGTGCAAAACGACTGTGCGTGGTATCATTTTAAAGCTCTAAGAGATCTATTCAAATATATAAAGAACATATCTCAATGGTTTAAACTAAAATAAAAAAATGTTTTCGTGTGAACGGGTTAACATTTCCGACAATGCCGCGGAATTCACAATGAACGCGAGCAAAAGTGTATAAAATCAAAACGAGAGGCAAGAGCAAGTGATGATGAATGTAAGAATCGCAAGAAGACTGCAACCCAAGGAACTAGAGTATCGAGAACGCCTGAAAGCAGCCGCAGCCTAACAAAAATCCAACACACCGATCGAACTCGTACCCGGCCCATCTCGAACTCTGCTTTGTGTTCACAATGTATCCAGAATTATTTGTAAAAAATTGTGTAAGCTACTTTTCATATCATAGACCTGTGTTGGCTAAAACAAATGAAATCAACGCTTCGAAACCATACTCTACTAGCTCATCTCAACTCTACCGATTTGCAAGTTGTAGTCCTACGTTCCAAACTGACTGATCAGTCAGAACTGAGCCTACCTGTTTTTTTCACGTAGCGGTTAAGACATTTGTTCCTCCAATACATCAGGTGTTGGAATTCATTCACGAAGAAATCTGAGATGTGTCGTACCCACTCATCTGGCTGTCTCGACGAATAATTGCGAAATGAAGTCATTTTCTGAGTGATTTGCTTAATGCTTTGGAATTATTGTGAAAATTATGTCCTTGGTGTTATTCATTAGCATCCTGAACACGTGAAATTCGCAGCCGCTGATCTTTGGCAACTGACAGGACATCAAGCTGTTGTCTCTTGGCAGAATTCAAATGCGTCGCGTATTATTCGACTCAAAGTGTCAATCTGCGAATTTAAAGCATCATTGTGATATGTCGCTTACATCCCACTTCTTGTGGAAATCATAATGTCCATCGCCAACAGATCCATAATACCTCCAAGGTGGCTCAGTGGTCTAGGCTTTGGCTTGTAACCATTAGTCCGAGATTGGCTCGGGTTCGAGTTCCTGATCAGGCATGGCTTGTCTGATGGCGCTGGCTCTGTTACCTCCCTGGAATCAGTGGCCCCAAATTAGAGATGGGTTACAATGTATTGCTCTAAGAGTTGCTCATGGTGGTCGTTAAAACAACAAACAAATAACAGTAATAGTACCTAACTTAAATCTTTTCAAGAGATCGCCATTTGTATTTGATTTCCTTTTCCATTAACCTCATATTTTGTCCAAACTCCATCGCCGAGCCTTAACTGCGGAAAATGTAATCTAGTAAGCAATCATATTTTGGTTCCGTAATTTAACTTCCGGTAAGAGGATCTGCGTTTATAGAGAATTGCCCGGTCCTAATTTAAGGCCACAGATTCCAAGGAATGTGCAAAACTAACGAAGTAGGAGAAACAAAAAAGTTCATGCCTCTTTCATATTCTAGTTTAACAAAGGTCACATTCGTTACTTGGGAAAGCTGCGTCAAGGTTAACTTGTCTGTGGATTATCTTGATAGTTAAAAGGTTACACTATGAGTTTTGCATAGATATGAGGTTTTCTTCTCATGGACATGAGGGGTTTTTTTTATAATAAAATTGATAATCACGACGAAAATGACTATGTAAGCAAACAGTAAAGCTCTCAAGATGTCTGCCATGAGTCACGTTGCCTAGACAATGACATTCATTATTCAACTATCCACTGGTGTCTATTTAGCATTTCCATTTAATCTTTGAAACGCGAATATCTCATTTTGGGCTATTAGATCTCTTGCTTCCTGTTAGGCGACAGCATATTCGTTAACGCTGCTGTTTTGATGAGTTTTCCATTAATGCAAATGTGCATGAAACACTAACTCTGCCGCTTGTTGAATATGAATGATCATCTCCCTCAATTTGCAATTCTGTTGGTCATTGCGCATCTTTTGTCCCGAGTTATTTCCATATTTAATAATGCACACCTGCACAGTGTTGAAATTCTCCCTTGTCCTCTGTTTTTGAAAGAGGATATCACTGCTGTGCGGCATATTTTTTTTTGTGTGTGAAAACCCAATCCCATGTGGTAAAGGAAAAAATTCTTTTGTAGCCTTTTGACAAGTAGTAGTTCAGCATATTTTTTGTCTGAAATTTTCTTCGAAATTGTTGTCGTAGCCACATGTCGGCGTTGCATTTTTAGCACGTCTTTTGTAAAAAAAGATCGTGCTTCTGTTATTGGTTTGTCCGCCTGTACCCACGATATCTCTGCAACTATTAGTCCGATTTGAAAAATTCTTTTTGCATTCGGAAGCTTGAAAGATGCAAATGATGATCCTTTATTTCGTTTTTTTTTACAATGTACAATTTTGCCGCTAGGGGACGTAAATGCAGATGTCGAATTCAAAAATACGTTTTATTCCACATATTTGCTTCTAAACATCCGATTGACTTTTTTTTTTTTATCTTTCGATTCCATTTATGTCGAAGAGTATTTTAGATATAGTTACTTTTTCAAATTACGCATAGATTTTCCGCTAGGGGGCGTAAAAGTAAATTACAATTTTCACGATAACTCTTCTAAAACTGATTTGAAAAAAAAATTCTTCAGCGCATACATCTCCTGATGGAAAATCTTTTGCATATAATTAAACATTTTTGGTAAAGAATACTTTGGCCACCAGGGGGCGTAAGTGTTAATTTTTGCTTCTGATGTATTTGCCATAAAATCGGAGCTTCTAAAATATCTATTGAAAAAGATCTTTCGTGGACTGATGCCACTCACATCGATAAACCATTTCGGAATTTTTTTTTAAATATTGTGGTTTCTCCGCCAGGGGGCGTAGATGTACATCTTATTTTTGTCAATATCTACACTTCTAGGAGTCAGATTTGAAAAATTCCTTCTTTGTTGAATAGCGTTTTCGGTGTCACATGTTTTTCATATAATTTCAAAATTGTCAAGTAATTCATAGATTTTCCGCTAGGGGCCGTAAAATGTAAATTGCGTTTCCCTCTATATCTCTGCTTCTAAATCTCCGATTTGAAAAATTATTTCTGCACCGCATACAGCTCCTGATGGGAAATCGTTTGCGCAATTTTTTTTAATTTTTTTAAGAAATGGTTTGGCCACCAGGTGGCGTAAGTCTTAATTTCCACTTCTGTTTTATTTGCAGCAAAATATGAGCTTTAAAAAAAAAGTCGTTTGTTGACCGATACTACTCGTGTCGACAAACCTTTTAGGAAACTTTTCCTCTTGAAAATATGCATGGTTTCTACGCCAGGGGGCGTAGATGTATATCTTATTTTTGTCAATATCTCTACTTCTAAGAGTACGATTTGGAAAATTCTTTGTTGGACAGTGTTTCCGATACGAAATGTTTTTCTTATAAATTCAAAATTTTCAAGTAAATCATAGACTTTCCGCTAGGGGGCGCAAAGGTAAATTGCGTTCTCTGCGTTATTTCTGCTCCTGAAGCTTTGATTTGAAAAATTATTCTTGTATCGCATACAAGACCTGGTGGAAAATATTTTTCGAATTTCTAATGTTTGGTAAAGAATAGTTTAGCCACCAGAGGTTTATAAGTGTTAATTTCTGCTTCTGAAGTATTTGTTGCAAAATCTGGGCGCCGCCCCGGTGGTGCAGTGGTCTAAGGCGCTGGCCTCTGATCGTTCGTCCGTAAGGGGTCCGGGTTCGAATCCCGGTGAGGCATGGATGTTGTGTTTGTCTTACGGCACTGGCTCTCTCCCTTCCCTGGAACCAGTGACCCTAAATTAGGGACGGGCGACTGCTTATAGCCCATTGAGTTGCCCACGGTGGTCGTTAAACCTCCAATTAAAAAAAAAGAAAGAATCTGGGCTCCTGAAAACTCCACTAATTTTTTTTTCTTGGACCGATACCGCTTATATGGATAAACCTTTTGAGAATACTTTCTTCCTAAAATAATGCATGGTTTTCCCACCAGGGGACGTAAAGTCACATTTTTTTTTTTTTTGTCGGTATCTCTGTTTCTAAGAGTTCGTAAGCTCACGATTCTGTTTACAGCAATATCTGAGGGATTAAAAACCCGATTGAAAATCTTTCTTTCGTCAAATCTATTGTTTTCCTTACCGGTTCCATTGACTTTGAATAGCTTTGATAAATCTAATTTACGTCAGAACGGGTTCAAAAGACGTGCTTATTACACCCAAAAATTCGGTGTCGTCTTTCTTGTTATAAGTATAAAAATGTAACGCCGACATGTGGCTATACAACAATTAGGCTACATGCAGGGTGACAAGACGTCCGGCTTTTGGAGGACATGCCCTCCTGTCTTCCAGGCATTAGAGAAATTGCCCAAATGTCCGGCTTTTTCAATGAGGAATAATTCAAATACATTTTGATCAAATTCTTTTATTGTAATCACATATCCTATCAAGCCACCGCTAAAATATATTCATACATTTTTGGATTTCTTTTCGCGCCCTCTCTCCTCCCCTCGGTCAGTTTATTCTGCAATCCTCCAACTGCCTGCTGCAATGAGTCGTTTGTGTGTCAACAGCGGAGAAAAAACTTCCCAGTGCGCATTAATCTGTCTGTTGTTCATCGCACGTGGACTGTGTCGTGCGGTGTAGTCGTGTAAACAGCGAGCTCATGCTGCTTGTTTTGTGTGTTGCGCGAGTCGTTGCTGCGAGTTTTAGCACGTCTTTTGTAAAAAAAATCCTGCTTATGTTACCGGTTTGTCCGTTCGTCCGTACCCACGATATCTGTGCAACTATTGGTCCGATTTAAAAAATTATTTTTGCATTGGCAATCTTGAAATATGCGAATGATTATCCTTCATTTCGTTCTTTTTTTACGATGTACAATTTCACCGCTAGAGGGCGTAAATGCAGATGTCGAATTCAAAAATACGTTTTATTCCACATATTTGCTTCTAATCATCCGATTGAAAAAATTTTATCTTTCGATTCCATTTACGTCGAAGAGTATTTTAGGTATAGTTACTTTTTCAAATTACGCATAGATTTTCCGCTAGGGAGCGTAAAAGTAAATTACATTTTTTCGGATAGCTCTTCTAAAACAATGATTTGAAAAAAAATTCCTTCAGCGGATACTACACCTGATGGAATTTTTTTTTGTATATAATTTCAAATTTTTGGTAAAGAATACTTTGGCCACCAGGGGGCGTAAGCGTTAATTTTTGCTTCTGATGTATTTGCCATAATATCTGAACTTCTAAAATATCAATTGAAAAAATTATTTCGTGAACTTATGCCACTCGCGTCGATAAACCTTTTCGGAATATTTTCTTAAAATATTCGTTTCTCCGCCAGGGGGCGTAGATGTATACATTATTTTTGTCAGTACCTCTACTTCTAGGAGTCCGATTTGAAAAATTCTTTTGTTGAATAGTGTTTTCAGTGTGACATGTTTTTCATATAATTTCAAAATTTTCAAGTAATTCATAGACTTTCCGCTAGGTAGCGCAGAGGTAAATTGCGTTTCCCCCTAATCTCTGCTTCTAAATCTGATTTGTAAAATTCTTTCTGCACCGGATACAGCTCGTGGTGGCAAATCGTTTGCATATAATTTCTAATTTTTGTAAAAAAAAAAGTTTGGCCACCAGGGGGCGTAAATCTTAATTTCCGCTTTCGATGTATTTGCAGCAAACCATGAACTTCTAAATTCTTGATTGAAAAAACTTCCTTTGTAGACCGATACTAATATCGACAAACCTGTTAGAAACATTTTCTTCTTAAAATAATGCACGGCTTCTACGCCAGGGTGCGTAGATGTAAATCTTTTTTTTGTCTATCTTGACTTCTAAGAGTCCGATTTGAAAAAGTCCTTCTCTGTTGGATAGTGTTTCCAGTGTGACATGTTTTTCATATAATTTCAAAATTTTCAAGTAATTCATACTTGAAAATTTTGGGGCACAAATATAAATTGCGTTTTCTGCGTTATTTCTGCTTCTAAAACTCCTATTTGAAAAATTCTTCCTCTATCTCATACAAGACCTAATGGAAAAAAATGTTTAACATAATTTTTAATGTTTGGTAAAGAATGGTTTCGCCACCACGGGGCATAAGTGTTAATATCTGCTTCTGATGTATTTGTAGTAAAATCTGGGCTCCTGAAAACTCGACTAAATTTTTTTTTCTTGGACCGATACCGCTCATATGGAAAAACTTTTTGAGAATACTTTCTTCGTAAAATAATGCATGGTTTTCCCACCAGGGAACGTAAAATCACATCTTATTTTTGTCGATATCTCTGTTTCTAAGAGTCCGATTTGAAAAATTCTTTCGGTGTTGGTGAGCGTTTCCGGTGCGAAATGTTTCTCATATAAATTCAAGTTTTTCTTAACGCACAAGTCTGCAACCAGAGGGCGTAAGCTTACGATTCCGTTTACAGCAATATCTGAGGGATTAAAAACCCGATTGAAAAACTTCTTTCTTCCGTCAGATACTATTGTTTACCATACTGGTTCCATTGACTTTGAATAGATTTGATAAATTTAATTTGCGTCAGAACGGATTCAAAAGACGTGCTTATTACACCCGAAAATTCGGTGTCATCTTGTTTCTGTTTATAATAAAAGTTTCTTAATTAGTGAGGGATATACCGCAAGTTAGATACAATTGAAAAGACATGTCAAGCTCTAAATTTCCCAAATATTTGTTAAAGAAACAAACCCGATCTACTGAAAAAAATCTCTTTCCGTGAAAGAAATTTGAGTAAAAATTTTCCAGCAGACTCAAATATTTCTCTTTTAAAGTTTAACACGTATAAACTTTCAAACTGTAAAATTTAAATACCGACTATGTGCATTCATATTTATTTTTGTACAAATTTATTGTGTCCTTCTTTATACAATTTTTTATCCCTCGTGCTTAGAGGGGGTGCAGAGGGCTTTAATGCAACTCCTAAAATAATTTTGTCCAGTATTAAAAATTGTCGGTTACGTTATTTTGCTAGTGTCACCATTCTGGTCTTCCTTAAATTACCATTAGTTACTTCTCATTTGGAATGGTCAGACGAGGTCAATATGCCTATTGTTAACGCCTAACCCCCCCTTCCCCTATCCCGTGCGCATTTCCCGCTTGTATGTTATCAAAGAAAGAAGAGAGCGCACTGGTGTTTTATGTTGCAGTGGTCAGGGCGTTAGTCTAATGAATTATGGGCCTGGGGGACGAAGGGAGTTAGCCTTTTATCTTGAGTGCATACCATAGCAGGAAAACAAAAACGTAGAATGAACATTACTTTGTAATTAATAGTATTTGAGAAAAATAAAAATGCCTGTTCTCGTGCACATTTTTTTTATCACTTTAGGAAGGAAAGATATCGTAGCTGCAGTGATAAAACCAAGAATGAGAATTTTTCGATTGTTGGCTTTACGTCATATAAAATTTTATTCACTGATGCATAATACAAATTCAACTTGATGTAAATAGTATGTATAGTGCTTGAAGAGTCTGACGTAATTGCGAAAGTGATTCTTTCGATCAAATTTTATTTTTCAGTAGCGATAATTCAAACTGAGAAATTTCGAATTCGTGGTTTTGACATTGCGGTGACGATATGCCCCCCTCCCCCAATTAATTTCTGGGTACGCCACTGGTGTCCTTTTTCTCGAAATGTCTTCAATTTTCAATGAAAATGTCCTCCCATTCCAAAAACTAATCTGGTCAGCCTTTCTTCATGGCAATGTTTTTAAAGGCCCATTTGAATATCGACATGTCTCCTGATGGGCAAGTGGTATCAGGTGCCGGTTGCTAAGCATTCGTCTGAAATGGGGTCCAGATACGAATCCCAGTGAGGCATGGATGTGTTTGTCTCTCTCATTTTCCTGGAGCCAATGGCCCTAAATTAGGGACGGGAGACTGCTTAAAACTCAAAGTTGCTCATAGTAGTCGTTAAACCCCTAAATAGCCGCCCCGGTGGCGCAGTGGTCTAAGCGATGGCCTCTGATCATTCGTCCGAAAGGGGTCCGGGTTGGAATCCCGGCGAGGCATGGATGTGTGTTTATCTTACGGCACTGACTCTTTCCCTTCCCTGGAACCAGTGACCCTAAATTAGGGACGGGCGACTGCTTATAGCCCATTCAGTTGCTCACGGCGGTCGTTAAACCTCCAATCAAAAAAAAAAAAAACCCTAAATAACAAAAAATCGATACCTATGCGCCGAGATTCATCGTGCTCGACCTGGTTTCCTTCCTGTGCCATAATTGCTCCAGAGCGTACTCTGTACTGTCGTGCTGTTTAATGAAGTGCTGTAATTCTAAGTTTTATTTCTATTTGTCTTTTTCAACAATCTCTCGGCAATCCATAGTATTCGTTTACCCTGAGCCTCTAAAGTCCAAATGATTTGAATTCAGTAAGAAAAGCATCCTGTGACTTTACAGAAACGTCCGAGAGCGGCATAGGGTATAGATTTATCTATCATCCGTTGAAGGTGTATGCTTGTTGAGACTCAAATATGAACTAGATAGAATATTACCTATGCACTGGCCAACAATTTAAGCCTTGTGCCCCTATTTTTGTGTCGTCCACAGCTCATTGATGCTAGAGGGGAGCAGAGGCTGTCGCTCATTGTTCACAGCGACCGCAGGGCCACAGTGCGAGAAATCACCCACAGCTACAACAGTGGTTATCAGGGCGATGTGTCGCAGCACACAGTCCTTAGCAGCCTTCTGTGCATGGGCCCACGTAGGCAAACACCCAGCCGGGTCCCCATGCACACTGCACGTCATCGCCAACAACGCATGAAATGGGCCCAAGATCATCGAGATTGTACCGTGGATGATTGGAAGAAAGTGGACTGGTCTGACGAATCAAGATTCCTGGTGCATCACGCAGAAGACCGAGCGCGGATACGCCGATTACCAACGGAAGCTGTGGCACATGGATGCACTGTTGGGATGAAACAGGCCGGTGACGGAGGTGTTATGCTGTGGGCAATGTTTTCTTGGGACACTTTAAGCCCCATTATTCCAATAGCACAATCCCCGACAGGTGTCAGGTATATGAACAACGTTGCGGACCAAGTTCCCCCATTCATGGCAACTGTGTTTTCTGTATTGCCTACAGGAAAATGCACGCTGCCAGAATCGCCAAGGAGTGGTTCGAGGAACACGCTGGGGACTCCGAATTCACCTGATATGAATCCAATTGAACATTTGTGGTTCGACTTGGAAAAGCTGGTTTACGCTAAATCATCACTACCCCGAAATGTACGGGAACTGGAGGACTTGCTGTTATTATTAAGGTACCAGATACCCCAGGATACCTATCGCCACCTCATCTAATCGAATGGCCGCTGTTTTGCGGGCTAAAGGGGGTCATAATGTAATAATGGCTCATTGGTATATTACAGACGTTGGTTGACATGAGGAATTTTATTCCCGCAAAATGTTTCTATAGTACACGATTTTACGTACTCCTAAAAAAAAAATTTTTATTTATCAAATACTTTGTTTTCATTTAAGTCTTCATTCATCGCAAGATTTCTTTAATCTTTACCTTCTCCTTGGGGTTTATCACATAATTGAGTATTGCCTTCACCCTTTCCTATCAGTACTTTTTTAAAACCTTCGTACTATTTGAGTTGATATTACTCCATAATCATTGGTGGCTCGTTTTGTGGTTAGGAAAATTTTTCTCATGACGTTTCCCTTTTAGTAGTAGACTCGAAATGACAATTTTTGACAGTTGAAATCATTCCCAAGTTTCATCTGGATATTTAAGTTCCCGTGGCAAGTTTCAATCAAAAACAAAGTGACACCAGCCCACGCGTTTTTTTTCTAACCCGTAGATGGTTACCATAATCGACAAATCAAGGCTAAATATTTGAACATGAAACTTGCTTTATTAACATCTAAAACACATTTTCAATCCACTGCTGGAAGGTTGTCTCAAAGTCTCTGTCACAACTTTTCTTGAACCAGTCTCCTCCACGTCACTCCAAAATGCTTTCAAATATCATCATCCCATGTCCCACAGGGCCTTTTTTTCTGTCCCTTTTTATCCAGCATAATATTTCAGGTGCCCAATAGCGGTCAATTGTATGTAACATATATCTAACCCATCGCCATTTCAGGGTTTATACTTGGATAATTGTAATCCACTACTTCCTGTTCCTATTATCTTTGGTTTCAACAAGCATGCAACTCTCCACGTACCTTTTTGAGTTTTCCACAGCTTCTGAATATATCAACAACTTCTAAATATTCAGTTGTTGTACATTAATTTAGTTTTCTGTGATTTCATCTTTTATCCTACTTTGTTCTTATTGGCAAGTTTATGGATCATGCGCTGCAGCTCTTACGGAGTACTTGCGAAAATTACTACATATGTCATCAATAAAACGAAGGTGGGCCAATCTCCACTAATGTATCTATCTTTTTGTCTTTCCCATTCAATGACTAAAAGATTTTCCACAATGTGACATTTGAAGAGCTTCAGTGATACGTCACTTTACCTTTTTATTCTTATACGTGCTGCATCTTCGAACAGTTCAACCATTGCATTTTCGTGTGTTATCAATATTTGCATATGCATCTTCGATATCTCAGTAGTTTCAAAAGTTTTTTCATAATCAATAAAACCCATACACAGTGGGAATTTATATTCATTCACTCTTTCAATGAGCTTTCTCAGTGTATTGATATGAAGCAGTGCTGTATCCACTCCTGAATGCAGTTCTTTGTTGAGCCATGTCAACAGACATAACTTCTTTATGTTGCTTTCTAGCGGACTAACTGCTTTTCTTGAAGTTGAGCATGCCCTAAAACTGTTTTCATAATACATGCTATCTGAAAAGAAACTTAATTTTTCAGTTGCATTTCTCGTATTTTTGAATTTTGGGGAGACCTTCCTCCAGCAGTGGGTTGATGATGATGATAGCCTTGCACATTTAAGCAATAGAGTGGCAATACTGTGAAAGTGACCAAAAGATATGGATAACATCGTTCTCATAATTCAAGGTTTCCAAATTTCTTTTTTCTCCAGCCGGACTTGCCGTTGGAGAGGCTGGCTGGTTCTAATGGATATTACAAGCGCGTACTTTTTCCAAATAGCTTGCGAAAAATTGAGGTATTCGCAAAAAACATCTGTTCTAAAAATAGGTGTTGATATTTAGTGAAATAAGTTTTCACTGTTTATTATACCGTATAAATGCTCGCTGTCTATAGGCAAATTTTCTTAAAGCGGATGAATCATCCTCTGCAATATCACTAAGCCATCCATTCTATCTTCGAAATTGCAAAAGCTCGTTAAATATTAGTCTGAAATTCCTGTCACAGTTCTGGTACATGTGGAGGCGGTTCGCTGGTTTTTAGTTATCGTTTGGTATGTATATGAAACTATCTATGCAGTCTGCCTATGAACACAATATTTTAGTTTAGAAAAGTTAAATTAGGAAGATTTTTCTTTCAGCTGAAGGTACGCTCATGCCCTGGATTTCCCAGATTCTGCTTTTCTTCAATTTGGTGGTACCGATGTGCACGTTTGTCATGGCGTCTGTATTCGAAGGTGTAACTGAAAGTCTCTGCTTTTAATATATTTTAGGTAAGCATCAGTGAAATTTTTAAACTCGATTTATGTCTTATCTATTTCGATTGGATGAAAGTTTCTTATATCCAGCTTTCTCAGAAGCAGGAATTGCACATAAGAATTCGTTCTATGTCGTATTCAAGACGAGATGAAAACACATTTTTATTGAGTTAGATTTAGCCTACAATTTTTCTGTTTTCCTCTAGTCATCATCAACCATGGGTACAATTCCGGTTGGTGTATGATTGCCATTTTAACTAACTTATCCGATTGAAGTTTTTTCATTGCAGAGTGGCTCAGTTCTTGAAGGGTTCCACCGCACCTATCTTTAATATAGTCAGCCTACACACTGTGAGAGCCATCTCTTTTAGTTGTACTCTTCTGTACACTTTCATTTCTTGTCCTCTGGGTCCATCTGATTCGTAAGATTTTACGATATCACTTTCTTTCAAAAGCAAGTGTCCTTCTCTCTGATTCTTTGTCATTGTCCAAGTCTCGCATCCATACAGCATGCTGTTGAAAATGCATATGTCGAGAATGCTTAACTTAGTTTTGAGGCTAATAGCTCTGCTATTCCAGATTTTATCAATAGCTTTTAACAGTCATTCATACACTCGGCGTGGATCAGGAACACCAAGCAGAAGTCATCGCTCTTTCCACGTTTATAAGTGAGTCACGGAAAAATTCTTATCGGCCGCCACCGCGAATCGAACTCAGGGTCTTCCAGTTACGCGCCGGACAGACTTCCACTACACCACAGCGGCCTTGAATTCTTCAGACTCGCATATGATTAACTGCCAAACCGCATGGCACGTTGCTTCATGGAGCCCTACACAATGCTGGGGATTCAGCAAAGATGGAAAGCAGCAACTGAACAACTAACTAGGAGGCGAATAAATAATTAATTCATACACTCGACGTGGATCAGGAACACCAAATAGAAATCATCGCTCTTTCCACGATGAGAATTTTTCCGTGACTCACTTTATTAACATGGAAAGAGTGATGACTTCTTTTTGGTGGTAGCTTTTAACAGTGTTATAGCCTTTGCAATTCTAATTTAAAATGTTTGCTGTTTAAGTCATATGTTATACAGCTTCAGAGATAAGTTAATTTTTCCACAAAGTTCTTTGCCTTCCAGAATGACCTTTTTCCTGATCTAGTGCCTAATTATAACACAAGAATATGCTCGAGATCTGGAAAACTACGGTATTTCTTGCCTGTCAAGCTACCAGAGGGTTTAAATCTCGCAAATTTGGGGGGGGCGTTGTACGGTTCCAATGTCAGATTAGCTATGCCTGAGTGGTTGTGGCATGGTGGGACGGCGCATTGTCTTTCTGGAACAGACCATCTGCCACAGGTTGTGCAAAGGCCATGAAAGCGGGTAGGTGATTAGCCGGCACATTCAGGTAGGGCGCAGTGTTTAAGGACCTCTCCAGACACACGAAAGAACCTAATATGTCCCATGAGAAAGCCCCCCCCCCAAAAAAAAAAACCATCACAGGGCCACCACCGCCTTGAACAGATCCGACCTGGAACGCCAGGGCGTCATTCTCTCTACGCCACACCCACACCCTCCCGTCAGCTCGGTACAGCTGGAAACGGGATTCATCTGACCACACGACGCGGGGCCATTCTGCAGATGTCCAGTTTTGATGTTTCCGGCACCAAGTGAGACTTAATTTTCGATGACTATCAATCAAATGTGGCATAGGAGTAAGACGTCGGCTCCCATAACCCACAGTACTTAGTGTGCGGCCTACCGTTCGCTTGCTGACGCTGCTTGGGTCTCCGATATTTAACCTGGATATGATCTGCGCCGCCGTTGCCAATCGGTCGGTCTTATGACCCTGGATAGTCTACGTCGACCCCTGTCATCAGTGGCGTGTGGTATGTCACCTTTTGTAAGTCTAGATTCAATACCCTCTGAAGTGAGGGTATAGAATCTAGACTTACAAAAGCATATTTTTAAGGATGATATAAGATTATATTTCTGCAATTTAAACGATCAATTTTTGCTTTTGTTGGTTAACAAAATGTCTATAAACCTTAAACTTTATATATCCATTTGTTTTCAAAATTTTAATTCTGACTGAAAGCACAGTTGTGTTACGAAAGCAATTTAAAGGTTTTCCTGTTCTATCTTTTGAAGTTAACGAGCTGGTGGTAAAACGAATTGCTGAACACCATTACTCTGAAGCAGCTACGTCGCTTTTTTTATCGCCTCGTTGTTGCGACAGTTCCTCCAACAGAGTAAGAGCTTTGATGCTACCGCAAATTGGTCATTAAAGTAAGATATGAACTACTTAAAAATAAGTTCTTTTGAACATCCTTCTTTTGGGAGATTTTAGATAGGAGACTAACTTTATCGAGGTGTTGCTAAGACATCCATTTCTCCAATTATTTCATGTTTTGGAAAATAAATTTGAAAGGAAGGGTGAAAAACTATCACATTTTCCTTGAATATTTGTTATTTTGAAATCGGTTTCTGAGATAGAAACGAAATATATTTCCTTACTACAGTCACGTCATAAATGCGTTATAAAAATACAGCTTCCAGCTAATTTGTAAGCGCTGTAATAAATCCACAGGCAATTTTTATCGCGGTCAATAAATCATATCACGAAGCTTAGAGATACAATATCCCCTATCTTTCGGAAACAATTTAAATACCCCACAAATGAGATATTATAGGAATTGGATTGCTAACAAAGCTGATATTTGCAAAACGATTATAGTTTAACCCTTTCTGGACTGCCTTAATAAAATATATTAAGTCTTCTGTGGAAAAAGACACTATGATCAAAAGAATCGGGACACCCATTTCGAGTTGTGGATTTGCCCGCATACGTCAGCCATGGTCCGTACAGGTAAAAATAAGATTCAAGTGGCTCTGAAAACATAAAAGCATTAATAGTAGAGTCGGACGAACAGCGGAGCTCAGTGACTTTCAATGTGGTTCGTCCATAGATGCCATCTTAGCATCAAATCCGTTCAGGAAATTTCTGCCATGCTACAGCTGCCCGATCAACTGCAAGTGATTTTATTGTGTAGTGGAAACTCCTAGGAGCAACTTCAGCTCAATCGCCACCTGGTAGGCTGCGTACAATGGTATAGCTGGACCGCCGAGTTCTGAAGCAGTTAGTGCGACAAAATCGCCAGTTCTCGATTGCAGCATTCACCAATAATTTTCAACATGCCTCTGAAAGCAATGCCTGCTATGTAGCGAGAAATGAAGGTAGTGGATATCTCTAGACGAGTAGTAGCCATAAGCAAGCTTAACATCAGCAAGATCAGCGCCAAACGTCTTTTGGAGTGCATGGACTCTGGAGCAGAATGAATAGAAACTTCATTTTCTGGAGTGAGAATGATTTTCTGTTGCTCCAAAAGTCAATGCCACTGGACTCTAGAGGAATGGAAACTTCATCTGGACTCTAGATCAATGGAAACTTCATCTGGACTCTAGATCAATGGAAATTTCATCTGCACTCTAGATCAATGGAAATTTCATCTGGGCTCTAGAGCAATGGACATTTCATCTGGGTTCTGCAGCAACAGAAATTCATTCTCTGGAGTGATGGATCACCGTTCACCACCTTTAGTATCTGACGGACTAGTCTGCGTTGAGAATGCCACGTGAACGTTACCTGCCAGACTGTGAAGTTTGGTGGAGGAGACATCGTTTTCTGTTGCCGTTTTTGACAGTTTGGGCTGAGCCCCTTAATTCGAGTGTACGGGAATCTTAGCATTGCAGCCTATAATTACATTCTTCACAATTCTGCGCTCCCAACATTATGGCAGCAGTTCGGCGAAGGTCTTTTGTTTTACAAACAGCATAGTATCCATTCCACAAAGCGAGGTCCGTTCAGAAAAGGCTTAATCAGATGGGTGTTGAAGAAATTGACTGGCTTGCCCAGAGCCCCGGTCTCAACTCCATGGAACACCGTTGCGATAAATTGGAATTCCGACTGCGAGCCAGATCGATCCGTCCGACTTTGGTGACCGACCTCACTAATGATCTTGTGACAGAATCATACATGAGACCGACGAAGGAAAAAACAGTTGAACTTTTTCGGTGTCGCACGATTGGTCGACACAACGATTGGTCGAGATAACCATTATCCTCTCGGAACGCACTGGGCCGCGGGTGGCCTAGGGGTCAGCGTTCGTGACTGCCATGGAGATAACCTCAGGTTCGATCCTGGGCAGGTACGAACGTTCGAACCACTAAATACCCGCCGTGCGTCAGTTGGGCACGTTAAGCCGGGTACTGGCCCCCTGGTAATTAATAAGGGCGTCTTCCTCCCCCTTTCTACCTCGCTTCCGTGTCACTTCCCTATCGGGCACTCTGGCCCACATCTCCTAGCTTCCTATTTCTAAGGGTTGTTTAAGACCTGGGATCAGACACTCCCTTCCTAAAATCCTCTACATGTGATCTGATCGTAACGTTCCTTTTTTGAAATAATATCTTTTAGAATGTAGTCCTCAAAACGTAGAGCATTATAACATTATTTCCAAATAGGCCCCCGTGTCATCTTTTGTACTTTAAGTGAAATCTATATAGAGGGCCTTCTGAACGATGTTATTTCAGAAAGAGCCCCGGGGCACTTTTAGGTATAGGCACCTTGGGGACTCTGCCACACATAATACGGAAGCTCAGAAAATTGCCACACTTTCAAAGCGTTTCTCGAACGAACGGCAATTTGTGCTCGTCCCCTTAATGAAAACCATGTGGCAATTTTTCGGTGGAGCAATTTTTCTGCGTGTGGTAATTTCCCGGGTTGCTGAAAGATGTGTGGCAATCTTTCGGTGGGGCAATTTACCGCCAAATTGTTTGCACTTATTCAATTTTTTTTCCAAGTTCCGTTTACCATTTTATGTCGATCCAATCGTTATGTCGACCAATCGTTATATACCTGAACTTTTTAACTAGATGAAATATCAAAACTCGTGACAAGAATGTGGACTACTTTGTTTGTCTTTTGTTAGATCTGCAGCTGCACAGCATTCATTGCTTAATTTTTCCTTCTGCTAATATCTTTCTCTTTCCATTTCTTCATTGTCACTTTCTTTTTTGTACCCTCTAATGACAATTTCATCTATCATGCTGAAATATTTTTTTATTAGAGGTTTAACGACCATCGTGAGCAAGTCAATGGGCTATAAGCAGTCGCCCGTCCCTAATTTAGGGTCACTGGTTCCAGGGAAGGGAGAGAGCCAGTGCCGTAAGACAAACACAACATCCATCCATGCCTGCCCGGGATTCGAACACGGACCCCTTTCGGACGAATGATCAGAGGCCATCGCTTAGACCACTGCACCAGCCGAGCGGCCATGCTGAAATAACTTCAGCCTGGGGACCACGAGCGCATGATATAAAAGCTTGTGTAACCTTGAGAATATGAATACTTTTGAACACCATTCATCAATTCTTACAACTTTTTCAGCTTCAACACAATGCCGCCCCGGTGGCGCAGTGGTCTAAGGCGCTGGTCTCTGATCATTCGTCCGTAAGGGGTCCGGGTTCGAATCCCGGTGAGGCATGGATGTTGTGTTTGTCTTACGGCACTGGCTCTCTCCCTTCCCTGGAACCAGTGACCCTAAATTAGGGACGGGCGACTGCTTATAGCCCATTGAGTTGCTCACGGTGGTCGCTAAATCTCCAATCAAAAAAAAAAAAAACTTCATTTCCATTTGCAGAAAGTTTTTCCTCCGTTATCAGGCTTTAATGGAAGCATTTATGGAGGGGGGTTAACATTTCAGCTTTAATATAAACATTTAGGGGGGAGGTTGACATTATACGAGAACTTGGGCGAGTAGAAACATCGCGGGACCAAAAAAGAAAAAAAAATGCGATTATGGGAGAAATTGTTGGAAATCTTTTTCAATTAATCAACATTTTTTGATATAAGGAACACAGCGAGAAAAAAACTACGGACAATTTTTTCACCCGGTCGACCTTCCGTTTTTAAAAGTTTCACTAAGATGGTATTCCGTCCTCCTCCGTCCCCCCTCTTATCCTCCAACCGTCACCTCGTACCGCCCAGAAATGCCTGCTCAGTTGTGCATCGATCATTACTATTATCATCGCTATTCGAATTTAAAACCACCTTAGGCTCTTGAGATCTTCTCCTCTCAAAATTCTTTCCTTTTCTTCAGCATTAACTCAAATGATAACGGAAAAGTTGGAATTCCTTGACTTTAAATGTCTGAAGATAACAAAAACATTTTTGCGTTGTCTAACATCAGTTTTCGGAAGTTACCTATATACACTGAAGAGCAATTGAATTAGAGACAGCTGGCGTTATGCAAATGTAGCGCTGTGGGCGGCTCTGAAAACGGAAACGACATGACGTATGCAGCGTTCCGACAACATAAGGAGTGATGTGACGGGAATCAGTAAAGAGTCGGACGCAGTATGGGTAAGACGAAGGATCTAAGCGCATTTGATCGTGGGCAAATTGGCGGGGCCCGACGAATGGGTCACTCCATTTTGGAAGTCGTGCAGGCACTGGGACTTTCACGAGCCACTATGTGTCACGGGTGCACCGTGAATACATCGAATCCGGTAAAACCATCCCTGCAAGGGCCAACTGCCGTGGACAACAGCATGTGGATAAGCGGGGTCATCGTCGGCTAGCTCGCATTGTAACAGCGGATAGACGGGCCACAGTGCAAGAAATCACTCGGCAATTTAACGCTGGTGCACAAAATGGTGTAAGCAGCCACACCATCCAGAACCATCTCCTCGCTATGGGGTACAGAAGCAATCGTCCCACGAGAGTACCGCTGCTGACCGCACATCACAGGGTGCAAAGATTAGCATGGGCGCGGGAACATCGCCACTGGACCCTAGACATGTGGAAAAATGTTGCCTGAACTGATGAGTCGAGATTCACGTTGGTACATGCGGATGGCAGGATACGAGCACGGCGCAAACCACATGAAGCGATGGATCCTTCTTGCCAGCACGGTACTCTTCAAGCTGGTGGGGGTGGCATTCTCGTCTGGGGACTGTTTACGTGGACTGAAATGGGACCCCTGGTACGTGTGACATCGTCCCTCACAGGTCAACGTTACCGGGATATCCTGGACGACCATTTGCTCCCGTTTGTGCGTCTTCAACATCCCACTGGGGACCTCATCGTGCAACAAGACAATGCACCGTGCCATCTCTCCCGAATTGTATCCGAATGGTTGGATGAACACTCCACCGACGTGACCTCACTTCCTTGGCCAGCTATATCCCCTGATCTCAATCCCTTCGAGCACATCTGGGATGCCATCGAGAGAGATAACCCCCTCCGTGAAATCTTCGTGAACTGTGGGAGCTGGTTCAAGGATCGTGGATCCGTGTATGGCTTCCCAACGCTTCCGGTGTCTTGTAGAGTTGTAGAGTCCGTGCCGAGACTAATCGCCGCCGTCATCACGGCGAAAGGTGGTGCTACACGTTACTATACAGGCATCTCTAATTCAATTGCTCTTCAGTGTAATTTTAAGCTGAAATACAAACAGTTATGCAGTAAAATTGTATTTACCCACAATGCATTAGAGGCAACATCGCGAGAAAAAAAATTACGTGAAATTTTCTTACTCCGTTTAACTTCCGTTTTTGAGTTTCGAAACGTGAAATATTATCCCCAGGGGAAAACGACCCCCCCCCATTGTTTCACATCGATCTCGGAAATCATCCAAATGATGAAAAAAAAAACGAAATTCCGCAAATCCGTGGAAAAATCTCATGTATGCAGAATGGCAAGCAATTGTGTCGCGGCAACGTACCAAAATCTAGTGGAAGCCTTCTCAGCAGAATGGAAGCTAGGACAGTATCCAAAGACCGGACCAACTCGATATCAATTCCTATTACAGGAAGTTTGTGCATATGTAAGTGTCCGTACACTTTTGATTAGATGGTGTACTTTATACTCGCAATTAATTGCGCGACTCATTTTTTCTCAACGCTTTCCTCGGATGAATGACAGTTTATAGGCATTTTTTCGGTGGGTTGCTGGTGATTGGCATGCTAACTTCCAGACACAACAAGTTTGACTCCGATCGCTCACGCCCAATATCGACCAACTTGGCACTTAGGAAAGTCGCCCCTGGCGCAGTGGTATAAGCGCTGGCTTCTGATCATTCGCCCGTGAAGGGTCCGGGTTCAAATACCGGTGAGGCATGGATGCATGTTGTGTTTGTCTTACGGCACTGGCTCTCTCCCTTCCCTGGAACCAGTTGCCCTAAATTAAGGACTGGCGACTGCGTATAGCCCATTGAGTTGCTCACAGTGGTCGTTAAACTCCAATCAATCAATCTTTGCACTTAGGAAATTCGCTGCTTGTGAGCGTTAAAAGCTCAATCAGGGCCTACTCAAATGATTCATCTCAGCTTGTTTTAGAGGTTTGTGTTTTCGAATTGGAGAGTATTTAGGAAATGGGTTCAGATATCAGGACTCTTCCACCTGATTTTTTTTTCACTTGTACTTTCCATAAATTCCTTTTGTGAAATAGTTTTTATGTAATTCCGTTTTTACGTAGTTTTCTTCTGGTTTCAAGATAAGTGATCTCAGCTCTAATTCTATAAACGAATGTGAGCAATTCTATTAAGAATGTGAGCATGCATAGGTAACCAAAGGTTTTTTCCTGATCATTGCCTTTTCTATATAAGTTTTATTTTAAGTCTCCTCTCTCCCTACTGGTTTGAGAACACTCTGTGCGGGTAGTAGACGTAGGCTAGTGGATTTTTCTCATTGCCTGATTTCAGAATAATATACCTGATAAACATCTCCAATAAATGACGAGAGCGACATTTGTGTTCCTAATAGCAAATGAAGCATTTTGTTTTATATAACTTCATCAGTCTCGTAGAATCATAACTCCATTCCCTAGAAAAAAAGCTTTGACACGTACCGTATGGAGAATGTAAGGTTAGACATTGATATATCATGTGGACACAATGATCTCAGAAGTTAACTATCAACTGTTTTCCTCCGGGGTTTAAAATTAGCAAGCATTACCAACACACCGGCCCGGTAGTGCAGTGGTTTAAACACTGGCTTATGACCATTCGTCAAGGATGGGTCTGGGTTCAAATCCCGGTAAGGGTGGTGTTTTTTATGATACTGGCTCTCTCTCCCTTCCCTGGAACCAGTGGCCTTAAATTAGGAACGGGAGACTGCTTATAGCCCACTGAGTTGCTCACGGTGGTCGTTAAACCTCCAAACAAATCCCTTTTCGTATGAATACCAAACTGAATGGATTAATTGCTAATATACATCAACCTAATAACCAGCTACTCCACTTTTTGCCTTTACAACAGCAGCCAGACGTCTTGGTAAGGTGGTCTCAGCGAGGTGTTGTAAACACGGAGGTACTACCGGCCATGTAGCACGACCGCCAATGTGAAACCCAAATTTTCCTGTTGCGGAATTCGAACTCCACATCCTTCTGCTCCGGAGCCGAATGGTTTCCCAATTAAGCTGCACCGGCAAGGGCTTATCACTGCTGCTTGCTGTACTGACATATGCTTCACCTTTGTAGTACGTCACAAAACGGCGATGCACAATTGGCTGAAAGGAAATAAGAAAAGGCAGTACATGACCCAAAGGTACTCCAAGATGCAGACGACAGATTTCTACTTGTAGACAAGAAGCCAATAAATGCATTCTATATAGGCCTTACAGCAATCTTATTGGGCGGGTGTCAATGATCTTTCCACACAACTGATTATTCCTCATACAAAGAGTTATACCGTGCTGACCGAAGATTTAGGCCTAATAAGCAAATTACGTAACACATACACTAGATACATTACAAAAGGAATTCAGTTATAAATTTGCACGGGATAACCTTGCTTGGTGTTCTCACTATAGTAAGTTGCTCTAAGGTTCTTCGACTTAAATGAAAGTTTGTGGAATATGACACACGCAGGCAACACCAGTCACTCTCCTGGGTTGGACCCGTTAGTTCTGTGGCATATTTACTACCTGCAGAGTTACATGTTATAAAATCTTACTGGTATTTGGCATAGATGTCAGTGGTGTCTGTGTTTGGCAGATGTGTAATGCATCACCATGACATCGGAGGGTGTAAGTCATTTCTAGAAGAGCATATCTCGGCATAGGTAGTGCGACATCAGGTACAGCGAGTCTTCCTACACCAAAGCGCAAGTCGCACAAAGCCCGGGCTGTTAGTTGGAGCTCCCCCACCTGTTAACTATACTCCAATTCACCCTAAAAGTGTACTACTGGGAAAGGCGGGAGAACCTTATCACATCTCTTCGTGGAACGCAAGAACTGTATCCATCCGCGCCAATGTGCTCTTCTACTGTTTCCTTTCTGAACCTCCCACCCACACATCTCACAAGCAGTGGGGGTCTGGTGGAGGCCGAACTGCTTCCTCTACTACCTGTTTAAAAGTAACACACTCCTAAAGTTCCCACGATTGTCAATTTATTGCCTCTGTGTTGTTAGTGTTGGGAGAGGTCTTCCACCCCTTTCTCCTGTCAGAGTTATATCCCAAGTGGGCAGAATTAGCCGAAAGTGCGAAGCTCTTTATTCAGCAACTTCTCAGAACAAATTTATTTCTAAAAGAGCTCTTACTTCTAGATTTTTTTATTTTAGATAGCAGTTTTGTCTGATAAACTGTTGAGCAAACAAAAATGGATTCTAAGCAATAATACTGATGCCTTTCGCTCTAAACGATAGGGACTATTTTTCGTAGCGGAAGTAGCTGTTTCGTACCCTTCACAGTGGTTCACTCTTAAGTTGACTCGGAGTATAGATAAGATTCCCAGTGTTTCAACTGTTTTGGCCATTTGAAATAGATGTCAAGGATTTGGATCTTTGAATTGCATTTCGAGACTTAATGACAGTGGTATTAGGTCATTCCAAAAGTAGTGTTTTTGAAACCACTATTTTTTCAAAAAAATTCGCAAATTAGAGTATGGAACTTTATCAGTATCGAAGCTTTCCTGTGTAGTGCTGTATGGTAACTGTAATTCAAGCAGTTTTGTGATCATCGGTGGCAAGTGATTTACCAAGTGACGAAAATTTACGACATTGTATGATATACGAATTTCGTAAAGGAACCAATGCAACAACACACAGCAGCGAACAACGTTAACCAAGTGTATCCGGACGCGGTGAATATAAGGAAATTCCAGAGATGGTTTTTGAAGTTCAGAAGTGGCGATTTTGATTTACAGGACGCTTCATGATCAAGGAGATTTCACATGTTGATGAACGTCTTCGAGCTTATAGTTGAGGAAAATCCGCAGCGGACATTGGATGAAATCAGAAACATCAGGCGTAACTAGGGTAACAAGTTTCTGTCACTTCCAAGCAATGGGAAAAGCAAACAAGGCTGGAATATGGGTTCCTCATGCACTTAGCGAAGGCAAACTTCAACGGATGTCTATTTGTTCAGCACTTCTGTCTGGACAAGAAAAAGATCATTTTTTCGCCAGGAGAGTTACAGCTCGTGAAGATGGGTATTATACGAAAATCCTATACTCGCAAACAGAAATGGTGGAACTCCTAAAATTACGGTAAACCGAATATTCATGGGGAAAAAAGTTGTACTGTGTATTTGTTGGGGACGAAGGTGTAAATTCGTGATGAGTTCCTAAACCCTGGTGAAACTATTGACTCAAATGTCTACTGTGATCAACTTACTAGTCTTCGTGCGCAAGTTGCCTTCAATAGCCACACAGAAAAGGAGTCATTCTCCATGACGACCCACACGCCTCACCTCACGGTGAACGCGACAAAAAAATCAAGGAATTGGGTTGGGAGGTGCTACCTCATCCACCTTACAACCCAGATATTACACCTTCCGATTCCCATTTGTTTCGATCTATGCAACATTACTTAGCTGGTGAATATTTCAAAACATCTAAGGTAAAAAAATAGTATCGAACAGTATTTGGAGTCTCGGAGGCAGAGGTTTTACAAATATGGTACCGATAACTTGGTTTCGAGATTAGAAAAGCTGATCGAGAATGATTGCGTTTTTGACTAAATATGAGTGCTTTGCTTGTGGTGTTACTTCAAAGTTCCACTAAAAAAAATAAAACATTGCTTTTGAAATGACCCTCTGTTTGGGAACCTATTTATAATGAAGGGAGATACAAATAATTACCCTCAAATATTGTGATCATTGCTTTGCTATTGCAAGAATTCTCACTTTCCAAAAGATCTATTACTTTGTTCTGTTGAGGCTTCTTCCCTGTTTACGCTTTCCAACCGTAGGTTGAAGAAGCGCATATGCTGCAGCTTTGTCCGTTCGTCCGCACGAAAACTCTCGTAAAAATTGTTCGATTTCGATGAAATTTTAATATGTGGTAGGTGACCACCTTGGAACTAACTCTATTGAAAATGGGCGAAGTCGGGTCAAAAGTCAGGACATAAGAGTTGGATCCATTCCATCGTTCTCATGCGTCACAACTTGCGTAAAAATGGTTCGATTTCAATGAAAGTTTAGTATGTGGTAGGGAACTACCTAGGGACAAACCCTATTGAAAATGGGCTAAATGGGGTCAAATGTCAGGACACAGGAGCGGGATCTATTCCATTGCCTTTATGCGTCATAACTTGCGTAAAAATGGTTCGATTTCGATGAAATTTTAGTATGTGGTAGGGAACCACTGGGCACGAACCCTATTGAAAATGGGGTCAAAGGTCAGTAGATAGGAGCGGGATCCATTCCATTGCCCTTATGCATCATAACTTACGTAAAAATGCTTCCATTGCGACAAAACCTTTATCGTGTAGTTCCGGAGGTATAGTGAACCGGTTGTGTTGAATATGAACGAAATAGGGTCAAAGGCAATGGCACGGAAGCAAGATTTATTTCACAGCCATTCTCATAACTAGCGTAAAAATGCGTCTATTGCGACAAAACTTTAGTATGTTATTCCTGAGGTATACTGAACCGGGTCTGTTGAATATAATCGAAATGGGATCAAAGGTCAGGACACAAGATCACTATTTATTCCACAGCCATTATCCTGATAACTTGAGTAATGATTTCTGGTGTGTTGGAAAGCGTATCATAATCAATGCATTGCATGATTTTACTAACTTGTTTATTCAGTGCGATTGATAATTTTTTCTACTAGTCTTTCGTGCAGCAGTTTTTTGAAGTTCTTATCCCTTTATTTCCAGTGTTAAACAATACCCTTTCTCAGTTCTAGTGAAGCTCGTTACATCGGCGTCTGTCACATGTAAACCTTCCTTTTCAAATGACGCGTTTCTTTTGCTGTGTCCCAATTACAGCCCCATAAGTTTCGAGCATTTTTTAGTCTTTGCGTATCGGTTTTTCATCGGCTCTTTGTCACATGAATGAATATACTAATCGAATGCGCTGATCAAATACAGTATCTCTTTTCCGGAGGTAATTACTATCAGTTCTCAAACTTTTTCTTCAAAGAAACTAGTGATAGTTTCCAACCCTCGAAATGAGGATTGTTCCTCATGCATGACTTGCAGATCTATGCATTTCGAAATTCAGGCATATAGGGTGCTTTTCTCTTGTGCGTGCTCTTCTTTAATCCTGCTTTATTACTTTTTCCTCGAAGTTCTTGGATCGCAATTCGCATTTCTAAGGAGTTCCTTTTTTCTAGATATATCTGTAGAAATATCTTAAGTGAATTCAAGATTCGCTTTGTCTTTCGTCATTCTAAGTTACTGCCTGCTTTGAAAAATATTCTACAGTCAAATTTTGCTAAATGTAGCTCTTCCTTGATATTTTTACGAGTTCCGTTTTGTGATCTCAAAATTGGACCTCATAAATTTCCATGAATATTTTCAGTGACAATACTCCTGTAGTGGTATTAAAACTAAAGAAAAATACAGGTGTTCTCATTGAGCCGTCAGTTTGGAACGACTTGCCGATCGGAGAATTGAAATTAGCTAGTTGAGAATGGTTTCAAAGCGTTGAATTTGTTATAGCCAACACAGGTCTATGATATGAAAAGTAGCTTATATAATTTTTACGCGTTCCAACCGTAGGTTGAAGAAGCGTATATGCTCCAGCTTTGTCCGTCTGTCTGTCCGCACGATAACTGGCGTAAAAATGGTTCGATTTCGATGAAATTTTAGTATGTGGTAGATAACCTGGGGACGAATCCTATTGAAAATGGGCGAAATGGGGTCAAAGATCAGGACATAGGAGCGAGATCCATTCCATCGTTCTTATGCGTCATAACTTACGTAAAACTGCTTCGATTGCAACAAAACTTTAGTATGTTGTTTCGGAGGTATACTGAACCAATTCTGTTTAATATCATCGAAATGGGGTCGAGGCACAGGGGCGAGATTTATTTCACAGACATTATCCTCATAACTTGGGTAAAAATGTTTCTATTGCGACAAAATTTTAGTATGTTCTTCCGGAGCAATACTGAACGAATCAAGAGTCAGGGTAAGGAGGAGGGTTCGTCTGAGCGCGCGATTTCTACGTATCATTCAATGCATTGCATGATTTTACTAACTTGTTACCAAATAATGCTGGATACAGTGCGAACACAAAACAGATGGATACATGAATTACCCAACGTGGTGCTCTGTCTTCTTGGACTTCTTACATTTCTCATCACTTGCTCTTGGCTCTCGTTTTGATTTTGTCAACTTGCGTTCGTTTTCGAATTACGCGGCATTGTCGAAAATGTTAACCCGTTCACACTAAAACAATTTTTAAAAAAAAAATTAATCTAAACCACTGCGATATGTTCTTTGCATATTTTAAGAGATCTCGTCGTGAGCTTTAAAACAATACCACGCACAGTCGTGTTGCGCTCACGGTTGCAGAGTTAGACTGAGTCAAACGCGGGGGCACACCAAGAAATATTGCATTATCGCCCCGGCGCACATGCACTGAGAAAAACGTTTTGTTAATTCAACAAAAATTTTGTCGATGTACAGTCAAAAAAATTTTTTTGTTGAATTTGCAAAATTATTTTGCTGAAAATTGTTCATATGACAAAATTTATTGTTATCACGCCAAAACTTTTGGTTCATTTAACAAAATGATTTGTCGATTTTGGGGAACTTGTTTGATCCAACAAAACATTGTTATGACAATGTTTTGTTGCTGCAACAAAGCATATTTTTATCGTGACAATGTTTTGTTGCAGCAACAAAACATTTTTGTCATAACAATGTTTTGCTGGATCAGCAACAAGTTCCACAAAATCGACAAATCATTTTGTTAAATGAACAAAGTTTTGGCGTGATAACAATAAATTTTGTCATATCAACAGTTTTCAGCAAAATAATTTTGCAAATTCAACAAAAAAATTTTGTTGACTATATCGACAAAAAAATGTTTGTTGAATTAACAAAACGTTTTTCTCAGAGGGAGAGCGTCGCGCGCACGATGTATTGCGCAGTACACGAATTGGACTTGATGCTAACACGACTAGTGTGTGGCACGTATTTTTTAACGCTATAATTATTGATTTTTTGTCGCAGGCAGTCGGCCGAGAGTCTCCCCATATTATCCGTGGAGTTGGATGTAGTCCTACGTCAAAATATGACAAACTGTTCGATTAATTAAGCTTCCATTAAAATGTCTTGTCACAAAAAAATAAATCACTAACCCAGAGCGAGTTCATTCTCTTGCTTCAGTTCCGGATCACGACATTAATGTAGTTTTTCATTTCTCGATGTCTACCATTCCTGCAAACTTATCTCTAAATCAGAGATGGGCGACTTATGTATATTAGACTATTGTGGCGGGTCATTTTAAGGTTCCGGTTTTGACAGTATTCTTTGCACTTGTGTATGAACCTTTCGAACTTGAAATTTTAAGGTCGTTCGGTTAATTAAGGTACTTGAAGGACCCTTATATTCTAATTCATATCGCTGGTGTGCAAGTTGAAAACTTAATTACACAATGTATAAAAGGCACTGCCAAGAATACTGAAAAAAATTCTGTGTTTTTCTTATGGCTGTTTTTCTGGGACCAGTGGCCCTAAATTAGGCACAGCATCTGCAATTTTTAACAAATAATTTTAGGATGTTTTTTGTCTTTAATCCCCGGTCCCATAAAATCTGTCCTAGTGCTGTAAAGCATCCAAAAAAGGGGATCTTCTGACAAAGTTTTAGAACACAAAAGCCTTGTGGTAAAATTTGATGTACGCTGCCAGTCACATTCCTATATAAACTATGCAGTGCTTTTAAGACTGCCTTCTATGAATAAAATATTTCATGCTGGTCACACGTGAGTACTCAAATGCGTCCTCTCGTGAATGAAAATAGATTCTCTTTCTCTTAAAAAAAAATTCTGTTGGATTTTTGTCACTTTCGAATCCAGATATTTTCCTGATCTACAACGGCCATTCCATAAAAACTGAGTAAAATCACACAAAATGAAGAAATAGGTACAGCAAAATGTTATTCTTAAAGTATCTTCCCTCTGATGATATGCAACCGTCCCATCGTTCAGTCCACTTTTCAAAGCTTGTGGCGAAGACTTTTTATGGAAGCTGTTTTAGCAACCCCTGTACAGCTTGAGTAACGTCAGCATCTGTGTTGAATGTTGCGCCGCGAAACTTCTCCTTCATTGTTGGAAACAACTAGAAATCGCACGGGACGAGCTCAGGACTGTAGGCAATATGATTTCAATACTGCACTTCGTAAGAAACTGTTGAACACAAGCAGCCACATGTGGGTGGGCGGTTATCATGGTGTAGGGTCCACTTGCCCACCAATTCCGGTTGCTTAATCGATATGTGTCGTCGCAGAAGCTTCAAGACTGAAATGTAATTATCAGCATTGACAATAATTTGTGGAGGAACAGCATGCTGGTAGACTACACCGTTTTGATCAAAGGAAATTATCATCACCTCCTTCCCAGCTGATTTGGTTTTGCGGACTTTTTTCGGAGAAGGCGAGGCTGTGTGTTTTCAGAGCCTCGTTGTGCGTTTCGTGAGGGTGTCGAAATAGTACACCCATGTTTCGTCGGCAGATGTTACTGTGTTTAGAAAGTTTCCACTCATAACACCCCTGCACTCTGGCTTAACCATTGTCCTCTCGTCAGATGATGAGGTACCCATCTGGAACACACACGATGCAGCAGTAATTTGTCGCGTAGAATGCGGAATGCCGGAGTTTTTGAAATATTGGTTGACCCGCTTTGAATTCACAAGTTATTTGTAGATCTTCTTGCATGATTCTCCAAACATTGTTAACAATACTCTCCATAACAACACTTTCAAGTCGACTAGGCCTAAGAGCGTGTTCTGTCGACAAATGCCCTTTTTGAAATCGTGGTCAAGATATCAGGTTCTTGTGCGCAATGAGTCAATCATAAAAGCTTAAGGTAGCAGTCTTAAAAGCACGATAATTAAAACACTACGCAGACTTCCGATGAAGTAAAGAACTTATTTATTGTATAAGTTAAAAGAATAAAAATAAAGCCATAAGAACTTTATCAGTTTTTTATGGAGTAATATTTATTTATGTTCAAACCAACACCTCAACATGAGTTTCACAGTAAAGCAATCTACTTACAGAACAAAACTTAAATCTGCTGAAGGTGGCGCAGAGGTCTTCTGACCATTCGACCGAGATGGTTCTGGTTTCGAATCCCGATTTGGCGTGGATGCTTATTTTGCGTGGATGTTTCTCTTTTCCCTGGAAAAAGTGGCTTTAAATTAGGGACGACTGCTCATAACTGATCGAGTTGCTCACGGTGGTCGTTAAACTAATAATAAATAAAAGAACCCAGTGAAGTAAATCGCTTCACTGTAAAACTTACTTATCGAAAGGGTCCGGGTTCGAATCCCGGTGAGGCATGGATGTTTGTCTTACGGCCTCAGCTCTCTTCCCTGGAACCAGTGGTCCTAAATTAGGGACTGGCGACTGCTTATAGCCCATTGAGTTGTTCACGGTGGTCGTTAAACTTCCAATATAAAAAAAAGCTTACTGAATTATCTTAGCTGAATGGTCTTAGTTGAATCTCGGATAGTTTCACTTAACTGTTGCCATGGATATACTTCCTTAATTCAGTTAGTCGTCCGCGTTGTTGTTTTCCCCATTCGCACTGTTGCTAACTCAAAAATAATTCACTGCAAGTACTTAACAAGAATCGAATAATTAAACACTAGAAACTATAAATGCCAGAAGAATGTCAAAGAAATCTTACAAATTTGTCTTTATTTCATGTTCAAGTAGTAGTAGCACGACACACTCTGCCTAATCAAACATCTTGGTAATACATTGTAGAATATAGCAACTTTAAAATAAATCTTCTAAATACTTTAACATAGGCACATTGCTCGTTGATGAATCATATCTATTGACACAACATCAGAGGTTGACTAACACAGGTTACGTATGGAAGCCTCCTTGAACATCAAATCATCGTCACTTCAGTAACATACTTAAATAAACATAGAATATATTTGTTGATAATAAACTGAGTTAAACTTTTCGATCACTAAGATAGCATTGCCTGAAAGACCGATAGTCGCATTGCCTTTTAGACGGATAATAATCAGACAATTACGCTGTCTTTTGAAGACTGATCTCATATTCGTTTTTAGACTACGTAACTGCACTTTGATCTACTGACAGGGTTGCCAAAACAAATTCGTCGAGAGGGAAAATGTAGTGTTCAGAATGTGAAAGAATTAACGAGAATAAGCCAAAACTTACGCAAGATGGCAGGAACTCAAAAGGAAGGTTAAATTAGAGCACGTTTTTGAGTAAATAATCTTCGGTGATGCTAGATTTTATGTAGCAAACTGTAAAACGCAAAAATACCGTCCCCAAATGTCATTATTCCTAATTGCGCATCTAGTCTATTCCGTTATTTTGTAGAAGTACATGTCAAGAGACACTTAGTTTAAAAATGAACTAAGTATGATCTTTTCTTTTCTCTTCTTCCTACCCTTTTTATAGCCAATTGAAGCTATAGGTTTCTCTCACTTTCCAAATGTTTGTTTTCGGCTTGTCTATTCCACAGCTTTCCTACAGTTTTATGTATGTCATCCATCCATCTTCCCCATGATCTTCCTTACACCTCTTTTCTTTATATAGTCTCCATTCTGTTATTATTCCAGTCCATCTATTATTTTCCATTCTTTTTATATGGCCATCCATTTCCATTTCAACTTGAATGTTTTCACCTAAGCCTAAAAATTTTGTTCTGAATCTTGTATTCTTTACTTTATCTGGAAGTCTTATTTAGTATGGATCTTTCCATTTTACGTTGTTTTTTGCAATTTGTTTAAGACATTTTTCTTGAAAGGCCAGGTTTCAGCGCCATATGTCATTATGGGTATTATACATTGATTGAAAAGTTTTGCTCTGTTTTTCGGCTTTATTTTACTACATAAATTCATTTTTAACTTCCCAAAAGTTTTCCACCCCGTTTTTATTATTCTTTTAATTTCTTCCATGATTTCCTCTTTCTTTTTGGTAATTAGTTTTCCTAAGTATATGTATTCTTCCACACATTCAATTTTTATCATTTTCTTGTACTTTGCTGTTATTAAGTTGGTTTAACATTATCTTTGTTTTATCAATATTGATTTCTAATCGGTATCTTTAGATAAATCTATTAGTTCTATCATTTCGTTTAATTATTTTCTGAAATGAGGACTATGTCTTCTGCAAATCTTAAATTGTTCACCCTTGCTCCATTTAAGCACACCGAACAAAAAAATTAGTCGCCCCTGGCAAAACGTACCTAATGAACGTTCTCTTGATAACGGCATGAATCCGGTGTGGCAGAGGCTCCACGATGTTGTGGATGTATTGAACTTAGATTTGCTGCCACTCGTGCGTCTATTGGTCCCGAAGATCCTCCAGAGTACGTAAGTGACTATTCAGGCGTTTCACCTTCTTTTCGAAATGATCCCACAGATTTTCAAAAGGATTTAAATCTTGGGATTTGACGGGTCAATCAAGATGACAGTGTTGCTGGTTGTTCGTCGAGCCACTCGGACGCAGTTTTAGCTCTGTGCACACGGCAATTGTCGTCATGGAAGACGGGAGTAGCAATGTAATGCTGCTCCTGGATATGTAGGGCAAATTGCAACACTTCGTCATTCAGAATGCTGAGGTACGCATGCTGGTTCAAATTCATCGTCACTGCAACCAGAGAGCCCCATTTTGTGGTACGAAAAACATCACTGAACCCCCTCCAGTTTGAAAAATACCTTCGACAAAATCAGGCTTCATTGGGTCTGCAATGCACTTGTTGCCTCCTATCGTTTAAGCACAAAAAAACCCCAAACCCCAAATTACTAATTTCCAATCCTCCGTAGTGAAGTTTTGGTGTCTCTGAGCCCATTGATAAAGGTGTGCTTTTGTAACTTTCTATTAAAAGGGGCCTCTTCAGTGGTACTCTGCTCCAGATGTCCATCGCATCCAGTTCTCGTAGCATTGTCCTTTCAGAAATTGGTTGGAGTGGACTTTCATTGACTGTTTAGAGCAGTGGTTGCCTGATTTGAAACAGATTTGTAGTTACTAATGAAACATGGCGGCGGTTCCTGTTCGTAAGAATCGTTTTTCGGCCACAGTTACGTCGCCGATTTTGAGTTGACTGCGAACTACACCACTGGACAGTACGCCACTGGACAGACCCGCTGGACAGTACGCTTCGACACACCAACGAATTGGGAGACTTCATTCACACTGTGTCCGTCAGCACGGCCAAACACGATGGCTCCTTTTTGTCACTGAGTTACGTCTGTCTTACGATCCATATTGCAGACTACATTCAACACACACTTTGCTCTTCACCACTGCACGAGACAGAAATCATCCTGTAGACCATGTCAGGGCTATTTATCTCCCAAAACTGCGGCCAATGCGTCCTCTGTGCAACCGGTGATTTCTTACTGTCATTTTTGTCTGGGACGACTAATTTTTTGTCCGGTGTGCTTATGTTAATCATCTTTTTTTAACCAATTTAATATGGTCATAAGGATAGCTTAACTTTTCTCTGAAGGATATAATACTGTGGGAAAAGATCTGTCCTATTCCTTGTTTCCTCTGAAGAGAATAAATCTTCATGGAGATTAGTTGTATCGTGAATTCTCTGTTTGTGGTAGTGATTTAGTTGAATAGTTCCTTTTTAGATTGTTTCCTATATTTCAAGAGAAATACTTTCTATCGTGGTTGTTGAGCTACATATTTCTCCTTTGGAATGCAATTTTCTAAATATTGCTGGGATTAACTCTTTTTCTTTGAGATAGATATTTGCTCACTTGAAATGTTACACGAAGCGCATTATTGATTCTCTTCAGTTCCTTCCTTATGAGGACCTCTCGAAGGGGTAGAGACTAGTTTTTTCACAAAAGATCTTTTAGTTTATCTTGATTGGGCTACTTCCCCTCAGGGTCCTCTTGGTACATGAGATGCAGCTGCAACTCTGAACTATGTTGTAACAGCACATCCACGAAGTACCCTTCTTTCTCCATTACTCTAGTCTCTTCTTATTCGTACTACCTTAAAAAAGATCTCTGATGATGCCGTCTGTGATGTCTCCATTAGTCCCACGAGTGTTACTTTAATTTGGCTTGTTTCAACTAAGGGAAGGCAATTCATAGGCTTTGAATATCCAAAACAAGAAATGCTATATTCAGCTCGTGGGAGATTGGATTTTTGAAACTTGGGTTTAAGCCATATTCAAATAGCTCCAGTAAGGTACAAAAATGTACAAGGTGACAACGAATGAGATGGAAATTTATTCATCGAGTCAAACTAGAAAGGCAATGAGTAAGTTTCGATTGAACTACAAAGACATCTATGTAATACGATGCTTAACAAGAAGTTTGTGCCATCTGACAATTAGCATGACAAAACGTGTGTGTGGAATTTTACTTTTGGTGGTTAAACAGAAGTAGTATATGCAGTGCTTGAAATGGGCCGATATGGTATACCGGCACTTCTTCCTTCCTAGTATTTCATACCTGCACTTTCTTTTCCCGGAATTTACATACTGGCACTAATTTTAGTAGTGGGAACTGCAGAAATGATTTTTTTGTCACTAACAAACGAGCGTGCATGTTTTAACATAAAAACCTTATGTGCTCGTGCCCTAGAGAAATAGCTACATGGAGATCGTAAGTGGTTTGCACGTAAGCTATACATGGTGATTGTAAACTCCTTCAACAAAACAAGAAGGGTGATAGTACACATCAAGAACAATATTTACAACTGAACCTAGGGCCGCATTCTAATCCTAGTGCCAGAAAAGAGCACGTTCGAGAAACGTCCAGCAGGCACACGGAGTTTCAGCCAGTGCATGAGAAACACAAGATGCAAATCAGGTGCGCTGAACACGTGCGTAGACGATGAGGAGCAAACATTTAAAAACTCAGCCGAACCTATTCAGCGATATTACCGTGCGAACATCACATGAGAATTGACGTATACGTCTGACCGGCGGAGCGTACAGTGTGTTCTTGGAGCAAGTGCTTCCCGGTCCGTTGCAGGATGTTCCGCTCATCACACGGAGTAGCATGTAGTTTTATGCATGATGGGGTCCCAGCACGCTTTGCCACCGAGGTCCGATACTTCCTAAATGCCACATCCCGGACGGTAGATTGGGCTCGGTGAACCTGTGGCTTGGCCTCCACTCTCACCGGATCTTAATCCACTGGACTTCTTCTTGGGGGCACACGAAAACATTGGTGTACGAGACAGCTGCGGACTCCCTGGAAGATCTCGTCGCGCGAATCGCCGTTGCTGCGGACAAGATAAACACCATACCGGGAGTCTACGAAAGGGTGCGAAGTCCTTCATTCGGCGGTGTGAGCTGTGTAACGATGCCCTTGGACGCGAGTCTGCGTAGCTCCTTTGAGTCTTTCTATGATGCGATTGGAATTCTGCAACTCATAAATTAGGTATGTCTTTGTTTTCACTGTTGGAGGCTCAACGTAGATATAACTTTATTCTTTTCTGGCACTAGGAGTGGAATGCGGCCCTAGGTTCCATTGCAAATATTGTTCGTTTTGATATATACTATCACCCCGTCTTGTATTGCTGAAGGAGTTTACAATCGCCCTGTACGTTCAATACTTTAAAGGGATGGAAATGAATCTACCCATACGCATGATCACACCTTGCCCAACCTCCAGATCATCACCCTAAACATGCCTGTAATTTTTATTATATTATTAATTTACTATATTCAGTTTGCAGAGCTTTTTCATAGAATGAAGAATTGGAAGTAATAGATTAAACACAAATTTTAGCTTAGAAGTAATGAGTAATGTTTTTTCCACTTCGGACTTTATTTTTGAGGGTGGTGAGATTGCTATTAATATAAGACTGAATGTCCTTTCTGATTGCGGAGATTCTCATTTGCCCGACTTTCTACTTCAAAACAGTCCCTATTGGAAGGGGGCTGTCTTCTCGGCTCGGGACATTAAATTTCTGGGTTCAAGTCCAGCTGAATCACCAACGATAAGCCGAAGTTCGGAAGTCCCGTTAATCTGTTGGTCCTGGGGTGTATAAACTCCTCGTTATAAACAAGTCTAACTCCAGTCCTCGGGATAGCATAAGTACCTGCCCGCTGGATCCACAAACCAACCAACTAAAAATCGACCGCCATCATTTCTGACTTATGGTGAAATAGTATTCCACGGAAGTGTCCATTACATTTTCAAACAAAGGTGTTTTTCTCCCAAGGATTTATTCACTTTTTCAGTTTTGGAAATTTTCTTGCAAAGGTATTTTTTCCGGATAATTTTTAGCTAAATACGAGCATACCGGTACTTCAAAATTTTCATTTCCAACACTGAGTATCCAGATGACATGAAATGCCTCTTCGGAATGATATTGAGCTGGAATAAAATGTGCGTATGAGATCACTCTGAGATGCGTTGAAACGGGTGTGAGCATGTGTAAAACGGCACTAAACTACTGGCGCTCATTAAATTAATGGAACGACTGTTTGTATAGAGAACTGTTTGTTTATAAGCTGTAAGCCTACCTACGACTCTCACAACAGAAGCAATCCGACTTGAAATAGACTTATACAAATCATGCTGTAATGTAGTTAGGAACCATTCTTCCCGTAAAAAAATGTCCCAACTGAGCTGGCGATGTTGGATGGGAAAGTGCGATCTGACCTTTCGGTCCAATATTCCCACAACTGGCCAATAATATTAAGATCTGAAAATTGAGTTAGCCGCTGCATCTTAACCTCATACTCTGCAAATCAAAACTTGACACATTTCGTACAATGGACGGGACATCTGCTTGAAATCAGAGACTGTCATTAGGGAACAATACGTATGACGTTGGGTAGAGGTTTTGCCCAAGAATGGATTCGTACGCTGCGGATGTGACACGACCCTGCAGAACAACCAGTGACCTTACCTAAGGAATGTTGTGATATGGCACTCAGAATCAGAATTCCCCTCCATGCTTCAGAATGGGTTCGTGCTTTTTAGATGTAACACGACCCTGCAGATTAATCAGTGACCCTAAGAAATGCCATGATGTGGCACCCCACAACATCAGGGGTCCACCTCCATGCTTCAGAATGGGTTCGGTCTTTTAAGATGGGACACGACCTTGCAGAAACACCACTGACCATAAGGAATGCCAATATGTGGCACCTCACAGCATTGGGGATCCACCTCCATGCTTCAGAATGGATTCGTACCTTTAAGATGGGACACAACCTTGCAGAATAACCAGGGACCATAACGAATGCCATGATGTGGCACCCCACAGCATCAGGGATTCATCTCCATGTTTCACAGTCGGACCCAAACGGTCGGAGTGGTATGTTTCTGAAAATTTTTTCTAACGTACTCTACCAGTTGTGGAAAACAATGTGAAATAGGATTCATCAGACCAGATGACACATTTTTAGCACTCCAGTTTTTATGTGCTTTGCACCAAGAATGTCTTTTGTATGTGCCTTATCGTTTTGCTGCTGTGATGTTCATAGACAAAGGTTTCTGGATTGTAGAACGGTCATAAATACTGGCACGATGAAGTTTCCAACGAACGCGGAATCATTCCACTGCTACTAGTTAGTGTCGTGGTGTGGTGCTTCTATTGCACAATCTGTGCCAACGTTCGGGTATTCCTACCTGGAATCTTCATTATGGCTTCAGCGCTTTTATCGCTTCAACAATTCTTTATGGCTTCAACAATTTGCTCGTTTGAATGCAACGCCGAACCTTTTTACGCTTTCCAACCGTAGGTTGAAGAAGCGTATATGCTCTAGCTTTGTCCGTCTGTCCGTTTGTCGGCACGATAACGCGTAAAAATGGTTCGATTTCGATGAAATTTTAGTGTGTGGTAGGGAACAACCTGGGGACGAACCCTATTGAAAATGGACGAAATGGGGTCAAAGGTCCGAACACTGGAGCCTTGATCCATTCAATCTCCCTTATGCGTCATAGCTTGCGTAAAAATGCTTCGATTGCGACAAAACTTTATCAGGCTGTTTCGGAGGTATGCCGAACTGGTTCTGTTGAATATCATCGAATTGAGGTCAAAGGTCTGGGCACAGGAGCGAGATGTATTCCACAGCCATTATCCTCATAATTTGAGTCATAACTTGAGTAAAATTCCTTCTATTGCGACAAACTTTTAGTATGTTCCGGAGGTATACTGAACGAATCAATAGTCAGGGTAGGGAGGAGGGTTTATCTGCGCGCGATTTTTGGTATGTTGGAAAGCGTATCATCAATGCATTGCATTGCATGATTTTACTTGTTAATAGGTAGTCATAATCTTGATACAGATCCTCGTGTAACACCTGCTATTCGTTATGATTTAATTCCACTTAGTATATACTGGACTGTAACTCGATGTGGCCGTGTGAGTGACGCGAATAAAATGTAATGCGTTGTACGTAAATAAATGTATACTCTCGAATCACTCGTTTTATTTCACACCCACAAAAATTTTGGCATGCGGTAGATACACAGCATAAATCATCCATGATGGGTACAAAGATACTCTTTCGATTTTTGTGGCTTGAGACAATCATGATTTGTATTCTGAGCGGACAATTCTTTGCTGACCTCTCCTGTCTCGCTCTGTTAGTTTCGGAGGTTTACAGAGTCGTTTCTTACAAAGCCCAATGTGTCACCCAGGTGAAGTAGGCTTCGTCAGGAAGGTGCCCGGGTTCGAATCCCAGTGAGGCATGGATGTTGTGTTTGTCTTACGGCACTGGCTCTCTTCCTTCCCTGAAACCAGTGACCCTAAATTAGGGACGGGCGACTGCTTATAGCCCATTGAGTTGCTCACGGTGGTCGTAAAACCTCCAATACATAACAAAAAAAATGCCCGAGATCCAAAGTGAAAATCCTATAAATATGTGGAGTCAGTGAATAAACAAAGACGTCGCTCTTTCCACGCAACGCACAGCAAGCGAAAAATTGTTACTCAGCCGCCGCCGGGGAATCGAACCACGGCTGCTGCCGAATAACAATTTTCCGGTTGCTGTGCGTTGCTGAACGTGGAAAGAGCGATGTCTTTATTTAAAAAAAGCCCAATTTATTTCCGTTTGCACTCCACATCAACTGTTTTTTTTTTTTTTTTTTGGTCTTGGTTTCGCTCTTTCAGAAAAAACAGCAGATTGTTTTATTAAGGTTTTGGTAAACATAATGTGGTACTTATAGAAAATTTAAGTAAGAGTTACTAGAATTCATTTGCTTTTGAAACGCACATAGTACTGAAATGCTTTGCATTGATGCAGATATTTTTTGCTTGGGTTTATATGAGAATTTGTTTGCAAACACTTGTTTTCTTTCAGTGTTTGTTATTCACGCATCAATCGTGTGTTTCGCACGTTTTGCGATTTGAATAATGCTTTCGGAATATATTAATCTTGTAGGTGTTTTATATTTACTTTGAATTTCCTTTTAATGGGTATTTTCAAATGATCGTATTGTACATATTTGGATTAAAATGAAACTATCGATATGAATACAGATATAATTCTGGAAAATGTAGATTTTGGAAATGTTTCTTCATTTATTTTAATATTTCTCCATTGAAATTTAGTAAAAAGTAAATATTTTCTTACTACGGAATAAAATTTTCATGAAAAACTAATAGAAAATGTGATATTATAACTCAATCATGTTTTTTCTCTAATTTGAGGTACTATAGGATTTATCACTTAAGTGAAAAACACTTGTAATATTGTTTGCGGGTTACCGTGCATTTAATGATGAAAATTTCTTTTCTAACTTTAATAATACATTCTTTGTCTGGTTCATTTTGAATAAAGCCCATGGAATGCTTTTCGAATCTCAAATGATCAAATGTAGAGGATTTTAGGAAGGGAGTGTCTGACCCCAGGTCTTAAACAACCCTTACAAACAGGAAACTAGGAGATTTGGGCTAAAGCGCCGGATAGGAAAGTGACACGGAAGCGAGGTAGAAAGTGGAAGGAAGAAGCCCTTATTTATTACCGGGGGGGGCAGTACCCGGGTTCCGACGGCTTAACGTGCCCATCCGACGCACGGCGGATATTTAGTGGATCAAGCATTCGTACCTGCTGGGATCGAACCTGAGGCCCTTTCCGTGGCAGTCACAAACGTTGCACAGTAGGCCACCCGCGGCCCAATTTTTGGAATCTTAATTTAAGTTGCTCAACTTAAAAACCGGTAACTTTAGTGAAAATCAAGGACCAAGTTGGTCTTTAGGAGAGAGAGAGAGAGAGAGAGGATTGTTCGTTTTGGGAAGGACACTGCCCAATTCTTTACTGATCCTTTTTACTAATTTTGCTCCAGTCTCCTGCGAAGGATGCTCCCCGCGGATAGTTCGCCGACATCATGGTGTCTGGATTTGAGGTTGTTCCTTGGGGTTTGGATTTTCTTCCAGAGTGAGACTGACTAATCCCTGCTAAGCCGACAGGCTGTGCAGTAGAATGTCATCAGGATATCAGATAAAGTGGCAACCTGAGGATCTTCAGTGTCGCTGAAATGTCACTTACAGAGCAATTGTTTGTGACACTTTATCAAACCGCCCTGGAAATTAGCAAACTCTATCGATCGAGACTCCCTGTATTCAGTCATTTTGATTCACCCTAGTCCTAGGGTCATATTTATGGTTCGTCTGTGATGTGGTACTTTGGTTGAACCTATTTAATTTTTATGTCCTAGTATAAAAGACACGGAAGTATGTGTATGGGGCAGCTCTCAGAAAAATGCTCACCCGATACACCTTCGACTTCCAGTGAAACTTATTCGAATCTCAAGCTAGAGTTAAACATGGGGCAGGATACACTAAAAAGTTTGAAACTTCAGCGGGATTCTGGCGGATCTGATTATCTACAGTTTGAAACTTCAGCGAGATTCTGGAAGATCGGATTATCTGCAACTTTACTAAAGACTAGGGCTTGAGCTCTTGAATGCGAGCAACAGCCTATGCGCGATGCAGCCGAATGTAAGCGAAACGTGCATATAAAACAGAACTCACAAACGCAGATTGCGTGCGCGGCTTACCGTGTAGTACAGTGAAGCGTTGATTTGATTTACACTGAATCCAAACGAAACATGTAATTTGTATATAATGCCCCTCACTGCCTCTGTCTTTTTATGAATATACAACCTGCGTCCGAAAAGTTCCAGGACTGACTCAATACAGAATATAAAGAAGTGCCATACTCGCAATTAATACTGGTCACCTCCAAAACAGGCTTTCCTTAAAATTGAATGGCAATACATCGAACAAGTTAAATCATTTCGCTATTTGGGTCAAATTATTACTGAAGATGCGAGATGTGAAAAGGAAACTAGAATGAAACTGGGGATCGCGAAAACGGCTTTTAGGGAGAATCAAAGACTACCGACAGCCAAAATTATAGATCTAAAACTGAGGAAGAGAATTTTAAAGGCATATGTTTGGCCAGTAGCTCTCTACGGTTCTGAGACATGGACATTGACCAAGAGGGGAAGTGAAAAGGCTGGAGGCATATGAGATGTAGAGCTATAGAAGAACGAAGAGAATAAGTTGGCTCGATAGAAAGACTAATGAGAAGGTCCTGGAGAGAGGGGGAGGAGAATTCAGGAATCTGATCAACATGTTAAAAAAAATGTTATGGATGGGACACACATTGCGCCATGGAGACTCGATTCTGAAAGTTTGGGTACGGAAAATTCAAGGCAAAGAGGACGGCCAAGGAATGGTTTTGTGGCACAATTACTCCAAGACACCAATACTAGGACATACTATGACTTGAAGATAACGGCGGAAAATAGAGAGAAATGGGGAGACAGAACATCTACTGAAAAACCAGTCCTTGGACTGAGTAACCAAGAAGACCACCTACGAAACAATGCCCTTCCGAATAAAATTTCCAGTGTTTCTTAAAAGCCTGAAAACCGTTTTGGAAGGCACTTTCCGGGATGTCCGCAAGTTGTTTTACCACTGCTGCTAGTAAAGATGTAACGTCTGCATGATACTGTGAGTGCGTAGCTCTCCATTCAGCGCTTTGTGTATTATTGCAGGAGATGAAACATGCAGGAGATGAAACCTGGTGGCTGCACCATGTTTCACCTCCTGCAATAATTCTGGAGCAGAAATCAGAATCCTCAACTGCAGTGGCTAACAGATCGATGAACGAGCCTCCTATTGGTCTTCATTCAGAATGCGGGGTACCAATATGGCATTAAGTTTTCATTTTCCCAGATACTTGCGTAGAATCTCACAACAGATAGACTTACTGATGCCCACGGACTTAGCCAAATCTCACTGTAATTCGACGATATTTCTTTGACTGATTCCGCACTTCTTCGGTTTACCTCTGTCAGCACACTGTAGGGACGCCCAGGTCTCGGATCACCACGAAACTGTGCATACCATTCGGAAACTCTACTGCGGGATGTACGCTTCTTTTGACATTCTGTAAGTTTCAGTAGCTGATTTACCAAGTTTCCAACAAACGCGGATGTTTTGCTCTGCTCTTCCATAGATGAAATGAAATGGGACGAGAACGCTTGCTGTGACTCATTTAATGCCCGTCTTCCGCCTGTATGTACTGGTATAAACCGGTTTCTATCTGTTTGCTGGTTGGGCAAATGCCGTCCTCTGGCATACACGTGATACAACAAATTAACATCCACCTCAGGACCAGGTTATGATGATTTTCACCCCAGGTTATTTATGTTTCAGACGTCATTGTTGAGCCATTACTAACAATTTACAACTCTATACTTTCAGGAATTTTTCCAAATGCTTTAAAAGTAATCAAAATCACTCCTAAATTCAAAAATGGTTCATAAAATGAAGCAAATAATTATCGTCCTATAGCAAATCTTTCAATTTTTGCCAAGATCCTTGAAAAATTAATTTATACTCGACTAATTTCCTATCTTCAAAAATATCACATTCTCAGTCAGTATCAATTCGGATTTTTGGAAGATAAATCTACAGAATAGCATTGCTTTACCTTCAAAATTCTATACAAAATAATTTTACTCAAAAATATACAATAGCTATATTTCTGGATTTGTCAAAGGCATTTGATACTTTAAATCATATTCTTTTTTCTAAATTGCAAAATATCGGAATCAGGGGTATACTTATTCACTTTTCAAATATTACTTGACTAACAGACAACAATATACACATTGAGAATTATGACTCCTCATTTTAATTTATGAGATCAGGAGTATCATGGGGACAAACGACACAATACAATATTAATAAATTACAAATTTTACAAAAACATTTATTAGACTAATTCATCTCAAATCATATCCTAGTACCACAGGGTTCTGTCCTCGTCCCTTTATTGTTTAATATATATAAATTAATGATTTCTTTTCGCTGTCAACTGATGTGGATCTTTTTCTGTATCCTGATGATAGTTTTTCTTATAAAAGGAAGAAATTTTGGTGAAATACTAACACAATGGAGTAAACAGTTGCAAACTATATCTGACTAGTTAAATGCTAATGAATTAATAATTAATGTTAAAACTTAAAGCAATGATTTTTTCTTTATCTCCTTTAACACCAAATGCACAAATATCCCTTAATAATAAAATAATTGATATAGTACCTTCATTCAACTACCTGGGAACTACAATAAATTTTGACCTCAAATGGAATAAACATATTTTCATTTAATTAAACTATCTAGAAACACTGGCATAGTGAGTAATATCCTGACTGATCTAACAACTAAAACATTGATCTCATTGTATTACACATTGTTTCAAACTCATATTAATTACTGCATACTATCATGGGGACAAACGACACAATACAATATTAATTACAAATTTTACAAAATAAATCTATTAGACTAATTCATCTCAAATCATATCCTAGTACTCGACCTTTAATAAATATCAGAACAAAAGTACATCCTAATAAATATAATATGCTTAATATTACTCAATACCATTTTAATCTTAATAAAATTATGTTCAAACGAATTAAATATAATTTATATTCAGATCTTATTTTTCTCAATGCACTTGCACATTCGTATGAAACAAGGGATGAACTAAAATTACAACCTATTTTTCCAAAAACGGAATCAATTAAACTTTCAATTACAGAGGCCCTCAATACTGGAATTCTTTACCTAGCAACCTGACTATTTTAAGTAATTTTAATTTATGAGAAAAAATTCAAGCACTCTTCTTCAATTATTAAAAAAAAGGAAAAGATCGGCAAAACGTCTTCTGATTGTCTGACTTGATGTGTATCTGTTTCATTTTTCTTCTACGGGGAGTATAGAGCTATATCAGACCATTTTGGCCTTTTCCCTTGTCTTTCTTCCCTGTTGTTACAGTCTATGTTCATAATTTATGAATTGTCAATTTTTTTCCATGCTTTTTTTTTTTCTTGTAAGAACATGTAACAACAAAAATAAATAAGTAAATAAATAAAATACTCTTATCTACTGCTGTTACGTCAGCTATGTCGTAAGTCTTGGAATTTATTGGGCGTAGGTTTTATTTCCAATCCAATGAGAGCCATCACATCCTATTTTTGGTTCGATTAACCGCAGACTAGATGCTGTCAGTTCCTCCTTATTTTGCTACGCCTCTGAGGAAATTGAACTGGTTAGTCACACTTAGTCACATGCGGAAAGAAGAGTCCAAAGTTTCTTTAAAACAGCAACAAATAAAGAGTTTAATCTACTTTATTCTGGGCAGCGAGTGAGAGACACGCGTGTTACATTATTCGTCCACGTTAACCACCTTGACTCCTTATAATCTACTCAAAGACCGGAGGCCTTACAAAAACGTTTCGTTCGCCTTAGACGCCAAAAATGGAAGTTTCTTCTCCTTCCGAAACAAAGACTGCCTAAAAGGGGGAGAAAAAAAGTTTCTCCTGACGAAAGGAATATGTTCCGGGGTTAATCCCTAACTAGTTTTGCTACATGTAAACAGCCCTTAGGCACGCGTCTCTCATTCACACCCTGAAAAGATAATCCCTTGCCACAATACAAGTACAATACATTTTAAAATAGCTGGGAAACTTATATTTTCAGCCGAATCCAATGAAGCTAATCACGTGTTGTTGAACGCCAACAAGTTTAAAACATCAAACAGAAGTCATCGCTCTTTCCACGTTAATAAGTGAGTCACGGAAAAATTATCATCGGCCACCACCGGGAATCGAACCCAGGATCTTCGTTACGCGCCGGTTATGCTACCACTATACCACACGGCTTCAAATTCTCCAGACTCACATTCGACTAACTGCCAAACCACATGGCAGGTTGCTTCACGGGGCCTCGGGTGGCCTAGTAGGCAACTTTCGTGACTGCCGCGGAAAGGACCTCAGGTTCAATCCCAGGCAGGTACGAACGCTCGATCCACTAAATATCCGCCGTGCGTCGGATGGGCACGTTAAGCCGTAGGACCCCGGGTACTGGCCCCGCGGTAATAAATAAGGGCGTCTTCCTCTCCCTTTCTACTTCGCTTCCGTGTCACTTTCCTATCGGGTATTATAGCCCAAATCTCCTAGCTTCCTATTTCTAAGGGTTGTTTACGACCTGGGGTCAGACACTCTCTTCCTAAAATCCTCTACATTTGATTGATTATAGCTTGCTTCACGGAGCCCCGCACAATGGTGGTGATTCACCAAAGATAGAATTTGTTCAGTTGCTGCTTTCTATCTTTGGTGAATCATAACCATTGTGCGGGGCTCCAAGAGGCAACCTGTCATCTGCATGTTTTGGAAGTTAGTCGTATGTGAGTCTGGAGAATTAGAGGCCGCTGTAGTATAGTGGTAGCATATCCGGCGCGTAACTGGAAGACCCTGGATTCGATTCCCGGTGGCGGCCGATGAGAATTTTTCGTGACTCACTTATAAACGTAGAAAGAGCGATGACTTCTGTTTGATGTTCCTAATAAACGTAAATAGTGTGTATTAGGTTTAAAACATGCTTATTTCGTCAGCTCTGTACCAAAATGGCGCCAACAAAGAACTTCCACGAGGAAATCAGCAGAGTATTCCAGATTTACAATTATTTCTGACCAGGGGTTAGTGTATCTTACACGGTACATCAAAGAATTAGAGCGGAAAGTATAAAACATGATTTAATTCGATTAAAATTACGGGAGCGCCAGTTTCTGAACTTTTATGAGCTTCTGACGCAAGCAAACTTAGCGTGCGGAGAATATTGAACATCAAATATCTCTGGACAATTTCGGTAGGTGAAACACGAAGTGCGCACGCATTAATTCGTTAGCGTACTTTTAAAGTGAAAATTGCCTAGCTTAAGGATGGCACATTTTTAAACTCGTTATTCTTCCACGATTCGACAGCAGAGCATTAAAATCTCATGTCGTCATGCTGTTCTTATTCTCCTCCACGATTAAAACCCTAAGTTCGAAATCGCACAGATATAAAAAGTTATTTCTATCGTTTAATACGCCGCATTCGGCGCGAAACATTTGGGAAGAAATGGGGAAAGTCTTTCGAGCACGCGACGCAGCATCTCAGTTAAATACGGCTGCGTAGTTTCCCCAAAGGAACAAAGTCTTTTGATATCGTGAGCGAGCATTTTCTAAGTTTAATTACGGAAAAGCATTTAAGAGTGCTTGTTTTAATCTTAAATCAGCCCAAAGAAGCACACGCATTCACGAGCTTCAAACTGCATGAATAAAAGTCCGTTAAAATTGTTTGCGTTAAAGACGTGCGTTGAAAGTGATGTATTTTGATGTACATTACTCTCCTGGAAGGAATTTTAATTGCCATCGTTTAAAGAAATTCAACTCTTTCATCCACGACTAACGACGTTCGTTAGTTTCTCTGAATAACAACATTTGGATGATATGGTTGAAATAAAAAATTAAAGAAATCGTTCATGTGGAAACAGTTCTTAAATTGGTTAGTTCGTTTCTAAGTCAGCTGTAACAGATACATTACAAAAAAATTCCAGGAATTCATGAGCCATTTTTCCATGAATCCTTCTGAAAATTATCGCAGAATGTTCCTGCTTCATGTTTTCCCCATAAGAAGACTGGAAAAAAAAACTTGAATTCCACGGATTTTTCATACGTGAATTAGCAAATTCCCCTGTTAGGCTTTCTGTGATTAATAAAGAAAAATTATCGTTTTTAAGGCAAAGGAAAAGCCTTGATTTTTTTTTTCTTTTTAGAAAATTTTCCACGATTTCTTTCGTGCATTAACGGAAAAAATTATGTTCTCATTTTTTCCGTACCTGTATAACGGAACATTTCCAGTAATAATATGTCATCAGTTGTCATATGCCAGAACAGGGCAATCATTTATCCATCACAGGCAGTGGCTGCAACAAGCGGTCCTGCAATCAAGTGCCGTAATTGATGGTTATACTAATGTAGTTTGCCAGTTTCCCGGCATTGGCAGTCGGCAATCACGTGACGTAACTCATGGCTTGCCAAATCTTGTCCGCCAACTTCCCAGTAGTAAATATTAAAAAAAAAAAAATAATAAAGATGATCACAGTTCCCCAACGGCAAAACTCCTCTTTTTTTTTTTTTTTTTTTTGTCCCCAACGAAAGTTTCCTGCATGACGTCACGGCGCTGGAGAAATTTCCTCAACAGGTCTGGAAAAATCCCCGATGGATTAGGGTAGCATCGAAGAGACGACGGCTTGTTTGCGAGGCGGACGCTTTAGCCAATACACTAGGTTGCCACGTGTGCCTCTTTCCTGTGCGATGAGAAAAAAAAGGATTCTTTTTCAATATTGCGCGTTATTTTTCAGAAATGTCAATTTCATAATTCATAATTTTTTTTTTCAATATAACGATTTTTTTTATTTACCTGAAGGGAACTCCACTGACTTTCAACGAGTGTACCAACACGTTTTCCAAAATTTTGTGCTGCAAGTTTTTCTTTCTTTTTTTTTTTTTTTTTTTGGTCTTGAAAGGCGATTGTGTAATATATTTACACGTTCACTTCACATTCTGTTACATTTTTAACGTTTTATCTTTTTACCACGGTCCGAAGTTGCATTTGTTCCAAATAGAAAAGATGTATTATTTTACTTCTGGTTATTTTTAGCAGGGAATTCCACCCATCTCTTGTGTATTAAACCCATGGATGAGTGCATTAAATTCACACAGCGTTGCTCTCCCCCCTCCGCCCCCTTTTTTATTTCAAGTACTTTAACATTTTGTACGCGTATAATTCTTATTTTTTTTTCAACATAAATATTTTTAAATGCCGATCCGGGACTTTTGTTTGAAGTGGTTTAGTGCATATTAACAAAAGATAAGAGGACCCTCCCAAGAAAAAAAAATACAACATTTACTAAGTTTTCAGAAATTATTTTTCGTTATTTATGGAAATAGAGTGGGTGTGTTTTTATGGCTGTAGTGTTAGTATTCTTTATTCTTCGAGTGCTAGTGCACGAATTTTGCTATGAAATGAGTTTCTATAAATGCACGAGAGTAACTATTTCCTACATTTCGTTAATTATTTATACACTGACGGGAAAAAAATCCCAATACCACGAAAAAATAGTTGTAGAGGAATGAAATGGCGGCAATACATTCGTATAGGTAACATATTTAATTGATTATGGTTTCAAGATCACAGCTTATTGTAAGCGCGAGAAGAGCCATTTTAAATGTGAAATGCTGGTACATTAATAACCGGTGTAACCGCCAGAATGTTGAATGCAAGGACGCAAACGTTCATGCATTGTGTCGTACAGGTGCTGGATGTCAGTTTGTGGGATGGAGTTCCATGCCTGTTGCACTTGGTCGGTCAATACAGGGACGGTTAATGCTGGTTGGGGTGACGCTGGAGTTGTCGTCCAATGATGTCCCATACGTGCTCGATTGGTGAAAGATCTGGTGATCTAGCAGGCCACGGCAACATGTCTACACTCTGTAGAGCATGTTGGGTTACAACAGCGGTATGCGGGCGAGCGTTATCCTGTTGGAAAACACCCCTGGAATGCTGTTCATGAATGTCAGCACAACAGGTTGAATCACCAGACCGACGTACAACTGTGCCGTCAGGGTGCGTGTGGTAACCACGAGAGTGCTCATGCTGTCATTGGAAATTGCTCCCCAGACCATAACTCCAGGTTTAGGTCCAGTGTGTCTCGGCCGCAGACGGGTTGGTTAAAGGCGCTCACCTGGCCTCCTTCTAACCAACACACGGCCATCACTGGCACCCAGGCAGAACCGACTTTCATCAGAAAACACAACAGATCTCCACTCCGTCCTTCAATGAGCTTTAGCTTGACACCACTGACGTCGCAAACGGCAGTGGTTTGGAGTAAGTGGAATGCACGCGACAGGGCGTCTGGCTCGGAGCTGTCCTTCAAGTAACCGATTTGTAACAGTTCGTTGTGTCACTGTGGTGGCAACTGCAGCTCGAATTGCTGTTGCAGACGCGGTACGATACGCCACGGCCATACGCCATACACGGCGGTCTTCCTTCTCAGTAGTGCCACGTGGCCGGCTGGAACCCGGTCTTCTTGAGGCAGTGCCTTCACTTGACCACCGCTGCCAACAATCATGCACAGTGGCTACGTTCCTGCCAAGTCGTTCTGCAATATTGCGGAAAGAAAATCCACCATCTCGTAGCCCTATTACACGACCTCGTTCAAACTCAGTGAGCTGTTGATAATGGCTTCTTCGTCTTCTTAAAGGCATTCTTGACTAACATCAACACCCTATGTCGTATCTCAACGATAACTAACGCTCACGAACGTTACGCGGTATTTACAGCAAACCTGTTGTGCATGTTCCGAGGTGGCACTACTAGCGCCACACGTATGCGCCGAGCGCGAAATTTGCATAGACGTCATCTTACAGATGTACTCTCACCGCCTACAAACTGTCGTTTATCTAACACAAGCCCTTCTTGGTGTTGGGATTTTTTTTTCCGTCAGTGTATAATTTTTCTCGGACGGTAATCTTCGTCAACGCGACATTTCATTAAGAAATTAATTCGTCTCTCTACATAGCTTGTCCCCCCATAACATCAACTAATTCTATGGAGTCTTCTTCAACTAACTGGTACCACGTGACACTGTGCACATGTTTTTCTGCGCATGCTCAGTTCCGCTGCTTCCACCTTGTGTTAAGATTGTTTCGGTTGCCAGCTACGGATCACTTGTGGCGCTTGCTTGGAGACCCGTAATTGAATGCGATGCTGCAGGGTCAACGGCTGCCAACTGATGGAGCTGCCACCAACAGATCGCTACCGTACCGAGAGCGACAGATTTCAGCCAGAAGTTTCCCAACACTGGTGTTTTCGGTAGGTTGTTGCTCGAGGTGATTTCACGTGATCCCAGCTAAAACACAAGTGTTAGGAAACTGCTGGCCACCAGCTGGCAGTGATGCGTCACTGCTGGAAGAAATATGCCGGTCACGGCACGGTAGTAGTCTGTTGGTGGCAGCGCCATCAGTTGGCAGCCATTGATGGCCCTGCAGCATCGCCGTGAATTGCGGGCATGCAAGAAATTACTACTAGTGGCCAGTAGCTGGCAACCGATGCAACCACAACACGAGGTGGAAGCAACGGGGCTGCGCATGCGCAGAAGCTATCTCTCTCTCGTGGTGCCAGTTAGTTGAGGACGCTGATATCGCCATCGTGTTATTTTAGTGGATGTTATGAAAACGAAAAAGCCATATGTAGAGAGGCGAATTAATGTCCTAATGAAATGCCACGTCGACGAAGATTACCTTCGGAAGAAAATTATATAAATATTCATTAACGAACTGTAAGAAAGTCAATTACTCGTATCTATAGAAACTGATTTCTGAGCAAAATTCCTGTACTGACACACAAAGAATCAATAATACAGCCATGAAACACACCCACTCCATTCCCATGAACAACAAGAAAAAATTTCTGTGTAATCTTTCGTTTTAACATACACTAACCCGTTTGAAACAAATGTCTCGGAAAAACATTAAGAAATCGTTATGTTGGAAAAAAATAAGAATTATAGGCGTGTACAAAATTTATCAATTACTTGAGAAAAAAAAAGCAATGTTATGAAGTTATACTGTACTCATCCATGGGTTGAATACATAAAACTAGAGGAATTCGCTGCTAAACATACCGTCAAGTAAAATAAAATATCTTTCGTCTTTAGAATAACTGTAGCTTCGGACCGCGGAAAGGAAAGATTCAACGTTAAAAATATAACAGAACGTGACATGAACGGGTAAATATATTAAACAATTGCCTTTGAAGACCACAAGGACAGCACAAAACTTTGAAAGCGCCTTGAAGTTGGTACACTCGCTGAAAATGAGTGAAGTTCCCTTAAGGTAAATAAAAGCAATCGTTACGTTGAAAAAATAAATTTATGAAAAAGACCTCGCAATATTGTGAAATTAAAGAGAAGCCTTCGTTTCACATCGCGCTGGAAAGAAGCTCAGCTTCAAGCAAAGCTCGTGCGTGTCAAACTAATGTGTTGGTAGAAAGCCCACTTCACAACCAGACAGTTGTGTTGCTTCGTTTCCAGCCAGTTCCAAACGGACGTTTTTCAGGACATGTTGAGAAAATTTCCCCAGCACCGAGCAGTAATGCATAAGTTTCATAGGGGGGAGGTAATGGTACCTTTGGGAAACTGCGGTTATCATTTTTTTTTTCATTGCAACTATTGGGAAATGGGCGGACAAGATTCGTCAAGCCATCAGTTACGTCACGTGATTGCAGGGCCACGTAAGGACCGCTTGTGGCAGCCACTGCCAGCGATAGATAACTGATGGCTCTGTTCTGGCATATGAAAACTGATGGGGTTCCAGCTGCTGGCCCATGTGGTGGCCGCAGGGACATTTTATTGATGGTTGGGCAGCGGCAAGATAGTGCTGGACCACTGCCGGCTGCCAGTAATGGCCCAGCAACACTGTTTTTTCTGGGATACTGAGTTTTGAAGTGGAAATAATCCTGTAACATATGAGGAATCTGTGATGGAAATTTCATTTCAATAGCGTGATTCTTTCTTAGTGTTGCAATTTTCACAAACAGCGTATTTAAATTTCAATCGTCTGTCGGAGGACCTGATTTTGACGTAAGTTCTGTATACTGAAATTGGAAGTTGTGGAAGCATATCGCATGATATTTAAGTTGTTGTCGTAACGAATATCCGCCCTCTCTCACAAGTTGGTGCACTTTTATTGTATATTGTGTTACCGTAAGAAACCAGGTATCGTACGAGCTACGGCATGGTAATAATTTTATCGCGGGGTAAAAAAGGCAAAATTCGTAAGGCAAATCGCAAAATTTCGCGAAATACCGTATTTTCTCAAAAATTTGGCTTTCAGATTTTTTTTTTCCTCACGCTTTGGATATGTACTGTAATATGCGTTGTCTGTCACAAAAGCGGTTATATCTGCAAACGCTATTTCATACTTATTAGCGCACTGAAGTAATGCCTCGCTGACTGCTTTAAATTTTACGGATTCCAAAGTGATGAACAGGCGGAACATTGCATTCAGAGGTTTCAGCTGATGGAACAGCAAGAATATTCAAAATGTACCTATCTTCTGAACCAGTTGTTTCGTCTACACGCTTACACCGGATACTGATTTTTAAAAAAATCTTTCACTTGTTGCTTGTGAATATTATATTTTCTGTAAATAATATATTGTGGGCAATGGTGGCATATACACATTATCCTTAACATATTGTACATCGTTCACATGCAAAAAAAAAAGTGTATTATCATTGAAGTTCTCCTTTGACATACCACCAATAAGAAAAAGTCTCAAGGGGTGAGGGTCCGGAGACTTGGAGAACCACCTGTGGAGTGCCTTGTGTCCACAGCGACCAATCCAGCGGTTAAGACCAGACAAAATGAGTCTTTCGCCCAGGTGCAAACACACGGGTTACATTGCGCCATCTAGCGGTTACATTCGTAAACTCGGTGCGTTTGTTTTCATTTTAATGTGCAGTGCGCTATTATTACCTTGATTTTTAAGGAGCTGTGATCTAATGAAATCGGATGAATCATTTTGAATTACCCGGTGTAGTGATCAGACTGAAAGAAAAAGCTCTGATTTACGACGACGTCCGTCGAGTTGTTAATATGGAAATCTGGAATTTCAAAGCAGTGTAGTGTTTTCAGAAGCTTGTTTAATACACTGCATTACAGTGGCGCAGCCAGAGGGGAAGGGAGATTCGGGGTTTGAACCCCTCCCTTGAGGGGAGACTGAGCACGAATTTAAAGTGATATGTACACGTGTATACGAGGTTTTTCACCAATGAACCGAACTCATGAACCCCCCTTAAGAAATTTCTGGCAACGCCACTGCTTCAATACACTTCGTAGATCAATTTATCGCTTTGACTTCCATGTTAAATCGTTGCAATCGTACACTTTTATGTGCCTATCAATTACCCCGTGCTCATTACGATTTTTTTAATGATGATGCTCGTATTAAAAAGGTTGCTATTCTGCTACATAAGAAATGGGACCTTAAGGATCTCAAACTACAGACCCATCAGCCTCTTAACAGATTACAAAATGTAGATTTGGCATCGCTTTAAGGAAGCACTGCCCATGGTTCAACCAAGAGAACAACTGGATTCAGGAGTGGTTACATCAGTATAGATCATATCCATGTACTGAGAGAACTAATTGAAAGAGCGAATGAGTATTAAATCCCATTATCGTATGGCTTTTATAAAAGGGTTTGATTCCATGAAACTATCAACAGCTATAATCCCTTTGAAATTCTGCAGTACTGAGAAAGAGTACCACACACTTAGAAGTCTGCAAGGGGCCTTATTTAGTGTGACGCACCTGGCTGTGTGAAGCCCAAGCAGTTACATCAGTTATTAGGCCCGGCACGTGATGTGACATTTTATATTTTCAATCACACAGATCCGGATTGATATCGAATGCATAAAGAGTGTATCCTTTGGAAAATTCGTCTCCATCTATATATCATCATCGCCATCATCATTAACCATTATCAATCCACTGCTGGACGAAAGTCTCCCCAAGTTTCCTCCACAACGGACTGTCTTGTGCCAGTCTCATCCGTGTCACTCCCGCATACTTTCGAATTTCATCTCCCATGTTGCCTTCTTCTGGGTCTTTTCCTGTCCCTTGGAATCCAATCTAAAATTTCGGCTGTCCATCGATGGTCTGTCCTTCTGGCAGCATGTCCAGCCCATTGCTATTTCAGAGATTTAACTCTGATCATGATGTCTTCCACTCTTGTCATTTTTCGGATCCACGAGTTCCTCTTATCTCTCCTGGTTACACCAAGCATGCACCTCTCCATGCTTTTTTGAGTTGTCTGCAGCCTTTGTATGTCTTTTAGTTAAGGTCCATGTCTCTGCACCATACGTAAGCACTGGAAGGATGCATTGATCACACTTTTCTTTTAAGACAATGGCATATTGCTCTTGAAAATTATGCTGTTTCTTCCAAAAGCTCTCCAGGCAAGTTTTGTACGCCGATTAATTTCTTCATCAATGTGACCCTCATTTGATATCTGCTGTCCAAGATAAACATACGTGTCTGTTATCTCCAGCTTTTCTCCATCAATCAATAAATCTTCATTTCTTGAAAAAGCATTGAACGTCACTTTTGTCTTCTATATATATATATTTATTCCACGGTCCTGACCCTGTTTCTCGGTGCCTTAAAATAGGCAATGGAAAGAACGAATTGTGCTTCCCTTTTCAAAATTGGGTTCTAGAGGTTTATGAGGAACTGGTTGTCCGTCAACGTACACGACGAGAAAGTTGACATCATAATGGTTGAATTCAAAGGGGATGGATTTATATGTACAATTAAAAGCATCGTTGTCTACACATCCGATAACCAGTCTTTTGGGCATTTGACCTAGGAATACGTTGTCTTGCACGAAGGACGTCCTGAACTTTGACCCCATTTCAATTATATAAAACAAATTGGTTCAGTATACCTCCTGAACGACATACTAAAGTTTTGTCGCAATACAAGCATTTTTAGTCAAGTTATGAGGATAATGGCTGTGGAATAAATCTCGCTTCTGTGCCCTAACCTTTGACTCCATTTAGATGATACTCAACAGAACCGATTCAGTATACCTCCGGAACAGCAAAGTTTTGTTGCAATCGAAGCATGTTTACGTACGTCGTGACTCATAAGGGCTATGGAATGAATCCTGATCCTATGTCCCGACCTTTTGATCCTGTTTTGTCCGTTTTCGATAGGTTTCGTCCCCAGGTTGTGCCCTACCACATACTAAAATTTCATTGGAATCGAACCATTTTTCCGCTAGTTATTGTGCGGACTGAAGCATATACGCTTCTTCAGTGAAAATCCTCCAAATACGTGGCGTCAGTGAATAAACAAAGACATCGCTCTTTCCACGTTTAGCAACGCACAGCAACCGAAAAATTGTTATTCGGACGGTGTAAGGCTAGATATCGAGAGATCTGGGATTCAATTCCCCAGCGGTGACCGAATAACAATTTTTCGGTTGCTGTATTTGCTAAACGTGGAAAGAGCGATGTCTTTGTTTATACGCTTCTTCAATCTACGGTTCGGAAGAGTAAATAACTAATTCACTCGCATTAATGACACATTTCATCATCCCGCGGCTATTGTTATATACCTTGAACATGGCTGTGACTTTCGAATCGTTCTGCCTGTGTTTAACCCTTTAAGCGGCCGATTCACCTGTACCAAGTGGTCTCCCAAATTTTCAACCCTCCCCAAAGAGGAAATTTCACATAGCGGATTTATCAAATCTACGACAAAACAATTCATGTCGCCCTCTCATCTCATCAGACTAAGATCCCCTTTCTAATATTTTGTTGCTGCCCCGGTGGCGCAGTGGTCTAAGCGATGGCCTCTGATCATTCGTCCAAGGGGGGTCCGGGTTCGAATCCCGGTGAGGCATGGATGTTGTGTTTGTCTTACGGCACTGGCTCTCTCCCTTCCCTGGAACCAGTGACCCTAAATTAGGGACGGGCGACTGCTTATAGCCCATTGAGTTGCTAACGGTGGTCGTTAAACCTCCAATAAAAAAAAAATGACCTCTTCAGCCAGAGGTTTTATTAAACGAACAATACTGTCCGTGAAGACATGTTACGAAATATTTCACGTGAAAAATGATGATGGAAAGGAATTTACAATTGCATTCAATATTTCATAAAAACATGGCATTTAATTAGAATATTTTAGCACTTTTGTAAAAAAATCTCCTGCTTACGTATGTTATCGGTTTGTCCGTCCGTTCATTTGTGGACACCATATCTCTGCAACTATTAGTCCTATTTAAAAAATTATTTTTGCACTGGGAAGCTTGAAATATGTGGACGATCCTTCATTTCGTTTTTTTTTGTTTTTTTTTTTTTGACGATGTGCAATTTCGCCTGCCGCTAGAGGGCGTAAATGCAGATATCAAATTCAAAATACGTTTTATTCCATATATTTGCTTCTAAACAACTGATTGAAAAAATATTAACCTTTGAATTCCATTTTTGTCGAAGAGTATTTTAGGTAAAGTAATTTTTTCAAGTAGCTAGTGGGCGTAAAAGTAAACTGCGTTTTCTCCGATATCTCTACTTCTAAAACTCCGATTTTAAAATGAAGTTAGTACAGTCGAAATTTGACCGCGCCAGTGGTGCAGTGTCCTAGTGCTGGCCACTGACGAATCGTACAAGTTGGTACGGGTTCGAGTCCCGAATGAGGCATGGGTCGTGTCTTTGTCTTACAGCACTCTCTTGCCTAGAACGAGTGTCTCTAAACTGGAAACAGTGACTGCTTATAGTCTTTAGAGTTGCTCACGGTGGTCGTTAAACTCTAAAAGAAGAGAAAATACAGTCAATTTGTTTTTACTAAAAGCATCTGAGAAATTTAGTACAAAGGAAAATTATTTTTAAAACATTTTTCTTTAGAAATCTAACGAACTTAATGAGAAAGTGTAAATTAGAGGGCATTTGAGGACAAACATCAAAATTTGAGGACAGTTTCCGTCCCCAAAGGCATCAGACGTTTCTGGGGACAGTAGACTAAATTCGAGAACTGTCCTCAAGAATTGGGGACCCTTGGTCAGCTTAAATAAACAGCACGGTGAAATAATTTTTTGCAAAATTTAGTCCGTCCTTAAAAGGGATCCATTTCCCCTGCTTTTTCGCTATCATTTCATTCCAAGGGGGAACCAGCCACGGTCATATGAAATGGACCGTTGCATATAATTCCTAATTTTTGTTAAAAACGTTTAAGCTAGCAGTGGGCATAAGTCTTAATATTTGCATCAAAATCTGAGCTTCTAAAGTCTCGATTGAAAACATTCATTCGTGAACCGATACCACTCACATCGATAAACCTTTTAGGAATGCTTTCTTAAAATAATGCATGGTTTCTCCGCCAGGGGCGTAGACGTATATCTTATTTTTGTCAGTATCTCTACTACTAAGAGTCCGATTTGAAAAATTCCTTTGTTGGATACCATTTCTGGTGCGAAATGTTTTCCATATAAATTCAAAATTGTCAAGTAACTCAGACTTTTCCGCTAGGGTGCGTTAAGGTAAATTACGTTTACCCCGATATTTCTGCTTCTAAAGCTCAGATTTGAAAAATTATTCCTATATCGCATACAGCTCCTGATGGGAAATGTCTTTTATATAATTTCTAATATCTGGTAGAAAATGGTTTGACCACCAGGTGGGCGAAGGGTTAATTTCTGCTTCTGATGTATTTGCAGCTAAGTATGAACTCCTGGAAACTCTACTGTGAAAATTCTTTCCTGAACCGACACCACTCACATTTGAGAATACTTTCTTCTTAAAATAACGAATGTTTTTCCAGCCTGGGGGCAGAAATGCGTAATATTTGTCTGATATCTCCGCTTCTAAGGGCCCAATTTGAAAAAAAAATATATTTCTTTGTTGGAGAGAGTTTCCGCTACGAAATGTTTCTCATGTAACTTCATATTTTTGTTAACGTATAAGTCTGCAACCAGAGGGTGTAAGTCAGATACTGCTGTTCTCCATACCGGTTCAGTTGACTTTCATTAGCTTTGATAAATTTAATTCGCGTCAGAACGGATTTAAAAGACGTGCTCATTACACCTGAAAATTTGGTGTAATCTCTGTTGTTGTATTATAAAACCCATAAAATTTTCAGGAAGCAAAGCTAGTGCTAACCTAAAGTACCAGCAGACACAATTCGTCTTATAAAAAAGCCTTACCAAACAAGAAAAATTAAATTGCTTTGAAGCAATGGAAAAAAAATTTGATATTTCATTTTAACTTTGGATGGCAATTTATAAACAGCAAAATATTAATTTATTTCTTTTCCTTTATTTAAAAAAAAAATGTCTAATGAACCGCGCTGTTCGTAACTGTTAGTCCAGACACAAGCGTCGCATTTTTCATTATTCAGAAGTCTCTACATAAGTCATAAAAGCCATTTTTTTTTTTTTCATTTAGTGGAGTAAAGGAGCCCCACTGCTAAAGATTTGTACCGTGTCCCTATGGCAACACAAAAATTCCTCCGCAGACTCTGATGCCAATTATTTCGTGAGATTATATCCGCAGATACAAAGGGATTTTATCCTTTAGTTTTTCTCATGTTCGTTTGTGTGTGTTCTGAAAAAAAAACATCTTTAACTCTTATTTTCTCCCCGCAGAATCGTATTGACTTTGCTCGTAAAGAATTTCGTCTTCAGAAAAACACTATTAAAATTCCGACAGGAAGTTTTCATTTAATTAAATACGTGTGTTTACCCCCACCCACCCACCCCCCTCCCCAAAAAACAAAACTCTACTTTTGGTTATTAATTTCGCGGTTGGTAGTATGAAGGAACTAGCTTTATAGCGCAAGCTGTTTCTTTACTCTCGGATATTTTGCTTATATTACAATTATATTGAACTTATCGCTTTGTCTGTGGATAGAATATTTTCAGATGTGTGAGCCTGATCTGCAGGAGTTCTTTATCGATCTGGATTTCCTAATCAGCCTTCTAGAAAGAAATCATTATGAACTCAGATATAACTTATCTCTAGTCGATTGGCCAGATGGCGGCTTTCCGGCATAATCGTCGGAGTACTGGATGTTTTGTACTGAGTTATAATGTGTAGTGTTTGTCATACGGATCGTTCCTTTCCCTGAAACCTGTAGCCTAAGTTTGGGATCAATGACTCCTAATATAGCCTTACATGCTTTTTACAGTAGTTGTAAATCTCTCCCTTCCTTTAAAAGAAAAAAATGGCCGCCCCGGATGCGCATTAAAAATGGCCGCCCCGGATGCGCATTAAAAATGGCCCCCTAAGCGATGGCCTCTGATTATTCGTCCGAAAGGGGGTCCGGGTTCGAATCCCTGTGAGGCATGGATGTTGTGTTTGTCTTACGGCACTGGCACTCTCCTTTCAGTGACCCTGATTTAGGGATAGGTGACTGCTTATAGCCCATTGAGGTGCTCCCGGTGGTAGTTAAACCTCCAATCCAAAAAAAAAAAAAAAAATATGCCCCCTAAATGAGAAATTTGTCATAGGAAATGCTACACATAGGCATCTTTAGTGTTTTATATTTTTTTTACTTAGTTGTAGTTATATGCATTTAACTAAGTTTGAAGCTAAATACATTTTCTTACAGAACTTTGTAGAATATATTGCCAAACTCTTTGAGGTAATTAACTACGAACGGTAAAAGAAAAAAATCAGCATAGGAAACTTAAATAACAAATATAATGTCTTGATTCTTCCACTCGCTTGAAAGGTCTAAGTACAGGAGTTTGACAGAATAATCTGAACACCACGCTCAGAGACGGGACTTTTAATGCATCTGCGCACATTGCAATACACAATGGTAGCCACCACATTTTGGTTCTAATAGCTTTGTTTAAAACCTCAAGGTCCTGTTTGAGTGCATTTAAGGGCCGCGGGTGGCGTAGTGGGCTACGTTCGTGACTGCCACGGAAAGGACCTCAAGTTCGATCCCAGGAAGGTACGAACGCTCGATCCACTAAATATCCACCGTGCGTCGGATGGGCACGTCAAGCCGTCGGACCCCGGGTGCTCCCCCCCCAGTGTAATAAATAAGGGCGTCTTCCTCCCCCTTTCTAACTGGTTTCCGTGTGACTTTCCTATCCGACACTCTAGCCCAAATCTCCTAGCTTCCTATTTCTAAGGGTTGTTTAAGATCTGGGGTCGGACACTCCCTTCCTAAAATCCTCTACAGATGATCTGATCTGAGTGCATTTAAAGTATCTTGTTGCAAAATTTCTTTCAGGGTGACTACGAAATGAGCGACCTAACGGACTTCGAATGAGGGCTAATTGTTGATGGCCAGCTAGTTGGTGCCCCCGTGAAAAGTCACCATGGTAATGGGGGTATCGAGAGCTACTGTGTCTAGCGTCATGACAGCATACAGTGTTCGGTGCAAAACCTCGTCTGTGAAACACAAGAGGCCGTAAAACGACCTTGACTGATAGAGATAGAAGAGCATTAAAGGTTATTGTTACCCATAATAAGACCACTGCGCCGAAAATTAGTGCTGAGCTCAATCTGCATCTCCAGACCACAGTATCAACGAAAACAATGTACAGGGACCTGCATAAACAAGATATTCATGGCAGAGCTGCTATTGAAAAACCTCGGGTGACCCGGGTGAATGTAACACGGAGACGGCATTGGTGCCAGAAGCATACAACGTGGACTGCAGTTGCATGGAAGCGTGCAATGTGGTTGTGTGGATCCACATTCACACCCTTCCTCACCGCAGAACGTGTTTACGTGTGGAGTACACAGCCAGAAGCGTACAACCCAAACTGTTTGCTCCCAACAGTGCAGCATGGTGGTTTTCAGCAGGTCCCCTGATCACTTTGAAAGAACGGATGACTCGCAGGACGTATGAAACCGTTTTGGCCGACCAAATCCAAATGGCTCAGGCATTGTTTCCTGCAGGGGATGCCATCTATCAAGATGACAACGCCCCAATTCACAGAGCTCTGAACGTCCAATCATGGTTTGAGGAACACGAGAACGAACTTTCACCTCTTCCTTGGACTCCCCAATCAGCAAATTTAAACATCATTGAGCCAATGAGGTCTGCGTTGGAAAACAGTAAGATCCCATTATTCTCCTCCTGCGTCTCTCAAGAACCTGGAGCAGTTTCTGCATGAAGAATGATGTAACATCCCACTAATCACCATTCAGGATTTGAATGCGTACATTCCAAGGAGGATTCAGGCGGTTTTGAATGCCAAAGGTGATCCCACACCCTATTAGGTACGTAAAACCTTCTTTTCCTAGGTGTTCATATTATTTTGTGCAACCCCTGTAGATGAATGTAATCCACCTATGCAATTCGCTTGTGTGTACACCAACTTCAATCAAATGAGAGCAATTGTCAGTTACAATATCAAGCCGCCACGGTGGCATAGTAGTCTAAGAGCCAGCTTATGATCGCTCTTCGAAGTGTCTTGGTTCGAATCCCGTGAGGCACGGATGTTGTTTGACTTACGGCACTGGTTCTTATCTTCACTGGAACAAATTGTCAAACAATTAAGGGCGGACGACTGTTTACAGCCTATTGAGTTGCTCACGACGCTTGTCAACCCCCTCCAAAATCGAGAGATTACCCAGGTACTCCTTGTAGATAATTTACGCTATGCATCTTTCGCATGCCAAGATCTTTGTGGGTGGGAAATAGAAAGAGTAATTCGAGAGTATACATTTAAGTACAACACACTGCATTTATTCGCGTCAATCACGACCACATCGAGCCACAGTCCGGCGCATACTAAGTGGAATTAAATCATAACAAACAAATGCTAATTCCTGACATTGAGCTGTACTTAGGTAGGTGGGTAATGAATGTTATTGTCGTGAAACCAATGAAAGAAGATATGACACATATAAAAGTAAATATTTACTAAGCTATGGGGAGGGGGCAATAGTAAGTATTTCGACTGTTTAGTTTCTCAAAACAATATTTAGATTTAAATGAACGTAACAAACTGCCCTGACACCGATGAAATGTGATGTAACTACGAAGGTCCATCTGCGCATGCGCACCTTACCTCAAGATGGAAAGAAAAGCTGAATAGCAAGTTATTTCATCGGTGGGATTGGTTTAGTGAGGGGGATTGGTAACTTTTGGCTTAAGACATCTACAGATTACACCCCATCGTGTTATATGCTATTATAAAAATATTCGGACACTACCAAATATTTACATAAATACAAAGAACGGTTGCGCGGGAAGGTGTGCTCTGAGTTTGGAGGTATGTACGAGGTCTGACAATTAAGTAATGGGACTGATTGTGTTACGCGCGCTGTGGCAACGCTGCAGTCACATATATGTAACATTGGTCTTTCCCCGACCCGTAGTCCAAGTGGCAGCACCCTGGAAAGCCTCAGTGTGTAGTAGCTGCTTGGCTCGTGAAGTTGTGTGTGTGCTCCTCGTCAGGAAAATGGACTAGCGGAATATTGCGCAGCGGTATGCCATCTTTTTTTGTGTGTGTGTGTGAAACTCGGTGAAAATGCGGCGGTAACGTACAGAAAACTGCAGCAGGCTTTCGGCAATGGGGTAATGTCAAGAGGGCAGAACAAATATGGAAGACGAACACCGGAGTGGGCGAACAACAACACTGACAGAGGACAAGACAACCTGGGTAAGTGAAGTTGTGCGACGTGATAGGCGATTTAACAGTGAGAATGATAGCGGAAGAACTGAACATGAATCGCGAAAGTGTTAACCGAATGCTGACTTAAGATCTGGAAATGAGAAAAAATTGTGCGAAATTGGTTCCAAAAAATCTTGCAGAACAACAGCGAGAAGAACTGCAAAATGCAACACTACCGCATCCTCCTTTTTCACCCGACATGGCTCCCTGGGACTTTTTTTTTTCATTCCCAAAACTGAAATGAGTTTTGAAAGGACGCCATTTTGACATAGCAGCAGACGTCCAAAAGGCTGTGACGCAGGCCTTGAACAGTATCTCAGCTTATGAGTTCCACAGCTGCTGCCTGCAATGGCAGCACCGTTGAAGTAAATGTGTGCAAGCTCAAGGGAACTACTTCGAAGGTGATCACATTCTAGCTGATTAAAAGTGTAAGTAAATATGTTTTTCTGACCTAGTCTCATTACTTAATCGTAAGAGAGCCCCCGTATTTAAAGCTCACATGTTCTGCCGTGTTATCAGCAACTCTAAAGAGGGTATGTCGCGTGGACGTGAAATTCCTGAGTTCCAGCTCGGGCTGGTCATAGGACGCCATTTGCAGGACAGTGCAACAACAGCAAAGCCGCCCCGGCGGCGCAGTGGTCTAAGCGATGGCCTCTGATCATTCGTCCGAACGAGGTTCGGGTTCGAATCCCGGTGAGGCATGGATGTTGTGTTTGTCTTACGGCACTGGCTCTCTCCCTTCCCTGGAACCAGTGACCCTAAATTAGGGACGGGCGACTGCTTATAGCCCATTGAGTTGCTCACGGTGGTCGTTAAACCTTCAATCAATCAATGGATGTTGTGTTTGTCTTACGGCACTGGCTCTCTCCCTTCCCTGGAGCCAGTGACCCTAAATTAGGGACGGGCGACTGCTTATAGCCCATTGAGTTGCTCACGGTGGTCGTAAAACCTCCAATCAATCAATGGATGTTGTGTTTGTCTTACGGCACTGGCTCTCTCCCTTCCCTGGAGCCAGTGACCCTAAATTAGGGACGGGCGACTGCTTATATCCCATTGAGTTGCTCACGGTGGTCATTAAACCTCCAATCAATCAATGGATGTTGTGTTTGTCTTACGGCACTGGCTCTCTCCCTTCCCTGGAACCAGTGACCCTAAATTAGGGACGGGCGACTGCTTATAGCCCATTGAGTTGCTCACGGTGGTCGTAAAACCTCCAATCAATGGATGTTGTGTTTGTCTTACGGCACTGGCTCTCTCCCTTCCCTGGAGCCAGTGACCCTAAATTAGGGACGGGCGACTGCTTATAGCCCATTGAGTTGCTCACGGTGGTCGTAAAACCTCCAATCAATCAATGGATGTTGTGTTTGTCTTACGGCACTGGCTCTCTCCCTTCCCTGGAGCCAGTGACCCTAAATTAGGGACGGGCGACTGCTTATAGCCCATTGAGTTGCTCACGGTGGTCGTAAAACCTCCAATCAATCAATGGATGTTGTGTTTGTCTTACGGCACTGGCTCTCTCCCTTCCCTGGAGCCAGTGACCCTAAATTAGGGACGGGCGACTGCTTATAGCCCATTGAGTTGCTCACGGTGGTCGTAAAACCTCCAATCAATCAATGGATGTTGTGTTTGTCTTACGGCACTGGCTCTCTCCCTTCCCTGGAGCCAGTGACCCTAAATTAGGGACGGGCGACTGCTTATAGCCCATTGAGTTGCTCACGGTGGTCGTTAAACCTTCAATCAAAAAAAAAAAATCCGTTCTGACGCGAATTAAATTTATCAAAGCTATTCAAAGTCAATGGAACCCGTATGTAGAAAAGTAGTATCTGACCGAAGAAAGAAGTTTTTCAATCGAACTTTTAATCCCGCAGATATTTCTGTAAACCGAATCGTGAACACGCCCTCTGGTTGCAGGCTTGTGCTTTGAGAAAATTTTAAATTATGTGAGAAACATTTCGCAGCGGAAACTCTCCAACAAAGAATTTTTCAAACCGGGGTTTTAGAAGAAGAGGTATCGACAAACATAAGATATGCAGCTACGCCTCCTGGCGGAGAAAACATGCATTATTTTAAGAAGAAAGTATTCTCTAAAGGTTTTTTGATATGAGCGGTATCGGTCCACAAAAGGTTTTTTCAGTCGTGTTTTCAGAAGCTCAGATTTTACTGCAAATACATCAGAAGTAGAAATTAACACTTATGTCCCCTGGTGGCCAAATCATTCGTTACTAAATATTAACAAGAAAGATGACACCGAATTTTCGCGTGTACTAAGCACGTCTTTCGAATCTGTTCTGACGCAAATTAAATTTATCAAAGCTATTCAAAGTCAATGGAACCGGTATGGAAAACAATAGTATCTGATGGAAGAACGCTTTTTCAATCGGGTTTTTAATCCCTCAGATATTGCTGTAAACGGAATCGTGAGATTACGACATCTGGTTGCAGATTTGTGCATTAAGAAAAACATGAATTTATATGAGGAACATTTCTCACCGGAAAGGCTCTCCAACACAAATAATTTTTCAGATCTGACTCTTAGAAACAGAGATATCGACAAAAATGAGATGTAACTTTTATGTCCCTTGGTGGGGAAAACCCATGGATTATTTTAGGAAGAAAGTGTTTTTCCATATGAGCGGTATCGTTCCAAGAAAAAAAATTTTAAACGTGCTCATTACACCCGAAAATTTGGTGTCATCTCCGTTCTTGTATTATAAAACCCATAAAATCTTCAGGAAGCAAAGCTAGTGCTAACCTAACGTACCAACAGACACAATTCGTCTTATAAAAGCCTTACCAAACAAGAAAAATTAAATTGCTTTGAAGCAATGGAAAAAAAGTTTGATATTTCATTTCAACTTTGGATGGCAATTTATAAACAGAGCAAAATATTAATTTATTTCTTTCCTTCCTATATTTAAAAAAATTGTCTAATGAACCGCGCTGTTCGTAACTGTTAGTCCAGACACAAGCGTCGCATTTTTCGTTATTCAGAAGTCTCTACATAAGTCATAAAAGCCATTTTTTGTTTCATTTAGTGGAGTAAAGGAGCCCCACTGCTAAAGATTTGTACCGTGTCCCTATGGCAACACAAAAATTCCTCCGCAGACTCTGATGCCAATTATTTTGTGAGAAGAAGAGGTATCGACAAACATAAGATCCGCAGATACTAAGGGATTTTATCCTTTCGTTTTTCTCTCATGTTCGTTTGTGTCTGTTCTGAAAAAAAACATCATTGACTCTTATTCTCTCCCCGCAGAATCGTATTTACTTTGCTCGTAAAGAAATTTCGTTTTCAGAAAAACACTATTAAAATTCCGACAGGAAGTTTTCATTTAATTAAATACGTGTATTGTTTAAACCACCTAAAAAAAAAAAAAACCTCCACTTTTGGTTATTAATTTCGCGGTCGGTAGCATGAAGGAACTAGCTTTATAGGCAAGCTGTTTCTTTACTCTCTGATATTTTGCTTATTATAGAATTATATTGAACTTATCGCTTTGTCTGTGGATAGAATATTTTCAGATGTATGAGCCTGATCTGCAAGAGTTTTTTTTATCGATCTGAATTTCCTAATTAGCCTTCTGGAAAGAAATCATTATGAACTCAGATATGGCGTTTCTCTAGTCTATTGGCCAGAGGGCGGCTTTCCGGCATAATCGTCGGAGTACTGGATGTTTTGTACTGAATTATAATGTGTAGTGTTTGTCATACGGATCGTTCCCTTCTCTGAAACCTGTAGCCCCTAAATTTGAGATCGATGATTCCTAATATAGCCTTACATGCTTTTACAGTAGTTGTAAATCTCTCGCTTCTTTTATGAAAATAATAATAATAATAATATGGGCCGCCCCGGAGGCGTTTCTAAGCGATGGCCTTGATCATTCGTCCGAAAGGGTTTGGGGTTCAAATCCTTCTGAGGCATGGATGTTTTTGTCTTACGGCACTGGCTCTCTCCCTTCCCTGGAACCAGTGACCCTAAATTAGGGACGGGCGACTGCTTATAGCCCATTCAGTTGCTCACGGTGGTCGTTAAACCTAAAATAAAATAAATGCCAGAGAGAAGTGTAGTCTGAACCGCATTGCTCAGTGACCGCAGGGCCACAGTGCGACAAATCACCCACAGCTACAACAGTGGTGATCAGGGCAATGTGTCACAGCACACAGTTCATCGCAGCCTTCTCAGCATGAGCTTGCGTAGCCGAAAACCCAGCAGGGTCCCCATGCTCACTGCACGACGTTGCCAACAGCGCATGAAATGGGTCCCAGATAATCGAGATTGGACCGTTGATGATTGGAAGAAAGCTGCCTGGTCTGACGAATCAAGATTCCTGGTGCATCACGCGGATACGACGATTACCAACGGACGTTATGGCACCTGGACGCATTGTTGGGTGGAAAGACTCCGGTGGCGGTGTTATGCTGTGGGCAATGTTTTCTTGGGACACTTTAGACCCCATTATTCCAATAACACAATCCCTGACAGCTGTCAGCTACTTGAACATCATTGCGGACCAAGTTCATCCATTCATGGCAATTGTGTTGTTCCCAGCTAGTGATGGCCATTACAAACAGGATGATGATGCCATGTCACACTGCCAGAATCGTCAAGGAGTAGTTCGAGAACATGCTGGTGACTTTCTGTTAATGCCCTTTCCTCCAAATTCACCTCACATGAACCGAATCGAACATTTGTGGTTCGACTTGGAAAAGCGTGTTCGCGCTAAATCACCACCACTCCAAAATGTACGGGAACTGGAGGACCTGCTGTTGACATTATGGTACAAGATACCCCAGGATACCTATCGCCACCTCATCGAATGGATTCCTTGTCTAGTGGCCGCTGTTTTGCGGGCTAAATGGGGTCCTTCAGATTATTAGGTAGGGGTTCATAATGTAATGGATCATCGGTGTACGTTACGTATCATTGAAGTTTATCGTGGGGTTAAGAAAAAGAGTAACATTATCCCTGCCGTGCTTAAGATTGCAAGAGATGTGAATAAATGATATGAATTTAAGCCTCAAGATCGAAGTCTTACCTACATGATCAGGACTAGATCCATTAATAATAAGTCAACGCCCTTTCTTCTTGGAATCTCCTTGTCTGTTTCTGTTCAGTCGTATAAATGTAGAATCCAGTCGTTGTGGAGGAAGTGCAAAAGCTAGTTCGAAGGATATTCCTGAGTGCAGGTAAAATGGATTTAGTTTGATATTCAGATGGGGACGATGGAGCAGCCCGGAGCGTCTCCGATGTGAGCCCCCACTGGGACATTTTTTACTTAATTCAATTTTAGCTAAAATGTTATGGTAATGACATATACTTTTGTAGATATTGTTAATTCCCCATTTTACGATATAGACAGGAAAAGAGATAAAGCTTCGATCTTTGACTATTTTTCGTTCTTTATTTTCGTCCTCATTCCTCTTGCTGAAGTTATGAATACGACCTTCATTCCAGATAGAACGGACTCCCAAACAGAAATCCTGGCTGAGATGCTGTTTGGACATGTCAGTCAATGCTGTTAAATTTGAAAGGGGCTCATCTTTTGTGGAGAGACTGTTTGAGAAAGTGTTGGACGAGTGAGTGGGGGAAAAGAGAATGAAAGCCGACGCGTTACCTGCCCGCCCCGGTGGCGCAATGGCCTAAGCGCTGGATTTATGACCATTCGCCCAAGAAAGGGTCCGGGTTCGGACCTCAGTAAGGCATAGATTTGGTGTTTGTCTTACAGCACTGGCCCCCTCCCTTCCCTGGAACCAGTGTCCCTAAATTAGGGACGGAGACTGCTTATAGCCCATTGATTTGCTCACTGTAGTCGTTAAGCCATCAACAAGTTAGTAAAATAATGCAATGCGTTGATTATGATACGCTTTCCAATACACCAGAAATCATTACTCAAGTTATGAGGATAATGGCTGTGGAATAAATCACGCTCCTGTGCCCTGACTTTTGACTCCATTTCGACGATATTAAACAGAACCGGGTCAGTATACCGCCAGAAGAACATACTAAAGTTTTGTCGCAATCGAAGCATTTTTACTTACGTTATGACTCCTAAGTGTGATGGAATGGATTCCCGCTCCTATGTCCTAACATTTGAACTCCCTTTCGTCGATTTTCAACAGCGTTCGTTCCCAGGTTGTCCCCTACCATGTACTAAAATCTCGTCGAAATCGAACCATTTTTACGCTAGTTATCGTGCGGACAGGCAGACGGACAAAGCTGGAGCGTATACGCTTCTTCAACCTACGGTTGGAAAGCGTAATTAAAAGAAAACAGTTTTATTCCAATTAGACTGGAACTTGAACAACTTTACTTCTCGAAATTAGAAGCTATGAAGGAACCTATTCTGCATGAGTAACACGACTGATTGCGCAATTTCTGTAGATTCTAATTGATATTCCAATTGATTGGGAGGTGGCATCCCCACGGCAGTCGATCATTCTAATTTTGTTTCCATTTGGCACACTATTGCCTTTTATGTCTTGCACTTCTAAAATTCTAACAAAGAGACTAAAACCAAACCAACGATCTTGATAAGTCGGATTTTATCAGCTCTTGAACTCATCGATGGCGTGCATAGGATGCAAATTCGTCGTTATTAATCTTTTAACTGACTGAAACAAATTTAAATCGGATTCAGCAAAATGGAAATATATTCGCTGTCTAAGAAGTGGTCTGAACGCTGCTGGAAAGTGAACTTGTGAATCACAGAGCGTTGATTTTCTCTTAGCTTTGCTATTAAAAATGGTCGTTTAGTGGGTGATTGATTCTAATAGTTTCTAATTGCCTGCTAAAAGGGATATGACAATGGAGACGAACCTCAAAAAGGAGACAGATGTTTGAGATTCTTATTTCCATACAGTGGCACGATGTCTATGACAGAGGGACCAGACTTCTCCCATCATGTTCATGAAGCAGATAATAAAAGACTAGCACATAACGCCTATCACCAGTGACATGTTTAACGTCGGTACTGCTGAGATGCGAGGGGAGAAGGAATTGTTCTTCCGTAGCTTTTGTAAAGCCCGGTCTCCTACGTCAACATTTCTGTTTGGGGAAAGCAGAATATTTTGTGCACCACTTGGTTCAAGTGCATCGGCCGCTTAAATGGTTAATACATCATACATCGTGTACTAAAAGATGCTCCAGCTCATAAATGGCACATGAAATTTTCAAGATTCAGAGCTCAGCCCTTAATATTTGATTTCCGAAGTTCATTTGCTGTAAAAAGTTGTAGCCGGTCTGGAATTCAGACGAAAGAGCTTCGGCCTCTCCTAGGAGAAAAGCAAATGTTCTGCCTCCAACGTAATTTGAAGACTCGAAAGAAAACTTATCTTTTTATCTTCACAAAATAATGAAAGAAACAATTTGCCCTGAAGCCTCTTATTGTCCAAAGCCATCTTAAGTTTCTTTTCTTAGCTTAACCCACATTCCTCCCTATTCCACTTGAATCCCCCCACACACACACACATACACTAAACTCTTTGATTGTAAGAGAGAACAAAAGCTCTTCGTTTAGGGCATGTATTTCGAAAAATACATATGTATGCCGAAACAAACGACCGACTTCGATCTTCCGCATATGCTTCTGTCTGTGGAGCCGACGAAAATTCTTATTCTAGAATTTAGATCTTTCAAAAATTGAGATCGGCAAGACAAAAGTTTGTTGTAACGATTTTCGTGTTTTGCTTGTCAGCGAATTCTTCCCATCAGTTAGATTTTAATTTGTCAAGATCTGTTTTTAGACGATCCAGAAAAAAGTTTTACGTGAAATAGACTTAACGTTTCCTACAATTTTGCATTGTTTCCGGCTTTACCTAAACAGTTTTCCTGCTAAATGGTGTAAGTGTAAAGTAATATTCGGTGTTCAAATACGAGGTCTGATCAAAAAATTCCGAAACTAGGCCGATATACAACAAAGTACTTACGTTACTTAAGTTTGGCTATGATCTCCCTCAAAGTAGCTTCCTTGGGCAGACAGCGTTGCCAGCGCTTAGACACTGTTGGGACGCTCCCTGCAAGTCCTAGCTGTGAAATCGTGCCAAGGACCGTCTGCGATTCGCTCTGGATCTCGTCCACGGCTTCAAAACGGCGACCCTTGAGTTTCAACTTCATCTTCGGGAACAGAAAAGTTGCAGGAGGCCAAACCCGGCGGGTGAGGAAGGGTAGTCATGTTGTTGCGGCTGCAAAACTGGCGTGTTGCTAACGCTATGTGAGTTGCTGCATTGTCGTGATTAAGAAGAAAATCGCCCCTGCGCCACATTTCAGGTCGTTTGCAGCGAATGTCCTCCCTAAGACGCCGCAGAATATCCCAGTAAAAACGGACGGTGACGGTCTGGCCCTGGGAGACGAATTCACATTGCGCAACCCCCACGAATGTGGAAGAACTTTCATTTGTGCTCCGGATCTGTCGGGCCTTCTTCGGTCGTGGCTCTTCCACTGCGTCGACTGTTGTTTGGTCTCCGGGTCGTAACCGTAGACCCAAGTCTCGTCCTCCAGTGATGACCCGCGACAGGAACATTTCATGCATCTCCGTTCCCGATTTGCCGAGTTTGACGCAGAAAATTGATGATCGCTAGCTGCTCTTGTTTGTAGTCCATACCGAAATCGCAGCTGTGTTCTGCACGTGGTCACCAAATATCGTGTAGCACAGCTCCCGATGTTCGCAGAACGACGCCACTAGGCACAATGACTCTTGAAGGTCACTGCCCTCGACCGCTGCTCGCGCGTTCGTGTACTGCCATCTGTTGGCGCGCTACGTACCTAGTCTCCGGACTTTTTGATCGAACTACGTAGTTTCGGAACCACTGTAATAATTATTAAATGGAAAGGTTGGAAAAGGTGCAGTAAATTCTACGACGCATTCAAAGTACGAGAGCGTAATAATCGCTGAGATGTGAGAACGGATATGGCACAGAGATCGTTTCTTGGCAACTGATGTAGGTGCTAGGCCGATATAAAAAAAAAAAAAAAAAAAAAAAGCAGATATCAAGTGATTGTCACATTGATGAAGAAATTAATCGGCGTATAAAACTTGCCTGGAGAGCTTTTGGAAGAAACAGCATAATTTTCAAGAGCAATATGCCATTATGTCTTAAAAGAAAAGTGTTTGATCAATGCATCCTTCCAGTGCTTACATATGGTGCAGAGACGTGGACCTTAACAAAAAGAGACATACAATGGCTGCAGACAACTCAAAGCAGCATGGAAAGGTGCATGCCTGCGGTGTAACCAGGAGAGGTAAGAGGAACTCGTGGATGAGAAAAATGACAAGAGTGAAAGACATCGTGATCAGAGTAAAATCCCTGAAATGGCAATGGGCTGGACATACTGCCAGAAGGACAGACCATCGATGGACAATCGAAATTTTAGATTAGATTCCAAAGACAGGAAAAGACCCAGAAGAAGACCATGTGGAAGATGGGTGGATGAAATTCGAATGTATGCGGGAGTAACATGGAGGAGACTGGCAAAAGACACTGTTGTGGAAGAGGTTTAGATAGAGACCTTCGTCCAACAGTGGATTGATAATGGTTGACGATGATGATTATTTATGCTACTTAAGTCTGGCTATATGATCTCCCTCAAAGTAGTCTCCTTGGGCAGGGCAAAATGGAGCAAAGAACCAATATCAAATTCTACTTCCAATAAGGCCATTGCTACTTTGAATCCCCCACCGTATCTGGCTGACCTAGCACCAGCTGAGTATTTTTCGTCATGGCAACCCAGCTGCAGACTGCAACAAAGGAGTGCTTTTCTCATAGCTTCCAGCACTCGTGTGATCAATAATAAAGGTTCATTCTAACCGGGGCGAGGATTATTTTGATGTCCAGTAAAGTAAATTTTAATAAATATTGCCCATTCATTTTTACTTTGCGTTCACCGTACGCACATTACACAGGGTGTCCATAAATGAAGTATACAACTTTACTATTATATTGGGGAGACCAAACTACAATAACTGATTTACTTTTAATGTCGAAGCACATGGCAACTGTGAAAGTTTTTTTTTTTTTTTTTTTTTTTTTTTTAAATGCGGTGTGTGCCAAGTTGGTTTATCGCAGGATGTCGAAACGACTGTCCACTTCCATCAACATACGCTACAGAATGTCATGTGTAACAAATAAGGAGTAAGGCTGTAGTAATGCGTTCTTTGAGCTCAGTGATAGATGTAACCTTTTTCTTGTACACAATGTCCTTAAGAGAAGCCCCAGAGAAAAATCGCATGGGATAAGCTCAAGAGAACGGGGTTTCCCTGCCGTCGGACCCTCACGTCCAATCCAAAGCCTTGGAAAATATCGGTTTAAAGATTTGCGTACATCCAAACACCAGTGCGAAGGCGCTCCATCTTGCTGGTAAATGTCTTGAATATCCTGGAGTTGTGGAATTGCGAATTGTTCGAACATGTCCACGTATATTATGCCAGTAACGGTTAGTTCAACGAAGAAAAAGGGACCTATCACTCTGTCTTTCATAAGGCCAGTCCAGACATTTACCTTCTGGTTGTCTCTTTTGTATGCTACGACCACATGGGACTCATTGTTCGATGCTCCTTCCTATCAGCAGCTGTCTCTTGTACTCCGTTCTGATCTTACGCTGAACTGATGTTAGACATTTTCACTCCGCAAACCCAAACACACATGCTGCTTTCTCCACTGGGAAGTCATGTCTGTTGTATTCTGTGTTTGACAAGATTTTCATTACATAAGACACGTGGCGCCATCTATCATCTAACTTAAACTTTAACACTTTCCACGTCTCTTGATGTTTAGCGTAAGTTTCTTTCTATCGTACTTTTTTAATAGCATACTGAAGTTGTAAACTTCATTTAAAGGCATGTATTTCCAGAAAAACCCATTCCAAGCTGACTGATTCATAAAAATCATCCTAATCAGTACTGATCGACATTTTTCGTTTACTATATTTAACTCTTGCGTTTCTCGATTTGTGGAGTCTTCATTTTTTGCGATATCGCTGGCTTAGGAAGACCAATTGAGAACTATCTTTCTAAATATAATAGCGAGATCCCCATGCACTTTGTAGCTAATGATTATCCTGTTATATAGCGTAAATGCATGTTTGTATTTGTCACATTTCGCTATTTTTCAAATAGATTAGAAAAATTCTATTTTGCTGAAGTTCGATATTCAAACTTATGCACCCACCACAAGTCATGCTGAAGAAGAAATTGAAGAATTTTATGAGGAAATTCGTGATCTAAATAATAAAGGTAAGCAGCACTTGAAGATAATTGTGGGAGATTTCAATGCAAAAATAGGGCAACGGCAACAGAATGAAACTTCAGTAGGTAAATTCGGTCACGGCAACAGAAACTAGCGTGGAAATACTCTCGTAGAGTTTGCAGAGGCAGAAGGGTTTTTCATCTTGAACTCCTTTTCAAGAAAAAGCCACACAGGAAATGGACATGGAGACATCCAAATGGGACAAGTGAAATTGATTTTTATTATGTGTAACAAAAAATTCGTCATAGAAGACTGCAGTGTGCTAAACAAGTTCAACACAGGCAGTGACCATAGATTGGTGAGATGTAAGATGCACCTCAACACTAAACTCGAACGTAGCAAGCTCATAAGACAAACAAAATGTATTGACATAACCAACCTTAAAAAACACCATAATAATACCTTCAAATTGGAACTGAAGAACAGATTCTCTGCTTTAGAAGTCCTAACATCGGAAGAAGTGGATATTTCTGAAGTTAACAGAAAAGTAACCAAAGCTCTTATGGAAACAGCAACAAAATTAGCTGGGTCTAAGAACAAATTGCATGTGAACAAATTATCAGGAAAAACCAAAATGTTGATGCAAAAAAGAAGAGTGATGAGGACAACTAAAGAAGATGTGACTTCTAAAGTGGAATATATAGAGCTATGCAAGACAGTACGAAAAAGTATCACTGAAGACGTAAGGAAATTCAACTGTGAACTAGTAAGGAAAGCAATTGAAAACAACCAAAGCCTAAAGATAGAAAAGGGACATCTCAGTAAGGGGAAAAAACAGATTATGGCACTGAGAAAAGAAGATGGTTCTGTAGCAAGAAATAGAGGCGAAATTTTGACAAGAGTGAAAGATTTCTACTCCAAATTATATGAAAGGGATGATACATGTACTCCAGACATCATGAAAGGTACCAGTACCAGAGTTCTTCCAGTCCTTCCAGCAGAAGTTGCACATGCAATCAAGAACATGAAGCGGGGAAAAGCTCCAGGAGAAGATGGAATTACTGTAGACATCATACAAGAAGCAAGTGGAGAAATCGAAACAGTACTCGCCCAAATTTTCACTCTATGCCTTAATGAAGGGAAAATTCCTGAGGATTGGAACAACGCTACAATGATCTTGCTACATAAAAAAGGTGACATTGAGGATCTCGGGAACTACAGACCTATCAGCCTCCTATCAGTGGTTTATAAAATCTTCACTAAAGTTCTTTCACACCGCTTGAAGGTGATACTGGACATGGCTCAACCGAGAGAACAAGCTGGATTCAGGAGTGGCTACAGCACAATAGATCATATCCACGTACTGAGAGAACTAATTGAATGAGCGAGGGAATATGAACTTCCATTGTGCATGGCTTTTATCGATTATGAAAAAGCCTTTGATTCGGTGAAACCATCAGCAGTTGCAATGGCTCTGAAATCCTGCGGTATTGAAGATGCATACATTAATATTATTAATAACATCTATGAAAATGCAAGTGCAAAGATTCGGCTGTTTGAAAATACAACACACATAAAAATTGGAAAAGGAGTGAGACAAGGTGACACCATATCTCCGAAGCTCTTTAATGCCACATTGGAAAATGTCTTTCAATCACTGAACTGGGAAAACAAAGGGATAAAGATTAATGGAGATTATCTAACCCACCTTCGTTTTGCTGATGACATAGTCATTTTTGCAACTACCCCATCAGAGCTACAGAGTATGATCCAGGAACTTGCTGACAAGAGTAAAGAAGTGGGATTAAAAATTAACTTTCAGAAGACAAAAAGTGATGTACAATGCTTTTACAAGAAATGAAGATTTATCGATTGATGGAGAAAAGCTGGAGATAACAGAACACGTACGTTTATCTTGGACAGCAGATATCAAGTGAGGGTCACATTGGTGAAGAAATTAATCGGCGTACAAAACTTGCCTGGAGAGCTTTTGGAAGAAACAGCATAATTTTCAAGAGCAATATGCCATTATGTCTTAAAAGAAAAGTGTTTGATCAATGCATCCTTCCAGTGCTTACGTATGGTGCAGAGACGTGGACCTTAGCTAAAAGAGACATACAAAGGCTGCAGACAACTCAAAAAAGCATGGAGAGGTGCATGCTTGGTGTAACCAGGAGAGATAAGAAGAGGAACACGTGGATCCGAAAAATGACAAGAGTGGAAGACATCATGATCAGAGTTAAATCCCTGAAATGGCAATGGGCTGGACATACTGCCAGAAGGACAGATCATCGATGGACAGCCGAAATTATAGATTGGATTCCAAGGGACAGGAAAAGACCCAGAAGAAGACCACATGGGAGATGGGTGGATGAAATTCGAAAGTATGCGGGAGTGACATGGAGGAGACTGGCACAAGACAGACCGTTGTGGAGGAAACTTGAGGAGACCTTCATCTAGCAGTGGATTGATAATGGTTGACAATGATGATGATGATGAAAGGCAAAAAATTAGCCACCCCGAACAGCAATAAGAGTAGGAAGTTATCTGTTCCACAGAGGTTCACGTATTGCATTGTTGGAAGATAAAATAGCACTGACATGGTCTACAGGATCATTTCTGTCTCGTGCAGTGGTGAAGAGCAAAGTGTGCGCTGAATTTAGTCTGCAATATGGGTCGTAAGACAGACGTGACTCAGTGGCAAAAAGGAGCCATCTTGTTTGACCGTACCCACGGACCTAGATTGAATGAAGTCGCCCAATTTGTTGGTGTGTCGAAGCGTACTGTCCGGCGGGTCTACAAACAGTGGTGTAGTTTGCAGTCAATTGAAAATCGGCGACGTAACTGTGGGTGGAAAACGATTATCACCAACAAGAACCGCCGCCATGTTTCACACCTATTAACCGCAAATCGGTTTCGAGCCAGACACCAGGACTCCAAACAGTCGATGAAAGTCCCCTCCAACCAATTTCCGAAAGGACATTGCGACGAGAACTGTAGGCGATGGACATCTGGAGCAGAGTACCACGGAAGAGAAGCCTCGTTTAACAGCAAGCCACAAAGTCGCACCTTATCAATGGTCTCAGAGGCACCAAACCTTTATTGTGGAGTATTGGGAACTAGTGATCTGGTCGGGCAGCGGATGGCCTAGTGGTAAACATTCGTGACTGCCACGGAGAAACCTCAGGTTCGATTCCCAGGCAATTACGAACGCTCGAACCACTAAATATCTGCCGTGCGTCGGATGGGTCCGTTGAGCCGTCGGACCCCGGGCACTGGCGCCCAGGTAATAAATAAGGGCATCTTCCTCCCTCTTTCTACTTCGCTTCCGTGTCACCTTCCTATCGGACACTCTAGCCCAAATCTCCTAGCTTCCTATTTCTAAGGGTTGTTTAAAACCTGGGGTCTGACACTCCCTTCATAAAATCCTCTACATATGATCTGATCTGAGTAATTTGGTCTGAGTAGTCTGGTTTCTGTTTGACTCCGATGATGGGAGGCTACGAGTGCATCGCAGTCCCAATGAAGCCTTTAATTCTGATTGTATCGAAGGTGTTCAAGCTGGAGGAGGTTCTGTGATGTTTTGGGGATGTTTTTCGTACCACGAAATGGGCCCTCTCGTTGTAGTGACGATGGATTTGAACCAGCATGCGTACCTCCGCATTCGGAATGACGAAGTGTTGCCCTTTGCTCTACATCTCCAGGAGCAGCATCACATTACCACTCCTGTCTTCCAAGACGGTAATTGACGTGTGCACAGGACTAAAACTGTCTGAGTGGCACGACGAACAATCAGCAACACTGTCTCACCTCGACTGGCAGGGCCAAATTTTCAGATTGAAATCCTATTGAAATAAATGTGGAGAGATGCGTGCTTAGTGTTACCAGGAAAGATAAGAAGAGGAACTCGTGGCTAGGGAAAGTAAAAAGAGTGTTAAAATATAATGGTCAGAGTAAAATCCCTGAAATGGTAATGGGCTGGACATAATGCCAGAAGAACGGACCACCGATGGGCAACTGAAATTCTAGACTGGATTCAAAGGGACAGGAAATGACTCAGAAAAAGATCACATGGGACGTGGTTGGAATGAGACTCGAAAGCATGCGGGAGTGACATGGAAGAGACTGGCTCAAGAAGGACCGTTGTGAAAGAAACTTGAACAGACCTTCATCTAGTAATCGTCTGATAATGGTTGATCAGAGCAGATGATTTTAGTGAGCGAGTGTCTGAACCCTGGTCTTAACCAACCCTTAGAAATAGGAAGCTGGGAGATTTGGGCTAGAGTGCCCGATAGGAAAGTGACAGGGAAGCGAGGTAGAAAGGGAAAAGACGCCCTTATTTATAACCGGGGAGCCAGTACACATGGTCTGACGGCTTAACGTGCCCATCCGACGCACGTTCGCACCTGTCGGGCATTGAACCTTAGGTTTTTTTCCGTGGAAGTCACGAATGTTGCCCACTAGGCCATCTGCGGCTCTGATAATGGTTGACAAAGATTATATGTATGTAGATACACACATGCGCACACAATATTTTTTTGGCGTATAAGTCTAATGGATTAAATTTCTCAATTTCCTTATTTTGTCACAGATAAGTCTACTCTGAGTATGAGACGAGGCTATAACAAATACAGTTAGTGTTCCGCTGTTCTGTAATTAAATTTTTAATGTTTCAATTAATATTAAAAGGAAGAGAAAGCGAAGAAGCTTCAATTTTTTTCGGAAAAAAGGTGAATTTCGTCAGTTTTTCTTACGAACTGGCGCTACGGTATCTCTTCCCTCCGACCGAACAGTCGAAAAAGAAACCACGCAAAGGTAAAAAAAGTCCAAGTGTCTCAAGTAAGAGTAATGTGCTTTTAGCGTAAGTTATAGTGCGCTGCCTTCTCACAGCAACAGATTGAAAACAAAAGTCTTTTTTTTTTTATTTCAATCAGAAACTTGAAATAAATTGAGATAAGCATAATAAATGAAAGCAATGGTTCACATTAATCCAGTTGAGAAATGTAACTGAGATTGGTAGAACGAACAAAAAAAATATTGCCTTTGCTAGCAGATCGTCATAGCTATTCTTAAAGCCCACGCGCAGCCGGTTGTCGACACAGTTATCGGCAACGATATCAACTGCGTCACAGAGACGTGTTTCAGAGGTTTAATCACTGCGAAGTAAGTGAGATGCACTCATTGTAGTTATGGCGAATTGGAAAACCAAAGGTGAAAGCTACCCCACGGGGTCTTGAGGAATCGCGAATGATAGGCAGTTAACATACGACAGCTGCTACTCCAAATTGGCCACGGCGTTTTTAATGTTTCTGTCGAACGGAAATATCAGTTTCAGCAGCGTTTAAACAAGCTCTTAGAGAACCGAATATTGCCGCCCCGGTGGCGCAGTGGTCTAAGGCGTTGGCCTCTGATCATTCGTCCGTAAGGGGTCCGGGTTCGAATCCCGGTCAGGCATGGATGTTGTGTTTGTCTTACGGCACTGGCTCTCTCCCTTCCCTGGAACCAGTGACCCTAAATTAGGGACGGGCGACTGCTTATAGCCCATTGAGTTGCTCACGGTGGTCGTTAAACCTTCAATCAAAAAAAAAAAAAAAAAAGAACCGAATATGTACGCTTTCCGGGTGGTTTCTTAAGAACGTGATATAACCTTTCAGGAGCTTGGATCACGACAGAATTTAATGCACAATATTTTATCCTCATTCAAAATTTTCAATATATGGATCGACACCCGGATTCCTGAAGGAAAAAAACGATTTAGCTGTGAAATACTCTTTGCTAAAAAAAGGCACCCAAAAGGAATCTTCCAATCCAGATGAAAATTGGTATGTGGCATATACAATGTGCATGTATAGGAAAGCAAATTATTGCAATTCTAAAGTAGCCGCCCCAGTGGCGCAGTAATCTAAGCGATGGCTTATGACCATTCGTCCGTGAACGGTCCGGGTTCAAATCCCGTTGGCTCATAGATGTTGTTTGTCTTACGGCACTGGCTCTCTCCTTCCCTGGAACCAGTGGCCCTAAATTAGGGACGGGCGACTGGTTATTGCCCATTGAGTTGCTCACGCTGGTCTTTTAAGCCTTCGATCAAAATAAAAGAAAATTCGAAAGCAGCTGGGCCATTTATTCGGATACAAAACCTGCACGAGTAGAACAAGTCAGTATGTTGTAGCACCACCTATGTTTCAGATGCAAGCGGTTACCGGCGTCACATATGCGCATACAGTTCACGGATATTTTCCTGTATGACAGATTGAGTCCCAATTCCGGGATGGACGTAGGTGGTGTCCCATTATATCCCAAACATATTCGATCGGGCTGGCAGTGGACTGGTACCGATGTTATGGAGGCAAGCCTAGGAGACCCGTGCTGTGTGTGGCCGGGTATTATTCTGGTGAAAAATTGCTCGCTGATACTGCGGTAAGAATGGCAACACAACAGGTCGTGGAATGTCGTCAACGTACCGTTGAGCCGTGAGGGTGGTACGGAGGACTACCAAGGATGTCTTGCTATCGTAAGAAATGGCTCCCCAGACAGTCATTTCCGATGTGGGAGCCGTGTGCGGTTCCACGGTGAAGGCCTGATCCGTGTGTTGGCCGGTTCTCCTCTAGACACGTAGGCGTTGGTCATCGGCGACAAGTGCAAACCGTGACTCATCACTGAAGACAACACGACGCCACTGGTCACTGTACCACGTTGATCGGGACCGACACCACTGCATCCGGTGCCGTCAATGCTCGATAATGAGTGGTAGGCATTGGAATGGCCTCCTCAATGTTGTGACTGGGCCGTAAGTCGTCTGGCAAAGGTTCGGATGGCCACTACACTACCTGTAGACGACGCAATGTGGCCACGGATGGTTAAGAGAGGCGAATTCGGTTATATTCGTGCAGATATCACAATTGCCCGATCCTCGCGTTCTGTAGTTGTCCTCGGCCGTCCACGTGCCGCTGGGTTATGCCCTCCTCGATCCATCGACGCAAACATCGTCCCATTGCCGCTTCGCTCATACCCAAACGCCTGGCAATACGATGACTACACAGAGCCGTAGCTATGGAGGGGCAAGCGGGGCTCTTGCCCCGGGCGCAGCTCAAGTGAGGGCGCAGAAATCACTATTCAATATCTGATTAAAATCGGAACTGAAACTTTTGCACCAATTTCTGGTACAGTGTTTTCACTCCAAACTTTGTTGTTTGTCAATTAACAGAATATTTTTGTTTCTCGAGTTTCCATGGCCTCAGGAGCTTGAAATTCGCCTTTCATCCTCAAAATGTTCAGGGGATGGTAGTTATCCACATTCAGAAGAAATGAAGACGTGGTTGTATAGTCCATCCAACTAAAGGAGAACCATGGCATTCGTCGACAACAGTTAAGCTTACGGTTTTCCTTTTTTTGATAGACTGTACGTACGTTGCGAGATAAGAATGTCGTTTGCATTTTTGAAGATCCTCTTGACCTATTCGATCACTAAGCGAGCGTGAGCCCCGATTGTCAGCTTCATTCGGTCAGTTGCATGTGGTATCCAAAGTCCGAACTTGTTTGCGAAAAGCTTCACTAACGGTCATATATTGATAGTGCCCCCCCCCCCCCCGCATAAAAGGGTATGACCTTAATTTTGTTTGTCCAGATGTGTACGTATATAACAATATACACCACTACATTAGTAATAAGATAGAAAGACAAATGGGGGTGCAATATTTTGTGTTTGTCCCTGGCGCAGAAACACCTTGTTACGCCTCTGCTTGACAAACGGGCATATCGCAGCCCAATTTGTACGTCCGCTCTCAAACTTGTTCAACTGCTAGTAGCGTGCACGGATCCGACGTCGGGGCATCCTCACAGTCCGTGGAGATTAATGCAACCGCAATCCACTATCGCAATTGTCCCTGCGTGCTAGCTTTGCGCTTGATATAACCTCGACGCCGGTTTTTCTTCTCAGTCGCGCACACAAAGGACAACACAAGCTTTTAAATTCTTAACGTACTACGTATTAAGTGTACAAACAAGTTTTATAGCGCTTTAAGACGACGCAACATGTAATTTGAGATAAAACAATACCTTTACGAATTAAAATATGCGCCATCATTATCTATCACCTTCCGCCATCCGTCGGGCAACTGACGAATTCCAGCCATGAAGAATACTTCGTCGTGTGACGCGATGAAGTCGTCAACCCATTTTTGCACTTCGTCACATGTCGGGAACTTTACAGCAGACAAGCCATGTTGCATCGATCGCAACAAATGATAGTCTGAACGGGCTATGTCGGGACTATACGCCGGGTGCTTCAAAACTTCCCAGCAAGCGTCAATAACGTTTCCTTGACCGATTTCGGGACATGCGGCCTAGCGTTGTCATGCGGTGATTTCACGGAACGCAATCCTTTGCCTGTGAATGGACGTTTACGACATATTTCCTGGTTGGTTCAATCACAGCGATTGGTGCTTGTAGCGATCAGCAGTAACAGTTTTACCCTGTTCCAATAGTTCATAATAGAGCACACCCTTCATATCCCACCAGATGCACAGCAGAACTTTCTTGGAGTGACTATTGCGTTTCGGTGTTGAAATCGCTGCTTCACCGTAGTCTACCCAGTGAGTTTTGCGTTTGAAGTTGTACCATATCCACTTCTCATCACCCCCAACAATTTTCTACAGGAAAGACTTTTATGTTTATTCAACAGATCCAAACACTTCATGACACGCTCATTCTTGTTCCTCTGGCTCAGGTCATGTGACAGCCATTTTCATTCCTTCTGAAATCTTTTCTAATTCGCGTAAACAATTAGAAGTTGAGTCACCCCAGTTGTTCAGCTAATTCCTTTTGCGTTTGAGACTAATCCTCATCCAGCAATGCTTGCAGTTTCTCATGCGCAACCTTCTGCGGAGCGCCGCTACGTTCTCGATCGCCAACAACAAAACTCACCTGCTTTGAACCGTCTAGACCAAAACTCGCACGTGCTTTTCGATACAGTATTCTTCCACATAATAGATCAATGAACATGCTTCTGCAGCACTTTTTCCTTGATGAAATTCATAACGAGTGCAGTTTCAAATAAATGCAGTATCGCTTGCGCTCTTTCACCTACCGATGCCGCCCCGGTGACGCAGTGGTCTAAGCGATGGCCTCTGATCATTCGTCCAAACGGGGTCCGGGTTCGAATCCCGGTGAGGCATGGATGTTGTGTTTGTCTTACGGCACTGGCTCTCTCCCTTCCTTGGAACCAGTGACCCTAAATTAGGGAAGGGCGACTGCTTATAGCCCCATTGAGTTGCTCACGGTGGTCGTTAAACCTCCAATCAAACACCTACCGATGTGCAAGTGCGTTTGACTGTTGGGCAAACTTCTGTGTCACATCTTATACTCTGGACCAGTTATGGTCACATGACAACAACCGGGGAAATGTCGGATATGTAAATTAGCGGTATACGTCACACAAAAAACGCTTTAAAACTTATTTGTACACTTAATATATTTCAAAAGATGTGTTAAAACTGGTGGTATAAGCGATGGTCTCTGATCATTCGTCCAAAAGCGGTCCGGGTTCGAATCACGGTGAGGCATGGATGTTGTATTTGTCTTACGGCACTGCCTATCTCCCTTTCCTAGAACCAGTGACCCTAAATTAGGGACGGGTGATTGCCTATAGCCCATTGAGTTGCTCACGGTGGTCGTTAAACCTCAAATAAAAAACTAAAAAAAAAAACTGGTCAGATCCTTTTCTCCGTGAGGGCGGATCAATAAATCTTTCTCCTTGAAAAGGAGTTCTTCCTTCTCGTTATCTCACGTAAAAATATTTCGCATTGGTTTGACGCGAAGTTTTTGTTGAATTTCTGGCTTCAAGACATAAAGAAGCATCTGTTTGAACTTTCCAAGCTAAAGCAGAGAACCTTGAGTGAAAAAAAAAAAGAATCTGGTGGCGGAAACTTTCAAGAAATCAGCTTATCAGTGAAAGATTTAGGAGTTTTGTGACCTCTGGCGCAGATGTCTATGGCAGTTTTTCATATGGAAATATCTTCAGCAATAGCGCTGAACGTTATGAACTGCCCTGGGGGCTTTTCACAGCTTAGTTTAGAGATCAAGTAAAAAAGTTCGACAGGCCATAAATTCTCAAGAAAAACTGTGAAATTCTTGAAGCGTTTCCATCGGTCAGTCTACCCGAGAAATCGATCAAAAGTTTCCTTTTTTCTTCCGTCACTAACGGAATTTAAGATGTCTGTGAAAAAAGGAAGTCTAGATTTGATTACAGTAAAACTGCAATAAAACATTTCTTGTGTGATGAAAAGAGATTGAGGTTTCGCGAGGTATTTTTAAAGGACTTCTGAAGATTATTTCGCACACATCTATTTAATAGTGTTTAAGATTATTTTCGATTAAAATTTTGCTTTTACTTTATTTTAAAGAAAAAACTGTCGTTGGCGAAGATTTTACAGCGCCTTTTTAAGCAATGAAAACAAGTGAACATATGTTGCATTAAAGCCATATTTTCTCCAAAAATCACAAATCTTGAAATTAAATGCTGAAATCTTTTGTGCAAGATACATAACATTTTCCCAAAAAGTATCTTACATTTTTAACTAAGCACCAAAATCGTTCTGACTTCTAAAGCAAATCATTCGGATGCAACGGAGATACCATGTCCACAAGCACACATGTATTTTTAAAATTCATGTCGCTGTCATCCAGCGGAGAAATCATGTGCTGAGAAAAGAACAGAAACAATGGTCATTAACATACTATCCGAAAATAATTTTTTCTGTTTGTTTTCAACAGAAATTTCGAGAAATTAAAAATTTCTACCTAGAAAATTTAAGATCTGAATAATGCGGTTAAAAATACAGCGAAATACTTGATTTAACGACATCGAAGGAACAGTGAATTTACTTCGCTATGAACAAGCAGTGCGATTTAATCATTTCACCGAGGTTTAGTGACTACCACTTAACACGTGAAGCTATAGTCGAGCTGAATGGCAACTGAATTCGACTGTACATAAAGATTTTTTACTATCTAGTTGTGTCTGATTAAAGAATTTATGCAGTCATCTGGAGTTACATTGCTACCGATGTATAAGTTATGATAGAAAAGTCTCCGCTCTTAGTCTGTAAGCTCAGATAGGTTACAGATCCTTCAGAGTATTTTTTTTTTTTTTGAGATTGGAGGTTTAACGACCACCGGTGAGCAACTCAATGGGCTATAAGCAGTCGCCCGCCCCTAATTTAGGCCCACTGGTTCCAGGGAAGGAAGAGAGCCAATGCCGTAAGACAAACACAACATCCATGCCTCACGGTATTCGAACCCGGACCGCTTTCGGACGAATGATCAGAGGTCATCGCTTAGACCACTGCGCCACCGGGGCGACTAAGAGTATTTGCTTTGGTGTTGAGACAATTGTCTCGTTGACCAACAAGGGAGGAGATGCCGTTCTAGTACAAAGGGCATCCTGAAAGTAATGCCTCTTCTTTCATAAGATTTTCATTTGTAGCAGCGAAAATGTGAAACTCGGTGGCAAAATACTTGGACGTATTGTTAATAATGCTAGCCTATTCAAAGTATTGTCCTTCACTTTCTATACATTTCCGCCATCTTCGAACCCATTGGTAAAATCAATTTTACAAAAATTTTCTGAGGTTGTCGTTTCACCCATGAGTTGACAGCTAGTTTGTCCATCACATCGTCAAAACGTTCCTCACGAAGGGTGTTTTTCAAAGGGGCAAACATGAAAAAGTCTGAGGGAGCCAAATCAGGACTGTAGGGGGATTGGGGCATCACCGTCCAGCCCATTTTGGCAATAGCCTGTGAAGTTTCCATTGAAGTGTGGGGACGTGCGTTATCATGGAGTAAATCAACACTATGAAGTTAAATGTAAAGTCTCTTTTTTTCCTTCTGATAGCTTCCTGTAGCTTCTTCAATGTCTGCACATAGTGAGCACTGTTTATTGTTTCAACTCCTGAATGGTGACACGACGATCAACTGTGATGAGGTCTTTCACTCGTTGCCATTTGGTATCTGTTACTGCAGTTGCGGGTCTCCCACTCCGTTGTTTGTCCGACACTGAACTTTCTCCCTCTCGAAACTTCCTCATCCATATTCGGGCATTACTGATATCTACTGTGGCAACTCCATACACAGCGAGAAGTCTTCTATGGAGTTCTGGAGCCACACATCGCTCTTTTTCCAGGAATTTAATTATGGCTCTCTGCTTTTCTCTGTCATCCATGGCATTTATTTCCGATTCTGAAAACAATGTGTTCCCACATTGATAACATTACCATAGTACATGTCAGTGCAGTTTCATTAAAATCCCTTCAAAATTTCAAAAGCCGTGAAGGAGAAGGCATTACTTTCAGGATGCCCCTTGTAGAAGTCAATTGTTTACAAAAATTCAGTATAAACCTGCTTCACGTTATCGTCCGGCTGGAAGCTGCATCATTTCAATATCTTTTTCAGCGGACTGAAGAAGTGGAAGTCGCAAGGGGAGACATCTCGACTGTGAGTAGGGTTCTTGAGAATCTGCCATTTAGGGGCTTGCAATATGCCCTTTATGAAGTTGGCAACATGAGGGCGCGCATTGTCGTGCAGTAAGAATACCCCTTCACTGACGTTGTCGGGGCGTATATGCGTATATTTTTAATGTCGCGACGCAAAACTTCAAATGTCTCTCAATACCGACTGCTTTATATTGACACTTGGCTTCGTGAACTCTATCAGCAATGGTTTCAGAACATCTTTAATAAAGATAAGAGCACAGGAAACTGCCTCTGTGATCGAAGAACACTGTCGGCATTACTTTTCCAGTAGGTGCTTGCTCCTTGAATTTCTTCGGACGGGGAAAGGAAGGAACAAGCACCTACTGGAAAGGTAATGCCAGTAGGTGCTTGCTCCTTCCTCCAGACTTGGATTCTGGTTCGAAAGTAGAAGCATCAGGTTTCGTCGCCGGCCACAATGTGCTCCAAGAATGCGTTTTGCATACCACGATGAAATCCAGCAAGTGTTGCAGAGAGACTGCCATACGATGTGTTTCTCTGTCACTATTGATGACTCGCGAGATCCATTGACAGCACACTTTACGGTACCATAAACCCTGTATGATGCTTTTAAAGCTTCCATAACTCATGTTGAAGTCACTGACCATTGAACGAATGGCTACTTACCGATCATTGAGAACAGCGGCATTCACATGAACGATGTTATCGAGAGTGTTTGATGTGGATGAACGTCCAGACCGCTGCAAATCGTGTGTCGTACCGCGACCTTCACTGAATTACACAGTCGAGTCACATTATTGTGACCACCTCGTACTTTTGACGTCAACAGCGAGCAGCCAATGAAAGAAGATACGTGACGTGAGCTGGCTTGGAGGGTATATAAGGTGTGCTTGTACGCATTCTGAAAACATGGGCCGCGGGTGGCCTAGTGGTCAACGATCCTGACTCACGGAGATAACCAGGTTCGCTCCCAGGCAGGTACGAACGCTCGAACCACTAAATATCCGCTGTGCGTCAGTTGGGCACGTTTAGACGTCGGGCCCCGGGTACTGGCCCCCAGGTAATAAGGGCGTCTCCCTCTCCTTTCTACCTTGCTTCCATATCACTTTCCCATCGGGCATTCTATCCCGAATCTCCTGGCTTCCTATTTCTAAGGGTTGTTTAAGACCACTCCTTTCCTAAAATCCTCTACATATGATCTGATTTGATTCTGAAAACATATCACTCGTTGCTGTCATGGATAAAAGGAGCGATTTTTCAGATTTTCAAAAATGGATGGTTATCGGCTTTCGGGGCAACAGTGGCAGTATTTCTGAAACAGCGCAGTTTGTGAACTGTTCGCGTGCTGCTGTAGTTAAATTGCATCGTGATTGGGAAATGGCACCATTGCGAATAAGCGATGTGGAAAATGCGGAGCACCGCGTGTCATTGATGTGAGAGCTGAAAGTAGCTTTGAAGATTCATGAGGGCCGATCGACACGCTTCAGTGGAGCAACTCACTGGCCGAATGAACCAGGGGCTACCGGAAGTGTGCCTAAAACGACAGTTCAGCGAACCCTGCTACGTATGTGGGGTCCCTATGCAGACAGATTGTCACTGCACCTATGCTAACGAACGTGCATCGGCGGAAAAAGCTTACATTTGCACGACAGTATAGGAATTGGACCTCCGCTGATTGACAAAGGATTGCCTTCTCCGATGAGTCACATTTTCTGCTTCATCAAACTAATGGACGTTGGCTTATATATAAGGCGAGAAACATCGGAGAACAAACACTCTTCAATAATTGTCGGCAGAACACAAGCTGGTGGAGGCAGCGTTATGGTCTGGGGAGAAAGTGTATGTGGCATTCCCTGGGTCCACTCATACCTGTGGAAGGCAATATGGGCCGAATTCGTTATGAATCCGTCCTTGCAGACCACGTATACCCATACATGCCGATTGTCTTCCCTTGGGCGGATGGGATCTTCCAGAACGATAATGCGACGTGTCACACAGCTAGAAACGTTCGAGAGTGGTTGGAAGAGCACGGTGAAGACTCCAAAGTACTTCTCTGGCTGCGTAATTCCTCAGACTTAAACCCAATTGAGCACCTGTGGGACCACCTCGATCGTGTTGTACGCTCATGGATCCTCTACGACGCATCTTCCAGCAACTGTCAGATACACTGCAGTCAGCATGGCTCCACGTAACTGTGAACACCTTCAGTCACCTTATTCACTCACTCCCAGCCCATATAGCTGCTGTCCGAGCTGCACACGGGGGTCACTCTGGATATTAGCTGGTGGTCACAATAATATGACTCTACCGTGTACGAGGGTTGTATCGAAAGTAATGCAAAAGTGGGCATTACTTTTTTATTAACTGACAGAGGTCGTTCAATTTGCATAAGTTGGTAGAGTAACTTTTTCTATGCTACAAAGGTACTACTTAACATAGTATTAATCACAAGGGATGCATTTGGGCCATCGTTGAACCCAACTCTCGAATCCACTTTAAAAAAATTCAGGTGTGGGCAATTGTACCCACTTCTTCCCAGCCACTTTCACCTCGTCTCTGTCATCAAACCGTTGTCCCCGGAGATTCTTTCACTTGACCGAACAGATGGATGTCCGAGGACGCCAGATCTGGGATGCACGGTGGATAGGAACCACCGACCAGCCTAATCTTTTGCCAAAGATGTGTGTGGTCTCGCATTGTCGTGGTTAATGTGGATCCTTTTCGGATTCTTCCTCCTTGTGGCTTCTTGAGTGTCTTAATGTACCAGCACGTTCTAGAAAATCAAGGAGAATGGCACGCCTGTTACATGATTACAAAATAGTCACCATGACTTTGTGATGATCGCTGGCTCTTGAACTCAGGGCTTGGTGAAGAGGTGTGACTCCATTCATGTATTAATTTTTCGTTTCGGGATCGTAAAGACACTCCCATGTTTCATACTCTCTCACCAGATTGAAAAAAAAAAACGTGTGGCGCAGTGGTCTAAGCGATGGCTTCTGCTCATTTATCCGGCCGCTCCGGTGGCGCAGTGGTCTAAGGCGTTGGCCTATGATCATTCGTCTGTAAGGGGTCCGGGTTCGAATCCCGGTGAGGCATGGATGTTGTGTTTGTCTTACGGCACTGGCTCTCTCCCTTCCCTGGAACCAGTGACCCTAAATTAGGGACGGGCGACTGCTTATAGCCCATTGAGTTGCTCACGGTGGTCGTTAAACCTCCAATCAAAAAAAAAAAAAAAAAAATTTATCCGAGATGGGTCCGGGTTCGAATCCCGGTGAGGCATGGATGTTGTGTTTGTCTTACAGCGCTGGCTGTGTCCCTTCCCTGGAACCAGTAGCTCTAAATTAGGGATGGGTAATTGCTTGTTGCCCACTGATATGCTCACGGTGGTCGTTAAACCTCCAATCAAAAAAACAAAACGTGTTTTCATTGACTTTCAACTCTTCCAGCAGATCAGAGTAGACTTCCACACTTCTCTCCTTAAAATCGGGTGTCAACTGCCTAGGTACCCACATTACACACACTTTCCGATACCCTAAGTCATCCACTAGTATGGCATTGTGACCAGGGCCCGACTTTGGACAGTCGAAGCCATGTGCACATCCTATGTCTGGGGCTCCCCTCGATTAAAATTTTCAGTCAAACTGTCAAAAAGAATATGTACTGGTAAATAATTTTTGCAAGCAGTTTTTCTGGCAGTGAAAACATTAAAACACATCCCATATGCTAATCAACTTTATAGCCAATGCGGCTTGTAATAGATGAGCATTCACACCGCTTGTACTTCCCCGCACCCGCAATGCTTTAGCTGTAACAATAATCACTCTGCAATTCCTTTTTTTTATAATATCATTTACGGAAACAAGTAACTATCCTCTCAGACATATAATTTAAAACACCTAATTTACCATAAATTTAATGGAAATGATGAAACAATGGTAGTTTAAGCTGTAAGAAGTAATCCCTCATAAAGTCTTACAGCTGACCACACATATTGTGGGATAAATTATTGCAACTGTCTTTAAATAAAATAGTGTCAATTGATCTTTTTATGTATTTTTATTTATGTAAAAATAAACCCTACATAATTGAGAATTTTTTTCTTACAAGACTAATAATAAAAATATTTTTAAGTAAATTTTGAATGTATGCTGAAATGTTTATGTATAATATACCGTATTACTCCGAATACAAGCTGTTCCCATTGCATTTTGGTTATTACAAATAAGGGTGAGATTAAGATATTACGCTAGCCAATCACAGCGCAGCGCAACGCTTGAGCTTTATTATACGAAATAATAATAATTTGGTTTCCAAAATCTCATCCTGAATTTTAAAACCGAACAATATAATTATTTCGTACTATAACGGAAAATAATTTTTGGTTCTTAAAATTTATATTATTATTAAGGTAGTCTGGAGGCCGCTCCAAGTTCGTTCTGAGGCCCTGATTGTGACCACAGTCCAGTTGTGCAACAAGCTCACGGATTGTGACTGGTCTCTCCGCGCTAATCAATTCAACCACTCGCTGATGATTCGTGTTAGTTCATCAAGGAAAACATGGTCGCAGACGATGGTCTCCCACTGCGTGGCTTGTCTTCAAAGCTGGTTTCCCCTTCTTTCAACTTCTTCATCCATCTGTGCACATTGCTCTTGTCAATGGTGTCATCTCCGTAAACATTCTGTAGCCTTCTGTGGATGTCGGACAGCCTGCACTCTTCCTTCGTCAAGACCTCAATGGTGGCGCGTTGCTTCTGCTTGGAATCCATTATTTACTTGCAATTAAGAAGGCTTACTATAGAGGAAGTTACTCAACTAACATGTGCAATTTGAACGACCTCTGTCAGTAAATAAAAACGTCATGCCCTCCTTTGCAGTACTTTCGGTACAACCCTCGTAATTCTTCTGAAAAATATTAAAACTGAGCTGTCTTCTTGAATCATAAAACCATGTTTTTCTTGATGAACAAAAATTAATTCTCGATATAATTTGCAAAAGCAATGACCGATTCGCCTCTCAGAAATATCCGGACACTTAGAGCGAGCTAATCAAGACTTTTTTAATATTCATGCGCGTAATTACGTCACTAACTAGAAATTAATTCGCAAAGTATTCGCCGTCCATAAATATTTCATCAAAAAACAGAAAGGAAAAACACTGTCGTAATTGCTCAGAAGCCTCTCCAAAAGATACAACGCTACTTTTCGTAAGGGGGAGGCCGCAACGCTAGTGCTTACAATGCAAATTTTGAAAATGAAGGTTGATGCCTAATTCGGCAAATGTGTCAGAACATCGCGCAGAATAAACATTCTGGGTGCTCTGTTGGATTAAGGGGGTGATGTATGCTGGGAATCTAATTTGTTCCCTGGGAATGTGATCACTGTCAGACGTGTGAAGGAAATGCAGTCCTAGCTCGCAATCCAGCACATCCTCGCCGAATATCTCGCGCATTTGTCTGCGTGAACCGTCAGCCGTTTCCCGCCAATTTAATTACGGCAAGGGAGGGCAATAAGCATAGCCACTCCAGTCTTGTTGCTAATGAAGCGAGAGTCCATACATTGCTATTTACTACAGTAACAAGTGATTTGCTTGCTTGTGTGATGCGTTCCTTAGTGAGGTGCCAAGTTATACCGATTCCCATCTGTTATCAATGACATTAAGCAAAGAGATATAATAATCCACATTATTTATTCTAAAGCAGTTTTAAAGCAGGAGTTTGCTTCAAAGGACAGGAAAGAACTTTTCTCTTATGTAATCGCAAGAATCCATTTGAGCAGCTAGAGAAAGTATAAATCATTTTAACTAAAAATGAGATGCTTACAATATGGTAAGAGATTCCTAAATTACAATTTTCTGAAATTCACGTGCCGCTTTCCACGATTTCTTTGGTGAATTAACGAAGCATATTTCTGATACAACTTTTTCCATGAAATGACTGAAAAAGCTCAGGATTTCATGGATTTTTCGTTCGCCAGTAAAATTCTGAACCTTTCCGCAATTTCTTTCTTACATTAACGGGAAACCTCCGTTTCCACTTTTTCCGTATCCATTTGAGGGAAAATGGAGATTCACGGGAATACTTGGAGGGGAGTGGGGGTGATTAACTACTAAATTTTAAGTCTCTCGAAGTATTTGATTTGAAGTTCTGTAGCGAGATTGGATATTGAGGATAGTATATCGCATGAATTTTGGTTATTTTGGCACAGGATAATTCTCCTCTTTCCCAATTTGTACACCAGTTATAATATATTGTGTTACCGTAAGAAACCGGGTACTTAATTTATTATACAGGTGATTGTACGATGTCTATGTATCAGTCTGTGGAGTCTTTTTTAAGACAAAAGCTATACATAGGGTGACCATGTTTTCTTGAGACAAAAACGGGTCAAAAAAAGTAAGACTATAAGAAAAATGTCATTACTTAAACATACTGAGCTTACCATTATTCTTCAGTTGAGTGACAGAACCCATACAAAAATCGGGGAACTGTATTTCACCACGATCGTACTATGAATATTTCCCCGATGAAATAATCTTGCGCAACAAACTTCGGTCTTTCAACACCTTATCATAAAACTTCGCACACTCCATGACACAATGTTTTCAATTCAGAACCACCAAATCTGGTATACTATCTCGTGGTATTCTAACTTAGACTGTAGACGGTTTTGGGAAGCGGTTGCAGAGAGGGGGGGGGGGGTTACAGCCCCCCTACAGAATTGCCGTAATCAATTCAGAACCACCAAATCAGGTATCCTATCTCATAGTACTCTAACTTAGACGGTTGTCGGTTTTTGGAACGGGTCAAGGCCCGGGGAGTCGTAGCCCCCCCCCTCCCCCATACATACAAAATTTTCGTAAAATCTAGTTTTCATTTCAGAACCATCAAATTTGGTATCATGAAACTCTAACTTAGACGCTAGACGGTTTTTGGAAGGGGTTGGAGCCCGCGGGGTCAGACCCCCCGAATAAAAACTTTTTCCTAAAATCTACAGTTTTCAATTTAGAACCACCAAATTTGGTATACTATCTCATGGTACTCTAACTTAGACGCTAGACGGTTTTTGAAAGGGGTTGGAGCCCGCGGGGTCGCCCCCCCCCTCATAAAAATTTCGTAAAATCTACAGTTTTCATCTTAGAACCACCAAATTTGGTATACTATCTTATGGTACTCTAACTTAGACTGCAGACCGTTTTGGGAACGGGTCAAGGCCCGGGGGGTCAGAGCCCCCCACATACAAAATTTTCTTAAAAACTAGTTTTCAATTCAGAACCACCTAATCTGGTATACTATCTTATGGTACTCTAACTTAGACTGCAGACCGTTTTTGGAACGGGTCAAGGCCCGGGGGTCAGAGCCCCCCACATACAAAATTTTCTTAAAAACTACAGTTTTCAATTCAGAACCACCTAATCTGGTATACTATCTCATGGTACTCTAACTTAGACGCTAGACGGTTTTGGGAAGGGGTTGGAGCCGGGGGGGGGTCAGACTCCCCCCGAATAAAAACTTTTTCGTAAAATCTACAGTTTTCAATTTAGAACCACCAAATTTGGTATACTATCTCATGGTACTCTAACTTAGACGCTAGACGGTTTTTGGAAGGGGTTGGAGCCCGCGGGGTCGCCCCCCCCTCATAAAAATTTCGTAAAATCTAGTTTTCATGTCAGAACCATCAAATTTGGGTATCATGAAACTCTAAATTAGACGCTAGACGGTTTTTGGAAGGGGTTGGAGCCCACGGGGTCGGAGCCCCCCCCCTCTCATAAAAAATTCGTAAAATCTACAGTTTTCATCGTAGAACCACCAAATTTGGTATACTATCTTATGGTACTCTAACTTAGTCGGCAGACCGTTTTTGGAACGGGTCAAGGCCCGGGGGTCAGAGCCCACCACATACAAAATTTTCTTAAAAACTACAGTTTTCAATTCAGAACCACTTAATCTGGTATACAATATCTTATGGTACTCTAACTTAGACGCTAGACGGTTTTTGGAAGGGGTTGGAGCCCGGGGGTCAGACCCCCCGAATAAAAACTTTTTCCTAAAATCTACAGTTTTCAATTTAGAACCACCAAATTTGGTATACTATCTCATGGTACTCTAACTTAGACGGTTTTTGAAAGGGGTTGGAGCCCGCGGGGTCGGGCCCCCTCATAAAAATTTCGTAAAATCTACAGTTTTCATCTTAGAACCACCAAATTTGGTATACTATCTTATGGTACTCTAACTTAGACTGCAGACCGTTTTTGGAACGGGTCAAGGCCCGGGGGTCACAGCCCCCACATACAAAATTTTCGTAAAATCTAGTTTTCATTTCAGAACCATCAAATTTGGTATCATGAAACTCTAAATTAGACGCTAGACGGTTTTTGGAAGGGGTTGGAGCCCGGGAGTAAGAGCCCCCCCCTCCCATAAAATGCCGCGTAAAATCTACAGTTTTCAATTTAGAACCACCAAATTTAGCATACTCTCTCATGGTACTCTAACTTAGACGGTAGACGGTTTTTGGAACGGGTCGGGCACGGGGTCAGAGACCCCCGCACATAAATTTTTTTCGTAAAAACTAAAGTTTTCAATTTAGAGCTACCAAATTGGGTATACTATATAATGGTGTTCTAAATTAAACGGTAGACGGTTTTCAGAACGGGTCGGGGCAAGGGTGGTTACCCCCTACACACAAACTTTCGTAAAATCTATAGTTTTCAATTTAGAACCACCAAATTTTGTATACTATCTCATGGTACTCTAACTTAGACGGTAGAAGGTTTTTGGAACGGATCAAGGCCCGGGGGTAAGACCCCTCCCACATACAAAATTTTCTTAAAATTTTTATTTTTCAATTCAGAACCACCAAATTTTGTGTCATGAAACTCTAACTTAGCGGGAGACGGTTTTTGGAACGGGTCGGGGCTCGGGGGTCGGAGCAAACCCTACTCCCCCTTCCCCGTACAAAATTTTAAATTTCCGTAAAACCTACAGTTTTCAATTTAGAACCACCAAATTTGGAATACTATCTCATTGTATTCTAACTTAGACTGTAGACGGTTTTTGGAAAGGGTCGGAGCCCTGGGTTCAGAGGCTCCCCCCCCCCCCCCTCATACGAAATTTCGTAAAATCTAGTTTTCAATTTAGAACCACCAAACTCGGTATACTATATAATGGCACTCTAACTTAGACGGTAGACGGTTTTTGGAACGGGTCGGGGCCCGGGGGTTAGAATGCCCTCCCCGACAAAATTTTCGTAAAATCTACAGTTTTCAAGTTAGAACCACCAAATTTGGTATACTATCTCATGGTACTCTAACTTAGACGCTAGACGGTTTTTGGAATAAGTCAAGGCGCGAGGGGTAAGAGCCCCACATACAAAATTTTCGTAAAATCTATAGTTTTCACATTAGAACCACCAAATTTGGTATCATGAAACTGTAACTTAGACGGGAGACGGTTTTTGGAACGGATCGGGGCCCGGGCGGTAAGAGCACCCCCCTCCCCCCAAAGAATTTTCGTAAAATATACCGTTTTCAACTTAGTACCACCAAATTTGGTATACTATCTTATGGTACTCTGACTTAGACGGTAGAGGGTTTTTGGAACGGGTCGGGCACGGGGTAAGAGCCCCCCCCCCCCCCCCCATAAAATTTTTTTCGTAAAAACTAGTTTTCAATTTAGAACGACCAAATTTGGTATATTATCTCATGGTTCTCTAACTTAGACGGTAGATGGTTTTTTGGAAAGGGTCGGAGCCCGGGGTTCAGAGCCCCCCCCCCCCATATAGAATTTCTTGAAATCTATAGTTTTCAATTTAGAACCACCAAATTTGGTATACCATATCATGGTACTCTAACTTAGACCGTAGACGATTTTCGGAACGGGTTGGGGGCCGGGGGTTAGATCGTTCCCCCCATACAAAATTTTCGTAAAATCTACAGTTTTAAATTTGGAACAACCAAATTTGGTATACTATCTCATGGTACTCTAACTTAGATGGTAGACGGTTTTGGGAACGGGTCAGGCACGGGGTCAGAGCCCTCCCCATAAAAATTTTTCGTAAAATCTACAGTTTTCAATTTAAAACCACCAAATTTGGTATACTATGTCATGGTACTCTAACTGAGAATGCAGGCGATTTTTGGAAACGGTTGGAGACAGGGGTTCAGAGCCCTCCCCCCCATGCCAATTTTTGTAAAACCTACAGTTTCGAATTTAGAACGACCAAATTTAGTACACTCCCTCATTGTATTGTAACTTAGACCGCAGACGGAAAGGGTCGGTGCCCGGTGTGAAGGGGGCCCATTCAAAATTTTCGTAAAAATTACAATTTTTACTCTTAAGAACTGCATCCCAATACAGCACTCCATTACCGCACCTACGGTCTAGGTTAGAGGCCGTAGATAACAATAAAGTGAAAAAATATCCGGTTCATGATGTATTAAAAACACAAATTAATAAACGTTAGCTTTCACCACCAACGGTTGCCTTATCAGGCAGAAATACAATGTACTGTAAATAATGTAAATTCTTTTTTGCTTCGTATAATTAAATTAACTAAATCAAAATATTTAAAATAAGTTTCCTGGAAATTTACGGAAATAGCTTTTTCATTCATTAACTTTCACCCGCTGAACTTGGTGATTTTAGAAATAGTAATATTTACCTGGGAAATACCGGGTACCCCTGCTAGTAAGAACTAAAGATAATGTTACACTTTTAGTCAGGTACAAAACAATAATTAGAAAACCCTAGGACTGGGCCTGTTTAGCAATTTTCAGTGTGCCGTGCTAATTTTCATAATGTTTTCATAGAAGTCCAAGATTTTTGCAATGCGCTTTTCTGAGGTTGGAACTATTAAGCAGACCCTAGGCCTAGAGATTTTTGATAGTTTTCAGTCCTCCGAGCTGATATTTATGTAGTTTTCATAGAAAATAAAATGAATTCTGTTTAAATGTTACTCGAGCACAAAGCATTAATAGCTACGCCCGAGACCTAGGCATATGCATTTACAGTAATTTTTATAATGCTGTGATTATATGAGGTTTGCATGACAAATCAATTTAAGAGTGTTACGCTTATCAAAAATTATTTAAAAGGCCTAGGCCTAGCGGCCAATAATTAGCATTTGGTGCCTAAGTGAAAGCGCAACATTATTAACTTGATTTGTTATGCAAACCTTATAAATACGACCACAGCGATTAAAAGTTACTAAAGAGTTCTTGTAATATTTTTTGACCGAGTGCAAGTACAATTTACGAAATGTCAACAGGTCAAAATATCTAAAGTAACAATGAAATTTGGAATATTTCTTTTTTCTTTCTTTTTATTTCAGTTTTGACACTTGTATTAAGTTTTAAAAACATATATTTCTCCTATCGTATACCTTCATTGTGCTTTCAACAGAATTTCTTACCATGTTTTGGGTATTTTGTTTCGTGTGGTTGCAGTTTTTTTAATGTTTTGGGCATTTCATTTTGTGAAATCAATTTTACTAGAATATGCAGATTCTGTAGTTCAGTGGTTTGAGGAAAATTATGTTCTTGGAAAATTTTGTGGAAGCAGAAGAAACAATCCAAGCAGAAGCCCTCCGCTGTTCCCGCCAACAATTTGGTCAGTTAGTGAAAACAATTTATTTGGCTTTCCCAGAACACAAAACGAACTTGAAAGATTAGACAGACGCTGGAATACAATTCTGGGAGAGAAAAAACTGTGACTGTACGAAATAATCAGTGAAATTGCGAAAGAGCAGAGAACAACTATGGCTAAAATCGAAAGAGTGATAGCACAGATTCCAACAAATCCACCCAGAAGAGAAACGCTGGCAAGATAAAAAGGAATTCGAACTTCTTTGGTGCACAGAGACAATGTTAACATGCTGGACATTTTAAGAGGAATTTCATATAATTCTACCCTTTACTAAAATGTGCTGGTATTTCTCACTAATTGAATTATACCTTTTACTAACTTGTGTTTGAATTTTTCAAGAATGTAATTCCGCCGAAGATGCAAGAATGTAAAACCAACGCAAAATTAAAAAAGACAAAATTTTCAAAATAGCATGTCAAAAACATAAAATGTCAAAAAGTAATCCAAAATGTGAAACATATAAAAATTCAAAATGCAATCCAAAATGTGAAACAAATAAAAATTCAAAATGCAATCACAAGTCACAAGCATTACAAAAATGCGAAACGCTATGTAACAAGTACAACACAAAATTAAAACAAATGCCAAAAAAATGCATACGCTTTGTAAAATGTACAAAATAAAATAAATGCCATATTCACAAGGATTTCATGACGAGTCATGTTAAAAATGAGCTTTTATTTAGACTTCAAATAATAATTACTAGCCTCTACACCTTTTTAAGTCTTTAATAAGTGCAACATCATTAACCTGACTTGTCATCAAACATTATAAATATGACCATAGCATACAATCACTTAAAAGACTTGTTAATGGATGAATTGAGGAATCACCAAGTTCAGCGGGTGAAAGTTAATGGCTGTTTATAGTTTTGTACTCGAGTAAATGCGCAACACAGTAAACTTGACTTTCTCTGAAAATTTTATGTATATGAGCACGGTTGATTGAAAACTGATAAAAGGGCTTAAGGCCTGTTTATTAATTTTTGTGCCTCAGTCAAAACGCAGTACCATAACCTTGGCATGTTATCGAAACCTTATGAATACGTCGGACTAAAAATTCCTAAAAAAAGTTTACGCCTAAGGTCTTGTAACTAAAGTTTTGTGACAGGGTAAAACTGCAACATTAATAACTTGACATGTTATGTTAACGTTGTGAATATGAGCACGGCGGATTAAAGATTTCAACAAATAGCCTTCGGGATTAATGTGTTGTAGCTGAGTAAAAATGTAACATCTTTATTTTCTATATAAACCAAACTACGTGCTGAAATGGCCCAACTATATATACGTATACTTCAACCATATACCGAAGCGCTGACAAGGTGAAAACAAAAGTGCAATTTTGTACGGTCTCCTAACATTTTATGGCCAGCCTACATGGAAGTGGACACCTTGATATCAAAAACATACTTTTTGTACGGTCCACAACAAATAGCAATGGACACGTCGCAATCTTTGGGGGGGGGGGTTAACGACCACCGTGATCAATTCAGTGGGCTATAAGCAGTCTGACATTCCCAATTTTGGGCCACTGGTTCCTGGGAAGGGGGACAGCCAGTGCCAGAAGTCAAGCACAACGTCCATGATTCACCGGGATTTGAACCAGGATCCTTCTCGACAAGTGGTCAGAAGCCAGCGCCTAGATCACTCCGCCGCCGTAGCGGCACACGTTGAAATGTATTTTTCATACGGCCCCTAACGCTCTTATGGACATACTAGATTGAACTGGACGCAAATAAATCATTAATATAATTTGTACTAGCAGGGATACCAGTTATTTGCCAGGTAAATATTACTATTTGTGGAATCACCAAGTTCAGCGGGTGAAAGTTAATGAATGAAAAAGATATTCCTGCAATTTTCCAGTAAACTTATTTTAAATTTTTTGATTTAGTTAATTTAATTTTGCGAAACAAAAAAGAAAGAAAAAGGAATGGGAATACTTACCTTCTAGGAGACATCTACAGAACTGCCGTACATCTGGCGTGTGCTTCTGTGAATCCCGCGACACAGAAATGCAATGTACCTATGTGATGTCGCATGCATACGACTTCACATTGGCATTGATCATCAAAGGAATGGGAATACTTACCTTCTAGGAGACATCTATAGAACTGCCGTACATCTGGCGTGTGCTTCTGTGAATCCCGCGACACAGAAATGCAATGTACCTATGTGATGTCGCATGCATACGACTTCACATTGGCATTGATCATCTTTTTCTTACCGTTTTGAATTTTGAATATCTGGAACTCTCTGTTTACATTACATTATATTTCTTTCTGATAAGCCGTTCGTTGGTAGTGAAAGCTAAACTATATAGATTTGTGTTTTTAATACACCATTAAACGCATATTTTTGCACTTTATTGTTGTCTACAGTCCCTAACTTAGACCGTAGGTTAGTTAGTTGGTTGGTTGGTTGGTTGATGGTGCAAGGCCCTCAAAGGGCCAAAGAGCGCCTTAGAACGTAAATAGGGTATTCTTAAGAGTAAAAAACGGAACTTTTTACGAAAATTTTGCATGGGGCTACCTTGACCCGGGCCCCGACCCCTTCCAAAAACCGTCTACCGTCTAAGTTAGATAACCATAAGTAGTATACCAAATCTGGTTGTCCTAAATTGAAAACTGTAGATTTTACGAAATTTTTATGAGGAGGGGAGGGGCTCTCACCCCGGGGTTCCAACCCCTTCCAAAAACCGTCTAGCGTCTAAGTTAGAGTACCATGAGATAGTATGCCAAATTTGGTGGTTCTAAATTGAAAACTGTAGATTTTACGAAAAACTGTTTATTCGGGGGGGGGTCTGACCCCGGGCTCCAACCCCTTCCAAAACCGTCTAGCGTCTAAGTTAGAGTACCATGAGATAGTATGCCAAATTTGGTGGTTCTAAATTGAAAACTGTAGATTTTACGAAAAACTGTTTATTCGGGGGGGGTCTGACCCCCGGGCTCCAACCCCTTCCAAAAACCGTCTAGCGTCTAAGTTAGAGTACCATGAGATAGTATACCAGATTAGGTGGTTCTGAATTGAAAACTGTAGTTTTTAAGAAAATTTTGTATGTGGGGGGCTCTCACCCCCCGGGTCTTGACCCGTTCCAAAAACGGTCTGCTGTCTAAGTTAGAGTACCATAAGATAGTATACCAAATTTGGTGGTTCTAAGATGAAAACTGTCGATTTTACGAAATTTTTAATGGGGGGGCTCCGACCCCGCGGGCTCCAACCCCTTCCAAAAAGAGTCTAGCGTCTAAGTTAGAGTACCATGAGATAGTATACCAAACTTGGTGGTTCTAAATTGAAAACTGTAGATTTCTTCACCTTCGTCTCCCCGCCCCATCAGTACTGTTTCGCATGACCCTTCTCACCTCTCCGCAGTGCTCCTTTTGCCCTGAAGTCAGCGACGTCCAACATCAATACCTATTCTGCCCCGTTCTCCTGCCAGTCCTAAACACAGCATTTCGTTTTGCTGATCGAATTTGTGCTCGATCGTTACCATTTCTTGCATATGCTTGGCTACTCCAAACTAAGCATCCACCTACTCACTTGCCTCCTGTGTGCCGTTATATTTTTCTTCTTGTGAAGTTCACTGTCTATGCTTTCCATCTTCAACAACGCTTCCCCGCTCTTATTCCACCTCCTCAGGAGGCAAGTGCTATCATTCGGAGACGCTTCCTAGCACGGTTAACCACTCGCCTCCAAATGGAGCACTCTCGTGCTGCCTCAACAAACACCGATAGCGTTTTTCAATCCACTTGGGCCCAATCGGCTGGGTGGTTCCATATCCACAATTTGCAGTTACATCTCAACCTATAAGTGGGATTTTTGTTGTCGCCCACGTTCACTGTAACAAATCATGTTTTTACGTATTAATTTTGGTGCTTCGCTATTTGTGATTTTTCTGTTTTAATGTGCCATTGAAGATAGCTCACCATGTTTCCCATGTTCTCTTAGATAATGTTGGGTTTTATGTTGTTGTATATAATTCTTCCTTCTGCACAGTTTACTGCCCACGCAATGTCCCCTTCATTATGTTGAATATTTTTTTAAAATCTTAGTCACTGTGTGTATAATATAATGTAACAAGATGCCCTTCTGAGTACATTTAGCGTTATTTCCCCTTGTCACTGAATACTTCTGTACATATGTTGTAAATTTTGAATGTAGCATCACTGATGCATTTCTGTGAATTAGTACCTAATGTTTAATCTTTAGTATGGTAGTAATGCTTAATTGGAATTTGTGCATAGTATAGAATCATGTCTTGCCCTGTCTACAATACTGTAGGTAAACATTTTCGTTTGTATCGCTCGTGCTTTATTGTCTGCCTCTCCTTCGCCCTACGTGGCGAAATATTTTTTTTTTATGATTTTAACAATATTTTGTTTTACGTTTCACTGGAACTTTCCAGCTGATGTATATACCGCTGTATTTATTGGCAGAATTCCATTGTCATGTACATAGAAATGTTATTTTACTGAAGAATAAAGGCAATTTTGAAATGTAGATTTTGCGAATTTTTATGAGGGGAGCCCTTACCCCCGGGCTGCAACCCCTTCAAAAAATCGTCGAGCGTCTAAGTTAGAGTACCATGCGATAGTATGCCAGATTTGGTGGTTCTGAATTGAAAACTGCAGTTTTTAAGAAAATTTTGTATGTGGGGGCTCTGACCCCCGGGCCTTGATCCGTTCCAAAAACGGTCTACTGTCTAAGTTAGAGTACCATGAGATAGTATACCAAAGTTGGTGGTTCTAAATTGAAAACTGTAGATTTTACAAAACAAATTTATTCGGGGGGTGTCTGACCCCCGGGCTCCAACAACTTCCAAAAACCGTCTAGCGTCTAAGTTAGAGTACCATGAGATAGTATACCAAATTTGGTGGTTCTAAATTGAAAACTGTAGATTTTACGAAAAAGTTTTTATTCGGGGGGAGTCTGACCCCCCGGCTCCAACCCCTTCCCAAAACCGTCTAGCGTCTAAGTTTGAGTACCATGAGATAGTATACCAGATTAGGTGGTTCTGAATTGAAAACTGTAGTTTTTAAGAAAATTTTGTATGTGGGGGCTCTGACCCCGGGCCTTGACCCGTTCCAAAAACGGTCTGCAGTCTAAGTTAGAGTACCATAAGATAGTATACCAAATTTGGTGGTTCTAAGATGAAAACTGTAGATTTTACGAAATTTTTATGAGGGGGGGGGCACGACCCCGCGGGCTCCAACCCCTTTCAAAAACCGTCTAGCGTCTAAGTTAGAGTACCATGAGATAGTATACCAAATTTGGTGGTTCTAAATTAAAAACTGTAGATTTTACGAAAAAGTTTTTTTCGGGGGTCTGACCCCCGGGCTCCAACCCCTTTCAAAAACCGTCTAGCGTCTAAGTTAGAGTACCATGAGATAGTATACCAAATTTGGTGGTTCTAAATTAAAAACTGTAGATTTTACGAAAAAGTTTTTTTCGGGGGTCTGACCCCCGGGCTCCAACCCCTTTCAAAAACCGTCTAGCGTCTAAGTTAGAGTACCATGAGATAGTATACCAAATTTGGTGGTTCTAAATTGAAAACTGTAGATTTTAGGAAAAAGTTTTTATTCGGGGGGTCTGACCCCCGGGCTCCAACCCTTCCAAAAACCGTCTAGCGTCTAAGTTAGAGTACCATAAGATAGTATACCAAATTTGGTGGTTCTAAGATGAAAACTGTAGATTTTACGAAATTTTTTATGAGAAGGGGGGGGTCCGACCCCGCGGGCTCCAACCCCTTCCAAAAACCGTCTAGCGTCTAAGTTAGTTTCATGATACCAAATTTGATGGTTCTGAAATGAAAACTAGATTTTACGAAAACTTTGTATGTATGGGGGGAGGGGGGGGGCTCTGACTCCCGGGCCTTGACCCGTTCCAAAAACAGACAACCGTCTAAGTTAGAGTACTATGAGATAGGATACCTGATTTGGTGGTTCTGAATTGAAAACTGTAGTGTGGGGGCTCTGACCAACCGGGCCCCTGACCCGTTCCAAAAACCGTCTACCGTCTAAGTTAGAGCGCTATGAGATAATATACCAAATTTGGTAGTTCTAAATTGAAAACTATATCTTACGGCAATTCTGTAGGGGGGCTGTAACCCCCTCCTCTCTGCAACCGCTTCCCAAAACCGTCTACAGTCTAAGTTAGAATACCACGAGATAGTATACCAGATTTGGTGGTTCTGAATTGAAAACTGAATATCTTCTTCTTCGCACAGCGCTTTGGAGCCTCTTTCCACTAATCGCTTCACCTGATGGTCTCTTCTCGGTCCCCTCTGCTCCTCTTTCCCTACCGTTCTTTCTCCTCATTCGTAGCTCCCCGGTTCTAGTTACTTCTCTCTCCTCCTCTTCTCTTTATTGGCTTCTTCTTTCCCCTCCCGCACTTCCACTTTCTGTTCATTCTGCTCCTCCTTCTCTTCTCCCAGCCATCTGGACAGCATCTACCTCTGCCCTTTCCTCCCCTCTTGAACTCAATGTCCATTGGCAATTTCTTCACCTTCGTCTCCCGCCCCATCAGTACTGTTTCGCATGACCCTTCTCACCTCTCCGCAGTGCTCCTTTTGCCCTGAAGTCAGCGACGTCCAACATCAATAATTATTCTGCCCCGTTCTCCTGCCAGTCCTAAACACAGCATTTCGTCTTGCTGATCGAATTTGTGCTCGATCGTTACCGTTTCTTGCATATGCTTGGCTACTCCAAACTAAGCATCCACCTACTCACTTGCCTCCTGTGTGCCGTTACATTTTTCTTCTTGTGAAGTTCACTGTCTATGCTTTCCATCTTCAACAACGCTTCCCTGCTCTTATTCCACCTCCTCAGGAGGCAAGTGCTATCATTCGGAGACTCTTCCTAGCACGGTTAACCACTCGCCTCCAAATGGAGCACTCTCGTGCTGCCTCAACAAACACCGATAGCGTTTTTCAATCCACTTGGGCCCAATCGGCTGGGTGGTTCCATATCCACAATTTGCAGTTACATCTCAACCTATAAGTGGGATTTTTGTTGTCGCCCACGTTCACTGTAACAAATCATGTTTTTACGTATTAATTTTGGTGCTTCGCTATTTGTGATTTTTCTGTTTTAATGTGCCATTGAAGATAGCTCACCATGTTTCCCATGTTCTCTTAGATGATGTTGGGTTTTATGTTGTTGTATATAATTCTTCCTTCTGCACAGTTTACTGCCCACGCAATGTCCCCTTCATTATGTTGAATATTTTTTTAAAATATTAGTCACTGTGTGTATAATATAATGTAACAAGATGCCCTTCTGAGTACATTTAGCGTTATTTCCCCTTGTCACTGAATACTTCTGTACATATGTTGTAAATTTTGAATGTGGCATCACTGTTGCATTTCTGTGAATTAGTACCTAATGTTTAATCTTTAGTATGGTAGTAATGCTTAATTGGAATTTGTGCATAGTATAGAATCATGTCTTGCCCTGTCTACAATACTGTAGGTAAACATTTTCGTTTGTATCGCTCGTGCTTTATTGTCTGCCTCTTCTTCGCCCTACGTGGCGAAATAATTTTTTTTTTATGATTTTAACAATATTTTGTTTTACGTTTCACTGGAACTTTCCAGCTGATGTATATACCGCTGTATTTATTGGTAGAATTCCATTGTCATGTACATAGAAATGTTATTTTACTGAAGAATAAAGGCAATTTTGAAATGTAGATTTTACGAAAATTTTGTATATGGGGGGCTCTGACCAACCGGGCCCTGCCCCGTTCCAAAAACCGTTTACCGTCTAATATTTTTAGTGCCAAAGAAAAACGTAATATTCCTATCCTGTCTGCGTGGCCAAACTTTATAAATTTGATCATGGAGCAAGACGTTCGAAATCGTACGTTTTCCTGCATTCGTTTTGTATGTAACCAAAATCTGTAAACGCGACGAATTGACGTAGTCGACGAATTTGTCCGCGACGAATTGACGCAGTCGACGAATTGACGCACGCGACGAATTGACGTAGAACCACTTCCTGGAAGACAAAGAATAAGCTCTACCATATTACAAAAGTCCTGAAAGTTTAGCCGTTTTTCGCTCATTTCAGAAAAAATCTGTGCCCATCTGTCAGCTATGGGAATGTTATCTAGGCGTTTTTGCTCATTTAAGAAAAAATTTGCTTGACCGATCATTGTCAACCATTATCAATCCACTGCTGGACGAAGGTCTCACCAAGTTTCTTCCATAACGGTCTGTCTTGTGCCAGCCTCCTCAATGTTACTCCCGCATACTTTCGAATTTCATCCACCCATCTCTCATGTGGTCTTCTGGGTCTTTTCCTGTCCCTTGGAATCCAGTCTAAAATTCCAGCTGTCCATCGATGGTCTGTCCTTCTGGCAATATGTCCAGTCCATTGCCATTTCAGGGATTTTATTCTGATCATGATGTCTTCCACTCTTGTCATTTTTCGGATCCACGAGTTCCTCTTATCTCTCCTGGTTACACCAAGCATGCATCTCTCCATGCTGCTTTGAGTTGTCTGCAGTCTTTGTGTCTCTCTTTTAGTTAAGATCCACGTTTCTGCACCATATGTAAGCACTGAAAGGATGCATTGATCAAACACTTTTCATTTAAGACATAATGGCATATTGCTCTTGAAAATTATACTGTTTCTTCCAAAAGCTCTCCAGGCAAGTTTTATACGCCGATGAATTTCTTCATCAATGGGACCCTCACTTGATATCTGCTGTCCAAGATAGATGTAGGTATTGGTTATCTCCAGCTTTTCCTCATCCATCGATAAATCTTCATTACTTGTAAAAGCATTGTACATCACTTTTGTTTTCTGAAAGTTCATTTTTAATCCCACTTCTTTACTCTTGTCAGCAAGTTCCTGGAACATACTCTGCAGCTCTGATGGGATTGTAAAAATGACCAATATAAAAGTATATAGTTTTATTACCAATATAAAACTATAAATATACTTTTATATTGGTCATTTTTGCTTGACTATTATAAAATTACATGTAGTTTTTATTAAAACGACGGGACGGCCAGGAAATATGAAAAAAAAAACCCGGTACGTATGGTCAGCCTAGCTTATACAGCTATCAAGAGTAAATTTTGTATTTAGAAGTTTTGTGAAGTAAGTCTATTGCACCCTCTCTTATAGATAATTGAAAGTTATTGTCAGTTGAAAAAAGATCTCAAACTCCAAACCATTCTATGTAATAAAATATTATACATCCATATCTATGAATAATGTCCTTAGTTAGGTGTAACTAATTATTTGTCTATTAGCCGAGCTTTCGCACCTCAATGAAGGGCTTTTTCAAGGCTTCATACAACTGCTAAGAATAAGTTACATGATTTGAAATATAAGCAAAAGATAAACATTAAGACAATGGCCATGAATCTACTTCCACGTGCATCAAACGCTATTGCATGTTATGCATTCTATCTGCGATGTCACATACTTGATTTTTAAATTTCTTGATACCCCTAAAATACCCAAATGGAAACACGAAATTATATATTGGATTAACAAAACTGTCAATTAAGGTTCGTATACAAGAACACAAAAGGAATTTGAAGAATGAACAGCCTGTTTCAGCCCTAACAAGAGAATGTACTATTCGAAGGGGGCGAGACTTAATTGGAATGAAACAAAGTGCGTTGCAACATACACTACGAGATAGGAATCGGCAATAAGAGAACCAATTGAAATTATGTTTAGGACGAATACATGTAATGAGGGTGTATCTTTAGAAATTCCATATTTATGGGAAACAAATTTTATGTGTAGGTTTTTATTTATTAACATTTTATAGATTGTATTAAGAAATTTAAAAATCAAATATGTGACATCTCAGATAGAATGCATAACATGCAATAGCGTTTGATGCACGCTGAAGTAGATTGTCATCAATCTACTTCCGCGTGCATCAAACGCTATTGCATGTTGTCTTAATGTTTATGTTTATCCTTTGTTTATATTTCAAATCATGTAACTTATTCCTAGCAGTTAAAAAAGCCCTCCATTGAGGGGCAAAAGCTCGGCTAATAGATAAATAATTAGTTACACCTAACTACGGAAGTTATTTATCCAAATCATTATGTTGCTTCGAAAAATCCCGATAAAAAAAAAAAAATACGTAATTTGCAATGAAACCTCCTACAGAAAAATTAAATTATTGCAAGCGTATTACAAAAAAATAAGCTCAAATAGAAAATAAAGTGACTAAAGCTGTTCTGATATTCAGAGGTTACCTCCTCACAGAAAGAAGTTGCTGTATTAAATGTCTCTATTTACAGAGATCTCTGCACGCAGCTCAGGCTTCATTTAACATTCACCACACGCCGTACACAAGACCTTTTGTACATCATACTCATTGCCTTTTTCTCATTCCTGAATCTAGTTCTCCCATGATATTCTTGGCCTTCCTCTACCTTTCGTTCCTGCCACTTGGGCTGAATAAATTCTCTTAGTAAACATCTCATCACTCATTCTTTCAACATGGCCAAACCACCTAAGAATATTAGTCTCCATCTTACAAAAACCATTTTGCCTCGCATTACAGATCTGCAAGACATCTTCATTCCTCACATGATCAGAGCGCAGTGGTGTATATTCGAGGCTAGCTGTGAAGCCCAGAGAATGCACAAATAAAAGTCAATTAAATTACACAAATAAGACAATTTTTAACTGTATTAAAATATGTCGATGCTTTCGCTGCGAAAAAAAAAAAAAAAACACGTGCGGAATCGCTTCTTTTGTCTAAGAATCTGCCTGGCGAGCGAAGACCAACGGTGCTCAACCTAGTGGATGGATGGTGTCATCGTAACGCAAACAGCTCTACAAGTCTTTGCTGTTCTGATTCGAAGACCGTCCAAGAGATCGCCTGATAACGTCTCCATGAAAAATACCAACGAGCTGCTGAAGGGAAATAGGGCATTCCTTTGGAAAACGGTTCACTCAGAAAAGAGAATACTTAGACTACTTAAGTCACTCGCATGTTCCGGGAGAAAATAGCACGTGTTTCGCGAGAGTTGTATCAGTTTGTGTGAAGTGTCAATGAATTAAAATCGATATTATATTTTAAATTCGTGGCTTTGTTGGATTCAAACTGTTTTGATAAATGTTGTGAAAGCTTTCCTGAATATCTACTGTCAGAACTTAAAGAACTCTAAGCTTCAAATTTTGATGCAACTCTACTAAAAAATGGTCTGAAGGTGTTTTATTCTCTTGATGAATACAAAAAGAAATAAGTAAAGGACATGTTATATAAATTTGAATAAATTGGAGATAGTGTTTAGTGAGGTGTACAAGTTAAGCAGACCTAATATTAAAGTTTCCATCAAGAACTGCAACTGCCGAAAGAGGTTTTCCTGTGGATTAAAAATAATCAAGATATACACTGAAGAGCAATTAAATTAAAGACAACTGGCATTATGCAAATGTGGCGCTGTGGGCGGCCCTGTAAACGGAAACGACATGACGTATGCAGCGATCCGACAAAATAAGGAGTGAAGCGACGGGAATCGGTAAGAGTCGGACGTAGTATGGGTAAGACGAATGATCTAAGCGCATTTGATCGTCCGCAAATTGTCGGGGCCCGACGAATGGGTCACTGCATCTCGGAAGTCGTGCAGGCACTGGGATTTTCATGACCCAATGCGTCACTGGTGCACCGTGAGTACATCGAATCCGGTAAAACAATCCCTGCAAGGGCCAACTGCCGTGGACAACAGCCTGTGGATGATCGGGTCATCGTCGGCTAGCTCGCTTTGTAACAGCGGATAGACGGGCCACAATGCAAGAAATCACTCTGCAATTTAACGCTGGTGCCCAAAAACGTGTAAGCAGCCACATCATCCAGAACCATCTCCTCGCTATGGGGTACAGAAGCCATCGTCCCAATAGGGTATCGCTGCTGACCGCACATCACAGGGTGCAAAGATTAGCATGGGTGCGGGAACATCGCCTCTGGACCCTTGGCATGAAGGAAAATGTTGCCTGGACTGATGAGTCGAGATTCACGTTGGTACATGCGGATGGCAGGATACGATTACAGCGCAAACCACATAAAGCGATGGATCCTCCTTGCCAACAGGGTACTCTTAAAGCTGGTGGCGCAGTGGTCTAAGGCGCTGGCCTATGATCATTCGTCCATAAGGGGTCCGGGTTCGAATCCCGGTCAGGCATGGATGTTGTGTTTGTCTTACGGCACTGGCTCTCTCCCTTCCCTGGAACCAGTGACCCTAAATTAGGGACGGACGACTGCTTATAGCCCATTGAGTTGCTCACGGTGGTCGTTAAACTTCCAATCAAAAAAAAAAAAAGCTGGTGGGGGTGGCATTTTCGTCTGGGGACTGTTTACGTGGACTGAAATGGGACCCCTGGTACGTGTGAGATCGTCCCTCACAGGTCAACGTTACCGGGATATCCTGGACGACCATTTGCTTTCGTTTGTGGGTCTTCAACATCCTACTGGGGACCTCATCCTGCAACAAGAAGACAATGCAGCTTCCGAATTGTATCCGAATAGTTGGATGAACACTCCACCGACGTGCCTCGCTTCCTTGGCCAGCTAGGTCGCCTGACTTCAATCCCATCGAGCACGTCTCAGATGCCATCGAGAGAGATGTTCGAGGCTCTGGCTCTCCTCCATCAAATCTTGGTGAACTGTGGGTGCTTGTTCAGGGGTCGTCGATCTGTATGGCTTCCCAACGCTTCCGGTATCTTGTCGAGTCCATGCCGAGACGAATCGGCGCCGTCATCAGGGCGAAAGGTGGTGCTACACGTTACTAAACAGGTATCTCTAATTCAATTGCTCTTCAGTGTATATTTAGAGCCACACAAGGACATGTACATTCGAGCAACTTGGCTGTTTTGTCAAAAGAGAAACATTCTTTTTAAATATGAAAATGTACTCGGAAGAAACTTTCTATGAAAACGTAACACTCAAGTTCACACAAGGAAATAAGAATGGAATCCATTTACAAATAAAGTATTCAGAAGGCGAATGGAGTTTGTGTACAAATAAGTGTTTAAATCTTAATCATCACGATTACATTGTATCATATTAGCAATAGTATGTACCTAAAGTGACATGGAGGAGACTGGCACAAGACAGACCGTTGTGGAGGAAACTTGGGGAGACCTTCGTCCAGCAGTGGATTGATAATGGTTGACAATGATGATGATGTACCTAAAATTAAAAAGTTACTTCTATTGTTTAACAACTAAAAATCAAGCTTTGCAATTTAAAAAAGAAATAGTATGGTGGGGTGGGGGACGGGTGAGATAGCCCAGGTCTTGAACCCAAGATACGCCACTGTCAGAGTTTGTCTTGCTACAAAACCCCCGTAAGTAACGCATCTCCCCCAGCACAAAAGCAACTCCTGTCTCTCTTCTGTCGTACCCATTAATGGAAAAAAAAAATCATCGCGCAATTAGTTTTACCTTGAACGGAAGCGGTATTCCTGCGACTTTCTGGCTCAGTGGTTAAGACGCGCGGCTTCAACCCAAACGGCCTGGGCTCAATCCTCACCACTTCCGGCGCAAAAGGATTCTCTCGCGTGTAATGGCTGAAATATTCGGAATGTTGGATTTTGTAAAATTTCTTCCGAAATGGATTCGGGTTCGAATCCAGTTTGAGACATGAATTATGTGCTTGTCTTACAGCACTAGCTCTCTCCCTTACCTGGAATCAATGGCCCTAAAGGTACGGGTGACGGCTTATCGAGCCTTGAGTTGCTCACGGTGGACGTTAATTTCCTTCCCATAATCCCAGAAATTCGTGTTTCACATGTTTAACTCAATGTGCGGGCAGAGGGTGGGATGGTATGATGACCCCAAAATTTTTTAACGCCTCAAGTAAATTTACGGCAGGTACATTTGTCGCGTGCTTTTTAAATGTTTGATTTGGGATAGTTTAGTGGGTGAACTGAAAGAAATATTGCCAAGAGGGAAATACATCGCAATCAGGTGAACAACAACAGTACTTGCCAATATCTTTATTTTTTATTTATTTTACTTTTATTTAATTTTTTATTTTTGATGTCAATATTTTACAGCAGATATTTAAATTGTATTTCCAGGTTGAAAAATTACTTTTTCAAGCAGTCTCAACTTTCTAAAAAATTACCTTCCACGCTATTATTTGCTTTAAAGATAGGTTCGTCATCATTCTCAACCATTATCGATCCACTGCTGGATAAATGTCTCCCAAAGTTTCTTCCAAAAGCTCTCAGCCAAGTTTTATACGCCTATTAATTTCTTCATCAATGTTACCCTCGCTTGATATCTTCTGTCCAAGATAAATGTAGGTATCGGATATCTCCATCAATCGATAAATCTTAATTTCTTGTAAAAACGTTGCACATCAGTTTTGTCTTCGGGAAGTTAATCTTTAATCCCACTTCTTTACCCTTGTCAGAAAGTTCCTCTGAAGCGGTAGTTGCAAAAAGAATTGTCATCAGCAAAACGAAGATGAGTTAAATAATCTCCATTGCTCTTTATCCCCTTGTTTTCTCAGTTCGATGATTGAAAGACATTCTGCAATATGGCATTGAAGAGTTTGGGAGATATGGTGTCACGTTGTTTCACTCACTTTCCAATTTTTATTGATGCTGCATCTTTAAACAGTGAACCTTTGCACTTGTATTTTCATAGATGTTATTAATAATGCTAATGTAACCATCTTCAATACCGAAGGATTTCAAAGCCATTGTAACTGCTGATGATTTCACGGAATCAAAGGCCTTTTCATAATCGGTAAAAGTCATACATAATGGAAATTCATATTCCCTCGTTCTTTCATTTAGTTCTCTCAGTACATGGACATGGTATATAGTGCTGCAGCCACTCCTGAATCCAGCTTGTTCTCTCTGTTGAGGAATGTCCAGTGTTACCTACAAGCGATGGTTGTGAAAGAGCCTTAGTGAAGATTTTATTAATCATTAAAAGGAGGCTGATGGTCTTGTAGTTCCTGAAATTCTCAATGTCACCTTTTTAATGTAGCAGGATCATTGAAGCATTGTTCCAATCCTCAGGAGTCTTTCCTTCATAGACATCTGGTAAAAACTTGGGCGAGTGTATTTTCCATTTCTCCGCTTGCTTCTTGTACAATGTACACGGTTATTCCATCTTCTCCTGGAGCTCTTCCCCGTTTCATGTTTTTAATTGCATATGCAACTTCTGCCGGAAGGACAGGAGGAGCTTTGGAACTGGTACCTTTCTTAATGACTAGAATAAGTGTATCATCTGTCATGTAGTTTTGTGGAAATCGTTCACTCTTGTCAAACTTTCCTCTCTATTTCTTGTTACAGAACCATCTTTTCTTAGTGCTATAATCTGTTTTCTTCCCTTACTGAGATGTCCCTTTGTTTTCTTCAGGCTTTGACTACTTTAAATTGCTTTTCTCGCTAGTTCACAATTTAATTTCCTTATGTCATCGATATATACAAAACAAGATTTATTTCTACCATAATTTTCACCGGGTGTACCAGTCAATATGTGAAAGCAAAAATATTGACTACCTTCGTAAACTTTCAAATTTTAATAATTTTGAGAGCGAAATGTATCATACTTTTGCTTCACAATGAAAGTCAGTGTATGCTATTTAATTACATCTGTTTTAACTTTCCACTAATTAGTTTTCTCTCCTAAAGTTCAACTTCAAGTTTCTGATTAAAGATAGAAGGTTTTTATAGTTTAAATTCTAAGCTTCCTGAATTTCAGTGCTGCAGGAATGATGCACTGGAATAATAAGTTTTGATGATTGTGTTACTGATAACATTCTATTTTTTACTTTGCAATTAGATACTTAAAACTGTCCAAAATATTTAGAGCTTTGTTCTGTTCACCCAAGGCTTACATGAAATCATTTGTCTTTACAGTTTCCGAAAAGGAGATCAGACAGTGGTACAAAGGGTTTAGGAAAGACTGCCCGAACGGTCTGTTGACAGAACAGGTATACACAATTTGTTTTTCCCTCTAGTGTTGCGCGAAAAAGATTTTTCCGTTATACTTATATCTCCTGTATTGTAAATCAAAGCTGAACAAGGTTTCTTGGGAAGCAAAAAAGGAACAAAGATGACATATCATGAAAGAAATACGGGATTTTGAAGATGACAATCAGATTTTTTGGCGTAAATGTGACAAGGATGGTAAGTCAGATAATATCCGAAAACTTGAAAATTTTCATCGTTCTGGAGCGGGACTCGAACCCGCGTCTCCTAGAAAACGCCCGGGTATGCTAACCACTACACCACCCAGAACGACCAAGTTTCCGATCAATTTAAATTTAACCATCACAGGATTCGCTAGTCGAAGCAACCGGCATTCGTGTTTAGCGAATCTGGAGGTTAAGAGTCTTATCCCGTGTTTGCACGGAGAAGCAGATAAATCATGAAAGTTTTCGGATATTATCTGACTTACCATCCTTGTCACATTTACGCCAAAAAACGGGATTGTCTTCTTCAAAATTTGTAAAGATGACATATATCACGCGTTTGATGAGCACACCTTTCGAATCTTTCAGACACCGAAGGAATTTTTACAAATTTTTTTCCATTTTTACATTGCCTTTTACAAAAAAAAAAAAAAAACATAAAATGCGCAATGTGAAAAGTATTCTTCTTAGTGGCGAAATGCGGAAGTTAGCCATTGCAAATCGAAAACTAAAAGAGATGGAGCAAAATTTCCAATTATAAAGTTGTAGAACATCAATTAATTAGTACAAAACGACATATGTTTTACACGGATAAGATAAATTGTCGCGTGAATGCCCTAAAATGTCCGAAGTCGATGCGCGACGATTCGAATCTGCATATTCACATTTCGCAAATGTAGCCGTATGCAAATGCAGATTGTAACATTGTACCGTACCTACGATATAAAGACCAGTAGCAGGATGTACCTTGATCAGAAGTTTAGGTCTACGTACGCTGTGTGAGAATGACGAGCTTGGATATCTGGGGTTAGGTAAAAAATCAGGTGTATGTAACAGCGCCTACAAGTCTGCTGGATCTACATCGTCGTGTTACAGATGCTTGCAATAGTGTGACACCTTCCATGCTGAGGAATGTGCATGCAGAGTTACTTTCACGAATACAAATGTGTATCGTGGGCAATGGCGAACTCTTCGAACATACTAGAAATGAACTTTTTATCACTGTGCGCCAGTTTGCCTTTTTTGTTTTGTCTGACGTCATCAAACTGTATTGACATAAGTACGCATTTATGCGATAAATTGCGTGTATTTGCTCATACCTATGCCTGTTCCCTTCAAACGTTCACACAAAAGGTCGCGCATCGATTTCGGACATTTTAGGGTATTCAGGCGACAATTTATCTTATCCGTGTGAAATAAATGTCGTTTTGTACTAATTAATTGATGCTCTACAACTTTGTAATTGGAAATTTTGATCCATCTCTTTTCGTTTTCGACTTGCAATGGCTAACTTCCGCATTTCGCCACTAGGGGCGCTGCTATTGGTTGCGTTTCATCGGGCCTAGTCGCTTTACTATACCGTTATCTCACTTGCATAACTGTACCTCTTTCCGTTCGCAAGTTATTCAATGCTAAAGGGACTTTCCCATGCACATTGTACAGTATATACAGGGTAATTCAAAATGATTCATCCGATTTCAAATGACTGTATTTCATGTGTTCCTAAAATACAGTCATTTGCAGAGCACTATGAATGCAAACTTCGAGTTCATCTAGCGTTGTGGGCATTGGTGGAATATACAAATTATCTTTAACATACCCCCATAAGAAAATGTCGCAAGGAGTCGGAGTCCGTAGACCTGGCGGGCACCTTGTAGGTCGTCGTGTCCTCAGCTACTAATCCAGCGGTTAGGAAGCTGTTCGTTACGGTCACGCTCAGTTTCAATTACTACATGTGGGTCTTCCGTGCCCCCATATGCGAAAGTTGTGACGGGTTAACCTTGCCACTTACATAGAATGTTGTTTCGTCACTAAACCCCCAGGAGCGAAGCAAATACGTCGTCCTCCATCGCTTCCTACATGACATTTTTCACGATGAGTCTTTCCCCTAGGTGAAGATACACGGTTTACATTGCGCCATCTAGCGGTTGTATTCGTAAACTAGATGAGTTTCTCTTCTTTTTAATGTGTGGTACGCTGTAATTACCTTGATTTTTACGGAGCTATGATCGGGTAAAATCGGATGAATCATTTTGAATTACCCTTGTATAACAATGTGCTTAGAAAACCAAAATGAATTAAATTTATAATCCCACTCACTCTAAAGAGGAGAAAAGGCTTATACACTGCTGGACAATTTCTAAGGACGGATCATAAACGGCTATATAGCGCATAAAAAAGTAAGTGTGGTTGGATGCCAAGTGAAATAAAATAATGTCAGAATGCCAGGACATTACAAGAAAGACAATTTATTGTGCTTTGAAATCCAGAAGGCTGCGGAACGTGTTCAAGGGACAAACAGGCCATTTTGTGCAGAATACGTAAACGTGAAAAAAATGCAATTACCGTCCGCAGGCGTTCCGGCGTAAGATGTCAATACGGGATATGGCCACCATGGAGGGCGATGCAAGATTCCACACGTCGTGTCATGCTTTGCACAACATTATCAAGCAGCTGTTGGGGTAATTTATCCCATTCCTCTGTCAGTGCACGGATGAGGGTGTCCTTGTTTATTGGAGGGCATTGGCGACCAGCAAGACTCCTCCCCAAAGCATCCCACACATTTTCAATGGGATTCAGATCTGGAGAACGTGCTGGCCATACGAGGCGTTGAATATCCTCGCTCTCAAGACACTCCTGGACAGCGAATATTCGATGACATGTTGCGTTGTCGTCCATGAAAATAAATGTATCACCGACAGCACCACGGAACATGAGGTAGCAGAGCATCATTAATATATCGTTGACCAGTCATAGTCCCAGTTGGAAGCACATAGAGGGACGTACGGCCATTGATCATGATGCCAGCCCATACCATGACACTACATGTCTGATATCGGTCCCTTTCCTGTATGTTTGCTGGACAATATGCAGTACCACTATCACGCCAGATCAGTTGTCGTCGACAATCAGACGATAGACTATATCTACTCTCATCTGAGAAGAGGACAGCAGACCAGTCGTTATCAGTCCAATTGCGATGTTGATGGCACCATTGCAAACGGGCGGTACGGTGACGTCTGGACAATGGGATGCACACAACAGGACGGCGGGCGTATAGTCCTCCTTCATGCAAACTTCTGGCGACAGTTTTTCGGGAGATCCGCTTGCCAGTAGCAGCCATAAACCGATTTGCTATCTCACTAGCTGTGCTGCGCCGGTGTCTTTTTGTTGATAGCACTATGTACCGATCTTCTGCAGGTGTCGTACTGCGAACACGACCTCCCCCGTGACGTTTGCTACACTCTCCATTTGTTTGAAATGATTTCCAAAGCCTTGAAACAACACTGTGGCTGACGTCGAACTCCCTGGCAACATCTGTTATTTTTCGCCCTTCTTCAATCTTGCCAATAATACGGCCACGCGTAAAATCGTCTAGGTGATGTCGGGAAGACATACTGAAAATTGCAAGTTCGTCAATTGATTCTTTCCCTTTCAACTTTGCGTTTGAACAACGGTCAATACGCGTCAAATCCTTTATATCTCTTATCAGCGCTGTGACGTCACGAACAAGTTCGCCAATCCAAAATTTGCATACGCACAACACGTCTTACTGTATCTCGCACTTATGCTAATTTCCACATTTTCATGCCTTCCATTTTATGGTTGCTATCGTTGTTATCGTCATCCGTCCTTAGCAATTGTCCGGCAGTGTAACAGTGTGTGCAGGAACAGTGTCACTGTAAAATAATAAAACCAGCTAATCAACAATTCTTCTTTACGATTTCATATCAAATTCTTGACAATTTCAATGTCATTCAACTGATATATTGACTACATTCCCGCTCTCCACATGAATGGCTCACTTCAGCACTGAAGCGGTCACGTGCGCGTGGTGTGTGGTATAAATCAGGCTGAGAAGCTCATTGAGCATCAGGGCCGCAGACAACCTAGTGGTCGACGGGTCTTGTCCATCACGGAAGAGTCTCAGGATCGATCTCACGCAGGTACGAGGGCTCAAACCACTAAATATCCGCCGTGCGTTGGATGGGCACGTTAAGCCGTCGGACAGTGGGTACTGGTTATAAATAAGGGCGCCTTCTGTGTGACTTCTGTCATGCACTCTGGCCCAAATCTCCCAGCTTCCTACTTCTAAGAGTTGTTTAAAACCTGGAGTCAGAAACCCCTTTCCTAAAATCCTTTACAAAAAAACTCTAAAAATTGAGCATTAGCGTTTAGTTGAGGATTGAAATGGGCAAAACGAGTGATCTGAGAGACTTTGAACGTGGCATGATAGTTGCCGGCAGGGTCGCCGGTTTGAGAGTTTCGTGAACAGCCGTCGTCCTGAGCTTTTCACGTACAACCGAAGCAAGGGTTTCCGTGAATGTTGCGTTACGCGAAAAACTTCCAGCAGTCGACGATCCTGTGAACGAAAAAATAAACGAGCGCACCAAAACATCGCACTACGTCGCGAATGGGCTACAGCAACAGCACCCGATGATCATGTGGAGTGCCGATGTTGTCAGCAAGGAACACGAAAGGGCTCCAGTGGACACAGAAGCAGCGTCACTAGATCTTGACCTTTTGTGCACTGGAGAAAGGTCACCTGGACGGGGAGAATCTGGATTCTTCTACATTATGCGGATGGCGAGATCTGATTTTGGAACAAGCAACGTGGAGTCATTCTGTCGGATGTCTATAGTACAGGCCGGTAGTAGTGGTGATCTGGCTTGAAGAATGCTTTTTACGCTTTCCAACCGTAGGTTGAAAAAGCGTATATGCTCCAGCTTTATCCGTCTGTCTGTCTGTCCGTCCGCACGAAAACTCGCGTAAATATGGTTCGATTTCGATGAAAGTTAATAGGGGACAACCTGGGAATGCACCCTACTGAAAATGGTCGAAATAGGGTCAAAGGTCAGGACACAGGAGCGAGATTTATTCCACAGCCATTATCCTCATAACTTTAGTAATTATTTCTGGTGTGTTTGAAAGTGTATCATAATGAAAGCGTTGCATGATTTTACTAACTTGTGTTATACACATTAGGCTCTCCGATACACATCTAAACTCCACGGTATATCTGAACACAGTTCCCGACCAAATTCATTCCCTCATTACCACGGTTCATCCTACAGATAATAAAAACCTCCAGCAGGGTAATTCACCCGCTCGCAAGGCTCTTATCGTCACCGAATGGTTCCAGGAACACACCGACTAGTTTTTCGTGCTTTCGTAGGGTGCACAATCTCAGAATTTTAACCACATCGAGCATCGGTTAGATACTCTGCCGCAGTTCACTTTGCAGCAACTGCGGGACTTTCCCCAATCATCAATCAATGAAATGTCAATCACTTCCTCATGGTAAAGCATTTCCCTACGACGCTTCCACTATCTAGTATGTTCCATGCCCAGACGAAATCGGCTTGTTCTGCAGGTTCAAGCCGGCCCAATGTGCTGCTAGGTAAACTAGCATCTGATAGTGTATATCCGAAGAGATAAACAACTTTACCCAACCAAACAAAAAGGAGTATTAACTATTTGTGTTAAGACGATCTGGATTTTATTCGGAAAATCTCATTTTATTAAATGCACACACCAGTCACTGAATAAGCTTTGATCACAAGCACCTCTATGTAGCTATACATAAGCGTCTCTTTCGCAGCACCTATGCAAAATACGTGCGTCACCAAGTGATATAGGCAACTATTTGTGATACAGGAAACTCAACAGTGTTGTTCACAACGGGGAAAACGCAGGATCTTTCGGAGTTCGGTAAAGGGCTTATTGTGGGTGCCCGTCCGGCTAGAGAGATGATTTTGAAGACAGCAGACTTGACTGGTTTCTCAAAATGTGAGATATTCAGTGAAAAAATAACCCACATTGCTTACCTTAAAAGGCTTAACTGGAGTACGACGACAATCTATCAGGAGCGAGATCGCCGTCATCTGAGGACTGTACGAAAAAACAGGACTTCTTGGGTGCAGACATTTACCAAAGCATTAAATGATGGCTGTTCCTGGCTCATCTCAGCGAACTATGCGAAGGGAATTGAAGAGGATCGGTATCAGCAGTCGAATGCCTATACGGAAACCACTGATTCCTGAGAATAACCCGAAACTTCGTCTATAAGGGTGTCAGGAACACAACGACTGGACTCTTGAGGACTGGAAAGAATGGGGTCCGACGAGTCGCGGTGCACCTTGTTCTGTACCGACGGTAATAAGAGTTTGGCAGAAGCCCCGTGAAGCAATGTATACAGCTTGCCTTGTAAGCACAACACAAGGTTCTGGAGGTGGTGTCATGGTATAGGGCACGATCTGTTGGTACGGAAAAGGTCCCCTAATATTGCTGGAAGGTTGGATGTCCTCCAGTGGTAATCTGGACATAGTTAACGATCAAATCCATCCTGCAATGTTGACCCTTTTATACAGCAGGTGACGGCTGTTTCATGTTTTGAACTGGTTCGTCGAGCATAACAGCGACATCAATCTTCTTAGGTAGCCACCAAACCTGGATCTGAACCCCATTGAGAATGTATAGGACATATTAGAAAAGTAGATCCTGAAGCAGTCTTTTTCCGTCAAATCTGAGTCAAAGGACTGTCAGGTGAACGCCTGATATGTTGTACAATCCAATACCATGTGTAATATATGCCAAACCGCGCAGTTCGGCCTAAAGAAGGTCCAGCCGGGTATTGAATAAAAGTCTCTAATTATACGCTCGGTATGTGTAAAACTGTACGTAACTGAATGGTTTGAGGTACAGGCTTCTCACAAACCTTCCGTGTTTAGGACTGAGAGTCCGGGATGTCGAATGAGCGGTGTTTACCCTGCAGATAGTTTTCTCTCCCCTCCGTTCCAGAGAAACCGTGGCCCTATATTAGGGACGGGCGACTCCTCAAACTTAAAATCCCATAAGGTTTTCTTAGCTCCGAGAAAAGTGGACCTTTAAAAAAATGTCACCTTTTCACGTTGGTTTAAACACTCAATATCAATCAAGCGATGGTTTACACACTCATTGTAAATCAAGCGATACGCCACACGAGCGTGTGAAGGATCACTTTGTCCGTGTTCACTTTGTCCACGTTCACTTTGTCCACGTTCACTTTGTCCACGTTCACTTTGTCCGTGTTCACTTTGTCCGTGTTCACTTTGTCCACGTTCACTTTGTCCACGTTCACTTTGTCCACGTTCACTTTGTCCACTGTTCATTTTGTCCATTGTTCACTTTGTCCATTGTTCATTTTGTCCAGTTCATTACGTACACTGTTCACTTTGTCCGTGTTTAGTTAGTCCACTGCTCACTTAGTCGACATTAATTTCGTCCTCAGAATGGATGGAATACTGTGGACATTTTCTGTTTCGATGGTTTTGTTATTGGACAAAAAAATTAGCTGACATTCTTACATGCGATATTTTTGCTGTTTGTTTTTGATTAAAATACGACTTTAAATGTTTAAAGTAAAACAAGAAACTGAAATTTAAAGAGCTTTTTAACTCTTTCGTGTGGTAAGATGTCAATCATTGACGTAAACAAAAGTTTCACAAAAATCTTTTTTAATGTTTTGAAATACGTCTTGTATATTGTTTTCATAGTTCTTAACTTTACAGTATTTTTTATTAATTCTTCATAATTTCAGCCTTACTAGTTTTTATATGAATGAACTATAATACTCTCTATGTGTAAATAGCTATTTAACGAGAGAAAAAAATCCATAAAAGTATAATGGTGAAAAAAAGTTTAGATTGATATTTATTGGGAAATTTGCAGTGTGAGAGAAGGAAAGTAAAGACTTTTTACATAAAGGAGAAAGGGGGTCTAAAATGTTCTTCAATGCAACATATTTATAACCATTGGAATAAACTTTGATTAATGTCATAGTGATGGCATCGTACCACGCAAGAATTAAAAAGCTCTTCAAAGTTCAGTCCCTCGTTTTACTTTAAATAACGATTAAAATCGTTGTATTTTAATCGGAAAACTTAAACAGGAAAAAGAATAATGTCCGTTGACGTCTTTTTTTCTCTCCAGTAACAAAAATTCCATCAAAACAGAAAACCTCTAAGGTATCCCATCTATTCTGAGGACGAAATGAATGTGGACAAAGTAAACAATGTAACATTCAGTGAACGATGGACGGAATTAAACTGGAACAAGTAAATGTTGATGAAATGAAAACAGATAAAATGTTATGGAACCTCACACGAATCACTTGGAATATGAGCTGTACTGGAATAAGCCCAAACTTTTTTTAGAAATACGAATTTGCATAGGAGATTGCATCATACATCAGGGAATTGGGTTGTCATGCTGCGGATTTTAAAATCGCCAGAATAAACTGACTTGGGAGGAACAAAATGAAGGTGTGATGAAAACATGGGGTTGATTAAAATAATGCTTTCAGTTGGAAAAATCGTGAAATATGTCAGTTAGGAAGGGTGAAAGGTCACATTATAGCGATCATAAAGGCGTAAATTTGTGAAGGGATAGATAGCAAAGAGGGAAGCAAATAACCTTATAAACAATCAATTTGAGGCAGTAAAGAACTTAAAAGCCTCTTCAGGGAGTGAAAATAAAAATTTGTCCGTGACGGGGATCTAACCTGCGCCACCTCACAACGGAGTAAGTTGCTCTCCCAACTAAGCTACACGGACGGAATGTATCGCTGCAAATTTGTCGTCTTGACACGTGCTTTACCTCCGTTGTACGTCATAAGGGATTTAAGGTAAGCACACGTTGGTGCCAGGAATTTATTAGAACTGAGCTGTCGCTTTGAGAAGTAGCATTGATGCAACGGTTACTGTCGGGAACCGAGGCAATGAAACTCGAATTAAAAAAAGAAAGGATAACACGAAATCATTAAAAGAAAGAAACTAATGGCATAACGAGTGATTATTAATCTGGATAAAACATTTATTTTTCTTTCTGCGAAAAAATGGAATATGGACAAACGACTTCATTCAAACAAAAAAAGTGTTTTTTGAAGCGGAGTAAATGAGAAATAGGTCTTCGGACAAATGAGCTGTGATCAAGGTGTATGTCTGAAGTAATAAGACTTATTTCAAACTTATGGCAACTTACACGCCTAATTTATATGCCATGCCTCATCAACAAGGGACCTTAGAAGATCATTCACTTACTCAAGCGGCGCTGCCGTTGCTCAAATAACTTCTGAAACTGCTTTCGTAGCCAGCGTTAGGTTATTTTAAATTTTCTGAGGATGGAAAGTCTGTCTGAGACTTGATTAGATATTTGGTAACAGTCAAAAGTTATTACGACACAATTCTGGCGAATAATGTTGGCAATCAACCTAGGTTGCGTCGCTTTTTATCAAAAATCGTTTCGTAGAAAGTGAGCTAGTGCTCACCGAGACGTTAAATGAAACATTCTCTCAGACTACACATGCATCTGAAATTGCGACATCGAATCAGCTGCTGTTGCATATTTAAACAAGTTCTGGTGTGAACAATCTTCTTCCAAAATCAGTCTCGCCACTTTATTTTCGCTCCTCCCACAGATTCATAAAATTGTAACACTGATAATATTTCAGATTGAACTGGTGATCATTTAAGTTTTCTTTCATAGTGTTTATTTTAAACTCCTATTCCTAAAAAACTTTCCTTTCTCAGGGATTTCTCCGGATATACAAACTGTTCTTTCCTCAAGGAGACCCGTCCAAATTCACAGCTTTGGTGTTCAGGGTATTTGATGAAAATCAGGTAACTTAAATTCTCATTTGTTGCGTACTTTATTATTTAAATGAATGTGTTTTTATTTAAAACTGAGTATCACTTTATATTTTATTAAAAACAAAACATGTTCATGGTGCTGTATTTTTAAGTGTGTCAGCACCGTATGCTGGTTTCAAGAAATGCTATACCCTGTATTTCCCGGGTAAATATTACTATTCGTGGAGCCGCCAACTTCAGCGGGTGAAAGTTAATGAATGAAAAATATATTCCTGTAATTTTCCAGTAAATTTATTTTAATTCATTTAGGTCATTGCTTTTTGGTGAACAATATTTGTTTTTTCTATTGGGAGGAAAAATGGAGAGATTTTTAGGTCGAAGCCCGGGTTGACCCCGGGCTTTGACACCTTCCAAAAACTATCTAAGTTAGAGTACCATGAGATAATATCTCAAATTTGGTGGTTCTGAAAACATACAGTTTTAGGTCTCTTCGTGGTGCAAGAGTCATGTACACCGAAGAGCCGAAACATTATGATCAGAGTGCTTTTATGCAAATCGAAGCAACTGCAGGTAAACGACCGCGAGTGTGAAGGTAATGAAACTTTGTAAATAGCACCTTATTCTCAGCTCTGTTGATCAACATTACGCTTGTTCTTCAGATGGGAAAGGCAGCTTAATTAAACGTGACCATGAAATACGGGACTACACCAGTATACTGTACAATACAAATACAAATTTGAAAATGTGATTCCGTCTATTGGTGTAAATTATGATAAGAGTGGTAAGTCAAAATAATATCCGAAAACTTGAAAATTTCATCGTCCCGGTGCGGGAATCAAACCGGCGTCCCCGGTTTGCGTCCGAGTATGCTAACTACCAGATTTGGCAGCGGATCAAAAATTTAGGACCCGGACGTCCCATAACTGGACCCGATTTGGACCCGTAATTGACCCGGACAAATCTATTTGCTTTGAACTATAAATTCGAAACACAACTTCACACACACACACACTGAAGTGCCAAACAAACGGGTACACCAGTCTAATACTTCGTAAGTCCACCATGGGAGCGAAGGACTGCAGAAATACGACAGGGCATGGACTCCACTAGCTTCTGGAAATATGCTGTAGGCAATGCACACCACACCATACTTCTTGCAGAGCGTTCCACAATTCGGGTGTATTTCGAGGTCTCTGATTCCTGTGTTCGATAGCGCTTTGCATGACATTCCAAATGTGTTCTATCACGTTCAGATCTGGCGACTTGGGTGAGATGGCAACACCCCAAACTCAGATGAATGCTCCTCTAACCATAATGTGGCGTCCCGACACTTCTGTGGAGGTGCGTTGTCTTGTTGGAACAGGCCCAACACATCAGCATGAATGCAGGACATGAACGGGTGTACCTCGTCAGAAAGGATGCGCACATAGCGTTGGCCGGTCACAGACGTTTGTAGACGTTCCAGGGGTCCCAGTGAAGTCCAGCGAAACACACCCCATACCATTACGGACCCCCCACCAGCCGGTACAGTTCCCTGTTAACAGGCGGGATCCATGGCTTCATGGGGTTTGCGCCCACACGAATCCTTCCATCTCCCCGATACAGATGGAAACGCTACTCGTCAGACCAAGCTACTTGTTTCCAGTCATCAAGTGTCCAGTGGCGGTGTTACCGTGCCCAGGCGAGGCGCATAGCTCTGTGTCGTGCACCTATCAAGGGGACTTGAGTTGGGCGTCGGCTCCCAAAGCCCATATCGTGCAGGGTACGTTGCACAGTCCGGACGCTGATGCTTGTTGAGGCTCCAGCATTGAATTCAGATTATTCCTGCCAGAGTGTTGCACGTGTATCGCGCGAAACGATTCTTGACAGCCGACGATGGTCACGTTTACCAAATGTCTTTTTACGGCCACACTGGTATCGTAGGTTGGAGGTTTTTGCCGGAATTCTTGTAGTCACGGTACACCCTTGCAATGGTCGTCCGTGAAAATACGAACTTCGTTTCTACCTCCGAAATACTATGGCCCATCTCCGAGCGCCAACTATGAAACCGCGTTGAAAATCGCTTAAATCGTTATTACTTGTCATTCTCATGCCGAAAATAGCTCTGATAGCTGGCAAGGATGTCTATCGCTTTATACAGTATACGCACTGGCCGACGCAACCGAGTACGCGCATAGGTGACGTTGATATGTATTTTGCATAAGCTCGTCTGTACCAGTTTTTCTGGCTCTTCAGTGTATATACACACACATAAGCGTAATATATATATTCATCGCAATAACTGCCTGGTTTTAATAACTGCAAATTTTTTTAATAATAAAATTTGGTTACTTGCTAAATTTCAGTGCCACTGTTTTGTGTAATCCAGAAGTAATGGCTACGACCGTGAATTCATTATTTACAATTACAAAAATGTGGTTTTTTTAAATGTATTTAGATTGTTCACTTTTTCCACGCTTTGATGGAGGTACGCATACTTTCATATGGTCCATTAGATTTTTGGTTCCATAATCTCTTATTACATCGTCGACATCTTTCTTTGTAATTATATACTTTCCACATTTTGAACAACAAGCAAGGCCACACAACACAGAAATATTAACCGGTTCCTTAATGAGACTCAACGATTTCCAGCATTCACTCTTCCTCTTCTGGTTTTCAACAAGCACGTATTTGTTGGCATCGATACCTTTCTCAAGCTCCTTAATATTAAATCCATCCATATTAACAAATAAGGAATTAATTTCGACATGGCATGTCATGGGAACGGGGTGTTAGCACATCAATCTAAACCCTCTGAATGCTCAATGTAAAAGATGCGATGTGAAAATTAACTCTTAGTCATACAGTGAACTTCGCACGGAGAGTGAATCAGCTGAGCAGCAGGCGAATGCAGTTTGTCTGTACCTTGCCCTGGACAATCGCACTGTAAAAGAACGCAAAGGAAGTATCTTTTTACGATATGGTGTCTGTTGTGTGACGTCGGTCGGCGGAAATCTTCTTTGCTTTATGAAAGAGACAATATTTTTGCATGGCAAATCATTATTTCACTCCGTGGGCAGCAGTATCAACTACAGAATTCCACAACGCGCATTTTTTTCTTTTCGAAAATAAAAAGAGGAAAAACCCGGGTCAAAATCGGGTCGGGAACACCTTGAGCCGACCCGGTGGACCCGGAAGAAGTTGTCTACCCGTTGACCCGTTTCCATCTCTGCTAACCACTCAAAACGAGCAACGCGGATTCTATTCCCGCTCAAGTACGATGACATTTTTAAGTTTTCGGGTATTATTTGACTTACAACTCTTGTCATAATTTACATCAATAGACGGAATTACAAATTCAAATTAAGCGTGTTTGACAAAGGCCAAACTGTAATGTCCAGACGACTAGGTCCGAGCATTTCCGAGACTGCAAGGTTTCTAGGGTGCTGACTATCAGCCGCGGTTAATATCATCAAAAAGTGGTGCGAGGAGGGAAAACCAGGAACGGACGGCAAGGTGTGAACCCACCACTGCTCATCGATGCTAGATACGAGCCAACAGAAAGGACACTGTGGCTCAAGTCGCTTGTAATTTGAACGCTAGAGACGGGAGTAATGCGTCACAACACAATGGTTTGAACCCAGCTGAAAATGGGACTGCGTAGTGGCCAGCCGCTCCGAGTGCGCATGCTTAGATTGACCCCGTTGAAAGTTCCTACAATGAGCACGCGAGCATCAGAACTGGACCTTGAATAATCGGAAGAAGTTTGTCTGGTCCGATGAATCTCGTTTCCTATTGCATCATGTGGACGGCCGGGTACGTGTGTGCCTCGTTTACCTGGGGAAGTGTTGTCGCCAGGACGCACCGTGGTAGGAAAGGGAGCCGGTGGAGGAAGTGTAATGCTTTGGGCAATGTTCTGCTGGGAAACCCCTGGGTCCAATCATTCACGTACAGGAAACTATGACTTCTACCACCTAAATAAGCCTCTTTGCAGACAAGGTGCACCTTTTCATGGTAACTTATCCCCCTTTAGTACTGCCTTCTTTCAGAAGGATAATGCACCATACCACACTACATGGGTTATTGCAGAATGTTAGTACCTGGAAGTCTTCATGTTCCGCGAACATGAAGACTGCCAGGTACTGCCCTGGTCTACAAATTCACTAGAAATAAATCCAATCGAGCATCTGTGGTTTGCGTTGCAAGAGGAAATCTTATCTGCGGAGGCTAAACCACACTGTTAAAAATTTAAGGGTAGGTTGCACCAAAAAGTGGTGCTACACCAGCTGCACCACGTTTAGAGAAAATATACACCGTGGTGCAAACAAAACCCAATAACATAGTGAAACCTTGCACAATAGTATGGTGTAACTTTGAATATTAACGTGTGCAAAGTTGCAACCGTTTGTTTTGTTTGCACCACACAATGATGTATCTTTTATCAAAGAGGCGCAGTTAGTGTAGCACCACTTTTTGGTGCAACCTATCACAAAATTTTTAACAGTGCATGTAACTTACAAGAGTTAAAGAATTAACCTGCTGGTAAGATACAAGCCGCTTTCAAAAATCTTGTAGGAAAAAAAATATTTTTTTCTACATTTCCCCTCCAAGTTTTTCATCTCACTGAAAAGAAACTCCTCTCTCTTCAGAAGAAAATCTTTGTACCTCTTAGTATATTTAACTACCCCCTTATTTTTAGACACCCCCCCCCCCATGAAAGGTAACGATCTAGTCTTATTCATGATACTTGGTCGTTTTGGGTGGTGTAGTGTGGTTAACACACTAGGGCGCTATCTGGGAGACGCGGGTTTGATTCCCGCTCCAGGAAGATGAAATTTTCAAGTTTTCGGATATTATCTGACTTGCCATCCTTGTCATGATTACTGCAAAAAACGGATTGTCATCTTCAAAATTTGATCTAGTCTTATTTTTCAGAATTGTAGCACAACATCTAAACAAATAAAACTAGTTGACATGCTTTTCACATAACCTGATATCTGGTTGAAAAAAAGTAAAATTACGTCAATAAATAAAAGAACCAGCTTTAATTTTTTTACTTCATTTATTTTCTCATTTATTTTAGGATTAGAAGTGTCCTCTTGGTTTCTAAACCCTACTCCACCGTTTAAATCTAATGTCCTTTGTATCATTATTTTTACTATTAGGAATAAACTAGTAAAGCCTTATTCCTTCATAAAACATCACAATCCTACTTATGTCATATCTCCATGAACTAAAAAACTGACTGTTTATCAAAAACATTTCTAAATGAACTTTTTTAGTAGAACCTGCTCAATGAACTTTAAAACACGACAGAACATTTAATTAGAACTTTATACTACTTTAGCAGGAAATAGCGGCAATTAATCATTTGCTTTTTGATTGAAGGCTGGAATGAATGGTTTAACATGTTACTATCTTTATTCAGATATCTCCTTTAATCTTTCCTGAAAGTAAAAAAGATCTTAATTTCCAACGCGTACAAGATACTGTCGAACTTCACTTAAGTTGAGCTGGGGCGGCCAAAAACATCTTTTCTCATTTTTCCTAAATAACCCACCCTAGGATAAAACACGTTACCACAGGAATAACAGCATAATATTTTCCTAAAGACCTTATTTAAGAAAACGATTGTGACCTCGATGTTGAATTAATAATCTCTTAGAGGAAAGACCCCAACTTTTAAATAATTACATGGTTTGAGTTCAGACCGGCGTGAGTCAGGTCTGTTACCATCTCCTTTATTTAATTTCTAGTACGAAAGGACTCAAATTATTTTATTTCATCTATTAGGTTGATGCAAAACTTCATGCCGGTTTTTTTACCACTCTACTGGAATGTATTACAACAGAAGGGAAAACAGAATCAATTAGCTATGTATTCCTCCCACTGTTTACGATGGTGTACCAACGTCTGGATAGGTCTACAATGCCATTCTTGAAAAAACGTGCAGATTTTACTGCGAAGAAATCAAGGAAATTCTGGAGATCAACGTCATTGTTGCATGTTCTGCTACGGAGTGCATTCGACAGAGATCAGAATAGGTAAGTCTGAAGGAGCCACATCTACGGAATCGGGCGAATGTAGAAGGAACTCCCATTTCATGTCCTGAATGGCCATTTTGGTCACGTTTGCACTGTGAGGGCGTGCGTTATCATTTTGGAGAAGGATACCATGACGCCGATGTGGCAGTTTCTGCTGAATTGCACCTTCCACATGGCAGAGTTGCTTGCAATATAGTGCCGTATTGATGGTCCGATTCCTCGGCAGGATTTCCCAGTGAACGCTTTCCATGTCCCACCAGACACACATGATCTTCGCAGGATGAAGGTCATGTTTTGGACTTGGTATGGGAGTCTTGTTTGGGCTTAACCATTCCCTCCGATGCCTAAAATTCACGCACAGGCACCACTTTTCATCTCCAGTAAAAATACGTGACAGTAAGGGTTTTTGTTGCTGAGAACTTTCACGACAACAGGCTAGCAAGGAACCACATATGGCAACACCGATTCTTCTCGGTGATAGTGTGAGGCACCCCAGACCCCAATTTCAGGACGTTTTCCATGCGTTCCAGGTGTCGCACCACTGTGGTCTGATCAGTCCATTTCAGTAGCCAATTTGAGTGTGGCTTGACGCGGATCCAAGTGGATGAGATGCTTCAAACGATCCTCATCAAAGTGAGATGAGCGACCTGAGCGCGGAGAGTCGTTGAGGTCAAAATTGCCACCTCGGAACCGGTCAAACCATTTGCGGGCGATCCTCGCAGTAATGGCATCCTCCCCATTCACAGCACAAATTTGTCGAGTAGCCTCGGCAGCTGAGGATCCTTTGTTAAACTCGTAGAGAAGCAGATGTCGGAAATGTTCATTCCTCTCTACTTGACACTCCATACTTCCGGACCTGAAAACCAATCCTCACATTCAAATCAGCTACGAAACTAAAAATAACGGATGCCTACCATTCCTGGACGTCCTGGTTACTCGCCCAAATGGATCTCTCGCAACCGCAATTTATCGGAAGCCTTTCGCTGTTTTCTCACCTCCACATGCAAAGTCCAACCATACTTGGCAACAAAAAATCAGCGCCTTTTACAGTTGCGTGTATCGCGCGATACATATATGTTCAGATAAAGACAGTTTGGAAGAAGAATTTTATTTTCTTCAGTACAGCGAGGATACAACCCTTCGTCATAAATAAGGCTCTAACAAAATTGCGGAAACCGAAGCCTATCTCCACGTTAACTCCTGTAATGCACCCATTGCGAGATAATTTTGCCATTATTCTTTTTCCCGTGACATTGCCTTCAAAATTTCAAAAAATCTCACAACCTTTAATTTTAAAGTAATTTTTAAGCCCATAAACAAAATAAGCTTTTTAGGATCAAAGGTCTGTGTTGAAGACAAAAACTCGTGGGGAATTTATCAAATTCCATATGAACGTGGCGCTTCGTATATAGGACAGACTCGTAGAGCCAAGCGTTTTCGATTGAAGGAGCACAAGACCTGCATTCGGAACTGTGACTTAAAGAAGTCATCGATGACTAAACACTGTTACGAAAAGGACCACAAATTTCTATTTGAAGAACGAAAACTAATTGACAAGCCAGATTCAACCACCAAACTTGATATTTTGGAAGCTTTCCATATATATCAGAAGTCTTCGCAACTTGCTAATGGCCGCCCAGGTGGCGCAGTGGTCTAAGCGATGGCCTCTGATCATTCGTCCGAACGGGGTCCGGGTTCGAATCCCGGTCAGGCATGGATGTTGTGTTTGTCTTACGGCACTGGCTCTCTCCCTTCCCTGGAACCAGTGACCCTAAATTAGGGATGGGCGACTGCTTATAGCCCATTGAGTTGCTCACGGTGGTCGTTAAACCTCCAATCAAAAAAAAAGCATCTAACCAACCAAAGCTCGTGACTGACTGTAAACAACATTAATGGCATAATATACAATTTGAATATTTACGTGCCATTCGTCCTGATGAAGCTATGTCAATACCCAACGAAACTATGATCGACTTGATAAAAAATATATTTCCGACAGACCACCTTGTTTTCTCTTAATTTGTATAATCGTAACAAGTCTTTGAGATCAAGAATACTAAAGTTTTTTCGCATTCGAAGCATTTTTAGTCAAGTTATGAGGATAATGGCTGTGGGATAAATCTCGCTCCTGTGGCCTGACCTTTGACCCCATTTCAATTATATTCAACAGAACCGATTCAGTGTACCTCCGGAACAACATGATAACGTTTTGTCGCAATCGAAGCCTTTTTATTTAAGTTATGACGCATAAGGGCGATGGAATGGATCCCGCTCCTATGTTCTGACCTTTGACCCCATTTTGCGCATTTTTCAATAGGGTTCGTCCCCAGGTTTTCCCCTACCACATACTAAAATTTCATAGAAATCGAACCATTTTTAAGCGGGTTATCGTGCGGAAAGACAGGCGGATGGACAAAGCTGGAGCATATACGCTTTTTAGCACGTCTTTTGTAAAAAAAATCGTGCTTATGTTATCGGTTTGTCCGTCCGTCTGTACCCACGGTATCTCTGCAACTATTAGTCCGATTTGAAAAAATAGTTTTCCATTCGAAAGCTTGAAATATGCGAATGATGATCCTTCATTTCGTTTTTTTTTTTTCGATGTACAATTTCGCCGCTAGAGGGCGTAAATGCAGATGTCGAATTCAAAAAATACGTTTTATTCCACATATTTGCTTCTAAACATCCGATTGAAAAAAATCTTATCTTTCGATTCCGTTTATGTTGAAGAGTATTTTGGATATAGTTTCTTTTTCAAATTACGCATAGATTTTCCGCTAGGGGCGTAAAAGTAAATTGCATTTTTTTCCGATAACTTCTAAAACTCAGATTTGATTTTTTTTCTGCGGATACATCTCCTGATGCACAATCTTTTGCATATAATTTCGAATTTTTGGTAAAGAATACTTTGGCCACCAGGGGGCGTAAGTGTTAATTTTCGCTTCTGATGTATTTGCCATAAAATCTGAACTTCTAAAATATCAATGGAAAAAAATTCCGTATTGGACCGATGCCACTCACATCGATAAATCTTTTCGGAATATTTTCTTCTTAAAATATTCCAGTTTCTCCGCCAGGGGGCGTAATGTATCTTATTTTTGTCAATATCTCGACTTCTAGGAGTAAGATTTGAAAAATTCCCTTTTTGTTTGATAGTGTTTTCCGTGTGATATGTTTTTCATAAAATTTTCAAGTAATTCAAACTTTCCGCTAGGGGGCGTAAAGGTAAATTTCGTTTTCCCCTATATCTCTGCTTCTAAATCTCCGATCAGAAAAATTCTTTCTGCACCGGATACTGCTCCTGATGGGAAATCGTTTGCACATAATTTCTAATTTTTGTAAAAAAATGGTTTGGCCACCAGGAGGCGTAAACCTTAATTTCCGCTTCTGATGTATTTGCAGCAAAATATGAGCTTCTAAATTCTCGATTGAAAATAACGTCGTTTGTAGACCGATACTACTCATGCCGCAAACTATTTAGACACATTTTCTTCTTATAATAGTGCACGGTTTCTACGGCAAGCGGCGTAGACGTATATCTTATTTTTTTCAATATCTCTACTTCTAAAAGTCCGATTTGAAAAATTCCTTCTTTGTTGGATAGTGTTTCCGATGCGAAATGTTTTTCCTATAAATTCAAAATTTTCAAGTAAATCATAAACTTTCCGCTAGCGCACAATGGCAAATTGCGTTTTCTGCTCATAAAACTCCGATTTGAAAAATTCTTACTGTATCGCATACAAGACCTAACGGAAAATATTTTTCACGTAATTTCTAATGTTTGGTAAAGAATGGTTTGGCCACCAGGGGTCATAAGTGTTAATTTCTGCTTCTGATGTATTTGTGGCAAAACCTGGGCTCCTGAAAACTCTGCTAAAAAATTTTTTTCTTGGACCTGATACCGCTCATATGGATAAACCTTTTGTGAATACTTTCTTCCTAAAAAATAATGCATGGTTTTCCCACCAAGGGACGTATCGACAAAAATAAGATGTGACTTTAACTTTGTTTCTAAGAGTTCGTAAGCTCAAGATTCCGTTTACAGCAATATCTGAGGGATTAAAGACCCGATTGAAAAACTTCTTTCGTCCGTCAGATACTATTGTTTTCCATACCGGTTCCATTGACTTTGAATAGCTTTGATAAATTTAATTTGCGTCAGAACGGATTCAAAAGACGTGCTTATTACACCAGAAAATTCGGTGTCATCTTTCATGTTCAACCTACGGTTGGAAAGCGTAAACAAGATAACGTAAATCAATTGACGACCACACACTGTAATGGACAGCAATTCGTGTGAGACACTTTCTCAGCAGGCTCAAAACTGACCTGTCCCACACAAAGCTAGTCAACTGAAGAACTTTTGTCACCGATTATAAAATCCAACCGCCCAGCAAAAGGGCATGCGAAAAGAAATGCCATTCGGGGTTAGGAGTTGGACGGACATTCAACAGCATTATACCGCAGCAGTTTTCGAATGGTATGCACAGTTCAGTGACGGGCGGGAATTCTTTGATCCGAGATCTGGGGTGTTTCTGTGTGCTGGGTTCCAATCTGGAATTAAGTTTTCCTTTCCCCAGATCCTCGCGTAGAATCTCATGACACGTAGACTTACTAATGCCCACCGACTCAGCCAAAAATCATTGTAATTCGGCGGTGCTTTTTTTTTAACTGATTCCACACCTCTTCGAATTTTTCCGCTGTCCGGGACGCCCAGATCTCGGATTGTCATAGGAGGATTCCCGGCCGTTACGAAACTATGCATACCGTTTCAGCAGCTGATTTACCAAGTTTCCTACAAAAACGGATGTTTACTCTCTACTCTTTCATGGCTAAAATGAAATGGGATGAGGACGCTTGCTATGACTCTCTTAATGCCCGTCTGTCGATACCGGTATAAACCTTTTTCCACGTGTTCGCTGATTGGCCAACGACTACTGTCTTCTGGCATACTCGTTTTTTTTTACGCTTTCCAACCGTAGGTTGAAGAAGCGTATATGCTCCAGCTTTGTCTGTCCATCGACACGATAACTCGCGTAAAAATTGTTCGATTTTGATGAAATTTTAGTATGTGGTAGGCGACAACTGGGGACAAACCCTATTTAAAATGGACGAAATGGAGTCAAAGGTCAGGACATAGAAGCGGATCCATTCCATCGTCCTTATGCGTCGTAATTTACGTAAAAATGCTTCGATTGCGACAAAACTTTAGCATGCTGTTCCGGAGGTATAATGAACCAATTCTGTTTAATATCATCGAAATGAGGTTAAATGTCAGGGCCCAGGAGCAAGATTTAGTCTACAGCCGTTATCCTCATAACTTGACTAAACATGCTTCTATTGCGACAAACCTTAGTATGTTGTTTCCGGAGGTATACTGAACCAACTATGTTTAATATCATCATCGAAATGAGGTTAAATGTCAGGGCACAGGAGCGAGATTTATTCCACAGCCATTACCCTCGTAACTTGAATAATAGCTTGAGTAATGATTTCTGGTATGTTGGAAAGCTTATCATAATCAATGAATTGCACGATTTTACTAACTTGTTATCCTACTACAGTTACGTTAGCTACTTGGTCAGTCCTGAAACTTTTCGGACGTAGGTTGTTGTATTTAATTTCTTTAAAAGCGAAAGCCTGCCAAACCCGCTTCGAGGGGCACTAAATATTACCCAGTGGACAGCCCTTTAATTACGACATACTACTAACTACGCTGTTTAAACGCGTTTAAGTTACCCTATTCAACCAGCTAATCACGACGCAGCATTATCTTCAGCACTCTGCGCAGTTGATATTTCAGGCAGAATGTGGGGAGTGTTGTTAGCTCGAGAGAGAGAGAGGTGTTCAGTTCGGGCTTGCGTAGTTACAATAATAAACTTCGAAACCATAGTAGAACGATGCTCAACATGAAAGGATGAAACGAATGCTTATTCTGAAAAAACCTCGTCATTTTTACCTCATTATCTCGGACTTTGGAATGTTTGACATTCGTCAAAACATAATATGGAAAAACCTTGAAGTAGGCTCAAAAGATTTGTTGACTTTCTACCTCTTTTCTCGTAAGTATGGTGGCGTGTAGCAACTGCGAGGCAAATAATTAAACAACAAAAAAAAAAAGTCTGGAAAAGGATTTTGCGGTCTTTGAATTTCCTCTTCAATTAACACGCTTCCTTTGAAGGCTTCAAAGAGCAGAAAAAAATGGAAGGAACGAGCTCTTTCGCAAACAACACTTGCTAATGAAGCGCTCCTATGGAATGAAACAAATTCTGACTAAATTAAAATAGTTTGCTGAAATCTGTGCGGGCCAAAGAGACGCGGGCACTAATGCCCACTAATACTATATCAGGGACATTAAATACAAATTTTATTGGTTCGCTAAGCAAAATGTTTCTGAAAGTCTTAGGTTTCAAGAGAAGGTATGAACCGCTTTCTTCCACATTTGGCTGAACACGGAAGAACAGAATTGTGCTTCAAATAACATTCTCCTCTTATGTCTGTTTTTTCCCTGCGCAGATACAATTCTGAAATTTGAAAAGTATTAAACTTCTGAGATTTTATGAAAAAAAAAATGCGTACAATATCACTTTCGTCCTACCAATATCTATCACTAGCACAAAATATTCTAAGGTATGTAACTGGGATGATGACAATGATTATCTAGGAGTATTGCTATTTTTTATCTAGATAGCGCAAACACTTCTATTATTGAGTTCTAAAATTTGTACTGGAAAAATCCTTTTTGCATTAGATAGCAGAACCCTCTGACAAAGACTTTTCTGTACCTTCAACTTTTCCTTTCCGCTATAGATGTCGTACATTTAATTCTGTGCGATGTAAATATTTGAATTTCGCACGATAATTTTCCTACTAAAAGTCAGATTTGAAAAATTCCTTTACATAAAGTTATTTCACCCCCAAAAATATCTCAATGCGTTTTCCAGCTTTTTTGGATTTAGATATTTCTATTGTGAATTTTGATGATAAAAAAATATTGTTGCGATCTAATTCACATTATTTAAGATTGAATGGCGGTGGTCGATCAGGTAAATTAAATAGTTTATTAGTTCGCAGACGCTGATTGGTGTTTTCAAGGCCAGAAAAGTTACGCCCTGTTTATCGAGTAAAGAAGCATTAGCTCCTTTTATGTGGCGAAAAACAGCCTCATAAATTTCTAGTGAACGCGTTGCGTAGTGGCCATTTTTCCCTTCTTAGACTGAACGCAGCTAAAAGTAAGGTTTCGAAGTAATAGGGGTCGCGCTTTTCCATAAACTGTTTGCAAACAATTTATGGGAAAAGAAAGCATGAAAGAATTAGAATGCTGATAATTTTGGCGCTTAGGATTTCAAGTGTCATGTTTTTTTGTATGTGCCAAGAACTTAAAAAGAAGATTGAAAAAGTAGCCTAAGAGGAGAAGAGTCGTCAGTTGCTTGCAGTAACCCGTGGCAGGAAGAATCTGTCGCATACCGGAATAATTACGAAAAATAAATTATTTGATTTTCGAAAGTGCTTGGTTAGGTCACTGGTGGTGATATATTTTCGAAAGTGCTTGGTTAGGTCACTGGTGGTGATATGTTCCTAGCCCTTTGCGTAAAGATCAAGGCGAGGAAGTGTCCCTAAAATAGAGACAGATTTCAAACAAAGTGAAAGTAGCCCCGTAATATGAAAAGATTAAAGTTCCTTCTAGAAGACAGTCTTAAAATCATACTTCGAATTCTGTCTACAAGAATATTCGCGACAATAAAAAATATATAATGGGAGAATGTTAAATGAAAGCAAATTATTCGAAGGCTGAAAATCTTTGCAGTGAAATATTTAGGCTTTAAATCACCATATTAAGAAAAGACAGTGGGGTAAAATCGATGTCATATCCGACATCGATAAAGGCAATGCTACGTTCATTATGAAGGAGCACACCTCCTTTTTCTTGATGCAGCTTAAAGGGAATGTATATCATGTAAAAGGGAATGTATAGGGAATGTATATCATTTAAAGGGAATTTATATCATTTAAAGGGAATGTATATAAAGCCCACAAGCTAGGGCTACATTCTTTTTCTAAACTCATTTAATCTTGTGCTTGATGTTTGTCTTTAAGACGAATGTTAGCTTTCAAGACCTGAATGACAACAGGCGATTCAGACAAAGCGAGAAAGTACCAAATTGTCACTTTTTTTTTTATTTTGGAGGTGTAATGACCACAATGACCAACTCCTAGGACTATCAGTAGTCGCCTGTCTCGAATTTCGGACCGTTCGTGGCAGAGTAAGGTGCGTCGCATAAATATACAGTCTACTTTGCACCGTGAACGCAATGCGAATATAGGTAAGAAGCTGAAGTGGTACCTAATTAGACAGAACCCTACAACAAACGTTTCGATCCGTCGAGATGACCGGAGTGTGTGAAAAGAACACCACAAAGTGAAATAGTGTAATTTCAGGTGTCTCATAAATATAAAGACAACTATGTAAAGTAGCCACATGTAAATGAGATGTACAAATTAGCATGTTGTATGCACGAGCATGGGCCATAATTCGGTCCAGCCTACAAAAGACAGCGGACTTGCCGTCTGACATTCATTTGCCGAAATGCCACGCAACAGTCAACTTTCTGGTGAGGAGGTGCAGAAGATTTGGAGACTGAGAACAAATGGATTGCCTAGAGCGCAAATCTGTAAATACATGGGAAGGAGTCGGGCAGTCATTTATAAGACTTTATCGAAACGCGGTGCGTTAACTGCTAGAAAACTGCCTGGAAGGACTCGAATAACAACCAAACGAGATCATCGAGCCATCATGCGTTTAGTTTCATCCCAAAGGTTATCACTACATCAAGTTTCTCGGACTGTTGGTGTCACGGTCTCAAAGGGCAAAGTTCATCGACGAATCAAGTAAAGCCGCAACATTGGGCTCCGTAAAATGCGCTGTCTGCCACACCGCACGCGACGCCACAAGGAAGCTAGATTGTTATGGGCAAGCAGCCACATGCACTGGACGGACGAGTGGATCACAACTATTTTCTCAGATGAGAAAAAATTCAACCTGGACGGCCCTGATGGTTGGAACTGCTATTGGCATGATTTACTGCGCGAGCCACGCATTTTCTTCAGCAGACAGAAAGGATGGGAATCTGTGATGGTCTGGGGAGCTTTTGCGTTCAATGGGACAACGGATATCGCTTTTCTGCAAGGCAGGCAAAACTCCGAAACGTATCAGGACGTCGTCAGCAGCCACCTTCTACCGTTTGCCGAAACTCTAGCGGGTGTTGATTATATGTTACAGCAAGACAATGCCTCTATCCATTGGTCTGCATCAACGAGAAAAGCTGGTTTAACACTCATCATGTGACCGTAATGGATTGGCCAGCACTTAGTCCAGATCTGAACCCTATCGAGAACCTCTGGGGTATCTTAGCTCGTAATGTGTACGCGAATGGACGGCAGTTCTTCAAGTGTGGTGGCATTGAAAGAGCAGATTGAACGAAGCTGGTACGCACTCCGTCCAGAACACTTACATCACTTGGTGGACAGCATGCCCAATCGGGTTTTCAGTGTTATTCGGAACAACGGCTCCACTATTCCTACCGGAGGTACTCATAACTAGTAAGTCTTTTATATTTTTGAGACAGCTTATTTGTTTTGTTTTTTCTTGAACTTTGCGTTGGAATTGTTATGTTTTCGTCAAACTATTGTGCAGCTGCGTGTTCTATGCTATTTTTGCTATAAATATGAGGTGTACATTTCAGCTCGTTGTTTCTTTTTTATTCGAGAATTTATTCTCTCTTTATATTTATGCGACGCACTATAGAACCATCGCCGTAGAACAAATACACCACCTATGCCTCACTGGGGCCAAGAAATCCCATCCAGGACTTCTGACCTCAGAGGTGGCAGAAAATACTTTACCAAAAATCGAATTCCCGCTTAAAACATAATCTATGTTTCGGCTTTCTGCTTGTATGAATGTCTGTAAATCAAGTGTCAGTAATGTTCTTATTTCTCCCCCCCCCCCTGCATTGCAATTTTTTTTTCATCTTTATTCAAGAAGGCTAAACACTTACTTTTGCCGCTCCTGCACGTCTTTCGTAAACAGAAATCATGCTTATATTATCACTTTGTCGGCCCGTCCTACTGTGAATATCATATCTCTACAACTATTAGTCCAATTTGAAAAATACATTTTGCATTAGGAAGCTTGAGATATTAGAATGATTCTTGTATCCGGGTTTGTTTTCCTGCTGCACAACTTCGCCGCTATCGGGCGTAAATGCAGATATCTAACTCGAAATGCACTTTATTGCATACATTAGCTTTTAAATAACAGACTGAATTTTCTTTTCGGTGCCATTTATACCAAATATTTTTAGGTATAGTGTCTTTTAAAAGAAATGGATAGATTTTCCTCCAGGGGGCGTAAAGGTAAATTGTTTCTCCCATTATCTCTGCTTCTAGAAGTCCGATTTGAAAATTTCTTTCTGCATCGGATACAGCTCCTGATGCGAAATGTTTTGCACATATTTCCTAATTTTTGGAGAATGGTTAGGCCACCAGGCGGGCGTAAGTGTTTATTTCTGCTTCTGATGTATTTGCAGCAAAATCTGAGCTTCTGGAAACTCGACTGGACAAACTCATTCGTGGACCTATACAACATATCTCGGAAAACCTTCTGAGAATACCTCCTGCTTAAAATAGTGCAGTTTTCCGTCAGGGGGAGTATATGTATATCTTGTTTTTGTCGATATCTCTGCTTCTATGAAACGGATTTGAAAAACATTTCTTTGTTGGGGAGCGTTTTTGGTGAGAAATATTTTGACATAATTTCAAATTCTCCTTAAGGCACAACTGCGCCGCTAGAGAGCGTAAGTGCACGTTTCCAGTTACAGCAATATCGGCGATACTAAAACCCCGATTGAAAAAAAAAATTTCACTCAGATACTACTACAAAAATGCTGTTTATTTTTTCTCCAAAATAATGCGCAATTTCGCCGCTAGGAGGCGCAAATGTTTAATGTTTTTCTTAATATTTCTGCTGGTAAATGTGCGATGTAAAAAATTCTAACACCGGATACTATTTGCCTTGTGGAACACGTGATTTGTATTTGAGTTTTGTAGTTCACAGTTCTCTCCCTAGGTGGTGTTTGTGCACTTCTGTTTGCAGCTCTGTGTGAGTATCTACGTTTCTAAAAACCCTATTAAGAATGTTTTTTTATTGTATTCCATTTGCTAAAATAAAGATGCGGAGCATTATCCTCTTTAAATAACTCACAGCTTTCTCGCTAAAGGTCATAAATATCAACCTTCTTCTAGCTACCTGTGCTTCCGAGAGACTTATTTGAAAGGTTTTTCCTTAGCAGAGCTTTTCCCATGAAAAAACCTTTTTTTTTTTTTTTTTTTTTTACTTTCAACTTTTCCATTATGCAAAATTGTTCCGCTAGAAGGCATAGTATTGTATCATGTTTCCTTCTATATTTCTTCTTTTAACCTGTTAGATTTAAAAATCTTTCTGATAACTTCCTTGTGCTATGAAACACTTTTTGTAGGTCCTTTGTTAATTTTCGTAAAATACTTTTTAGCCGCTGGTTGAAGTGAATAGAAATAGGTCAAACATTTCACACCAGCTGTTTCTATTTCTGGATGTTTTATCGATTATAGAAATCCGATATGTTTTTTTATGTAACCAGTTCCATTGACTTTGAATAAATTTGATAAATTTTATTCGAGGGGGGAAAGGATTTAAACGAAGTGATGATTACAACCTAAGATTCGATGTCATCTTTCTCGTTTACAACTTACATCACAAAAGTGGGAACAATAAAGAGAATTTAAGAACATTTTCCTGTACTTCAGATTGGAACAGTGCATAAAAATTGTTGCTGAAGTAGCAAAGAAATCTTCTGCAATTTGCTTTTTTTTTTGTTTTCTTTAATGATTTTATCCTTCTTAACTATGCAATATCCCATTTAAGCTTTCTCATGAAGGCAGTCCGTTTACGCAACAGTATAATGTGACGATGCTCGAAAATTGACCACTCACCCAAGTGGCACATAAACATATTTTCCCATTAGTTAACATTCAGACTAACGATCTTCCCATGACGATTTATCTCAGATGCGACTTGACGCTGTAATAAAAGCACTAAAATGCTATTAAAGATGAAGATTCATAGAGAGATCGATCATCCAGAATAATTTAAAAGGCACAGAGGCAAATTGGAATTTCTTGTCCTCTTGCTGTAATGCTTTTCTGTCCTCTGACAAGACGTTGTGCGTGCGTGATTACGTATACTTTGAAACCTCATACGCGTGTTACTAAGGCAAGTACGTACGTATTAGTAGTTTCGCAACGATACACGAATTGTTGAAGAACCATTGCAGCGCGACAGAATATAGCTGACTTTGCCACTGCAAAGATATTTGAGTTTGAACAACCAGATTTCTAACTGTAGGTATGAATTAAAAAAATATGCCGATTCTATTATATACATTAGGTTAATCTCTAACTACGACTTAAAATAGTATCACTATACTAGTAATCCGAATTTATTGACGTAAAACAGAAATCGAAATTTCACAGCTTTCGCACATCAACCAGATGGCTTTTTCAAGGAAGGTAGACAGCAAACTGCAACCGGGCACCCCTTCAAAAGCAAATGCGCGGATCCGCTGAGTTGTTAAGATGCTCGGTACAGCTGCAAACGGTATAAAAACAAGCCTGTAGCTGACCTCGATCATATCGCAGTGTGAGGTTGAGTGAAAACTTCGCGGCGGGAGAGAACTGACTTTGAGAAAGGAAAGATTTACCAGTAGACCATATTGCTGTCTTAAGAACAAGACATAAGCCATTTCAACACGAAATAAACCAGGTCAAATCATCGCAAGTTGTGAAAACATCTTTACTTACGAAAATTAAAACTTGTTTAAAAGGTTAAAATGAGTAAAACAATGTGAGAGATCTTTCGGGTGTGTCTTTTACAGACCCATCCTCAGGCACAACAAGAAAACTCGCACGGGGCACGCTGGCTTATATACGCACCTCTGTGCATCAGCAAGACAACGCATGCGCAGTACTGCAGGGTCGGGTATGCTTTACCCAGAAAGTAACAAATGAAAATATGTACAAATGCATGAAAAGAAATACAAATGGCAGTAAGTAATCAAAACATATTTACAGTAGAAGTGGGATCTTCCAACAGGAACCTCCAGAGAGCAGGTAGGATTTGCGGGGTTTCTTCGTTACAACACTGTTCGGAAAAATCATAAATATATAAACTCTCCAAAAGAGCACTGCAGTTTTAGTTCTGGCCGAGCACAGTAATTCAGCATCATTCCGTACTGGGTGCTCGGCAGGGCCGGATGGAGATCTTGCGGGGCCCTGGGCGAAATTTCATTCCGGGGCCCAGAGCAAAATTTCATTGTGGGCACTAAAAAATAAATCTCATATTTTAATAAAGTCGTTTCTGAAAATTATCGTTCGTGAGGAAGACACACGAACACTACCGTAAAGACAAAACGATTATCTCAAAGAAGTATTTCCTTTTAAGCTTTAGAAAAAGACCATAATACGAACTGAAAGTTCAGAGAGAGAGAGAGAGAGAGAGAGAAAGAGAGAGAGAGAGAGAGAGAGAGAGAGAGAGAGAGAGAGAGAGAGAGAGAGAGAGAGAGAGAAAGAGAGAGAGAGAGAGAGAGAGAGAGAGAGAGAGAGAGAGAGAGAGAGAGAGAAAGAGAGAGAGAGAGAAAAGAAAGATAGAAAGAGAGATGGGGCCGCCCCGGTGGCGCAGTGGTCTAAGGCGTTGGCCTCTGATCATTCGTCCGAAAGGGGTCCGGGTTCGAATCCCGGTCAGGCATGGATGTTGTGTTTGTCTTACGGCACTGGCTCTCTCCCTTCCCTGGAACCAGTGACCCTAAATTAGGGACGGGCGACTGCTTATAGCCCATTGAGTTGCTCACGGTGGTCGTTAAACCTCCAAAAAAAAAAAAAAAAAAAAAAAAAAAAGAGGGGAAGAAAGAAAGAAAGAGAAAATGCGAGGGAGAGAGAAAGAGAGGGAGAGACAGAGAGAGAGTAAAAAGTGTTAAAATCTACGATTTTCTTTCCCGGGAGAAGAGTTTTAGGTTACATTATGACTTATAACAGCTTATTCACAAAATGATAAAAAGATACCTGCTTAGCAAATATTTTCTCATTGCGAATATTTTTGTATAGGAAATATAATAAGAATCCTTCTAAAATAAATTAGTATAAACAGTTTTTTCCCCTGATACATATTTAGTTATTGTTTTTTAATGCACAGTGTAGTAACTGACAAATTAGTGACAATCTAAACATTTATACGCGTTCATATATGAAAGTTGCCTTTTTTTTTTTTTCAATTTCTTGTAATGTTGGAAAAGTGGCCTCCATATGTAGTCCGAAAGCAACATGGATATTGTTCTTTTCATTTCCTTAAATTTAAGTATCAGGTTTTCACACAAATTGTTGGATATATAAAAGTAGGGTACCACAAAATAATGAAATTTAATTTATTTCATGAATGTGGAAAAGATTAAGCTGGTTACAAAAATAATTTCGAATCTGCAAATCTCAGTGCCCGTACGACAAACAGGGGGAAGGGGGATAACGTATTAAAAAATGGGGAGATTGGAAACAAACAGAAAACTTCAAAAATATATTTTTAAGGGTCTTGCGCCGAAAAAGTTAAAAAAATATATATATAGTTACATTTTTTTTACCGAAAATTATTTTGTTTTCTAAACTGCGGGGCCCCCTAAAGCCGCGGGGGCCCGGGGCGACCGCCCCGGTTGCCCCTATGGTCCAGCCGGCCCTGTTGCTCGGCCAGGACTAAAACTGCAGTGCTCTTTTTGGAGAGTTCATATATTTATGATTTTGCCGAACAGTGTTGTAACGAAGAAACCCCGCAAATCCTACCTGCTCTCTGGAGGTTCCTGTTGGAAGATCCCACTTCTACTGTAAATATGTTTTGATTACTTACTGCCATTTGTATTTCTTTTCATGCATTTGTACATATTTTCATTTGTTACTTTCTGGGTAAAGCATACCCGACCCTGCAGTACTGCGCATGCGTTGTGTCTTGCTGATGCACAGAGGTGCGTATATAAGCCAGCGTGCCCCGTGCGAGTTTTCTTGTTGTGCCTGAGGATGGGTCTGTAAAAGACAGACCCAAAAGATCTCGCACATTGTTTTTATCATTTTAACCTTTTAAACAAGTTTTAATTTTCGTAAGTAAAGATTTCACAGCTTGCGATGATTTGACCTGGTTTATTTCGTGTTGAAATGAGGTATGTCTTGTTCTTCGTGCTTAAGACAGCAATATAGTCTACTGGTAAATCTTAATTAGCACGATAAAAACTTCCACTCATTGTAAAGGAAAGATTGTTGGGTGTTATATTAGTGGGTTGTCCATATAAGAAACCGAGAGGCGTTAAACATACCCAAGTCTACTGTTTTGGATGTACTGAATAAGCGGAAGACGCATGGTGTGCCTGGAGCAGCAAAACGAACCGGCAGATTAAAGGAAATCAGTGATAGAAGACTTGGAAGCCTCAGGAGAGTCGTTACAGCTAATCGACGGAGTACTGCATAAGATCTCAGTGTATAAGTGCTGGAACCTCGGTATGTACACGTGCCATTCGTAGAGAACTTCACTCCATGGGTTGCCGTGGTCGTGCTGCTGCTTATACTGTATAAGCCTTGCATCTCCGCTCGGAATGCTACTCGTCGTTTAACATGGTTTAAAGAACATATATCGTGGACCGTAGATCAATGGAAACTGGCCCTATGGACTGATTGATCCAGATACACGATCCATCAGTCTGGTGGGTATGGGGAAAGACGGGGGAACGCTTTTTAACACAGTGTACTGTTCCCAAGGTAAAGTCTGGAGCTGGCAGTGCAATCGTGTGGGGGTGATTTTTCGTGATATGGTCCCGGGCCATCTGTTACCGTAGACAAACCTGTTAACCATCATGTCTACCTCGATATTCTGGCCAGTGGCGAATACAAGTAGAGAAAGATATCTACAAAGATGTACAGTATTTGCGCCACCGAAAAATAGCAACAGAAAACAAGAAAGATGACACCGAATTTTCGGGTGTAATAAGCGCGTCAGAACGGATTCAAAAGACGTAAATTAAATTTATTAAACCTATTCAAAATCAATGGAACCGGTATGGAAAACAATAGTATCTAAGGGAAGAAAGAAGTTTTTCAATCGGGTCTATAATCCCTCAGATATTGGTGTAAACGGAATCTTGAGCTTACGAACTCTTAGAAACAGAGCTATCGACAAAAATAAGATGTGACTTTACGTCCCCTGGTGGGAAAACCATGCATTATTTTAGGAAGAAAGTATTCGCAAAAGGTTTATCTATATGAACGGTATCGGTCCAAGAAAAAAAATTTAGTCGAGTTTTCAGGAGCCCAGATTTTGCTACAAATACATCAGAAGCAGAAATTAACTCTTATGACCCCTGGTGGCCAAACCATTCTTTACAAAACATCAGAAATTATGTGAAAAATGTTTTTCATCAGGTCTTGTATGCGATACAGAAAGAATTTTTGAAATCGGAGTTTTAGGATCAGAAAACGCAATTTACCTCTATGCGCCCTAGCGGAAAATCTTAAATGATTTACGTGAAAATTTTGAATTTATAGGAAAGACATTTCGCATCGGAAACACTATCCAACAACGAAAGAATTTTTCAAATTGGACTTTTAGAAGTAGATATATTGAAAAATAAGATATACATCTACGTTCCCTGGCGTAGAAACCATGCATTATTTCAAGAAGAAAGTGTTCCTAAAAGGTTTGTCGACATGAGTAGCATCGGTCAACAAAACTTTTTTCAATCTACATATTAGCTCATATTTTGCTGCAAACACATCAGAAGCGGAAATTAAGACTTACGCCACCTGGTGGCCATACCATTTTTTTTTTTTACAAAAAATTAGAAATTATGTGCAAACTATTTCCCATCAAGAGCTGTATCTGGTGCAGAAAGAATTTTTCAAATCGGAGGTTTAGAAGCAGAGAAATAGTGAGAAACACAATTTACCTTTACGCCCCCTAGCGGAAAGTCTGTGAATTACTTGAATTTTGAATTTATCGGGAAAACATGGCACACTAGAAACACTATCCAACAAAGAAGGAATTTTTTAAATCTGACTCTTAGAAGTCGAGATACTGATAAAAATAAGATATACATCTACGCCCCCTGGCGTAGAAACCATGCACTATTTTAAGAAGAAAATGTTTTTAAAAGGTTTGTCGACACGAGTAGTATCGGTCTACAAACGACGTTTTTTTTAATCCAGAATTTAGAAGCTCTTATTTTGCTGCAAATACATCAGAAGCGGAAATTAAGATTTACGCCCCCTGGTGGTCAAATCATTTTTTCTTACAAAAATTAGAAATTATATGCAAACAATTTCCCATCAGGAGCTGTATCCGGTGCAGAAAGAATTTTTCAAATCTGAGATTTAGAAGCAGAGATATAGGGAGAAACGCAACTTACCTTTACGCCCCCTAGCGGAAAGTCTAAAAATTACATTAAACTTTTGAAATTATGTCAAAATCATGTCACACGGAAAACACTATCCAACAAAGAAATTTTTCAAATCTGACTCCTAGAAGGAAAGATATTCACAAAAATAAGATATACATCTACGTCCCCTGGCGGAGAAACTGTGGGATATTTTAGGAAGAAAATATTCCCTAAAGGTTTGATATGAGTGACATCAGTCCACGAAAGAAATTTTTCAATCGATATTTAGAAGCTCAGATTTTATGGCAAATACATCAGAAGCAAACACTTACGCCCCCTGGCGGCCAAAGTATTCTTTACCAAGAATTTGAAATTATATGCAAAAGATTTTCCATCAGATGTATCCGCTGGGAAAAAAAAAAAAATTCAAATCGGAGTTTAGAAGTTATCGGGAAAAATGTAATTTACTTTTACGCCCCCTAGTGGAAAATCTATGCGTAATTTGAAAAGAAAACTATATCTAAAACACTCTTCGACATAAGTGGAATCGAAAGATAAAAT